>CM035836.1:491189076-491859944 GCA_020510985.1 Pholidichthys leucotaenia | reverse complement strand
ATAAACAGGAAGGAGGCAAAGATATAGAGCTCTCTCTCTCTCTCTCTCTCTCTCTCTCTCTCTCTTATAGTCAGGTCTTTCACATTAGCTAGACACCCAAACCAACATTCTCACACACACACTTTTGATAGCACATTTTAGGAGATCGGTAACGTGAATAGCGGATGGCCTGTTCACGTCAGAGATAAACTGGCCAATCAGACGGTCATGTACAAGCCCATCCTATTGTACAGGGGATTGTTCCGATCCGCCAACCCGAGAAGATAACTGTAACATGCACCCGGAAGTCGTGGTCAGTGTGGCAACGCTCCAGAGGGAGCTGTGTCATGCTGCACCCAGCGCTGCTTGCTTTAATTGTGACTTCTAAATAAATGTTCCATCTTTAAATTGAAGAAATCTCCGGCTTGTTCTTGGATCTTTCAATCAAAAATCGGGTATTTTTCTAACAAATTGGTGCCGGTGACCAGGATTGAAATATTCTGAGGCGAGCCTGAACACAACAAATCGGAAGGACCCTTTGGCAGACAGCGGTGGTGCCTGAACAAAAAAGGTAAGCAGAAAGCCATTTTTACACACATTTCTGCATTTGGCCATTCTAAATTTACAGTTGTCTGATAAAAAGGGATATATCCAATCTCAGAATTTTATCATTTGGTTGGGAGTCATATGTAAAGTCTAAACAAATAGTTTGAAAAGTTAAAAGGGTGCACATGTTCTATTTTCAGTCTGAGGTAGAACAGTCGCGATCATGGACATACAATTCACGGGTGTATGGTCCGTCAAATTTTATAACATTTTGGAGTCAATCTGAACCAAAATACCGAGACTTAGGAGGCTAGGGTGACTAATAATCACCCAGGTTCATCTCCCAAATTATAAGCCAGGTTTTAGTAACTTGTTGCCGGGGGGAGCCATTGAAAGTGTTCGACCAGATGCCGCTGTGGAGCAAAGCCACGACCGGTTAATCTGCTGGACACATGTCACCGATTGTACTCGGGGCCGAAAGAGGACCCCCAGTGAAAGTGTCCTCTGTGTATCAGAGTTAGTCACAGTACCGCTTGTGCGTGGAGGACCTGCCGAGGCCTCAGCAAAAGTGCCCTCTGTCTAACAAAAGATTCAATGGATCGGTGAGATTTTGGGATGCAGTCTGTACCCAGAACTTGTTAAGATATAGGAGGCAATGGCCGTGCCTGTCTTCCAAATTGATATCCAGGGTTAGCCTGTTGCCGGGGGGGGGGGGGGGGAAGTGACCGACCCGATGCTGTTAAGGAGCAATGCCACGTAGGTGAAGTGTTTCGGAGCAGTCTGTTGTGAAATAATTATGAGACTTAGTGAACAGCAGAATCAATCGTGTTTTTCTCCCAAATTAAAGGACCCGGATTAGCCTGGGGGCCAGTAATTTCGGTTGCAGTCTGTGCCGGAATAAGAGACTTAGGGAACAGCGATCAACCATATTCGTCTCCCAAATTAAAAACAAACTAGGGTAGCCTGGTAACAGATGTCTTTGTTAATTTTGTGTCTTTAAGGGATAAAAGTGTGGTTTGAGAAATACCGGGAGTTGGAAATATCTATCAAACTTCCCACATAGTATGAATTAACTAAGAACAAAGGAAGGTATGCGCCCCCACCACCGAGTGGAGGTGAGATTGGTAAAACAGGTTACTGAGAGGAGAATTATTTGAAGTAACAGTATTAAAATGAAGTGCTAAATTAAAGTTGTAAGGTTATTCTGGCATGTGTACAGCTGAGGTTAGGGAGGCAGTGCTCCATTTCTTTAAATAAAAAAAATGGCTCAGGAGCCATCTTGTGCTTGTTCCATTCACTGCACACATGTATGAGAAGCCATCTTGAACCACCTTCAAGCTGCGGCACAGTGCATCCATCGTGTGGCCAAATATAGGAAGTGCACTATTTCAAAAAAATTACCGCCAATAAGAACTTAAATCTTAATAACAAATTTGGAACTTTATCTCTCTGGCTGAAAGGAAAGCTTTAAGTCCATGCATGGCAATCAAACAAAGTCCTCCCTTGCCCACCTATGTGGGTTTGACTGTAGTGAGGCAAAAAAGCATGCCCACTCAGCTTGGAGAGAAAGGGCTCAACTTTAAATTAGGAAGAGGGTGGTAGAAGAATTATAACTATTCCTACTTATACAATAAAACTGGAGAATAAGGAGATTTATTCCTCAATAAAACTGTAGGAAATCCTAGGTAGACACTATATAAAGGTGAGAGAATTTAAATGAAAAATGGAAAATTGCAGATTGGAACAGATAAGTAAATATATAAATGAATTGAATTATAAATACAAAAATAAATGAATAAATAAAACAAACTAAAATGGATGAATAAAAATAAATAAACAGGAGTTTTTTGTTGTGGAGGTGAACCGTGTGGAGGTGAGAGTGGGCAGAAAATGGAAAGGGAAATTTGTTTTTTGAAAAAAATTGAAAACTGATGAAATGTTAAAGTTTTGTGCAGGACGCAAGACAAAATATGGTAAAAAAGATTGGAGGAAGGAAAGAAAAAACATAAGAATAAGAGACTTATGCTGCAATGGTGAGAACAAAGGCAAAATAATCAATTGACACGATAGAACAGAAAAGGACAAAAATACGCTGTTCAATAGCCTGTCTGTTTCTCTCCATTAAATTTGAGATGATGGCGGCGATGGACACCCCTCCTCCAGCAGCTGTGTCCACCTTCCTCCTTCACACTATCGGCAACCCCCTCCTCCCTCTGCGACAACAGTACAAAGGGACATCGAAAGAATGGTTAAAGAGGAACAATTGAGCATATGTAAGTACAGTATTGTTGCTTTCCATAGCAGAGACATGCCAGGACCACATACTGAGCACACACAATACATGACCAATCTTCAAAAAAGCCATACCCATGCCCCACCTAATTTGCCCTATCAGTATCAGCTGCAGGGCCACGGGAGGTCAGAGTTTGAATGATAGTCTGAGGCCTCCATAGGACTAATACTTCCTATGTTAGCAATTTGGCCACTGAGCTCAAACACCTACAAGGGCACCCGGGGAGTCCCCCAAGTAGCAACACAATGGGTATCCTCCCCTACAGGATGTTGAAAAAGAACGGCTTTGATATTAAGCCGTTCTGTTTCAAAGGGGGAGAGTGAGACAGGAACGGATAGAAAAGTTACTAATTTATTAAGGTTTACTTTCTTGAAGTCTTGAGTTAGGCATTTTGCAAGTGGTATCCTTTTTAACAAGCAGGGAGTGAATCTAACAGTAAAACTAAGATAATTGATAACAATGTTCTCAACCTTATAGCTGAGAGGTCGTTGTGCTTTCTCATCTAAACTGCTACCATGTATGCAAACTATTGAGTAGCTACAGAAAGAGCATATATAGATAGATAGATAGATAGATAGATAGATAGATAGATAGATAGATAGATAGATAGATAGATAGATAGATAGATATGAATGAATCTTTATTTTTTGGAAAAGATTAAAAGAAAGGAACAGAACAATATATCAAGGAAAAATCCAACAAGGTCAAATTAAACAATAACTCCTCTGATTGTACAATTCAATATAAGTTATCCGAAAAAGGTGATGGCTGAAGCCGCAGCTTATATTGCCCACCTATGTTCCATCTAAGAAACATCTAATAAAACAAAGGCTAGCAACTAAGACCAAAATCTGGAAAATTCTTGACGCTTGAAAGGTCATTTTTCCACAGAATATCAGACAGTGTGAACTTTTGCTACAAGAAAACTAGCCACCTGCTGACCAAGAAAAAGGATGCAGGTTGAGGGCTCCTTAATACTTAAGGGCCAATACATATTTGGAGATTCCCAGACCCTCCTATTTGTATTTTTTGCACATTTCCCAAAACTTTATGGATATGAACTAAACTTATTAGCACATTTTCTAGTCTCAAAGACCACCACTAGTGCTAGCCCTCTATTCTGGGGGCCTATGGGAGAGTGATGTCTGGGGACAATTTGGAACAACCAATTAACCAAACATGTGAGAGCAGTGCAGCCAAGAGTTCAAGAAAAGCTAGAGAAAAGTATTGCTTATGCTTTACAAATGTGTTGAAATCTAATCACATTGTTAAAGTAAAAGATTTGCAGTAGGCATTTTTTAACTCTACATAAGGTATGAACGTGTGAGGGTAGATCGGGTACAAGTTTGTAAGATGGAGGTGCAAAATATGATAAAAATGCTGATTTACAATCACAACTTAAGACAAAGGTTGAGAATTTATGCAAAAAAAGGTACAGTTAGGCCCAAAAATATTTGGACAGTGACACAAGTTTTGTTATTTTAGCTGTTTATGAAAACATATTCAGGATACAATTATATAATCAATATGGGCTTAAAGTGCAGACTCTCAACTATAATTTGAGAGTATTCACATCCAAATTGGAGCAAGGGTTTAACAATTACAGCTCTTTAATACATAGCTGCCTCTTTTTCAAGGGACCAAAAGTAATTGGACAATTGACTCAGAAGGCTGCAAAAAAAATAACAAGGCTGCATGGGCTCTTTCCTCGTTAACCTGTCATCAGTTAAGCAGTTAAAAGGCCTGGAGTTGATTCCAGGTGTGGCGTTTGCATCTGGAAGCTGTTGCTGTGAACACACAACATGCAGTCAAAGGAGCTCTCAATGGAGGTGAAACAGACCATCCTGAGGCTGAAAAAAAAGAAGAAATCCATCAGAGAGATAGCAGAAATGTTAGGAGTGGCCAAATCAACAGTTTGGTACATTCTGAGAAAAAAAGAGTGCACTGGTGAGCTTGGGAACTATAAAAGGCCTGGACGTCCACGGAAGACAAGAAGGTGGATGATCACAGAATCCTTTCCATGGTGAAGAACAACCCCTTCACAACATCCAGTCAAGTGAAGAACACTCTCCAGGAAGTAGGTGTATCAGTATCTAAGTCTACCATAAAGAGAAGACTTCATGAGAGTAAATACAAAGGATTCACCACAAGGTGCAAACCATGAATCAGCCTCAAAAATAGAAAGGCCAGAATTGACTTTGCCAAAAAAACACCTGAAGAAGCCAGCCCAGTTCTGGAACAGCATTCTTTGGACAGATAAGACTAAGATCAACCTGTACCAGAATGATGGGGAGAAGAAAGTTTGGAGAAGAACTGGAACAGCTCATGATCCAAAGCACTACATCTTCTGTAAAACATGGTGGAAGCAGTGTGATGGCATGGGCATGCATGGCTTCCAATGGCACTGGGTCACTTGTGTTTATTGATGATGTGACAAAAGACAGAAGCAGCCGGATGAATTCTGAAGTGTATATATATCTATATATAGTCTATATATAGTTTCTGCTCAGATTCAGCCAAATGCAGCAAAGTTGATTGGACGGCGCTTCACCAATGATCCAAAACATACTGCAAAAGCAACCCAGGAGTTTTTTAAAACAACAAAGTGGAATATTCTGCAATGGCTGAGTCAATCACCAGATCTCAACCCAATCGAGCATGCATTTCACTTGCTCAAGACAAAACTTAAGGCAGAAAGACCCACAAACAAGCAACAACTGAAGACAGCTGCAGTAAAGGCCTGGCAAAGCATCACAAGGGAGGAAACCCAGCGTTTGGTGATGTCCATGGGTTCCAGACTTCAGGCAGTCATTGCCTGCAAAGGACTTTCAACAAAATATTGAAAAGTAACATTTTACTTAGGGTTATGTTTATTTGTCCAATTACTTTTGAATCCCTGAAATGAAGAGCGTTTGTATAAAAATAGCTACAATTCCTACGTTTAATCATATATTTTTGTTCAACCCCTTGAATTAAACCTTAAAGTCTACACTTCAGTTCCGTTGTAGTTGTTTCATTTCAAATCCAATGTGGTGGCATGCAGAGCCCAAATCATGAAGATTGTGTCACTGTCCAAATATTTCTGGGCCTAAATGTATAAGGGTAAAACTGCAAGTTTCAGAGAAAATTGCACATTTGAGGAAAAGTTGCAAATTTGCAAACATATTTTGGAAAGAGTCACAAATTTCTGAAAAAAAAAACTTGCAAATATACAAAGAAAAAAGTCCAAAACTTGTTAGGGGAAAAAATGACAATTTAGAGAAAAGCTGTAAGTTTACATGAAAGTCATGTTCTTTACACAGTTCCTTACACTTTGTATGGAGATAGGGGATGGCAGCGTAACAAGGGTGAGGGTTTTTGATCATCCAGTGATGAGTAAAAAGCGTTATAGATGAAGATGAATTAAAACAAACACGACTAGAGTAGACTAGAGAAACAAGAAGATAATTTGAGGTAAAAGCAACAAATAGTCGGCCGAGTAGACTCAAGAATGAAGTATATACATACATATAGCTGTGTGCACACCGGCCTTATCCAAAGGGTACAAGTATCATAGACGCATGCACAGAGCGGAGGTGGAGCATAAACGAGGCTTTAATGTCCTGTGCACATAGATCTGCAGCTCTGACACACACAAGACAACCAGTGTAGCTTGATAAACCAGCGGTTCACACACGGATGGTCCGCGTGTCACGTGGTTGTTGAGTCTTGATTTAAATATTTTTTAGAATTGTTTGGGGGGGCTAATGAAAGTTTTACATTTTTGTATCTAAAAAATTGTTATAGCTTTGTAGGCATGGTGTCAGCTCATTTGGAGACTATTTGTTCAGGAGAAAAAGACAGAAAATTCCACCACACCAAGATACAGATGACCCTGTTATACTTTAGTTTTCAGAGCAATCAGCAGACGTGTTATTTTTATACATTCCTCGAAAGGCAGATGTTCAGACCCAGAGGCATTATTTAATTCCAAAACCAATTCGAAAGGTCGGTAATGGAAAAGCATCCAATGCCAGGGTAGAGATCAAGAGATGATGGGTTTTGCCACGAGACAGAATTTTGAAATGAGCCACACTGGTTTATTATAAAGCTGACTTTTCAGAATGAAACCGATCACTTTTATGTGTAGGGCTTTGCATGGAGCATTAGCTGTGGACAGTAGTCAGTAATATGAATGACGAGACAGTGAATCATGAAGAAGACAAGCAGTGGAAACAGAATGTTAATGAAGGCTGAAGAGAGCCGAGACCAGATGAATGAAAGGAAGTTTTAATACTGAGTGAGATTATAGATGTGAGATGTGCAGCTTCATCAGCTTGTCCAGGGAAAGGTGAAGTCTTGTACACAGATGGATAGTGAATGGAAAGGATTGATCGAGTGTTTCTGATGGAAAAAGTACGTAGGGGAAGAAGAACGGTGGATTTAGCAAGTGTAGAAAATATTTCTGATGTTGCGGTGAAAATTGAAAAAGAAATTAAAGTAGAGTATGCGTAACCAAAGAAAAATAAAAATCCATCTAAGATTTGCAGATGTAGCTTTAAAAACCAAACAAACAGAAAACTAACAATAAATAAATTAAATTTTGCTTAATCATGTCAGGAAGAAGGCACAAACGCAGGCAGCCATCTTAAATGTTTCCAGGTACTTAAAGCAGCAATGAGGCATTAGGTGTTCACGCTTTCAGTGCATTTCTTTTAGTTGTGAATATTAACATTAACAGCAAAGATTATAGCTTTACTATATACTCAGTTATTTAAAGTCAATCTAACACCCCAGGTATGTTGTTCCCCAGTAGAGGGTGTGCACAGGATGTCACCAAACAGAACTCTTGGAAGATTAAAAACACTGAGTGGCAAAAATGAATAGCAACATGAAGGTGTATACAGTACAGAAACAAAAATCCACACAGCATTCAATTATAGTAGTACAAATAATATCTGTTGGCATGGTTGAGAGTTAATCTTAGTATCCCACCTTGTATTAATTAGCAAAATTAAATAAAGGCTTTGAAGCAGTTCTTTTCTTGACTCAAGGTTGGAAATCTAAATAAGAAGGGAAAATAAAATTTGAAGGAAGGGAGGACAGCAAGGAGGAGGGGGGAGCATGCCACACAATGGCCGCTGCTGGCGGGAGGGAGGTGCCCACACCCACCACGGAAAAACTGGACTGCATACTTAAAGACGAGAACAGATAAGTGGACTCACTTCTACACGTATGCAGAAAATAAACAAAAATTAAATTATTGCATGTAAAGTAAGAACTCCAGGTAATGACATACAGGACTTTTCAAGGTTAGAAAAGTAACGATCAAATTCTGCAAATGGCAAGCTACCAGTAGAACACCTATCAACATCTGTAAAAGTAGCATTGGACCCCATGTACTATAGTTGATTGAACAGATCTGATCCAAATTATTAACAACCATTATTTGCAAATCCATCCTCCAGACACCAAACACCAGACAGTGGGAAGGCACGGGGTGGTGGGGTGAAAATGTACGTCAGTAACAACTGGTGCAGACCGGGACATATCACGGTTAAGGAACAGCACTGTAGCAAAGACATTGAGTTGCTAGCTGTTAGCATGCGGCCTACCTATCTCCCGAGGGAATACTCACACATGATCTGCATTGTTATTTATGCAAATCCGATGGCGAACGCTGGGACAGCGCGTGACGTCATCCACTCAGTAACTGGCAGGCTGCAGACAGAACACCAACATGCTCTTCTCCTCATCTCAGGTGATTTTAACCATATTTCACTGTCTCCCATTCTACCCCTGTTCACCCAGTATGTCACATGCCACACTAGAGACAATAAAACACTGGATTTATTCTATGCAAACAATAAGGAGGCGTACACCTCATCACAACTCCCCCCCACTCGGGAGATCGGATCACAACTTGGTTCATCTCCTGCCGGTGTACAAACCCCTAGTGCACAGACAACCTCCGGTCATGCGCACAGTGAAGTTATGGTCTGAGGAGGCAATGGACGCTCTAAAGGACTGCTTTGAAACCACTGCCTGGGAGCAGCTCTGCGATCCACATGGTGGGGACATCAATGGCCTCACTCACACCATCATGGATTACATCAGCTTCTGTGTGGACAACACCGTACCCACCAAGACCATACGGTGTTGCTCAAACAACAAACCCTGGATCAACCCTGAGATAAAAATACTTCTGAGAGAGAAGAAGAGGATTTTCAGGTCGGGGAACAGGGAGATGCTGAAGTCCGTACAGAAGGAGCTGAGGATTAAGATCAGAGAAGGCAAGGACAGCTTCAGGAAGAAGATGGAGGACAAGCTGCAACAGAGCGACATCGGTGGGGTCTGGAGAAACCTTAAAACCATCTCTGGACTCCAGAATACCTCCTCCCAGGCCATGGGGGGCAGGGAGTGGGTGAACAATCTGAACCTGTTTTTTAATAGGTTTGACCAACCGCCCTCCCCCCCCAACTGCACAAAAACCACTGCTGCCTCTAAAGACATCAAGTCCTGCTGCCCACACCCGACTCCACCAAACCCCAGCACTCCCAACACACAGCCCCCCAACATGACCCTCACTAAGACCCAGGTGAAGAGCTGAGAAAGATCAAGGCGAGGAAGGCGTCGGGACCGGACGGCATCAGCGCAAAGCTCCTCAAGTCCTGTGCAGATCAGCTATGTGGGATTGTGAAGCTCATCTTCAACCTGAGCCTGAAGCTGGCGAGGGTACCACAGTTGTGGAAAACATCTTGTGTGGTACCTGTACCAAAGACCTCCCGCCCCAAAGACCTGAACAGCTACAGACCAGTGGCCCTGATGTCCCACATGATGAAGACCCTGGAGAGACTGCTCCTTGCTCACCTCCGCCCCCTAGCGGGACCAGTGATGGATCCACTCCAGTTCACCTACCAGCATGGCATTGGGGTGGAGGATGCAGTGATCTTCCTCCTTCACCGTTCTCTGTCCCACCTCGAGAAGCCCGGGAATGCGGTGAGGATCATGTTCTTTGACTTCTCCAGTGCTTTCAACACCATCCAACCGATGATCCTGAAGGACAAGCTGCTGTGCGCAGGGGTGGACCAGCACCTGTCATCATGGATCCTGGACTACCTCACAAACCGGCCTCAGTTTGTGAGAACCCGGGACTGTGTGTCCGACACAATCATTGGTAGCACGGGGGCCCCCCAGGGAACGGTTTTGGCTCCCTTCCTGTTTACTCTTTATACTGCGGACTTCTCACACAACACAACACACTGCCATCTACAGAAGTTCTCTGACGACTCTGCAATCGTCGGCCTCATCTCCAACGGAGATGAAGCTGAGTACAGAGGACTTATCCAGGACTTTGTGGACTGGTGCCATAGGAACTGCCTCCAGAGCAACACGAGGAAAACTAAAGAGCTGGTGGTGGACTGCCGCAGGCAAAGACAACCCCTCACAGCACCAGTAAACATACAGAGAACAGACATCAAGATGGTGACATCCTACAAGTACCTGGGTGTTCATCTGAACAATAAACTAGACTGGTCACACAATACTGACGCACTCTACAAGAAGGGACAGCGCAGGCTGTTCCTACTGAGGAGACTCAGGTCTTTTGGTGTACAAGGGGTGCTGCTGAAGACATTCTACGACACGGTGGTGGCATCAGCCATCACTTTTGGAGTGGTCTGCTGTGGCATTGGCATCACAGCAGCCGATAGGAAGAGACTGAACAAACTGATCAAGAAAGCTAGCTCTGTCCTGGGGCAGCGCCCTGACCCAGTGGAGGAGATAGGAGAGAGAAGGATGGTGGCTAAACTGTCATCTCTGCTGGAGTCCGAGTCCCACCCTATGCAGTACATACTGAACACACTGAGGAGCTCATTTAGCAGCAGACTACATCATCCTAGGTGAGCAACCGAGAGGTTTCGCAGGTCCTTCCTACCTACGGCAGTCAGACTGTATAACCTAAGCAGGGCTGCTCACAGAGATAGCAAAAAAAAAAAAAAAAAAAACGTGACGATCTAATAGTACTGAATGCAAAAGACGCGATAGACTTACACAATGGTCCCCTCCAGTATATACAACTAGGACAGTATCGGTCGCTATGGAGGGTGACAATATGTATGGGTACATATTCATACTATGTAGGATAACTAAGTAGACGGTTATGCTGTTTATTCCATCTTGCTACAATGTTCCGCACTTTGTATATATATTTATATATTGATGTGTATGTATGTATGTATATCCACTGCTCTTATTTATATCTTCCGTATCTTCTTAATTATTGCTCTGAGTGTTGCTATCCCTGTGCTGTTGCAATCCTGGAATTTCCCCATTGTGGGACTAATAAAGGCTTATCTTATCTTATCTTATCAGATTGGTCATAAAATTGGACTGATAAACAAGGAAATGTGTGGAAGCATCCATTGTCCTAATTGAAGAGGATAAGAGACATTTCAACCTATGGGGGGTTCCACACATCCCACTGGTTAGACCCAAACACATGGATTGGAAAATGTTGGACATTTTGACACCTCTACTGTGGAATAGAGGCATCCATGGAAAACCAATACCTGACCTTAACACAGAATATTCTCCCAAAATAAAACCATAAGCATTGTCTCTTAACGGGGTAACCACAGCACATAAGGCGGTACACATTGGCGCTCAGAAATCTCCTATATGACCAATCTTAACATTAACAAATGAGGGGATGAGGAAAATTTGAGGCAAATTCCAAATTGGTTATGGTAAAAGGATCACTAGATGTAGATCTAATAAAGGGAGCAGAGTACGGTACCATAGGCCATATTTCCAGAAGCCCAGAAGGGCGTTAACAAATGCAATTTTGCACAGTGGGAGTCATCAGCAAGTCTTAGACCAATTGCTGGGTTGAGAGGAAGAGCTGAGGACCCCAAGATGGAGGATGATGACTAAGAAGACCATTCTGCCATCACAGATTATTTGTAAACACAGTGTGCTAATGATAATACATAAATCATGCATAGCTCACCACACATAGGTACAGGTGTGAGACTTATAGTACTCTTGCGTGTTTATTTCCATCATGCTAATTACGGTTAGGTAGTCTGGATAAGGGTGAAGGTTAGAAGCTCGGAATGCCTGAATACAACAATGCATAGATAAGGATGTCTCCTAACATTGAACAATGTTGTCTACTACCTACCCACTGCTTAACATATAGGTCCCATCACCCAGCACACTCATCACAACACAACCACTGCTTGCAGATTCCATATAGTCAACAATCACACACTCAAGGCTACTGGGAGATAACTTACAACAGCACGTAGATAACAACAGATGTAGTGAATAAGGATAAAACAGTACAGGCTCCATACATTGTGATAGCACCCCCTCAGACCATTATTGGTCCTGCCCCGGCTGAGCCCTTTGTATCAGCACTCGATTAAAGGTGTAGGGTACAGGGAAGATGCATGCCGGAGGGCACCAGACCATCACAACGTGTGCCTGTGATGTGGAAAAAGGTTGTAGGGTGAGTGACTGTACGAATTCAGTCCCTGGAAGAAGAATGGATGAATACCTGAGCGCATCCACCGCACCTCCAGCATCCGGGGTGGAACCAGGAGCCTTACCAGCACCAGCATCTTTACCTCTGTCCAGTGACGGGGGGGTGGCATCCCTGGGACAGTATCACTGAACTGTTCACTGGCTGGACAGGATGTTACATACCCTCTGCTGAACCCACCAGACTGTCTATAGACCTCATGGGACGAGATATGCCTCTCAGGGCACACAGTTGTTTGGCTTCTGATGGTACCGGTGTGTGTCAATGAGGTGGGACTGTACTCCATAGCTGCGGATAGAGGAAGTAGACACAGAGGAAGGTCAAACCTCTGTCGCAACCGTGTGATGACTGCAACCAAATGATGCGAGCCCTGGCAAGGGTCAACCAGTGGACAAAGGTTTAGTGGGCTTCGTGGATTGACCCTATGACCCCACATGGTCCACTCCACCGGACAAAGAACTATGATCAGGAGGAGACCTCAGTGGGAGTACAGGACCTGGTGACAGTTCATCTTTTAGACATCGCTGCACCGTGCTAAGGTGTCCACAAGTGGGGAGGAAAGGGTAGCAGAACCAATAGTGCAAGCCTCTTGGGATGACACACAATCCCACACAATGCAGGGACCTGCCTTATTCACCATCTGTTAATAGCTAGAGTCTCTCACACCATACATGGTTGACATGATAAAATCATGTCAAAGGGGGAGTGAAAGGGTTAATGGAAAGTTAGTGCCAAAATAATAATTCTGTAGGTAATCTCCCATTATGCTCTACACATATTCCATACATATTCTGTTTGCATGCTTATGAACAAATATGTTATGGTAAACTGATAAACAGGAAGGAGGCAAAGCTATAGAGCTCTCTCTCTCCCAGAGGACAGGGCTGCTCTGGACTGTGAACTGACTTTGGATGAGTTAACTGTAGCAGTTAATCAAATGGCTCTGGGACGTGCCCCTGGACTTGATGGTCTTTCTTCTGACTTTTTTAAGCATTTTTGGGATATTATTGGATCAGACTTTTATGACGTTCTAATTGCCTGTTACAGAAATGGATCTTTACCTGTCTCCTGCCGGCGTGCGGTACTATCTCTGCTGCCTAAGGAAGGGGACTTGGCCTTGCTTAAAAACTGGAGACCTGTGGCTCTTCTTTGCACGGACTACAAGGTGCTTTCTAAAGCCCTGTCAAATAAACTGAAAAATGTGTTGGATTTAATCATAGATAGAAATCAAACATATTGTATTCCTGAACGAACCATTATGGACAATATTTTTTTCTCGTACATGACGTTCTTCATCTCAGTAAATGTTATGATTTAAAGTTCGGTATTATGTCTTTGGACCAAGAAAAGGCTTTTGATAGGGTTGACCATTCTTATTTGTTTTCCACACTGAAGGGGTTTGGTTTTGGCAATATGTTTTCAAGGTGGGTCAATCTGTTATATACTGGAGCTGAGTGTTTAGTAAAGATGGGGGCAGGGCTGAGTCGGCCAATCCCTGTACGTCGGGGAATAAGGCAGGGTTGTCCAATCTCAGGTCAACTGTATAGCTTGGCTATTGAGCCTTTGCTGCGCAGGTTGCGCACTCAGCTGGGTGGTTTGATTCTGCCGGGGCAATCCAGCAGTTGTCGTCCAATCGTCTTGTCTGCTTTTGCTGATGACGTCAACATTTTCATCACATCCCACAGGGATGTACAACGTCTGGTGGACACTTTATCTATTTATGAAAAAGCCTCTTCTGCACGGGTAAACTGGGCCAAGAGTGAGGGTCTATTGGTGGGCCAGTGGTCACATCAGGACATTCCTCAGCTACCTGGAGGTCTTCTGTGGGGGAAAGCCGGTCTCAAAGTGTTGGGGGGTATTTTTGGGTTCTGAGGACTTTGAACACAAGAACTGGGGGGAGTTAAGGAGAAGGTGTGTGCTCGCTTTTCTAAATGGAAATGGTTGCTACCACAGCTGTCATGTAGGGGAAGGGTTCTGGTTGCCAATAATCTGGTCGCTTCGGCTCTTTGGAATAGGCTTATTGCTTTGACACCGCCCAGGAGCCTGGTTGAGGAGGTTCAGAAGATCATCGTGGATTTCTTTTGGTCTGGTCGACATTGGGTCCATGCGGCTGTTCTCTACCTGCCTGTTGTCGAGGGAGGACAGAGCCTGGTGGACATACAGTGCAAGATCGCCTGTTTTAGGCTTCAGACTGCACAACGGCTCCTTTACGGATGTGGCCCCTACTGGATGGACACTGCATAACTGCTCCTGAGGAGAGTTGGCCGCTTGGGCTATGATAAGCAGCTTTTCCTCATGAAGTCCGGGGAGGGGGACCTTACTGGACTTTCTGCTTTTTACACATCTGTCTTGCATGCATGGCAAGTCTTCACCGTAGCCCGCATTCCTGAGGAGACACCAGGCATGTGGCTGTTCGAGGAACCACTGTTTTTCAATCAATTCATGGACACTCAAGTGCTGCAATCTGTAGTCTGCGAACTTGTTTAAGAGAGGCACGCTGTACCAAGCTTGGTCATCTTATGAAGATGTCAACCACGTCGATAGAAAAGCTGGGGAGGAGTGCCAACATTACATCTGTCAGACTGGTGCATAGGGTGGTGAAGGAAGTGTGTGCTGCTCTGCCACGACCGTACTCTTTCCACTCAATGGGATGAGGACACTGTGTCCAGCTTTCCTGCCCTTTCCATAAGTCCAGCTGTGGGAGAGTGGCAGGAGGGAGAGGATCACCTGCTGTCCTTCAGAAATCCTTGTCTGGGCAAGATCCAGTTTGTGGGGATGAAGACGATGTATCACATCTGTGTGAAAGTTCTGAATCTGCGCTCTCTGACGGACGTGAACGAGACGAAGTGGGCGGGGGTTTTGGGGCTGGTATTCTCCCCGAAAGGCAGCTGGCGGTCCATGTACAAGCTCCCTATTGAGAAACGGACGGCAGATCTCCAGTGGAGGATTGTTCATGGGGCAATAGCTAAGAATAAATACAGAGCACACCTGGATCCTAATGTGGGGGAGGAATGTTTGTTTTGTTCCCAAGTTGAGACCCTGGAGCATTTGCTCGTTCAATGTTTTCGTTTATCTGGGCTTTTTGATCTTCTGCAAGTGTGGTTTCACGATTTGGGTGAATGTTTCTCTTTTGGTTTGTTTATTTACGGTCCAAAGTATAAAGTGGCAAAGAAGTCTGTGCACACTTTGATGAACTTCCTATCTGGTACTGCTAAACTTGCCATCTGGCTGACAAGGAAAAATCAGACTACTAACACTGGCAAGGTGGATCCTGTGTTTGTTTTCAAGGCCTTGTTAAAAGTCAGACTCCAGGTGGAGTACTCTTACTATAAAATGGTGGACAATTTGGAGGTATTCACCAATAGATGGACTGTAGGGAATATTTTGTGTTCTGTGGGAGAGGGGGATGAGTTATGTTTGCACTTTTGAAATGTGAGACACTTGGTGGGATGATATTGGTTATCTTACGTTTTTGAATTGTACAATAAAGGGATTTTTTAAACCTCAAACTCTCTCTCTCTCTCTCTCTCTCTCTCTCTCTGTCTCTCTCTCTCTCTCTCTCTCTGAGTGGGCGTGGTCGTGAGTGTGAGCTGGGAGCGTGTGACAGCGTGAGTGAATTATCTCAAACCTTTATCTTTTTGTGTTTAAGGTGTTTTATTTGCTAAATAATCTTAATTTCTGTTGTTTTCTGTAGCTGGGGTGGGGTAGGCGTTCTGGGAGGGGGGTTTCTGCTGCCAGCTCTGCTGGTCAGCATGGTTTTGGAGCGAGGCTCCGGGTTCGAGAAGCTGACACGCCGGCATGCTGTCAAACTGGCTCCGGCTGTCAGCTGCTAAGTGAAGGAATGTAGTCTGGCTGTGGGGAAGTTGGTCGGTTATGAAAGCGTTAGGTCATCTTCTAGAATTCAATTCAATTCAATTCAACTTTATTTATATAGCGCCATTTCACAACAACAGTCATCTCATAGCACTATCAACTGTAGGGGGGACCCCCACAGTTGCAGAAAGACCCCAGCAATCAGGCGATCCCCTGAATGAATGATGAATAATGAATAATGCCGTGGTAATCTTCCTGGATAGTGTTGAAAAAGTTAACCAGGTAGTGGAGAGCGGGGTTGTGATTAAAGACACACTAGTTCCTGTTCTGTCTCTGGTAAATCCCACAAAGAGAATTACAATATCAAATGTCCCACCATTTTTAAAGAATGAGCTGTTGGAGAAGGAGCTGTCAAGACATGGGCAGCTTTTGTCCCCCATTAAGCACATCCCTCTCGGTTGTAAGTTCCCGCAATTAAAACATGTCATGTCTTTTAGGCAACAGGTGTTCATGATTTTAAAGAATAGCGAGGAAAGCCTCAACTTCGTATTTAAGTACCAGATTGACAGCTTTGATTATACCATCCATATCACCTCTGATAACGAAATGTTTCGGCTGCAGAATGGAGAGACACTTGATTCGATCATGCCCTCAGGGAGTGGGGGTTGATCACTCGGGGGAGGCCGCTAGTGCAGCCTCGCAGTCAGGCGCCGCGGCCACGGGGCCGTCTGGCGACGGAGCGGCTTCGCCATCCTCTGAGGCTGCTGGCGCTGCTGCGCCATCGGGCGCTTCGACCAAGGCCACGGGGCCGTCTGGTGGCGGCGCTTTGACCGAGGCCGTCTGGCGGCAAGGCGGCTTCGCCGCCCTCCGCAGCCAGCCTGTCAATCATGACTGGAACAACAACAAAAGTTAAAGTACATCGCAGGGCTGCTGCAAAGACCAACATTGTGGACAAGGGTGAGATTACCGAGAGGGATCACGCTGAGGATCAGACAGATGAGCCAAATGAGGCGCAGGTAGATGGTGGGACTAGAAAGATGAACATAAAACCACAGCACAGGGTGAGCAAAAAGCAAGAAGAGACAGCTACCAGGGTGGCTTAGTCAGTGTTGGAGGATGAGGATGACATTATCTCAATCAAGCGGAAGAACTTGGAAAACAAACAGCAGAGGAGCAAAGTAAAAAGGGTTGTCAAAGAAAGTTCTGAGGTTTCTCTATCTCAACCAGATTCTTATGCTGGGTCTGAGATAGAGAGTGATGGTGAAAGCAGTGATGATGGGGCCAGTGGAGGTGGCTACCCCTTCACAAAAATACAGAAGTTTTTGCAGGACACTAAGGGATCCAGAATGGTTAGAGATGAAAACTTCTTCCCCGATCTAAAACATTTTGTTGACTCTGCTCGGGTCTACATGAAAAACAGGGGAGAGCTTGAGCAGGAAAGTTTTACTGATCAGGAGGTCTACAGACTAAAAAAGCTTGAACTAAAAGTTAAGAACCAAATTGCCCACGATGATTAGTTTTTTATTGCTCATTCTTTCTTTTCTGTTTTTGTATTGGCTTTGCCTTCTTATATGCATGTGCAGTTTTAATTTTGGCACACTCAACATCAATGGAGCAAGAGAAATGTCCAAGCGAGCGTGTGTTTTTACTCTTGCAGAATGCAAGAAAATTAATGTTCTGTTTGTTCAGGAGACTCATAGTTCTGAGGACAACGCTGCTGACTGGAGGAGGGAATTCCAAGGGGAAATTATTCTCAGTCATAAAAATAGCAGCAGTGGTGGAGTGGGTATTTTATTTTCTCGAGATTTTATTCCACTTTCTTATGACATTGATGAGGTAATTGCAGGCCACATTTTAAAAGTTTGAGCTGTTTTTGAGAATGTGAAAGTTGTTTTTAGAAATGTGTATGCTCTAAGCGTAGGCACAGAAAGATTGGCCTTTTTTAAATATTTTAGATGACACGATCAAAAATTGCAGTAATAAGATAAGATAAGCCTTTATTAGTCCCACAACGGGGAAATTCCAGGATTGCAACAGCACAGGGATAGCAACACTCAGAGCAACAATCAGAAGGCAAGAAAAAAAGCAAGCAAGCAAGAGCAGTTAATATACATATGCACATATTACTATAAATATATATATACACACACAGAGACACACAGTGCAGAGCATTGTAGCTGGATGGAATAAATATATGAGTATATAAACACACAGTGCGGAGCATTGTAGCTAGATGGAATAAATATGTAGATATACGTATAAACACCCACAGTACGGAGCATTGCAGCTAGGTGGAATAAATATGTAAATATATAAACACACAGTGCGGAGCAATGTAGCTAGATGGAATAATATGTAGATATATATAAACACACAGTGCGGAGCATTGTAGCTAGATGGAATAAATATGTAAATATATGAACACACACAGTGCAGAGCATTGTTGCTAGATGGAATAAACAGCATAACCGTCTACTTAGTTATCCTACATGGTATGATTATGTGCCCATACATATTCTCACCCTCCATAGCGACTGGTATTTTCCTAGTTGTATGTCGGAGGGGACCATTGTGTAAGTCTATTGCATCTTTTGCATTCAAAAAACCATTAGTTTGTTACGTCTTTTTGCTATCTCTGCGAGCAGCCCTGCTTAGGTTGTACAGTCTGACAGCCGTTGGTAGGAAGGACCTGCGAAACCTCTCGGTTGTGCACCTGGGATGATGTAGTCTGCTGCTAAATGAGCTCCTCAGTGCATTCAGTATGTCCTGCATAGGGTGGAACTCGGACTCCAGCAGAGATTTTTTTTTTTTTTTTTTTTTTGAGATGACAGTTTAGCCACCGTCCTTCTCTCCTCCACCGGATCAAGGCGCTGCCCCAGGACAGAGCTAGCTTTCTTGATCAGTTTGTTCAGTCTCTTCCTATCGGCTGCAGTAATGCCACTGCCCCAGCAGACCACTCCAAAAGTGATGGCTGATGCCACCACCGTGTCATAGAATGTCTTCAGCAGCGCCCCTTGTACACCAAAAGACCTGAGTCTCCTCAGCAGGAACAGCCTGCGCTGTCCCTTCTTGTAGAGTGCATCAGTATTGTGTGACCAGTCTAGTTTATTGTTCAGATGAACACCCAGGTACTTATAGGCTGTCACCATCTCGATGTCTGTTCCCTGTATATTTACTGGTGCTGTGAGGGGTTGTCCTTGCCTGCGGCAGTCCACCACCAGCTCTTTAGTTTTCCTCGCGTTGATCTGGAGGCAGTTCCGATGGCACCAGTCCACGAAGTCCTGGATAAGCCCTCTGTACTCAGCTTCATCTCCATTGGAGATGAGGCCAACGATCGCAGAGTCATCAGAGAACTTCTGTAGATGGCAGTGTGTTGTGTTGTGTGAGAAGTCCACAGTATAAAGAGTGAACAGGAAGGGAGCCAGCACCGTTCCCTGGGGGGCCCCCGTGCTACTGATGATCGTGTTGGACACACAGTCCCGGGTTCTCACAAACTGAGGCCGGTTCGTGAGGTAGTCCAGGATCCATGATGACAGGTGCTGGTCCACCCCTGCGCGCAGCAGCTTGTCCTTCAGGATCATCGGTTGGATGGTGTTGAAAGCACTGGAGAAGTCAAAGAACATGATCCTCACCATATTCCCGGGCTTCTCCAGGTGGGACAGAGAACGGTGAAGGAGGAAGATCACCGCATCCTCCACCCCAATGCCATGCTGGTAGGCGAACTGGAGTGGATCCATTGCTGGTTCCACCAGGGGGCGGAGGTGAGCAAGGAGCAGTCTCTCCAGGGTCTTCATCAAGTGGGACGTCAAGGCCACCGGTCTGTAGCTGTTCAGGTCTTTGGGGTGGGAAGTTTTTGGTACAGGTACCACACAAGATGTTTTCCACAGCTGTGGTACCCTCCCCAGTTTCAGGCTCATGTTGAAGATATACGTCCCAATCCCACACAGCTGGGCTGCACAGGACTTGAGGAGCTTTGCGCTGATGCCGTCCGGTCCCGACGCCTTCCTCGCCTTGATCTTCCTCAGCTCCGTCCTCACCTGGGTCCTGGTCAGGGTCAGGATGGGGGGCTGTGTGTTGGGAGTGGGGGGGTGTTGGTGGAGTGGGGAGTGGGCAGCAGGACTTGATTTCTTTAGAGGCAGCAGTGGTTGTTGTGCAGACAGGGGGGAGGGTGGTTGGTCAAACCTATTGAAAAACAGATTCAGGTTGTTCGCCCACTCCCTGCCCCCCGTGGCCTGGGGGGAGGTATTCTGGAGCCCAGAGATGGTTTTGAGGTTTCTCCAGACCCCGCTGATGTCGCTCTGTTGCAGCTTGTCCTCCATCTTCTTCCTGAAGCTGTCCTTGCCTACTCTGATCTTTCTCCTCAGCTCCCTCTGTACGGACTTCAGCATCTCCCTATTCCCCGACCTGAAGATCCTCTTCTTCTCTCTCAGAAGTGTTTTTATCTCAGGGTTGATCCAGGGTTTGTTGTTTGAGTGACGCCGTATGGTCTTGGTGGGAACGGTGTTGTCCACACAGAAGCCGAGGTAGCCCGTGAAGGTGTGAATGAGGCCATTGATGTCCTCACCATGTGGATCGCATAGCTGCTTCCAGGCGGTGGCTTCAAAACAGCCTTTTAGAGTGTCCATTGTCTCCTCAGACCATAACTCCACAGTGTGCATGGCCGGAGGTTGTCTGTGCACTAGGGGTTTGTACACCGGCCGGAGATGAACCAAGTTGTGATCCGATCTCCCGAGTGGGGGGAGTTGTGATGAGGTGTACGCCTCCTTAGTGTTTGCGTAGAATAAGTCCAGTGTTTTATTGTCTCTAGTGTGGCATGTGACATACTGGGTGAACGTGGGTAGAATGGGAGACAGTGAAACATGGTTGAAATCGCCTGAGATGAGAAGAGCATCTGGGTGTTCTGTCTGCAGCCTGCTGGTTACTGAATGGATGACGTCACGCGCTGTCCCAGCATTCGCCGTCGGATTTGCATAAACAACAATGCAGATCACGTGTGAGTGTTCTCTCGGGAGATATGTAGGCCTCATGCTAACAGCTAGCAACTCAATGTCTTTGCTGCAGTGTCGTTGTTTAACAGTGATATGTCCCGGTCTGCACCAGTTGTTGTTAACATACATTATCACTCCACCGCCCCTTGCTTTGCCACTGTCTGGTGTTCGGTCTGCCCGTATCATGTGGAAACCCTCCAGCTCAATGTTAGCATCTGCTGCTAGTTCAGTTAGCCACGTCTCAGTAAACAAAAGGAGAGAGCACTCCTGGTAAGTGCTATCGTAACAGGAGATAGCCGCTAGCTCATCTACCTTTCCCAGTATTGACCGTACATTTCCCATGACAACAGATGGAAGGGAGGGTCTGTACCTTATATTTTTTGTCCTCCGCCTTACTCCAGCCCGTCAGCCGCGGCGTTTTCGCCTCAGTTCTCTCGGTATGTCGAGTTTTTCCAATGGGACCTGGTGGCGGTTGAATGCTAGCAGCTCTTCCCTGCTGTATCGTATCCTGCTATAAACAGTGGCTCTGTCCACCGGCTCAGGAGACATTTGGGACGATCTGTGTGTCCGTGATATAGTGGAGTGAAAAAAGACGGATCAAAAAGAGAGAGAAGGGGAAAAAGACTTGGAATCGAGCCGCTGTTGCAAAGGGCAGCTTACTCGTGTGGCGCCGGGAGAGGAAAAAAAAAATATATAATGAACTTGCTGAAAGATTGAAGAGACTGCCTGTCCGCAGAAGAACACTCTGCTATTGTTTTACACTGCAAAAACTCTGTGCGAACTGCTGATGAGCCTTTTCCTTTTAGTGTTTTATCTCCTGATTTTAAAGATGGCACTGGTGTGTTTTTAAACT
The DNA here is from genome assembly GCA_020510985.1 of Pholidichthys leucotaenia. Lineage (NCBI taxonomy): Eukaryota > Metazoa > Chordata > Actinopteri > Cichliformes > Pholidichthyidae > Pholidichthys > Pholidichthys leucotaenia. Next base: position 491,837,946 of record CM035836.1, on the reverse strand, counting down.
CTGAACACATTAACATTTGTGACTCTTCTGGTAAAAAAATGTATGGACTCTTAAAAGGTCGAGCTGATACACCATGGAGGAAACACTTGGATTTGGGTTCAGAGGTGAGCCCTGCCTGGAGAGCACTCTATAAACCACCATTAACTAAGAAGGTTGGAGACCTACAATGGTGAGTTTTACATGGTGCTGTGGCTGTAAATGCTTTTGTTTCTATTTTAAAGGCCAAATGTCACGTAATTTTTTTTTCTAAATGACAACGAATTTAGATAAAATAATTCAATTCAATTCAACTTTATTTATATAGCGCCATTTCACAACAACAGTCATCTCATAGCACTATCAACTGTAGGGGGGAACCCCCACAGTTGCAGAAAGACCCCAGCAATCAGGTGATCCCCTGTGAGCAAGCACTTGGCGACGGTGGAGAGGAAAAACTCCCTTTTAACAGGAAGAAACCTCCAGCAGAACCAGGCTCAGGGAGGGGCAGTCATCTGCTGCGACTGGCTGGGGGGTGAGGGGACAGAGAAGATGAAAAGAACAGACATGTAGAGAGCAAACAGCACGATGGGGACTCAATCTATGGGAGAGAACAAACAAATGTTAATGACCAGCAAAAAAAAAATATTTCATAGAGAGTGAGGAAAGGAGTGAGGCCCAGTGCATTACTGGAGGGCCCCCGGCTGACTAAACCTATTAGCAGCATAACTAAGGGAGGGTTCAGAAACACATGATCCCTCCCTAATTGTAGGCTATATCAAAAAGGTAGGTTTTAACCCTAATCTTAAAAACAGAGATCGAGTCTGACTCCCGAATCCAGATTGGCAGCTGATTCCACAGGAGAGGAGCTTGATAACTGAAGGCTCTGCCTCCCATTGTACTTTTGGAGATTCTAGGTATTACAAGTAATCCTGCATTTTGGGAGCATAGTGCTCTGTTAGGATAATACGGTAGTATCAGATCTTTTAAATAAAAAGGAGCCTGATTGTTTAGAGCTTTGTAAGTAAGAAGAAGGATTTTAAACTTAATTCTAAACTCTATGGGAAGCCAATGAAGGGAGGCCAGAACTGGAGAGATATGATCTCTCTTTCTAGTACCTGTTAAAACTCTTGCTGCAGCATTTTGGATTAGCTGAAGACTTTTTAAAGATGTTTTAGGACAACCTGATAATAAAGAATTACAATAATCTAATCTCGAGCTAACAAAAGCGTGGATCAGTTTCTCAGCATCACTCTGAGACAAGATGCTCCTAATCTTGGCAATATTACGCAAATGATAGAAGGCAGTCTTAGAAACAAATTTAATATGTGAATTGAAGGACAAATCCTGATCAAAAATAACTCCAAGGTTCCTCACAGAGCTATTAAGAGAAAGAGTAACTGCATCCAAACTAAAAGTTTGATTTGGAAAGGAATTTCTAAGGTTTTTTGGACCAACAAGAATGACTTCAGTCTTATCTGAATTTAATAGCAGGAAATTACAAGTCATCCAAGCTTTGATTTCCTTAAGACAGGCTTCTAACTTGGCTAATTGATTACTATCATCTGGCTTCATTGACAGGTATAATTGTGTGTCATCTGCATAACAATGAAAATGTATACAGTGCTTTCTAATAATGTTGCCTAACGGAAGCATATATAAACTAAAAAGAGTAGGGCCTAGCACAGATCCCTGTGGAACTCCATGACTAAGCTTTGAGCTGAAAGAAAACTCATTATTTACATGAACAAACTGGAACCTATCAGATAAATAAGATCTAAACCACTGCAACGAAGTTCCATTAAGTCCAACATAGTGTTCTAATCTATCAAGTAGAATATTATGATCGATAGTATCAAAAGCTGCACTAAGGTCTAAAAGGACAAGTACAGAAACTAGTCCATTATCAGATGCAATGAGGAGGTCGTTAGTGACCTTCGCTAAGGCTGTTTCAGTACTATGATGGATTCTAAACCCAGATTGAAACTCTTCAAGTAAACCATTTCCCTGCAGGTGGTCAAATAATTGCGTAGCAACAACTCTTTCTAAGATTTTTGAAATGAAAGGGAGATTAGAGATTGGTCTATAGTTAGCTAAAGCTCCTGGATCTAGCGTTGGCTTTTTGAGTAAGGGTTTAATTACAGCTGTTTTAAAAGCCTGCGGTACATGGCCTAAAGTTAATGAAGAATTGATTATATGAAGAATAAAGCTACCAATAAGTGGGAAGACTTCTTTAAATAACCTAGTAGGAATAGGGTCTAAAAGACAAGTTGAAGGTTTGGATGAGGAAACTATTTTATCTAACTCACAAAGGTCGATTGGAGTAAACTCATCAAGACAGACATCAAAAGAAGGAGTTGTAGTAGTTACAGTATTTAAGTTAACTGTGAGAAGAATCTGATTGATTTTATCTCTGATGGATGAAATTTTATTATTGAAAAAGTTCATAAAGTCCTGACTAGTAAGCTCTAAGGGAATGCTAGGATTGACAGAGTCCTGACTCTTTGTCAACCTGGCTACAGTACTGAAAAGAAACCTGGGATTATTCTTGTTCTATTCTATTAATGCAGAGTAATAACTTGTTCTAGCTTTTCTAAGAGATTTTTTATAAATTAAAAGATGATTTCTCCAAGCTAAATAGATTTCATCTAAATGAGTAGAGCGCCATTTTCTTTCTAATTGACGAGTCTTCTGTTTTAAGCTACGAGTTTCTGTGTTGAACCAAGGAGTTAGAAATCTCTGATTAGACTTTTTCTTTTTTAAGGGGGCCACCAAGTCTAGAGCCTGATGCAGAGAAGCTGAAACACTATCTACCATGTTATCAATTACAGAAGGAGCAAGCTGTCTATAGCTTATTTCCGTTGTGTTGACACATGGCATAGAGGAAACAATCTGCATAAATTTGGAAACAGCATCATCTGAGAGGCATCTACTGTAATAATATTTTTCTTTAGGAGCCAAATAGTCAAAAATAGTAAAATCAAAGGTTAACAGACAATGGTCTGACAGTACAGGGTTATGAGGAGACACTACAAGATTTTCTATTTCTATGCCATATGTCAGAACAAGGTCCAATGTATGGTGGAGGTAATGAGTAGAATTTCCTACTTTCTGAGAAAACCCAATCGAGTCTAATATTGAATTAAATGCCACATTAAGGCAGTCACTATCTACATCCACATGTGTATTAAAGTCCCCTACTATAATTATTCTATCAGATTTCAGCACTAAATCAGCTAAGAAATCAGCAAATTCGGATAAAAATTCTGAGTAGGTTGATGGGGGACGATAAACTATGGCAAATAAAATTGGGTTTAACCTAAAATTGCTAAAGTGCCCAATACTGAGGACCAGGCCCTCAAAGGAATTATAACATGTTTTTTGCTTTACATTAACTAGTAATTTGGAATGGTAAATTGTTGCTACTCCTCCTCCATGACCAGAACTTCTGGGATTTTGACAGTTTAAATAACCAGAGGGAGTTGATTCATTTAAACCAACATAATCCTCTTGCCCTAACCAAGTCTCTGTAAGGGAAATTAAATCAATCTGATGATCAATTAACAGATCATGGACTAACAGAGACTTGGGAGTTAGAGACCTAATATTTAGTAAACCACATTTAATTTTTAAATTATGAGGAGGAACAGAGGCCAAATCATTCAATTTAGAGGCTTTATGTTTAATTTGAGTTTTACCAATGTTTTGCTTTATCACTTTGGGATGCTTATGCATGATATTTTTATTCACTTTGGAGGGAGCAGACAACGATTCTCTGATGGGGAAGACAGGGGCTAAGCTGAGGGGTGGTGGATGAAGAGGAGCTGCAGAGAGGCGTGTAAGACTGCGACTCTGCTTCCTGGTCCCAACTCTGAGTAGTCATGGTTTTGGAAATTTGGATAAAAAAGATGCCAGATTGTTAGATAAATGAGAAGCACCATCCAAAGTGGGATGAATGCTGTCTCGTCTCATAAGACCAGGTTTTCCCCAAAAAGAGCTCCAATTGTCAATGTAGCCCACGTCATTTTTAGGACACCACACAGACAGCCAGCGGTTCAAGGATGACGAGCGACTAAACATGTCATCACTGGTCAGATTGGGGAGGGGCCCAGAGAATACTACAGTGGCAGACATCGTTTTTGCAAAGTCACACACCGATTCTACATCAAGTTTGGTGACTTCCGACTGCCGGAGACGGATGTCATTAATGCCAGCGTGAATAACAATTGTGGAGTATTTACAGTTACTTTTAGCCAGCATTTTCAAATTTGACTCGATGTCGCCTGCTCTGGCCCCAGGAATGCATTTGACTATGACCGCTGGAGTCTCTAGGTTCACGTTTCTGACTACAGAGTCGCCAATGATCAGAGTTTTTTCCTCAGCAGGTGTGTCACTGAGCGGGGAAAAACGATTAGAAACGTGAACAGGTTGGTGGTGAACCGGGGCTTTGCGACTAGGCTTCCTTCTCACCGTCACCCACCCAGTCTCCTCGCTGCTGAGGAGAGCCGGGAAACCGCTGACAGGGGGGCCTAAGCTAGCTAGCTCCGCTGCAGCTAATGGGCGTCCGTCGAGATTAACTGGCGCAGACGGTGTTTCAATGCAGCGGAGCCGGGATTCCAAATCAGACAACCTCGCCTCGAGCGCCTCAAAAAGACAACATTTATTACATTTACCGTTATCGCTAAAAGAGGCAGAGGTGTAGCTAAACATCTGACAGAGAGAGCACACCAGAGGAGGAGAGGAAGGAGAGCTAGTAGCCATAGCTAATAGCTGGAGAGCAACCACACAGGCAGACAGCAAAACAGGAAGTGACGATACGTTACGTTACCACAAGGAAGTGACAATCCTCAGTCAGTGTTGCGTTGTGCAACATAGCTTAAACCAAATATTCATACCGGAGACCATATCACCCACCTGTATTTACATAATTGCACAAAATACACCAGGTGAAGGCCCCACCTTGCTTGCTGGCTTGTGACAGCCAGTCCAGACCACGCCCATGTTTTTGACGTCACAAGTTGTACCCTGGCTGCCCTGCCTATTCACATTCACACTTATCAACATTGGACAATCATGACGGAAAGTGACAGCGATTGTGAACAAATTTGTTTAGTTTTGTCTTTTTTTTTTGTCTTTTTTTTTGTCAGTGGTTCAGACAGTGACAGAGGCATAGAACCTTACAGGTCCGAGCCGTCCGAGACGGAATCAGATGCTTTGTCTGATGACAACAGTTCCAACGATGACCAGAGAGCAGAACCAGTGGAAAATGTCATTGAACTGGACATTAATCGCCTCCAGAATTGGGAAGCCGAAGGGGGTCTGTCGAGGGCGCCCCATAAATATTGATTTTTCGGAAGCCATTATTATTACAGTGGAGGAGAGCCGCTGCTGTCAAGAAATTGACCAGATCAATATGAAAATGGAGGCGCATACCTGTCAAGTGAGACGTTTTCGCCGTATTTTAATACCGTGAAACGCGGCTATAAGGGACGGCGGAGTAATAATGGACATTTCTCTGGGAAATGTTTTCATACCTGTCAAGTGAGACGTTTTTGCCGTATTTTAATACCGTGAAACGCGGCTATAAGGGACGGCGGAGTAATAAGGGACACTTTTCTGGGAAATGTTTTAAATGTAATTCGTGTTGTTATTGTCAAATATTTTAAGGAAAATACGGGGGAAATGCAATTTTAGCAAAAACGGGCGTATTGCCATTTCTGTACGCCCAAAAGAAAAATCTACGGGGAAAAAAATTGAGTGTGTTGAGGAGCGCGTCCTGTGTGTGATCCCCCACAGCTATGGGGCTGGCAGATCGCTCAGCCTGAGCTGTTCGCACTACACTGAGAAGTGTGGACTCAATCATTAGTCTGATTGTCGGGGCGGGCAGATCGCTCAGCGGGAGCTATTCTCACTACAATGAGAAGTCATTAGGATAATGGTTTAACACTTTCAGCTGGGCTGCGGAACAGAGAGGAATCGCCTTACAAATACAGAATTCTGCTTTTTTTTTATTTTGCGCCGGACGCTGAGTTGTGTTGTTATTGTCAAATATCCATGAATCCTTAAAATATTTGACAACACGAATTACATTTAAAACATTTCCCAGAAAAGTGTCCCTTATTACTCCGCCGTCCGTTATAGCTGCGTTTTACAGTATTAAAATACGGCGAAAACGTCTCACTTGACAGGTATGAAAACATTTCCCAGAGAAATGTCCCTTATTACCCAGCTGTCCCTGATAGTCCTGTTTTAAGGTATGGGTGAAATATCCAATTTTTTCTTTCTTGTTGCTCACTTCAACCTTCCAGTCTCCATATAAACAATCAATCGAAATACCCCAAGCATCAAACTAGGGTACAATCTATTTCGTCACTTCCGCCTTCTTCCCCAGGCGATTCCAGGGGCCGTGTCAGGCCAAGCGCGGCAGTTTTAAATTAACGAATATTCCGATGTTACTGAAGCATATGCACCAAGACCCGAACGGATCGGTTCCCTTTTATATCTAGTTTCAAGACATTTAAAGTACCCTGTTACGTGACATTTGGCCTTTAAACCCAAATGTTGTTGAGGTTTGTCCATTTTGTCCTCAGAAAGAGACTGTGTTCCATTGCTTTCTAGACTGTAACAGACTGCAATTGTTGTTTGTTTTTTGGGGGAAGCTGTTTTATCTGTTTGGAGAAGTCTTTTCCCTGCAGATTTTTATCTTGGGTTTTCCATATAGACAGAGAAGTAAGAAAAAGAGTGAACTTTTAAATTTCATCCTGGGTCAGGCTAAAATGGCTATTTATGTTAGTAGGAAAAGAAAAATTGAACAAATGCTGGATTGTAATGTAAAAGACATGCTGGTTCACATGATCAAGGCTCGAATAATGATTGATTATAATTACTATCATCTGATGCAAAATGTTGAAACTTTTGAGGCTATGTGGTGCTTTAAGCACATCCTGTGTTGTGTTAAGGAGGGGAAAATTACCTATGGTATGGTCCTGATGTAAGAAGCAAGTTTTTGTTGTAGTTTTCCTGGTTTGGTTACTTGTGTCTTTGATTTCTTGTCAGTGAATCATTTTACTTTTCCATTGCTTCTTTTAGTTGTTTTAGTTGTGTTTTTCTGTTGAATTTGTGAGAATAAAGGTGTGTTGAAAAATCAAAATCTCTTATAGTCAGGTCTTTCACATTAGTTACACACCCAAACCAACATTCTCACACACACACTTTTAATAGCACATTTTAGGAGATTGGTAACGTGAATAGCGGATGGCCTGTTCACGTCAGAGTTAAACTGGCCAATCAGATGGTCGCGTACAAGCCCATCCTATTGTACAGGGGATTGGTTTGATCCGCCAACCTGAGAAGATAACTGTAACATGCACCCGGAAGTCGTGGTCAGTGTGGCGATGCTCCAGAGGGAGCTGCGTCACGCTGCACCCAGCGCTGCTTGCTTTACTTGTGACTTCTAAATAAATGTTCCATCTTTAAATTGAAGAAATCTCCGGCTTGTTCTTGGAGCTTTCAATCAAAGAATCGGGTATTTTTCTAACAATTCCAACATCACAGCGTAAAGATAAGATAAGATAAGATAAGCCTTTATTAGTCCCACAACGGGGAAATTCAAGGATTGCAACAGCACAGGGATAGCAACACTCAGAGCAACAATCAGAAGGCAAGAAAAAAAACCAAGCAAGCAAGAGCAGCTAATATACATATGTACATATTACTATAAAATATATACAGTATATATACACGCACACAGACACACAGTGCAGAGCATTGTAGCTGGATGGAATAAATATATGAATATGTAAACACACAGTGCGGAGCAATGTAGCTAGATGGAATAATATGTAGATATATAAACACACAGTGCGGAGCATTGTAGCTAGATGGAATAAATATATAGATATATAAACATAAACACACCCAGTGCGGAGCATTGTAGCTAGATGGAATAAATATGTAAATATATAAACACACCCAGTGCAGAGCATTGTTGCTAGATGGGATGAAACAGCACAACCGTCTACTTAGTTATCCTACATGGTATGATTATGTGCCCATACATATTCTCACTCTCCATAGCGACTGGTATTTTCCTAGTTGTATGCCGGAGGGGACCATTGTGTAAGTCTATTGCATCTTTTGCATTCAAAAAACTATTAGTTTGTTACGTGTTTTTGCTATCTCTGCAAGCAGCCCTGCTTAGGTTGTACAGTCTGACAGCCGTTGGTAGGAAGGACCTGCGAAACCTCTCGGTTGTGCACCTGGGATGATGTAGTCTGCTGCTAAATGAGCTCCTCAGTGCATTCAGTATGTCCTGCATAGGGTGGAACTCGGACTCCAGCAGAGATGACAGTTTAGCCACCGTCCTTCTCTCTCCTATCTCCTCCACCGGATCAAGGCGCTGCCCCAGGACAGAGCTAGCTTTCTTGATCAGTTTGTTCAGTCTCTTCCTATCGGCTGCAGTAATGCCACTGCCCCAGCAGACCACTCCAAAAGTGATGGCTGATGCCACCACCGTGTCATAGAATATCTTCAGCAGCGCGCCTTGTACACAAAAAGACCTGAGTCTCCTCAGCAGGAACAGCCTGCGCTGTCCCTTCTTGTAGAGTGCATCAGTATTGTGTGACCAGTCTAGTTTATTGTTCAGATGAACACCCAGGTACTTATAGGCTGTCACCATCTCGATGTCTGTTCCCTGTATATTTACTGGTGCTGTGAGGGGTTGTCCTTGCCTGCGGCAGTCCACCACCAGCTCCTTAGTTTTTCTCGCGTTGATCTGGAGGCAGTTCCGATGGCACCAGTCCACGAAGTCCTGGATAAGCCCTCTGTACTCAGCTTCATCCCCATTGGAGATGAGGCCAACGATCGCAGAGTCATCAGAGAACTTCTGTAGATGGCAGTGTGTTGTGTTGTGTTGTGTTGTGTGAGAAGTCCGCAGTATAAAGAGTGAACAGGAAGATATAAATTCGTCGACCACCAACAACAAGCTGGTGAGGCCACCCAACGCTTCATTATGAAACGCTGTAGCCTAGCAAGAAAGTATGCCTTCGGGACAATTGAGGAAGAGCTAGTCTGGGACAAGCTTGCACACGGTACGAGCGATGAGTGGCTAAAAGACAAGCTAATGTTTACTACGGATGTCTTCACGCTGGAGAAAGTGGTTGAATTGATCAGCCAGATAAAATCCACTGCCTATCTAGGTCTACCAGTGCTAGCTAAGGAGAACCTGGCCACCCAACTTTCCCCTCCACGTCTGGCTGCTGGCAACACAGCTAACACTTTGGGGCAAACCCCCAAAAGGCAGCGGACCATGGCACGGGCAGGAGCTGGTGCAAAGGGGCTGTGTGATGACTGTGGCTACCCTCGTCAACGGGCAGGCTTGTTCACCTGCCCCGCCAGAGGGAAGAAGCGCCATAACTGCGGCCATTCTAATCACTGGGCCACGGCTTGCACCACCACTATTAAACCATCAGTGGCGGAGCCCAAAAGCATGATGCAGGTGTGTGTGGTGGGTGCCAGGAAGGGACCGTTAAAGTGTTACGTCTTGCAGCTAGAAGGGGTTGATGTGCCTCTTTTGGCATACTCAGGACCCGGTAAGTCTATACTGAGTTTGGCTACATTGAAAAGACTTTTCACAGGCAAAACCATCAATGCAGGGGCAGTGAAAATGTTTGGGTACAGTCACGCTGAAATTGACAAGGTGGGCATGGTTAGCTTCTTGGTGAAATGTGAGTAAAGGATTTTTTGAACGTTTATCTTCCAGGTTTCATGCCAGGGGGCCGTCTTGCTGGGAAACGATCTGCTGGGTGAACTGGGATTCTCCATCACAGACCCAGCGGGCTCAACAGTGCTGATGGTGGCCCCAGAATGGCATGTCTGCTGGCCGGAGTTGTTCATGGGGCTTGGACATTTTAAGGCATTCTCCCACCGCCCACTCATCGACCCAAGTGTGATGCCAATGATCCAACTATTACGGCGGCTTCCCCTCACCCTGCAGGATGATGTCTCGGCAGAACTGAACAAACTGCTTAAAGTTGGCATCATTGAGTGGATGCCTCACCCTGGATATTGAACATCGTTGTGGCCAAGAAGAAGGCGGGTGGCATCTGGCCATGTATTGACCTTAGGATGGTTAATAAAGCTGTAGCCACACATGTGACTTACTTTTTGCCTCACATCTGTCATAACTCTGGCTCTCACGAACCAGGAAAGAGATTCGAGGGCGACCAGTGAGTTGGCGTAATTTATTGAAACAAACACACACACTACACTAAATGACAAACAGCAAAATAAAGAGCCACGTGGGGCTAAAACACACACAGAACTAAGGATACATACCACCCAGGGAGAAAGGCTAGAGAGGCGGCGAGGGAAAAACACACGCCGAGTCGCAACACTTATACTGGGTGGAGCGCCGAGGTTACGGCGAACTGTAGCTAGACGTGAGAGCTAACAGTCGTGGAAACACAAGGGAAGTCTTTCCATAGCGAGGTCGCAGCGACGAGTGACTCTCGGCTGCTCGCTTAAATGGAGAAGGAGATTGGAGATAGGAGACAGCTGTCCCAGCGCAGCTGAACTAGACAGCTGGCAATCAGCTGGGCGCTGTCAAAGAGCGGGCCATGGAAGACCCGGCACGGACTACCCCGGAGCAGGAGCGACACTGGACAACCTGAACGCAGAGAAAGATAGCGTTCAGGTCGTGACAGTACTCCTCCCCCGAGCCACGCCTCCTGGAGCGGGCTAACCCCCCCCCCCCCCGAGGGAAGACCAGGGAGGGCGGTGGGGGCCAGATCTGGGAGAAAGGGAGGGGCCAGAAAAAGGAGGCAGGGAAGAAAAAAAACCTAGATACAGTATAGGGTCAGATACCATAATAATTTTAAACCCAAAACCATCACCCCCTCCTCTGCAGAGGCCAGACGGTCTGTGCAGGTGACCACAGGAGGTGGGGAGAAACGACAAGAACCAAAATGCAGAAACATAGCGACATAGTCATGGAAAAAGTTCACAATAACTTAGGGTGAGGACAATAAAAAAAAAAAAAACTCATGTCCCGAAGGCCAAAAACTACAAAACTCTGTGAACATATGGTTTAAATAGACTTACACATGTAACCCCGGCCAGAACAGAATAATATACAAAGGAGGCAGTCCGGGCATAAGACCTAAAAATAGAGCCTGGAACAGCAAATTGGCATAAAAATACAAAAGGAACAACTCCTCAAACACGTATTAGCACAAAAAGTGTCACTAAACAGTCTGGAGGAGGATATAAATACAGAAAAACAAGACAACTCGGAATGAGGCCAGGCAAAGTGAAGCAAATGCTACTTAAGGGAGAAATTAGAATAGGGATCCATACAGGGATCGTAAAACACAGAAAATTGTCTAAAGAAAAATTCTCGGTAGAAATGACATCCCAATAAGGACTCTAACACAGAAAGTTCCCTGATGTCCTGAATGAAATTAAATAATGAGGGCATACAAAACACAAGGCTATGAACAGTTAGTCAATCTGTCAGGAATGACAGCAGGTGGAGTGAGGCAGGCGATGACAGCTTGTCCGGCGGGCGGCCCGAACTCCACCAGGCCAGGAACCACAACACCAGTTCGGGTGGCCTACCCGAGTCCCAGGCTAGGAGACACAGTTTCTCCGGAGGCCGACCCAGACCACCGAACCAGCCAGACGGCTCCCCAGGCGGTCGTCCCGTGACCTCAGACCACGGAGAGCTGAGGGAGAAGTCTTGGTGCAGCTTCCTCCCTGAGGGAAAAGGCAGGAGGAAACTGACCCAGGTGAGAAAAACCCCCACAGTCGTAGGGGGAGAAGAGATGGAGGCAAGGGGCAAAGTCAGCCTGCCATCTAATGGCAACAAGGGTAGGGGGAAACTGGTCCGGGTGAGAGGAACCCCAACAGCGGCAGGAGGAGAAATGATGGAGGCAAGGGACGAAGTCAGCCTGATGTCAGGCGAACACAATCCTCCAGCTCCCACACTAACTGTTACCTGGGCCGGCGCAGCACCCCTGGTGGACCCCGATCGGGCCGGCGCAGCACCCCTGGTGGACCCCGATCGGGCCGGCGAAACACTCCCGGTGGACTCCAGCTGGACCGGCGAAACACTCCCGGTGGACTCCAGCTGGACCGGCGAAACACTCCCGGATGGCTCTGCAGCTGGCATGATGTTTTCCACAGTCAAACTACCTCCAAACGCCGAAGACCGCGTCGACAGCCCGCCTGGCGTGGAGGCAGGAGATCTGGACTCTGCTGGGCCGAACCATTCCTCCGTGGAGACCCGGGGACACTTAACCGTCGGTGCTGGCTCCAACAGGCAGTTCGACCTTCTCCTCTGCCCATAACGTGGCTGCGGGGCTGGGGCAAAACCCTCCAGGGCCGCAGGCCGCCTCCTCCTCGTGCAGCGGTGTACACCTGGCACCGGGGCACACTCAGGGGGAAGAGACACAGAGGACGCAGGTACATATTCAGTTTTTGCAGCGGGAGGAGAGAGCTCAGGGGACTGTGAACCCTGAACTCCTCCCCCAGGAATCAAACAAGGCAATTCACTCATAATGGGAGGAGAATGAAAGGACACTTGCCTGATTCCCGGAGGGCCGGTGGAACCCACTACAAGGGACTTGAGTCTCTCTTCTCCCAACCGGATAGAAGTGGGGGACCCCCCGGACAGATGAGGTGGTGCTACCCGCACCGGATCGGGACCTGGAACACCTGGGGATGAATTTGCGCTTCTCCCAGCAGCCGGAGTGAATGACGAAGAGGGGGGTGAAACAGCTGAGGAGAGCTGGGGGCCCAAAGCTGACGGGACAGCGGGGAGAGCGGGCCCAGGAGCGGGAGCAGCTGATTCACTTCTTCGGCGAGACACGGGAGCTACAGCAGGCTGGGAGGCGGAATTCGTGTGGTTTCCTGGAGCGGGATCCGGACGGGACTCTCGCTGAGATGAGCGGGGAATTTGGGAGCGACGTCTTCTGAACGTGAGGTCGGGAAAACGCCGCTCCTGTGCGATGAGCGAAGCCAAAAGGTCAGCGTATTCCGGATAATCGTTCAGCTCCGGGTTCTTCTCGACCAGCCTGACCGCCGCAATCACGTTCTTCATGGCTACGGGGGGAACGGCGGTGGAAGAAGCGGCTGCCACTCGATCCGCAATGCGCATCGCTGTCACTCTCATCTTCTCCGGGGGAAACCCGGTTGACGTGACTCTATCCTGGGGATCACCCCTGGGTGAGGCGAACTCCTGGACTGGATCGGCGGCAGGAGCGGGATTCCGAAGCGAGGAGCGATGGCGTCCTGTCCTCGGCCTCCTGCCGGAGTTCTCCTCCAGCCTACGGAGTCTCTCCCAGGCCACAGAGATGTCTGCCCTCCTTGCCTTAACCTCGGGGAGAAGGAAGTAGCGAGAAAAGCTGTTAAGCATACCCTCGGCGAGCTCCAGGCGCCTGCGTATCTCGCTGGGGGCATCGTAGAGGTCCGTGGTGAACAACGTTCCGTCCACAAGGTCCAGAGCCTCCGAGAGATCGTGGCCTGGGTGCCGCATGCGTCTCTTGGAGGGAGACATGATACTGGCTCGCCTGCACCCAGAGGAAGGGAAAAAAAGGCGTCGAGTCCTTACAGCCAACTCACGGTCGCGGCCGTCTCAGTATGGCTGCGACCTACTGTCATAACTCTGGCTCTCACGAGCCAGGAAAGAGATTCAAGGGCGACCAGTGACTTGGCGTAATTTATTGAAACAAACACACACACTACACTAAATGACAAACAGCAAAATAAAGAGCCACGTGGGGCTAAAACACACACAGAACTAAGGATACATACCACCCAGGGAGAAAGGCTAGAGAGGCGGCGAGGGAAAAACACACGCTGAGTCGCAACACTTATACTGGGTGGAGCGCCGAGGTTACGGCGAACTGTAGCTAGACGTGAGAGCTAACAGTCGTGGAAACACAAGGGAAGTCTTTCCATAGCGAGGTTGCAGCGACGAGTGACTCTCGGCTGCTCGCTTAAATGGAGGAGGAGATTGGAGATAGGAGACAGCTGTCCCAGCGCAGCTGAACTAGACAGCTGGCAATCAGCTAGGCGCTGTCAAAGAGCGGGCCATGGAAGACCCGGCACGGACTACCCCAGAGCAGGAGCGACACTGGACAACCTGAACGCAGAGAAAGATAGCGTTCAGGTCGTGACAACATCTTAGATAAGAACAAAAGGCACAGTTTCCTTGGAGATAACAGGAACCTGTGAAAGTGTAATCCTTGTTATGCAAGAGATGGCCTTGGGGGGATTCTTTGTAGGCCAAGGACTGTTGGGGAGATGCCTAGGGATTAAAGAGAAAAGGCATTGTTACTTGTGATTTGAATGGAATGTGATTTGTGAGCTGTGAGAGTCCTGGATATATAAAGGACAAGTTTTTTCTGAGACTTCCTCTTTTCTGCCATGCTCTTATGTGAGAATGTGTAATAAACTGTCTGAGACCAACTTGCCTCATTTTTCACACATTCTACACTGGTGACCCAAGACGGAGCGTGCAACACGCAGAGAATTCCCCAGGGCCAGCCTCTTCGGGAGCCCCCAGCCAAGCGTATGCCGTTACGGTCCAGCTACCGGACTTTTGGCAGAACAACCCGTGCTCCTGGTTCCACTTGGTTGAGGCACAGTTCACCCTCCGGGGGATATTGGTAGATGACACAAAATTCTACCATGTGGTCGCAAAGCTCGATAACCACACGGCTCAACACGTGGAGAGCCTTCTGGAGCAGCCACAAGCCAGCGACAAATACGGCGCGTTGAAGGCTGCACTCATCCAGCACTTCACTCTCTCGGTCGAGGAGAGGGCAGAGAGACTCCTGGCGCTGACTGAGTTGGGAGATAGCACGCCCATTGACCTGATGGTGAGGTTGAAAGGCTCGGACGATGACCACTTCATCTTCACCCACATTTTCCTCAGGACCCTACCGTCAGCCATGAGGGCGGCCCTGGCCAGTTCGCCGTTGTTGGCCCAGCGGGACTTCCGCGTGCTGGCCCGAGAGGCGCATCGGATTGTCAATGCCAGCAGACAGTGCGCGGCCACGGCAGCAGCAACGGAGCTCTGCGCGATGGCCGGAGATGGCAGGGGGCCAGGGACAGCGTTAGCCGAGCCACTGACGATGGCGGCGGCGGGGGCCAGGGAACACGGAGGAGACACCCTTTGTTTCTACCATCGCTGCTTTGTAGAGAAGGCACGCAAATGTATACCACCGTGTCAGTTCAAGCGCTCGGGAAACGCCAAAGACCGGGGGTCGGTAGCAGCTGCGACCCTCGGGGAGGAGAACAAGCTGCTCTACTTGATGGACGCACGCTCGGGGAGGCATTTTCTCGTTGACACGGGCTCCCAGTTGAGTTTCATCACACCTTCCTATGCTGACAGGCTGGCAGGTTCCAGCGGTCCCGGGGTGGCAGCAGCGAACGGCTCGGAGATTAAGACCTTTGGTGAGAGGACTCTACTTCTGTCTCTACACGGCCGTACATTTGAGTGGACTTTTGTTATAGCAGCAGTGAATTTCAATATGTTGGGGGCTGATTTTTTGTGCTCACATGGTTTGTTGGTTGATCTCGCTAACAGGCGCCTGGTTAATGCACTTTCTTTTGACTCTATTCCCTGTACAGCGCAAGTGTCTCCCGGCCAACAGCACAAGCCAACGTCACAGCTGCAAGCGGTAAGTTCCACACACTGCTCACTCAGTTCCCAGCACTCACGGTCCCCACATTTTCGGCAACCATCGCTAAACATGGGGTGGAACATTTTATTACCACTACCGGACCACCCGTTTTTGCAAAAGCTCGGCGCTTGGACGCAGCTAAACTGGCCATAGCGCACGAGGAGTTTGCCAACCTGGAGAGGTTGGGCATCATCAGGCGTTCGAACAGCCCATGGCCTTCCCCGCTACACATGGTCCCGAAGGCTGACGGCTCGTGGCGACCTTGCGGGGATTTCCGCAGGTTGAACAACGCCACAGCGCATGACCGCTACCCAATCCCGCATATCCAAGATTTTTCCGTTCATTTGGCGGGGGCGCGCATTTTTTCTAAGATAGACTTGGTCTGCGGTTACCACCAAGTCCCAGTGCGCGCTGAGGACATACCCAAAACAGCGGTAATAACTCAGTTTGGTCTATTCAAGTTTTTGTGCATGCCATTCGGGCTTAAAGGGGCTGCGCAGACATTCCAACGCATGATGGACGCGGTGCTGCATGATCTCCCTTTCGTATTCATCTACCTAGATGATATTTTGGTAGCCAGCGCATCCAAAGACGAACACGAAAACCACCTCACGGTGGTTTTCCGGAGATTGGGAGAGCACGGTTTAATAATCAACCCAGCGAAGTGTCAGTTCGGGGTGACGCAGATTGATTTTTTGGGGCATCACGTCTCTTCTGAAGGAGCGGTCCCGCTGCCTGACAAAGTGCGCGCGGTAGCGGATTTTCCCCGGCCACAAACGGTAAGGGCGTTACAGGAGTTTTTGGGAATGGTGATTTTTTATAACCGTTTCCTCCCTCGCGCAGCGCAGCTCATGCAACCACTGTACGCCGCGCTCAAAAAACAAAAACCCGCGAATAAAGTCGAATGGTCCCCGGAGCAAGAGCGAGCATTCTCGGAAGTCAAGGCAGCCCTGGCAAATGCTGCATTGTTGGCGCATCCAGACCCAACGGCCCGCATAGCGCTCACTACTGATGTGTCAGATGTGGCCATAGGGGCGGTCGTGGAGCAGCATGTAGCCGGGGCTTGGCAGCCGCTCGCCTTTTTCAGCAGAACTTTGCGTGATAGTGAACGCAAATACAGCACGTTCGACAGGGAGTTGCTGGCTCTCCACTTGGCCATTCGCCACTTCCAGTTCTGGCTGGAAGGACGCTGTTTCACTGCGTTCATTGACCACAAGCCACTAACATTCGCGATGGCCAAGGTTTCAGAACCGTGGTCAGGCCGGCAGCAGAGACAGCTGGCCGCGATCTCAGAGTTTACTACCGATATTCAGCATGTGGCAGGTAAACTGAATGTAGTGGCAGACTGTCTCTCGCGCGCCGTGGTGGCCCCAGTCCGTGTGGGGATAGATTACGCAGCCATGGCCGTGGAGCAGGTTAGTGACACGGATGTGCGCGCGCTCCAGTCTGGACCAACAGGGTTAAGGCTGGAGAACAGGGTGCTGCAAGACGGTATGCCCCCCCCTAATCTGCGATGTCTCCACTGGGCGACCGCGTCCGGTGGTACCAGCCGTGTGGCGCCGCCGCATTTTTGACTCGATTCATTCTTTGGCGCACCCGGGAGTGCGCGCGTCGGTCAAACTGGTAGGAGAGAAATTTGTGTGGCCGAGCCTTCGCAAACAAGTTAAGGAGTGGGCAGCAGCCTGTATGACGTGTCAACGAGCCAAGGTACACAGACACACGAGAGCTCCCTTGGAGCCATTTCACATCCCGGCTAAGAGGTTCGACCATGTTCACGTGGACCTCGTGGGCCCTCTCCCGCCGTCACTGGGGTGCACACACCTTCTGACGATGGTGGACCGCACCACGCGCTGGCCGGAAGTGGTTCCACTGGCATCAACCACAGCCGAGGAGGTGGCGCACGCATTTTTAACAGCATGGGTGGTGCGTTTTGGAGTCCCATAGGACATTACGTCCGACGGAGGCCCTCAATTTGTTTCCGAACTTTGGTCAACAATGGCCCGCAGCCTGGGTGTCACAATTCACCGCACAACCGCGTACAATCCACAGGCTAATGGGTTATGCGAACGTTTTCATAGGTCATTGAAAGCGGCTCTCAGGGTGTCTCTGACGGATGCAAATTGGGTAGACTAGCTACCGTGGGTTTTATTGGGGTTACGTTCTGCACCTAAAGAGGACTTAGAAGCCTCCCCAGCTGAGCTCGTTTTTGTACAGCCACTTCGGCTGCCCAGGGAGTTTCTCCCAGATAATCCTGCGCCGGACAGCTCCCCGTCTCAGCTGTTGCAGCATAACATAGAATCGAGCACGCTACCCGGCCCCGTTCACCACAGTTTTCAGCGCGTTTTTGTACCTAAAACTTTGAAAAACGCAGAGTTTGTTTTTGTCAGACATGATGCACATCGACCCCCACTTCGACCACCTTATGATGGACCGTTCAGAGTGTTGGAAACTGGGGACAAGCATTTTTTGCTAGATTTGGGGGGTAGGAGGGAAAAGGTTGGCATAAACAGACTCAAACCCGCTTTTGTGGTGGTGGACGAGCAAGTGCTGTTGGCAAGTGCCCCTCGGCATGGTAGACCCCCACGGGGAGATCCCCCAGAACACCCGCAGGGACTGACAAAAGGTTTTCACCCCCAGACAGCAGCCCCCCAGCATGACAGCACCGCAGAGGCGGTGACTCCTGGTTACAGCAGATACGGGAGAAGACTAAAGCCCAAGCAGCAGGGGGACTGATGTGTAATGATTCTATCACGAAATGCAGACTGTTATTCTGTTGTTCGATCTAAAATGTTTGGGGGGAGGTCGTGTAGCCACACATGTGACTTACTTTTTGCCTCACATCTTAGATAAGAACAAAAGGCACAGTTTCCTTGGAGATAACAGGAAGCTGTGAAAGTGTAATCCTTGTTATGCAAGAGATGGCCTTGGGGGGATTCTTTGTAAGCCAAGGACTGTGGGGGAGATGCCTAAGGATTAAAGAGAAAAGGCATTGTTTCTTGTGATTTGAATGGAATGTGATTTGTGAGCTGTGAGAGTCCTGGATATATAAAGGACGAGTTTTTTTTCTGAGACTTCCTCTTTTCTGCCATGCTCTTATGTGAGAATGTGTAATAAACTGTCTGAGACCAACTTGCCCCATTTTTCACACATTCTACAAGGCGATTGTGCCGTACAAATACCTGCTCTCCACGATGGAGGAACTTACCGCAACATTCACTGGCTCAAGGTGTTCACAAAGCTAGATCTCCGCCAGGGTTACCCACAGGTGCCTCTTCACCCAGCCAGCAGGGACCTGATGGTGTTCTTGACCCACATGGGCATTTTCAGGTACACCCACATGCCTTTTGGTCTGAGTTAAGCACCTAGCTGTTTTAAAAAGATCACGTCCATGATTCTGGCTGGCCACAAGGGTGTAGTGGTGCGCCTGAACCACAAACCCACAAGCCTCCTCCTGTGATTTGATATGGTGTCAGAAGTGATCCAAACACAGGAGGACACACGTTAAAGAAAGTGCCAAATTTCAAGCCACCGGGAAATTTCAGCTTTGACGACCGGGGAATGGCAGATGTGGCAGCAGCATTTCCTATGGTATCGCACGGCATCAAAGTTGACCAAGGAGGACAAGGCAGTCCAAGTGAGCACATTAATCTATGCAATAGGATATGATATTAGCCAACATTAGGAAATCATTCACATTTCCTATGAGAGAGAGTGAGAATGACTTTGACGTCGTCCTGAAGATGTTTGATGAACACCTTGAGTCTCAGAAAAACATGATCCAGTAGAGAGTCCAGTTCCACCAGCACACGCAGAAAGCGGGTGAGAAGGTAGAGATCTTTATCAGGGCTTTGTAAGAACTGTCTGAGCACTGTGGCTTTGGGGATAAAACAAATGAACATGCTGCTGCATTAGCTTTACTCTAATGACATTAGCCTCCTGGATGCGTTTTCTCAGCTGTCAGGACTTTGGATAACCTGGATCAACATCCACTGTTTGACCCCATTTCTCTGAGA
This sequence comes from Pholidichthys leucotaenia, assembly GCA_020510985.1. Taxonomy (NCBI): domain Eukaryota; kingdom Metazoa; phylum Chordata; class Actinopteri; order Cichliformes; family Pholidichthyidae; genus Pholidichthys; species Pholidichthys leucotaenia. The sequence continues at coordinate 491,818,268 of CM035836.1, read as the reverse complement.
CCTGCTTGGAGGCCCATCAATGATCCTGCAGCCTGTCAGGGGACTTCTGCTGCTCGCTGACCTAGGGATGAACGACTGAAGTTGGGCCACTTCTAAATACCACACCAAGAGTTGAGAATGGACGGAGCAGCAATAAGCGACAGAGCTAGCTGAGGGCGGAGGGGCTAACTGAGGCCCCAGCCTGATCCGAGGTCAGCTGGACCAGATACCGGCAGCACCAGCAGAAATTATCCTGCTATTATCAGCTCCTGGGCTTCAGCTAGCCACCAAGCTAACCAACATGGGTCCAAAGAAGATTCAGATTGAGGAGACTGAGGATATTAAAAAAATCACTTGACTTTCTGACTGAAGAAGTTTCCATAGTCAGGCTGCAGCAGAAAAGTATCCTCACCTTGGTGGAAGAAGTAAAAGTTCTGTGCACTCAAAATGTAGAAAAAGACAAGAGGCTTGCTTACCTAGAGAGCAGGGTTGCAGATCTTGAGCAATATACATGGATAAAAGATGTAATCATCACTGGTCTCCAGATAAAACCGAGGTCATACGCCCAAGCAGTGACAGCTGACAATGGGGGGGGGGGGGGGCTGATGAGCTGGATGCTAGCTCCGCGGAGCAACAGGTGGTTGCTTTCATGTAGTCTAAGGGGATAGATGTAGAAGCTGAGAGCATCGAGGCATGCCACCCCTTCCCAAAAGGAGCCCTAACAACAAACCTGCAGTCATCATTAGATTTGTCAGCAGAAAACAGAAAACAGCACTGCTCAAACAGGGATGGAAGCTAAAGGGGACCAGCGTCTTTATCAATGAACACCCAACTAAACACAATGCTGACATAGCCAGGAAGGCACGTTTCTTGAAAAAACAAGGGGAAATTCAGAGCACTTGGAAACTAAGTATTTACAAAGCTGCATGGAACACCAATTCAATTCAATTCAACTTTGTTTTTATAGTGCCATTTCACAACAACAGTCATCTCATAGCACTTTCAACCTTAGGGGGAACCCCCACAGTTGCAGAAAGACCCCAGCAATCAGGCAATCCCCTGTGAGCAAGCTGGAGCCAGAGGAAGCCAAAACATTACTCACCAAGGATTAGGAGGAGATGGATAAATGATGTTAAAAATGATGTTAATTGGCAACTATAGAACAAAAATACATATAAAGATACACATTGGTGGAACAGATCTTGAAAGAGTCAATGAAATCAAATTTCTTGTGGTGGTAATTGATGATAAAATTAACTGCAAAAAGCATATAAAACATTTAAACTCAAAAATATCAAGAAGGATTGCAATTTTAAACAAAGCAAAACATGTTGTGGATCACAGATCACTGCTCATTCTTTACAGATCACCGGTTTCACCAGACTTCAGCTACTGTGCCGAGGTTTGGGGCAATAATTATAGAAGCACGCCACAGCCACTAATTATTCTACAAAAAAAAGCAGTAAGAATTATTCATAAAGCTGGTTATAGGGATCACACAAATCCATTGTTCTTGCAGTCATATATATTAAAATTTTTGGATCAAGTAAAATACCAAACTGAACAAATCATGTTTAGAGCCAAAAATAATCAACTTCCAAAAAATAGTTTAGGCCTGTTTACAGAAAGGAAAGGCATTAACAATGTAGGGGGATTATTTAGTTTTAAAACAGTAAATGTCAGAACAACCAGGAAAGTACTGTAACAACCAGAAGTAGTTTCTCGCACCTCGCTTCTAAAGCAGGCCGATCGCCGCCTCGTTCCCCTGCTGAGCGCTCTGGGGGGGAGCGGTGTGGGTGACCCACCACACTCTACTGGACAGGCAGAGCATTCAGCTTGGGCGATTAACAGAACAATGAGATGTATGGACTGATATCAATATGTAGTTGTGCCTTGCATCCTCTTTTGTCCTACAGCCCCGGAGCAGAGAGGAATTCCGGCGCCAGTAATCCAGCTATTGATATGTGTGACTCTCATGTAAATGTCCATGCATTCCTGCTTGACTGTTAGGGTAATATGCCATGCATGCACTGGATAAGATAAGATAAGATAAGCCTTTATTAGTCCCACAATGGGGGAATTCAAGGATTGCAACAGCACAGGGATAGCAACACTCAGAGCAACAATCAGAAGACAAGAAAAAAACAAGAGCAGCGAGTATACATATGTACATATAAATATAAATATATAGACACACAGTGCGGAGCATTGTAGCTAGATGGAATAAATATATAAACATATAAACACACAGTGCGGAGCACTGTAGCTAGATGGAATGAAACAGCATAACCGTCTACTTAGTTATCCTACATGGTATGATTATCTACCCATACATATTGTCGCCCTGCGTCGCTACCGGTATTTTCCTAGTTGTATACCAGAGGGGACTGTATATGCCTCATTCTCTCACTCGCATTCTGACACTCTAGAGACGCAGGGCTCACACCAGCGCGCTGCCACAGCGCTGAGTGAACCTCGTGATGGAGGAAGAATAAAGCACCCCTTTAACCTTCAGTTCACCGTGTCCGCCTGCGACTTATTTGATCCTTGCCTCCACACAAGTGACCCTTATTCGTATCCTCCACACTGGTTCTTTGAAGTATCTTGGAAAATTGTGGCAATAGCGCCACTTCCCGGTGTCCTGGAACAACCAGAACTACTGGACAGGCAGAGCACTCAGCTTGAGCAATTAACAGAACAATGAGATGTATGGACTGATAATCCAGCTATTGATATGTGTGACTCTCATGTAAACGTCCATGCATTCCTGCTTGACTGTTATGCTAATATGCAATGCATGCACTGTATAAAAGAGCTGACTGTATATGCCTCATTCTCTCACTCGCATTCTGACACTCTAGAGACGCAGGGCTCACACCAGCGTGCTGCCACAGCGCGCTGGTGTGAGCCAGTGTGGAGGATACGAATAAGGGTCACTAGTGTGGAGGCAAGGATCAAATAAGTGCAGGCGGACACGGCGAACCGAAGGTTAAAGGGGTGCTTTATTCTTCCTCCATCACGAGGCTCACCCAGCGCTGTGGCAGCGCGCTGGTGTGAGCCCTGCGTCTCTAGGTGTCAGAATGCGAGTGATCAAAGAGAGAATGAGGCATATACAGTCAGCTCTTTTATACTGAGATACAGACAGTGCATGCACAGCATATTAGCCTAACAGTCAAGCAGGAATGCATGGACATTTACATGAGAGTCACACATATCAATAGCTGGATTACTTGCGCCAGAATTCCTCTCTGCTCCGGGGCTGTAGGACAAAAGAGGATGCAAGGCACATCTACATATTGATATCAGTCCATACATCTCATTGTTCTGTTAATTGCTCAAGCTGAGTGCTCTGCCTGTCCAGTAGTTCTGGTTGTTCTAGGACATCGGGAAGTGGCACTATTGTATACTTGGAAAAGTATCTTTTCCAAGATACTTGAAAAAATATTCTATGAGAGAATTGACAACTTCATACTGAAGAATAATTTATTGTGTGAGCAGCAATATGGGTTCAGACACAAGAGGACAACTGCATTTGCTCTAATAGAATTTATAGAAAAAATATCAACTGCCGTTGAAAATAAAGAGTATTCAGTTGGGGTAGTCCTGGATCTTAAAAAGCATTTGATACAGTGGATCATAATTTATTGTTAAAGAAACTACAAAATTGTGATATTAGGGGGGTAGCACTGTCCTGGTTATGTAGTTACTTAAAGAATAGATATCAGTATGTATGTGTTGGTAACAAAAACTCACAGTTACTGAAGGTTACTTGTGGAGTCCCACAGGGTTCAGTTTTGGGGCCATTGTTTTTTTGTTTTGTTTTTTTCCACAATATTTTTTATTGAACCTTTTTTTTTAACAAACATGGCACAAACAATCAGACACTAACAAAAAAGTAATTTAAAAATTAAAAAGAACAATAAAAAAATTATGTAATAAAAACAACAACAACCATTAACAAACACAAGTCATCAACAATGCTCCTCTGTTTAGTCTAGGTCACAGGTGTCAAACTCATTCCATGGAGGGCCAAGACCCTGCAGGTTTTATCTCCACCCAGTGTCTTCAACAGGTGATTTCATTGAATTTCTTCCCACTGATTGCTGATCAGTGAAAACACCTGCTGAAGACACTGGGTGGAAGTAAAACATGCAGGGTCCTGGCCCTCCATGGAATGAGTTTGACACCCCTGGTCTAGGTAATCTATTACATAAGAATACATAATATACATTCAACAGCTTGGAATTTGCAAGGTCCACACATATCATTCACCTTCTTCTTCAGAAGTTATGTTTAAATTCTTTACATAATCAATGAAAGGTCTCCATATATTCTCCCGCTGCCAGTGGTGCACATACCTTGTCGGGGTGCAGCGGCTTGCGTGCCTCAGCAACCCCCGGAGCTATGTCGACGGGAGCCTAGTGCTCCCAGAAGGTTCAACCATGTCGAACAGGTCCGCGTGGGGTAGAGGCCAGACTAAAGAGTGCACCCTGGTCCTCCAGGTTGGGGGTTGTGCAGCATGTAACAAATCACTCACGTAAAACCCAAGTTTTTGTTACAGCAACAAATGTCCCAACGGCGGAACAGGCGGAGAGGAGAGCGAACTCCCAACGGCTGTGAAGGCGGAAGAGGACAGACAGTTGCACGGGAAGAAGGGTCTCGGAAAGCCTTGGCAGGCAACCTTTCTACAGGGTGGACCAAGCTCTCGACAGTCCAGCCATGGAAGGCAGTTGGTCTAGGGGAGGGACCCCCAACAAACGTCCATGGCTGAAGACGGAGATGCAGAACCCCTGTGGTGCCACAAACCTCTGCATCACGCATATTCGCTTTATGATGAGTCACACTGATGTTGCACATGATGGTGCTCGTCCTCTGGGGATCCGCCGGGGAGGAAGAGTGCCGGGCCCTCAGCCTCAAAGGGTCCCACCCTCAGCTACCGGAGGTCACCTCACCTCGTCCTGCACGACCAGGGGACGGGGAACGAGGAATGCTACTGGCCGAAAAGAGACGCCAAAGGAGAGGAACGTCAACATCCTCCAGTGGAACGCAGAAGGAGTCTATAACAAAAAAATATCCCTTGCCGAAAGACTCCACTCAGAAGACATTGATGTAGCCTGCCTATAGGAGGCACACCTGAAGGAAAACCAACGCTTCAGTGTTAGGGGATACCAGGTCTTCAGGAAAGACAGAAAAGGAAGAACAAAAGGAGGAGTGGCGATTCTTGTCAGAAACGCCATACCAGCACAAGAGTTTGACGTCAGTACCAACAACCAGGCAGAAATCCATGGAGTTCGAATTATGGTTCACAATGAAAGCATCACGATCTTCAATGTGTACTGCCCCCCAGAGCGAGAGCTCTCACTTGACCAAATGGAACTCCCAGACCACCGATGCTTAGTCATCGGTGACTTCAACAGTCACTCAGAGGTATGGGGATACAGTGAAGCAGATAGAAGAGGAGAGGAGGTGGAAGATTGGCAAGTCGAAAACAGTCTTCTGCTAATGAATGATCCTGATGATCCACCAACGTTCTTCTCCAGGGTATGGCTGAGTAACACCACGCCCGATCTTGCGTTTGCCACCAACGACATGGCCAGGCTGGCAACAAGAACAGTACTTGGCCGGCTCGGGGGAAGTGACCATAAACCTGTGAAGATTGGACTGGACATCAGCTACAAACCACAAGAAGCTAAGACATTCCCCAGGTGGAATTATAAGAAGGCCAACTGGGTGCACTTCTCAATACTGGTGGACCGGTACTCTGCGGAGATCTGTCACAAGCAGCAGAACCTCAACAAGAAAGTCAGGGTGCTGAACCATGCTATTCTGAAGGCTGCAAATGAATCTATACCTCGGGGAGCCAGAAAGAACTATAGGCCTTACTGGACAGAAGAGCTCCAGCAGCTTGAAGACAGTGTGGCAGAGGCAAGGAAAAAAGTAGAAGTAGATCCTACAGTAGAAAACAACATTGCCCTGAAGGCGGCCACTGCAAAACACAGGCAGACATTTATACAGGAAGCTCGAAAGAGATGGCAGGAAAAGACAGAGCAGCTCAACTTGGACAAGGACGGCAACAAGCTTTGGAAACTGGCTCAAGCCCTCAACGACGAGAACAGCAAAAGCTCGCCGATCACAGTACAGGCAGATCAAGAACTGCTGACTGGCAAGAAAGCAGCAGACCATTTCATCAACCAGTATGTGAAGACAAGCCATCTTCAGATTCCACCAGAAAGAAGAAAGGTTGTCAGAGGAGCCCAGCGAATTCATCAGAATGCACAGATTGAACCAGTGATGAACTCGCCATTCATTCTCAAGGAGCTGGAGGATGCAATAACAACACTGAAGCTGAAAAAAGCCCCTGGGTCTGACAAGATCACAAATGAAATGTTGCTGAACCTTGGCCCCAAAACCAAGAAGAAACTTCTGCAGCTTTTCAACGACAGTTGGAGATCAGGGACTGTGCCTCAGATCTGGAGAGAAGCCACGATGATTCCAGTGCACAAAAAAGGCAAAGATAAGTTGAAGGCTGAAAGCTATCGCCCCATAAGCCTTACAAGCTGCATAGGAAAGCTGCTAGAGCGTCTCATCAACACCAGACTCATGTGGCACTTGGAAGGAAAACAACACATCGGCCCAGAGCAAGCAGCCTTCAGGCAGAACCGGTCTACAGAGGAACAAATAACATACATCTCTCAAGCCATAGAAGATGCCTTCCAAGAAAAAAGCACACCCTCGCTGTATGGATTGATCTAGAAAAGGCGTTTGACAGGGTATGGAAAGATGGCCTCAAGCTGAAACTGTGCCAGTGCGGTATCGCTGGGCGCATGTACAAGTGGATTGCCCAATACCTGCACAACAGAAGAGCCAGAGTCCAGGTCAGACAGTACTCCAGCAAGAAGAAGGTGTTGAGGGAAGGAGTCCCACAAGGAGGAGTGCTCTCCCCAACACTCTTCCTTGTATTCATTAAGGACATCATCTAGAGTTTGCCAAGGAACGTACAAGGTGCCATCTATGCCGATGACCTAGCCCTCTGGTGCAGTGAGGAAAGCATCGTGACTGCAAACTACAGAGTGCAGCAAGTTCTCCGGCTGATCGAGGCATGGACCAAGTCATGGCTTGTAAGCTTAAATGAGAGGAAGACTACATACACCGTCTTCACCCTGTCCACCCAACCCCAGAAGGTGAAACTGCAGATCAACTCCCATGAGCTCCAGGCTGAATATGCACCCACATACCTCGGGATCACCATGGATCGCAGACTGACTTGGAAGAACCAGCTGCACAAGAACCAGGCAAGAGCAAAGATCAGGATGGCCCTAATGAAGAAACTGTCAGGAACAGACTGGGGTGCAGACCAGGGTGTCCTGAAGAAGCTCTATGTGGGGAGGATTTGGCCTGTTCTGGAGTATGGCATGGCAGCAACCTCAACAGCTGCCAAAAGCAACACTGAGAAGCTGGACAGACTCCAAAACCAAGCCATGCGAATGATGACAGGAGCCATGCGCAGTACACCTATCAAAGCGCTGGAGACAACAACAGGCCTTGCACCACTGGAAGACAGAAGAAACATCAAGGTACTGACCCAGGCCGCCAAATTCAAAAGACTGGAAAACCATCCCATGAAGGACAGACTGAACAAGCCAACAAAAGGGAGACTTAAGAGGTCGAGCTTCATCCACCGGAGCAGGACACTTGAAAGGAGAGACCCAGAACTGATGGACCACATACCCACACCAATACCACCCATAGCATCTGTTCCCTCCTGGAACCGACAGAACTTCCCAGCCATACGCACAGTCATATCGGGCATTGGGAAGAAAGGAACACAGTCAGACCAAGAGAGGAAGTCGCTGGCCCTGGAGTTCATTCAGTCTGCCTACCCTAAAGAGCAGTGGACTCACGTCTACACAGACGGCTCTGCCATGGAAGCAACCAGGAATGGCGGAGGCGGCGTGTACATCAGGTATGCTGACGAGGAGACCCATATTCCCATTGCGACTGGAAAGTACGCCACCAATTTCAGGGCTGAGGCAGAGGCCCTGAGAACGGCAGCGGCCCACATCAGGGAACATCAAGACAAGGCACACAAGCGGGTCGTCATCTTCACTGATGCCCTCTCTGTCTTGGATGCACTTCAGGACCCCCGACGCAAAGAACTGAATGAACTCACCCTCACTCTGTCTCAACTAGCAACACAGGTGAACGTATCACTCCAATGGATTCCTGCCCACTGTGGAATCTATGGAAATGAGACGGCTGACAGACTTGCTAAGGAGGGTGGGCAGCAAGACCAGGAAGATAGGCAGGTCTCTTACAGTGAGGAGAAAACCATTATTAAGGCCCTGTCTCACAAGAAGTGGCAGCAGCAACACCCAAACTTCTGCAAGGATGACAACTACTATAGTCTGAGCAGGGCTGACCAAGTTGTTCTGTTCAGACTCCGAACTGGACATAACAGAATGCATGCTCACATGCACCAGAAACTTAAAGTTGGACAATCGAACAGATGCCCATGTGGTACTGCCCAAATGACCAGCGAACACCTCCTCCAAGACTGCCCAGACCACGCTGCACTCAGACGAGCTACGTGGCGTGACCCCACATCGCTGAACCAAAAGCTGCACGGGGACCTCGGGGACCTCTGCAGGACGGCAGCATTCATCAGGGCAGCTGGTGTGACCATCTAGTGATCGACGAAGAAGAAGAAGAAGAAGAAGACATATATTCTCAAACACATTTTCCTTTGATTTCAGTATATATGTTATTCTTTCTAGTGGAAGGTTTGTTAACATCTGTCTTAACCACTGAGTCACATGTGGTCTATGAGTCTTTTTCCACAGCAGTGCAATATATTTTTTGGCATTAAGCAAACTGAGGTCTATGAATGCTCTTTCATTCTTATTAAAGTTATGTTTTTCTGGATACAGACCCAACAAAAACAGTTTAGGGTTCAATGTGAATTGTTTTGAAATTATTTTTTCAATTGTTACCCTCACCTCTTCCCAAAACATTCTGATTTTTCTACATTCCCATAAACAGTGAAATAGGGTTCCTTTACTTTCCATACATTTTGTGCATATATCTGGTATGTTTTTGTTATATCTATTTAATTCCACTGGTGTAACATACATCCTCATTAACCATTTAAAATGTATCAGTTTAAGACGTACATTTATTGATTTGGTTTGAGCTCCTGCACAAGCCATTTCCCATTGTTCCTCTGAAATTTCAATTTGCAGGTCTGCTTTCCAGTAATTCAGTCTTTTCTGTGAGTTTTCACTTGAGAATAGTGTCAATGAGTTATAAAACTCTGAAATAGAGAAGCACCTGCAACAGTTTGAGTACGGAGGAGTGAAGATTCAGTGGGCTAATTAACGGCAGAGACGCGGAGCTGAGCGCACCAGTGGAATCCTGGCCTTCAACAGCTCAACCATTTCATCAACAGCCTTCCACACCGGCCAGCGGATCGTCTGAGCTGCGGGACACCTTCACCGTGCGGTGGTAAGTGGCGGAGCTAACAGCAGAGAAGCTGACCGAGATTCCGGCCGGGTCAGACCTCAACTGCGGCGGCGGAGCTCAGCGGAGGAGCTAGCTGAGGCTTTGGCCGGATCTGAGGTTGGCTGGACCAGATACTGGTAGCACCAGAAATTATCCTGCTATCATCAGCTGCAGGATCCACCAGGAGAGCTTTGGCTTTACTGTCAGATACCTGCTACCAGGCTACGACCCAAGCTAACGGTCTCCGTTAGCCACCGGGAGAGCTTCGGATTCACTGCCTGATAGAACAACGCTAGCTGGAGGCCTCCACTAGCAACCAAAGGAGCATTGGCCTCCTTGGCTTCACTGGCAGATCCAGTTACCCAATTACTAGTCAACAGGTGAGCTTCTACCTTGATCCTAATCAAACTAGTCATTATGCCTCCAAAAAAGAATCAGACACATGGAGAGGAACTGGAGGAGATTAAACTCTCACTAAACTTTATGTCTGAAGAAATATCTAAAATAGCTAAACAACAAACACTGCTTGTTAACCTTATGGAACAAGTGCGTGAGTTAAAGGCTGAAATTATAGACAAGGACAAGAAAATTAAATTCTTAGAAAAATGTGTGGATGAACTAGAACAACATACAAGAATGGATGACGTCATTGTGAGCGGTCTGAACACCAGACTCCTATGCACGTGTGACAGCTGGAGTTGGTAATCAGGAAGGGCAGGATGAGACACTGGCAGAATCACACACTCTTGAGCAGCAGGTATTAATCTTTTTCAATTCTAAAAACATTGTTGTGGACAATGAGACTATTTCGGCTTGCCACACGTTACCCCCAAAAAACAGTAAGGGAAAACCAGCGATCATCATTCGATTCGTCAGTAGGAAAGCAAAAACTGATCTTCTGCGACAAGCAAAAAAACTGAGTTGAACGGCTGTCTACATAAATGAACATTTAACAAAAAAGAACTCTGAAATAGCTAGACAGCCAGGGCCCTCAGAAAACAAGGAAAAATACAGTCAACATGGACAAGAAACTGTAAGGTGTGGATAAAACTGCTTGGCACTCCAGAAGACGCTAAAGTAATAATGATTAGAGAAATGGAGGAATTGGACAGATTTAAACCTTAGCCCTGATTCAGGAATAACGGTGCAGTAGGATCATGAGTCGAAATTTTGTGTTCTTTTCCTTTTTTCTTCTTGGTGTACATGGTTGTCATAAATTATGTTTAGTACTTTAGTCAATCACCCCTCCTCATTTGATGATGAAAGTGTAGTGGGGCAAATTGAAGCTGGAAATTTTGTCAATACTGAACAGCAACCACAAGACATTTTAGGAAATATTGACCCAGACAATAACTATTTTAATCATATTAATAATAAGTGTGTTTATTATGAAGAACAACAATTAAATGGAATTATGAATTTGGATCAAACATTAACAATAATACATATTAATAGTAGGAGTCTCTATGCAAACTTTGATAGTATTAAGGAGTTTTTAAATCAATTTAATACACCATTTAGGATTATTGCAATAAGTGAAACATGGATTAATGAAGAAAAAGATGTAAATTTTGAACTATATGGATATGAGATGTACACACAAAATAGGAAATGTAAAAGTTGTGGTGGGGTAGCACTGTATATTGATAGAAAATTAAAAAGTAAAAAAGTAGACAGTATGACATCAGCAGTGAATGAAAGTATGGAATGTTTAACAATTGAGATTATGATGGAAAAAAGAAAAAATATAATAGTAAGTTGTGTATATATAGAGCACCAGGATCTGATGTGGAAAAATTTAAAAATGGGATGGAAAAGATGTATACAAAAATAAGACAAAAAGATATTTTTATTTGTGGTGACTTTAATATAGATTTAATGAAAACAAAACAACACAAACCAACTGAAGATTTCTTAGATACAATGTACAGCTTAATCTTATTTCCAAAGATTACAAAACCTACAAGAATAACGACACACTGTGCTACCCTGATAGACAACATTTTTACCAATGTTATTGAATATAATATGGTGAGTGGTATACAGTGATCCCTCACTTATCGCGGTTAATAGGTTCCAGAACCGACCGCGAAAAGTGAAAAACCGCGAAGTAGCGTCACCCCTAATGACGTCATCCATAAATAATACGTACGTTCATTCTCTCACTCTCTCTCTCTCATATGATACGTGTGTGTGTGTGTGTGTACGTGTACATACATACGTAGATGTAAATAAAGTGTACATAAATATGTTTTTAGAACTCTTTTATTCTTATAACAAGATACGTAACTCAAGATGAAGATGATTTACTTCACAGGTTAATGAGAGCTTTACTGCTCCTCAGGTGACGCCTCATCGTCAGGTGCTAGAAGCGCAGCATCGTCAAGGGCAGCTTCCAATAGAGCTGGAGAAGCTGCAGGAGGCGGCGTAGTGGCTCGACGGGAAGACTATTTCGCACAAAATGGCACAAGAGAACAGCGAAAAGTTCCACGCGGCGAGACTACGTAACACGAGTGATAAAGAGCAATGAATGCGGTCTTTCTTGCCTTCATGGGCGCTCGGCAGGGAGAGGAGGTGGGTGAAACGTCTCGGCCAATCAGCTTGCGGGGTGAAACGTCTCGGCCAATCAGCTTGCGAGATCACGAGAACAGCGAACAGAGAGGTGGATTTTTTGAGTTGTGTGGGCTCTCCGTGTTGATACCTGATGGTCTAATGTAGTCTCCCTGCCTTCTGCTAGCGCCCGCCCATTATTTCTCAATTTTGAATTTTTGATGAATATTTTTGAAAAATCCGTGATGCACTGAGGGCGCGAAAGGTGAAGCGCAAAGTAGCGAGGGATCACTGTAATAATAAATGATATTAGTGACCACCTGCCTGTATTTGTTTCTTTAGATGTTAATTATGGGGCTAATGAGAGTAAGAATAATGATAAACTATGTAAAAAGATTATCTATAAAAGAATACGAACAGAAGACAAAATCAGTGATTTAAAAGAAGACTTAATGTTACAGAATTGGGATGTTGTCTATAGAGAGAAAAATGTGGACTTGGCATATGATAAATTTATTGATATATAAGATAAGATAAGATAAGATAAGCCTTTATTAGTCCCACAACGGGGAAATTCCAGGATTGCAACAGCACAGGGATAGCAACACTCAGAGCAACAATCAGAAGGCAAGAAAAAAAAAACAAGCAAGCAAGAGCAGCTAATATACATATGTACATATTACTATAAAATATATATATACACACACACAGACACAGTGCAGAGCATTGTAGCTGGATGGAATAAATATATGAATATATAAACACACAGTGCGGAGCATTGTAGCTAGATGGAATAAATATGTAAATATATAAACACCCACAGTACGGAGCATTGCAGCTAGGTGGAATAAATATGTAAATATATAAACACACACAGTGCGGCGCAATGTAGCTAGATGGAATAATATGTAGATATATAAACACACAGTGCGGAGCATTGTAGCTAGATGGAATAAATATATAGATATATAAATATAAACACACCCAGTGCGGAACATTGTAGCTAGATGGAATAAATATGTAAATATATAAACACACACAGTGCAGAGCATTTTTTTTTTTTTTTGTTACTTATTTGTACCCGTAGGTAGATTTGGTTTGCAGTCTGGTGACAAGCCACAGGCTGCTGGTCGCTGCGTGCGCGAGCGCCCTAAACCTACATGTTTTTGGTATGCGGGAGGAAACCGGAGAAATCCCGGAGTAAACCCACGCAACACGGGGAGAACATGCAAACTCCACACAGCTCACTGTTGGTCGGGGGCTGGGATCGAACCCACGATCTCATGATCCCCGCGATCCCCCGGCTGAGGGTAAAACTGTGCTGCCACAGTGCTAAACCACTGCGCCACCGTGCAGCCCATGCAGAGCATTGTTGCTAGATGGGATGAAACAGCACAACTGTCTACTTAGTTATCCTACATGGTATGATTATGTGTCCATACATATTCTCACTCTCCATAGCGACCGGTATTTTCCTAGTTGTATGCCGAAGGGGACCATTGTGTAAGTCTATTGCATCTTTTGCATTCAAAAAACTATTAGTTTGTTACGTCTTTTTGCTATCTCTGCAAGCAGCCCTGCTTAGGTTGTACAGTCTGACAGCCGTTGGTAGGAAGGACCTGCGAAACCTCTCGGTTGTGCACCTGGGATGATGTAGTCTACTGTTAAATGAGCTCCTCAGTGCATTCAGTATGTCCTGCATAGGGTGGAACTCGGACTCCAGCAGAGATGACAGTTTAGCCACCGTCCTTCTCTCTCCTATCTCCTCCACTGGATCAAGGCGCTGCCCCAGGACAGATTTAAATCATTATATGTTAAAAACTGTCCAATTAAGGAAATTAATAAAAAACACATATTCAAAAATTGCCCATGGTTAACCAAAGGGTTACAAAATGCTTGTAAAAAGAAAAATTATCTCTATAAAAATTTAATTAAATTAAGAACTAAAGAATCTGAAAAAAAGATATAAAACATATAAAAATAAATTAACTGAAATAATATGAACTAGTTAAAAATTATACTATAGGAAAATGTTAAATGAAAATAAAATAAATAAAATAAAATAAATAATATAATAAATAAATAAAAGGAGTCTGGGATATATTAAACAAATTAAGGAAAAATGGAACTAAGAAAATGATATATCCAGAGTATTTTACTGATAATTGCGGTGATATTTATGATAAGAATATGGTAGTAAATAAAATGAATAAATTTTTTGTAAATGTTGGGCCAGAGTTGGCAGCAAAAATTCCAAATCAAGGAAGAGACACCGTGAGTGAGACTTTGATTGGAAGTAACCCTCGGTCAATTTTTCTTACAGCGGTGGATGAACTAGAGGTAAAATCTGTTGTTGAAAAGTGTAAAAATAAATTATCTACTGATTGTGATGGTATTGATATGGCACTAATAAAAAGAACTGTTGATGGTATATTAAAACCATTCACATATATTTGTAATTTATCATTTCAAACTGGCTCATTCCCGCAGAAAATGAAAATAGCAAAAGTAATACCATTATTTAAGCAAGGAAATAAACACCAATACACAAACTACAGACCAGTATCACTTCTCCCACAATTTTCAAAGATTATGGAACAACTTTTCAACATCAGATTAGAAAACTATTTAAATAAACAAGATGTGCTGAATCAGAACCAATATGGGTTTAGAGCCAAGAGTACAACATCATTGGCGATAATGGAAGCAACAGAGGAAATAATAAATGCATTAGATTAAGGAAAATATGCAATTGGTGTGTTTATAGATTTTAGAAAAACATTTGATACAATAAATCATTCAATGCTTCTTAATAAATTGCAAAAGTATGGTATTAGGGGAATGGCTCTAAAATGGGTTACAAGTTATCTATCTGAGAGACAACAATTTGTGAAGATGGGAGAATATCTGTCTGGGTGTATGGGAATTGCCTGTGGGGTCCCCTAGGGGTCAGTATTGGGCCCCAAATTATTTAACATATATATAAATGATATATTCCAAGTTTCTAAATTATTAAAAATAATATTATTTGCTGATGATACTAATATATTTTATTCTGGAAATAATTATAATCAACTAATCCATACTCTAAATAATGAATTAAATAAGCTTAAAAAATGGATGGATTGTAATAAACTATCACTAAATATAGGTAAAACTAAGGTAATGATATTTGGTAATTGTAAAAATAAAGAAGATATACACATTCATATAGATAATGTAGTTATTGAAAAAGTTAAGGAGATCAAGTTTTTGGGTGTAATACTGGATGGTAAAATTAGTTGGAAACCACATGTCAGATACATACAAAATAAAGTTGCAAAAAATATTGCAATTATAAATAAAATTAAGCAGGTCCTAGATTATAAATCACTTCATATTTTGTATTGTTCATTAGTACTTCCATACTTGACTTATTGTATAGAGGTTTGGGGTAACAGTTATAAAAGTAAACTTAATTCATTGTTAATATTGCAAAAAAGGGCAGTCCGTGTTATACACAAAGTCGGGTACCTACTAATTTATTGTTTTTACATTCGAAGTTATTGAAATTATGGGATCTGGTTCATTATTACACAGCACAATTAATGTTTAAAGTTAGTAAAAACCTCTTGCCACACAATATACAAAATCTTTTCAGGGAGAGAGAAGGGAAATATAATTTACGGGGGAATACAAAATTTAAAATGCACTTAGTAAGATCTACACGGAAGAGTTTTTGTGTGTCTGTGTGTGGGGTAAAATTGTGGAATGGGTTGGGGAAGAAACAGAGGCAATGTCCAAACATCCACATATTTAAATCAACATATAAAGAAATGATTTTTGAGCAGTACGAGAATGAAGGGCAGTGATGTTACATTGTGTCTTCAGTGAGGGAAGGTTGTTGTTGTGTTATGGTGATTGTGAAGGTGATGGTGTTGTCTGTGTTTGTATTGAACATGCCAGAAGTGTATGTTTATTGTTGTTGTAATATTGTTGTAATATTGTTGGATGTTGGTATTGTTGTCAATATGGACTGTCATTGTTGTGTCATTTTTGTTGTATAATTTGACTATGGGTGTATTATGGTGAATGTGGTTGTGGGATAATGATGATTATGAGTAATACTGTAATTTGTTGGGTATGGAAAAGGGGTGGGACTATATAAGCGTTGGCTTCTTCCCACTCCTATTGAACATTTTATTTTTGGTTTGTTTTGTTTTTTTTGTTGTGTTGTTTTTTGTTTTTTTTTTAAGAATCTTCAAATAAAAATCAATGTCAATGTCAAAAATAATACCCTTTCTCTTACTATCTTTCATCAAAATTTTTTCCAAAAATGAATAAGTAAGTTGGGTGAGAGCATTATTTTGATATGATCGAATAAAATTTCTAAGCTGAAGATATTTAAAAAAGTGTGCTCTATTAAGATTGAATTTAATCCTCAGTTCTTCAAAAGACATTATGTTATCTGAGCGTGACAAATATAAGTCTTGAATCTTTTGAATCCCTTTTAAATTCCATATTTTAAATACAGTATCCGCTCTCCCTGGTGTAAAATATTGATTACCCCATTCATTTTTTTTTTCATCTTCTTCCGCTCAATCCTTTTCGGGTCACGGGGGGGCTGGAGCCCATCCCAGCATCTTTTGTGCGAGAGGCAGGGTACACCCTGGACAGATCGCCGGTCCATCACAGGGCCAACATAGAGGGACAGACAACCATTCACTCTCACAGTCATACCTAAGGACAATTTAGAATCCCCAGTTTGATGCCAATTAACCTAACTTGCATGTTTTTGGCATGTGGGAGGAAACCGGAGAAATCCCGGAGTAAACCCACGCAGACATGGGGAGAACATGCAAACTCCACACAGATCACTGTTGGTCGGGGGCTGGGATCGAACCCAGGATCCCCCGGCCAAGGGTGAGTTGCTGTGCTGCCGCAATGCTAACCACTCCGCCACCACGCCGCCCTTGATTACCCCATATTGGGCTGCACGGTGGCGCAGTGGTTAGCACTGCGGCAGCACAGTTTACCCTTGGCCGGGGGATTGTGGGGATCGTGGGATCATGGGTTCGATCCCAGCCCCCGACCAACAGTGATCTGTGTGGAGTTTGCATGTTCTCCCCGTGAATGTGTGGGTTTACCCCAGGATTTCCCTGGTTTCCTCCCACATGCCAAAAACATGCAGGTTAGGTTAATTGGAGACTCTAAAGTGGCCCTAGGTGTGAATGTGTGTGTGAATGGTTAAGGAATAGCGCCGTATCATGGCTGCTTCATCCATCCAGGTGGTGGATGACCCTCAATTTCCCCTCTGGGGATCAATAAAGTATACTAAATCTAAAAAAAAATCTAAAAATTGTGACAGTGAGTGTGGTTCTTTTAAATATTTTTTAGTTTCACACCATATTTTGATCATGTGCTTTACAATTGGATTTTTAACTTGTTTCTGTAATTTTTTAGCCGAGTCAGAATCAGAATCAGAATCAGAATCAGGTTTATTGCCATTGTTCATGTAGTACACAAACTAGGAATTTGTCTCGGTACAATGCTGCAACATTAAACATGATAAGATAAGAGAAATAAACTATACATGTAATAAAGTGTAGGATAAGATTAAGTGATACTGGTCAACAGTTAAAATATATATTAGCCAGCAGCAGATACTGTGGAGAACTATATAGTGCAGTCGGTAATGCAGGAAGAAAACAGTGATGATTGACATGAGTCTGGTTGAGCTGCTGTACATGGTGCACGAGAGTCACTTAGTGTTCAGCAGTCTAATGGCAGAGGGGAAGAAGCTGTTCGTGTGACGGGAGGTTTTAGTCTGGATGGACCGAAGTCTTCTACCAGAGGGGAGGGGGGCAAACAGTACGTGACCAGGGTGTGAGGGATCGGCTATGATCCGGCCAGCACGCCTCCGGGTCCTGGAGATGTACAGATCCTGGAGAGATGGGAGCTTGCAGCCGATCACCTTCTCAGCAGTGCGCACGACGCACTGCAGCCTTAGTCTGTCCCTGGCAGTGGCTCCTGCGTACCACACGGTTATGGAGGTGGTGAGGATGGACTCGATGATGGCTGTGTAGAACTGCACTAACATCTTGGTGGGTAGCTTGAGCTTCCTCAGCTGCCGCAGGAAGTCTGAGTATATGAATAAGGGAAGAGGTAAAGGTAAATTGTATGATTCCATTTCAGTCCAGTGAGGGAGATCATTTGATGAAAAATAATATGTCATAGACCTCAGTTGTGGTGACCAGTAATACAACATAAAGTTTGGACATTTCAGACCTCCACGATCAAATGGTAAATATAGTAAGGACAAACGTAATCTAGCCTTCCTATTGTTCCATATAAATTCCACTAACTTTTTTTTTAATTCTTGAGTATAGATCTGAAGGTGGTGGTAAAGGAATGTTTTGAAATAAATAAAGTATTTTTGGTAAGATATTACTTTTAAGTATATTAATTCTCCCAATCATCGACATTGGTAGTGATATCCATCTCTGAAGTAACTCATTACTAGAAAAGCACTCATAGAGCGCATACCTCCGCCAAGGCTCTTTCCGTTTCTCATGGATCACCTCCAAAATGTAATGGGCTTGTGTGTAGGCCTATCGCCACTTGTGGTGAAAATTGCATCCAAGTCTGTCCATTAGATTTGGAGTTTTGTGGCTGACACACTGTGAGAAGAGCCTTGGCTGAGGTATGCATTCCCAGATCATCCCCAAAATGTAATGGGTTCCTCTCTAGGTCAAGAACTACCTCTGGTGAAACAGACAGACAAACAGACAAATGCCAGTAAAAGCATTAGCTCCTTGGTGGAGGTAATAAACTCAAGTGTTGCTGTTGTGTCCATCTCCTCCATCTCCAAACTCCCAGGCTGCGGGCGTTGCAATTCATCGCACAACCGCGTACCACCCACAGGCCAATGGGTTATGCGAGCGTTTTCATAGATCACTGAAAGCAGCACTCAGGGCTTCACTGACGGATGCAAATTGGGTAGACAGGTTGGCGTGGGTTTTATTGGGGTTGTGCTCCGCGCCAAAAGAGGATTTGGAAGCTTCCCCGGCAGAGAGCTCGTTTCAGCGCAGCCCCTATGGCTGCCCGGGGAATTTCTGCCAAATAATCCCGCGCGGGTCAGTTGCCCGTCTCAGCTTTTGCAGCGTAGCGGAAACACAGGCATGCTGCTGGGCCCGGCCCACCACTGTTTTCCGCGTGCTTTTGTGCCTAAAACTTTGAAGAACGCGGAGTTCGTGTTAGTCAGACATGACGACCAGCGCCCTCCATTGCGCCTGCAGACATGTTGAAAATGGCCCTATCTCACAATGTTAAAGAATCCTTTAAAAAAATTCCTGGATCCAGACGGTGATCCAGATCATCCCCAAAATTTAATCAGTTCTTCCTTGTACTATTTCCAACAACGCCTGAAAGTTTCATCGAAATCCGTCCAAAACTTTTTGAGTTATCTTGCTAACCAAAAGAGAGAGAGACAGACAAACAAAACACCGGCAAAAACATTACCTCCTGCAGCCTGCGGCCTGGCAGAGGTAAATGTCTGTCATTAAGGCTTCATAGTTGGCACTGGCGACTGATTCTAGCTTAGGCAAAATTTGAATTCCTAAATATTTAAACTGATTTACAACATTGAATTGGTTTACCTCAGGAGCTGGGGGATTTCTCTGGGTCTCATTTAGCATTAATATTGAAGATTTTGTTTTGTTTATTTTATATCCTGATATATCCCCAAAGTCCTTAATGAAATTTAACAAGGATGGAATTGATTTTTTAAAATTCGACATAAACAAAATTATGTCATCGGCATACAGGGAGATTTTATGTTCTGTTGGTCCTACTTTAATTCCATATATTTGTGGATGTAAACGTACTCCCATCCCTAAAGGTTCAATTGCCATAGTAAACAGTAAAGGTGAAAGTGGACAGCTTTGTCGACATCCTCTATTGATTTTTATTGATTTTGAGATATTGCTGTTTGTTAGGATTTCTGCTGTAGCCTTATTGTATATTATCTGGACCCATTTTATGAAATTATTTCCAAGTCCAAACCTTTGTCGGACTTCAAAAAGATAGGGCCATTCGACCCTATCAAAGGCCTTTTTGGTGTCCAATGATAGGAGAGCTGTATCCGGTGCTTCTTTATTGGAATAAATAATATTAAATAGTCTTCTTACTTTATGGAAGCCTTGTCTTCCCATTATAAAGCCATTCTGATCTCGGTTAATAATATTTGGTAATATTTCTTGTAGTCGTTTTTCTAAAATTTTACAGATTATTTTAAGATCAGCATTTAATAGGCTTATTGGTCTCATGTTTTCACATTTATTAGGGGGTTTACCTGGTTTTGGCAACAATATAATTAAGGCATTATTTATGTATGGTGGTAAATTACCATTTTGAAATGCTTCTAAAACCATTTCCAACAGTGGTTTTATTAATTTATTCTTAATTTTTTTTCATAGAGGTCAACTGGAAGACCATCTGGTCCTGCTCTTTTTCCTGATTTCATATTATCAATGGCTAGCCCAACTTCTTCTTGACTAATTTTAGACTCCAGTATCTCCCTGTTTTCATTTGGAATACACGGTATAGATATTCCATCCAAAAACCCATTTAGTTTTGTTAAGTCAGTTTCATTTTTTGTATCATATAGTTTTTCATAATAATCTCTAAAGGCACTATTAATTTCTAAAGGATCTATAACTACCTGTCCATTACTTATAATACTGGTAATTGGTGTTTTAGATTCTAATTGTTTAATCTGCCATGCCAATAATTTTCCTGATTTTTCACCTTGTTCATAAAAAGTTTGCTTCAATCTTAGAAGACTCGAGGCAGCTCTATTTGCTGATCTTTTGTCATATTCAGCTCTCAAAATCAGTAATTCGTTCTCTAACTGTGGGTTACTTCCTGCATACACCTTTTCTTGAGGGATTTTTATTTTACGTTCCAATTGGACTCTCTCCTCTCGGGTCTTCTTAGATTTTGAACCTGTATAACTAATAATATGCCCCCTAATAAAAGCTTTGAAAGCCTCCTACTTTATACATGCCGTTGTTTGTGTAGTATTAATATCAAAGAACTCATCTGTTTTTCTATGTACTTAACAAATTCCTCATCCTGAAGCCATTTATGTTGAAAATGCCACCTAGCTGGGTCCTTTGTCAATTTCTTATCTACACATATTAGACAGCAGGGTGCATGATCAGAGATCACAATGTTATCATAGAAACAGTTTTGAATCTTGGACCTTAATTCTGCAGAGATCAAAAAGTAGTCAATACGTGAGAATGTCTTATAGGTATTAGAATAACAAGAATAGGCTTTGACTTGTGGTTTCATTTCTCTCCATATATCTAGCAATCTCACTTCTTTCATAAAATGATTAATAGTCATCCTACATCCATTGTGCGTACAGTCCAGTCCTGTTGATCTATCTATACTGGGATTCAATGTACAATTAAAATCCCCTGCTATTATATGTTGCCTTGTAAGTGATGATAAAGTGGGGAATAAATTAACCAAGAAGTTTTGATCATCAATATTGGGGCCGTATAATAGATTTATATTTTCTAATAACAAAGATCCTTGGATGATTAGATATCTTCCAAATTTGTCTCTAATTACATTTTTCATTTGAAATGGGACTGTTTTATGTATGAGAATCATAGCTCCCCTAGCTCGGGATGAAAATGATGAGGTGAACATGTTACCTTGCCATCTTCTCCTAATTCTTTTTACATCCTCCTCTAATAGATGAGTTTCTTGTAAAAATACAATTTTTGAATCTATGTCTTTTATTTTATTCACAACTTGTTTAAGTTTTTTTAGATTTTGTAGACCTCTGCAATTCCATGAAGTTAAATTAAGATTAACGCTTTGATCTATGATCAATAAGGAGTTTGAGATTACCTTGCAATATGAACATACTCTTACAGAGAAGCAAAAACATGGATGATGGAACATTCATCCTATAAACCAAACAAAAACAAATTCCCTTTCCCCACACTCGTGGTAATCCCCCCAAAATCAAAAAATTCCATCTCCCGTTATAGCTAGTGACTGTTCCACACCTGCGAGGATCAGTCAAACCACTCTCTCTTTCTCCTCTCAATCACCCTGATTCTACTACTATTTTTATGACATTAACGCTCTTCTGTAGTTTTTTCAACATAACTTCAAAGTTTTATAGCAACTTTGTATATCATAGCTTTTCTTTTTTTTATATAGTCTGTATTTTGTAAACATGTTATATATTTCAGATCAATCAGATGTCTGTACAAATGCTTAAATGTTCTAACTTTGTCATGTTCATGCTTAGCTCCCACCAGTTTCCTTTTGGATCTGCTTGATGAGCTCCTGCGCCTCTTGAGGGGTCTTGAAGATGTGGGTTCTTCCCTTATATGTGACCAGCAGTCTTGCCAGATGAATCACTTCGTGACGAATCCCGAGGTTGCACAGCTCTTTGCGGGCGGGGTCGAACTGCCTCCTTAATTGTTGTATTCCTGTGGCCAAGTCTGGGTAGAACCGCACCTGTTGGTCCTGGTATTTAATTTCCCCTTTAGCTCACGCCGCATTGGTGACTGTCATCTTGTCTCTGTAGTTGAAGAACTTCATAATCAGCGTCCTTGGTGGTGTCTTATTATCTCTCGGTGGGCCGATTCGGTGAGCTCTCTCTAAAACGACCGATGACTGCAGGTCTGCGTTATTCAGCGCTTCTGGAATCCACTTTTCCAAAAAGGAGCACAGGTCCCATCCCTCCGCTCCCTCTGGGAGGCCCACCAGCCTCAAATTATTCCATCGCGAGCAGGATTCCAAGTCTAGGACGTTATCTTCCAGACATTTACATTTTAATTCCAGTGTTTGCAACTTAGATTGTAGGCTGGTGACGTCATCCTCAGCGCTTGAAATTCGGAGCTCCGCCTGCGCCACTCGCTCCATACAATCGTTTATTTCTTTTCTCATTCCTTCTATCGTTGCTATAATCCCATCAAATTTAGACGAAAACTCTGTTCTCATGGAGTTGATGGCAGTGAGCACTGCGTTTGTCCCCTCTTCAGCAGTTCTCGCTCCACTGCTGGCTCCATCCTCCGCCATTGCTTTTGAAGTTTTCCCTGTTTCGCCTCGAGCGTGGAAGTCTGTTAGCTTGGGTTGTTTTGTCAAGTTCCCTTTTTCTCCACCTAATTTTCCAACCTTGGTCTTTACCATATCCACGCCAAAATGCTGGGATGGGTTTTTGTTCCAATTAAGAGAGTTTTAGTAAAATTTTTATTTTTACGAGCAGAACAGTGTGAAACACGTCTTCCTACGTGGCCGCCATAACCGGAAGTCCAGTTTTGGGGCCATTGTTATTCAATATGTATATAAATGATATATGTATAAAGTTTCAGAAAAATAGATTTAATATTGTTTGCCGATGACATAATCTATTTTGCAGTGGAAGCAATTTGGAACAACTTTTGGATACACTCTGAAAGGAATTAGGAAAGCTTAAACTGTGGTTTGATTCAAACAAATTAACGCTCAATTTAAGTAAGACAAAATTTATAGTTTTTAACAACCATCACAACAACTTAGTATCTAAACTCAGTGTAAATGGTGTAGAGATTGAAAGGGTATCCGAAACTAAATTTCTTGGAGTAATAATTGATAATAAACTGTGTTGGAAGTCACATATTAATTATATTAAAGGTAAAATATCCAAATCAATCACAATACTACACAGAGTGAAATATTTGCTGAATCAACCCACACTATATACCTTGTATCATTCATTAATACTCCCATACATGACATATTGTACTGAAGTATGGGGAAATACATATAAAACAAACATATATCCAGTCTTTATGCTTCAGAAGAGAGCTATTAGAATAATAAACAAAGCTGCTTACAGGGAACCAACAAACCCACTTTTTCTTAAATTAAAAGCTCTCAAGTTGAAAGATCTGGTTGACTTTAAAACTGCAGTAATAATGTTTAAAGTGAAGAATCTATCACTGCCCGCAAATATCCAAAAGTTGTTCCAAATAAGGGAGAAACAATATCATTTCAGAGGAACATGTATATTTCAAAAACCTTCAGTGAGAACTACCACCAAGCAACACTGTGTTTCAGTGCAAGGAGTCAGATTATGGAACGATTTTGGACCTGAATTAAAATCATGTACAACGCTTGGACAATTTAAACAAAAACTAAAGATAAGATAAGATAAGATAAGATAAGCCTTTATTAGTCCCACAACGGGGAAATTCCAGGATTGCAACAGCACAGGGATAGCAACACTCAGAGCAACAATCAGAAGGCAAGAAAAAAAAAAAAAAACAAGCAAGCAAGAGCAGCTAATAAACATATGTACGTATTACTATAAAATATATATATATACACACACACACAGACACACAGTGCAGAGCATTGTAGCTGGATGGAATAAATATATGAATATATGAACACACAGTGCAGAGCATTGTAGCTAGATGGAATAAATATGTAAATATATAAACACCCACAGTACGGAGCATTGCAGCTAGGTGGAATAAATATGCAAGTATATAAACACACACAGTGCGGAGCAATGTAGCTAGATGGAATAACATGTAGATATATAAATATATAAACACCCACAGTACGGAGCATTGCAGCTAGACGGAACAAATATGCAAATATATAAACACACACAGTGCAGAGCATTGCCGCTAGATGGAATGAAACAGCATAACCGTCTACCCAGCTATCCTGCATGGTATGATTATGTGCCCATACACACTCTCACCCTCCATAGCGACCGGCATGCTCCTAGTTGTATGCCGGAGAGGACCACTGTGTAAGTCTATTGCATCTTCTGCATTCAAAAAACTATTAGTTTGTTACGTCTTTTTTGCTATCTCTGCGAGCAGCCCTGCTTAGGTTGTACAGTCTGACAGCCGTTGGTAGGAAGGACCTACGAAACCTCTCGGTTGTGCACCTGGGATGATGTAGTCTGCTGCTAAATGAGCTCCTCAGTGCATTCAGTATGTCCTGCATAGGGTGGAACTCGGACTCCAGCAGAGATGACAGTTTAGCCACCGTCCTTCTCTCTCCTATCTCCTCCATCGGATCAAGGCGCTGCCCCAGGACAGAGCTAGCTTTCTTAATCAGTTTGTTCAGTCTCTTCCTATCGGCTGCAGTAATGCCACTGCCCCAGCAGACCACTCCAAAAGTGATGGCTGATGCCACCACCGTGTCATAGAATGACTTCAGCAGCGCCCCTTGTACACCAAAAGACCTGAGTCTCCTCAGCAGGAACAGCCTGCGCTGTCCCTTCTTGTAGAGTGCATCAGTATTGTGTGACCAGTCTAGTTTATTGTTCAGATGAATACCCAGGTACTTATAGGATGTCACCATCTCGATGTCTGTTCCCTGTATATTTACTGGTACTGTGAGGGGCTGCCCATAAAGGAAGAAATACTCCAAACATATATACAAGATGACATGTAAAATCACATAAGGATAGTCATATCCAGTCTGTGTTGTGTTGTTGCTTAGCTTTTTGTCACATTTTGTCTTAGCTTTGTTCTGAATTGTAATCGCTCTTGTTTTGTTTTTCTTTTGAATTCTTGGATGGAATATGGGTGGACAATATAAGCTGCGGCTTCAGCCATCACCCATTTCAGATAACTTATGTTGAACTGTATAATCAGAGGAGTTATTGTCTAATTTGACCTTGTTGGATTTTCTTTCCCCCTTTGATATATTATTCTGTTTCTTTTTAATCTTTACTTTTAATCTATCCAAAATAAAGATTCATTCATTCATTCATTCATTCAAAATGTTTCTGTGTATCCATCTGTGGAGTGAAATTATGGGCCAGTCTGGGTGATGAGCTGAAGCAACGTCCAAACATAAAACAATTTAACCTGTTGCACTTCTGTGTGCCGCGGGCGGGCACGTCTCTGCATCCTAGGACACACAAGGGCGTCCGAGTACGCACACTGTGCGTCCTAGGAGGCACTGAAAAAAAACAATAAACCCTGCATTTCCGTTCTTCCACTACAGAAACAGCCGCGAACAGAAAGCCAAAGGAGTGCTTTGATTGGTTTAGATGTGATTGACCTCTCATTCGACTAATACAAGCCTTGAATTGGGTTTCTGAAACCTTGAAGAACCAATGACTGAAATCCTAGCAAGAAGGACCCGCCTACCAACGGCTGCGAATACAGCCAGCCAATTGAAGCACAGAAGTTCAAAAGCTGTTTTGTGTAAGGCTGGGTGACACCTAGGCGTTCGCCAGTCTTTTTTTCTAACTACTGTTCTTATTTGTTTTGAAAAATCGTTCGCCAAAACCACAATCATGGAAGCGCAAAACCGCAATAATGGAATTATGGTTTGACCGGGTCGCGTGACCAGAACCACGAGTCTGTAACAATTCAATTCAAATTCAATTCAAAAGGTTTATTGTCAATACTACCGTACGTGCAAGACATACAGGAGAATTGAAATTTGACTTGACATTGGGCGCGCTCTATAAGCGCATCCCAGCGCCGCGGCAGCCTTGAGGCGCTAGTCATACAGTGGGTAGGGGATGACACAGTAGGTGAGAAAAAAAAAACATAGTTATCAGAATAGTGCTCAGTGAGCGAGATTATGATTACAAGAAAAAAAAAAACCTCAATGCACATTTAGCAGACAAACAATACACATGTTGACAAAGAGCGATGAGAGACCAGTGTGTGTGTAATCAGCATATATAATCAGTGTGAGTGCAGTGTTGAATGTATCATTTGTTGATGTACAACAGAGGGGGGCGCCTCCTGGCAACGGATAGTTGTTATGATCATGTTTTCAAAACACAGATAAGCATGTCCAGAGTCTCTCTCTCTCTTCGTGCATGCCAGATGGCAAAGTTCTGTATTAGACACATGATAGCGCTGTCCTTGAAGAGTCCAGTCTGCTGAACAACAGCAATTGATGTTAATTGTTTGGGTTAGCCGACTCTCTACTGCCTTATCTCTCTCTCCTGGAGGAATGAGTGCAAGGGCGTCGAATCAAGGCCAAATGAGCACAGTTCACTAAGAGCAGAAATTTCCTCTCTCATGCGATTCTGAGCATCACACAATTACATAGGCTTTAAAATCATTCCTTGGAGAGCACCAAGAGACTCCAGATGTTTCCCCTTCCACAGTCATTTGCCGCTATCAGTGCTATCCCCAGCTGGTCGAATTATTAAAGAAGCAGCTACGCCGGGTCCGCATTTTGATTAGCTCTTCTAGTTAATTTCCGATACACCAGGAAAATTCCAGAGCCAATCAGCAGAAAATCCTGTGATCATGAAGCCAAAACAGGTAGATGTCTTCCACATCTTCAGTCGAATCACGCAGACATGAGTTCCAATCCATGTCTCTCCATATCTCTCCGTTGGGGCTCCCCCGGCCCAAATTTTTGTAAAATGGTGTCAATAGTATTAAAGCCCGCTCATCAATTCCATAATTTTCCATTTGGATCGAGATTCAGCCAGATGAAGAGCGAACACAGACAGACACAGCAAGCTGGGATAGTGAAGAGGGGAGAGGAGTGGGCAGGAGGGAGAGAAAATGCGACTGCTCTCTCTGAAGGCCGGAAGAAGCAAGTGGACCACCGTCACGTTCGTCTGACAATGAGGAAGAGAAGTTTGCCAGCTATGCTGCTGTTGTGAACAGGTGAGTGTTTTAAGCTAAATTATTCTTTATCCCTGAAAATTGTAATCAAAAATGACTTTTGGAGGGACTTCCGGTCTGGACGCCATGGTGATAGCAACTTAACGCTGAACCTCCCAGATCCAATCCAAGGAAAACATCGTCAAAATCAGACTTAACGGATTTTTGGAAGAATAAAAATCAAAAGACAAAAACACCATGCCTAACCACAAACAGAAGAAACTGGCATTCCCCAGGTCAGGACGCGCGGCGGCCGCAGAATCTGATCCCGAGGACCTCCATTCAGGAGACGAAGAGGTGGGCCTAGCTAACAAAAAGGTTAGCCTGAAATCGCTATATGACGAATTACGACGATTTCGGGCCGAATTTCACGAATTCAGAGAGGAACTAACAAGGACGAACAGCAGATTGGACCAGGCTGAAAACCGAATCTTGGAAGCTGAAGAAAGAGTAAAAGTGCTTGAAGATTCTATGCTGGATTTACACAGAAAACAGTCAAGGCTGGAGGCTAAGCTAGCTGACCAAGAAGGAAGACAGAGACGAGATAACATCAGAATTCACGGTCTGAAAGAAGGAGCTGAAGATGGTTTCAACACAGTGGCGGAATGTGTGGAATCCTTATTGAGAGAAGTTGGATATTCCACAAACCACCGATTTGAAAATAGAAAAGGCCCATCGTACATTAGCCGCAAAGCCAGCGGCAGAAGCACACCCGCGTTCAGTGTTGGTAAGATTCTCCAATTTCAAAATAAAACAAGAGGTTGTAAGACGGGCTTGGCAGAAAAAAGGATTTATGCATCAAGAAAGAAAAGTCTTCGTGGAGCACGATTACGCCCCTGAGGTTCTTAAAAAGCGACGGGAATATAACAACGCCAAAAAGGTTTTACGGGAAAAGAATCTACGCTTTCAGATGCCATTTCCGGCGAAGTTAAGGGTCTTTTACGGTGAAGAGTCATGTCTCTACAATTCAGCGGAAGAAGCAACAACCGACATGGCGAGAAGAGGACTCCCGGTAACGGTGTTTAAACCCGCAGCGAATCTGAGCGAGAGGATCAGAGCTCAAACGTGGTCCACTCAAAGACCTTCTAAATCCACGGGCCAGCAGCGGGAAACCCAGCCCCAGAGCTACAAAGATAAGCTTTCCAGTTCCAGGAAGGAATAGCGACCTTTTTGTTTTTTTCTCTCTTTTCAGTCATTATGCACTTCCATCCCCCCTCCTAAAAGGTAACAAACATTAAAGGAGATGCAGAATCAGCATGTGGTGAAACCTTTCATGGAGCAGTTATAGCATTAGAAGCAAATGTCTTCTTAATTTAAAAAGAAAAAAAAATCTTGTTAAAATAGAAATGTAACAATGACCCACATGTTCTCCCCACACTAACAAATACTGTACTAGAGTGAAGGTTTGCTGTGATGGGGGTGGGAGGGTGCACACAATCTCATAGGGTATAGGCATAAAAAAAAAAAAAAAATCATTACAAATTCGGATTGGGATCTGAAATTCACGTTAAAAACATGGGACAACTTACAGGGGTAAGAGAGGGCCCTCAACACGTATCAGAGTTTGAGGAATTTCCCTCAGAGCCTACACTCCATCAGGGCTCTTACAGGGTCTTTAAAGAGACCCCAGTTCAGGAAGTTTTTTTGACAGTTTTTTGTTTTAAAGTTTCGTACACTATGTTCTTAATGTTTTTTATGTTCTTAATGTTCTTTCAGTTTCTGAGTAGCAAAAAAGAGGGCCACCACACTGTTATACTAAATAAGAAAATACAATGGAGAAACAGGGTGTAACCAAAATAGCCTCATATAATGTAAAAGGGATCCTGAATCCAGTTAAAAGATCCAAGATTCTACGCAAAATGAAAAAAGACAAAGCAGAAATAATATTTTTACAAGAAACCCACCTAACAGATGTGGAACACACTAAACTCAATAGACAAGGGTTTAAAATGATCTCTTCATCTTCATATAAATCAGGGAGGAGGAGGGGAGTAGCGACATTGATATCAACCAAAATTACATTTGAAAAAAAATCAGAACACAAAGATAAAGAAGGGAGGTACAGTTTGGTAATTGGGCGGCTAGAGGGAGAAGATATCACCCTGCTGAATGTATATGCACCACCAGGGGCTAAATGGAAATTTTATAAAAATGTATTCGACCTAATGATAACTAAAGCCCAAGGTTTAGTGATATGTGGTGGAGACTTCAATCTAAGACTGAATCCATACTGGGATGCAACAGGTAATTCTTCACATCAAAATAACACTCAAAATAGGAAAACTCGGATGCAACTAAAAGAAATGGGAATCTGTGACGTATGGAGGGAATTCAACCCCAATGTAAAAGATTATACTTTTTATTCAACGCCACATTCATCTTACTCAAGGATTGATTACTTTTTTATGTTTAATAGAGACATTGGAAGAGTAAAAACATGTAAAATAGGACTGATGGATCTCTCTGACCACAGTCCGAGCTATATGGACTTAAACATCCAAAAATACACAAATAATACATTTTCCTGGAGGTTGAATTCAAATGTCCTGAAAGGACCACTGAAAGATGAATTGGAATCAGATATTTTCAAATATTTGGAAGAAAACGATAATGGAGAAGTATCCCCTTTAATACTGTGGGATGCGTGCAAAGCTGTAATAAGGGGAAAAATTATTGCAAAACTGGCAACCCAAAAGAAACTGAGACAAGAAAAACTAATCACGCTAGAGTCAGAACTCAAGAACCTAGAAAAAGAACACAAAGACAACACTCATTCTAATGGCTCGCTTAAGATTAAAGAAATTAAAAATCAAATAAATGAGATCTACACAATAGAAATCCAGAAGAAACTTACATTTCTGAAACAAAAACACTATGAAGCAGGCAGTAAATCGGCAAAATTACTAGCCTATAAATTGAGGAAACAACAAACAGAAAGAGCAATCTACAAAATCAGAGACCCAGTATCAAAGGAAATAAAATTCAGAATTCAGGATATTCTTAAAAGCTTCGAGAATTACTACAAGAACTTATACTCCCACAAAAAACATAAAAACGCATCCGAGACATTCCTAAACACATTACACCTCCCCCAACTTACGGAATCACAAAATAAAACACTACTGTCAGAAATACAACCTAAAGAATTGGAAAAAGCAATTATGAAACTTAAAGCTAACAAATCCCCAGGAGCAGATGGCTATACAGCAGAATGGTACAAAACCTTTAAACAGCAACTATCTCCTCTCCTCTTGAAAACATTTAACTATGTCCTCCACACAGGGGAAACCCCCCCCTCCTGGAGAGAAGGGGTCATTGCAGTTATACCTAAACCTGAAAAGGATAAACTAGAATGCTCCAACTACAGACCAATCAGTGTATTAAATCAGGACTATAAGCTTTTTACCATTATCTTTGCCAAAAGGTTAGAAAACATACTGACAGACTTAATTCACCTAGACCAAACAGGTTTTATAAGACAAAGACAGACACAAGACAACATTCGACGCACTTTACACATAATTCATCATATAAAAAAATATAAGTTAAATGCAGTCATATTGGGATTAGATGCTGAAAAAGCATTTGATTCGGTTGACTGGTCTTTCCTATATAGAATCTTATCCAGTTTCAATTTTCATAACAACTTCATTAGAACTATACAGGCATTATATAAAAAACCAACAGCTAAAATAAGGATTAACGGTAATTTATCATCATCTTTTGAGCTGGAAAGAGGATGTCGTCAAGGCTGCCCCCTGTCTCCACTGCTCTTTGCAATCTTCATAGAACCTCTGAGCCAATGGATAAGACAAAATCAAAAAATTCAAGGTATTACACTTGGTCAGAAGGAACATAAAATAGCACTCTTTGCTGATGACATTTTAATATACCTAGGGCAACCAGACACTTCTTTACCAGAACTAATCTCAGTTCTTTCAGACTATGGAGATTTATCGGGGTACAAATTAAACATGCATAAAACCCAAGTTTTAACATTCAACTATGACCCAAATCATTATTCACTAAGTGAACTCAAAACTAACTGGGAGCTGGAATCTATGAAATATCTGGGGATCAATATCCCGAAACAACTCAACAAAATTATAACACTAAACTATGATCCGCTGGTGACAAAAATAAAATCTGACCTAGCAAGATGGAATATGATACCATTCTTAGGTACTGCACAAAGAATTGAAGCAGTCAAAATGAATATACTCCCACGTCTTCTATACCTTTTCCAAACAATACCGGTAGAACCCCCCAAAAAAACATGGCAGGAGCTAGACAGAAGGATCTCAAGATTCATATGGCAGGGCAAGAGACCTAGAATCAGATATAGAACCCTACAGCTAAACAAAGACAAAGGTGGGCTCGCGCTGCCAAATATCGGGGACTATTTTATAGCTGCACAAATTAAAACTTTAGTAGAGATATGTAACCCAGTCTACACTGCACAATGGAAGGAGATGGAATGCCAAATAACAAGTGACATCCCCCTACAGGCGATAATAGGGAACAATGCCTTACCTAAACTCTTGAATAACACTAACCCGTGGATAGAGACCCCGCTAAAAATTTGGTTTAAGATAGTCAGAGAGAATCAAGCTAAAGAGCCCTATCGACTTCTGCAATGGATTGCCTATGATCAAGACTTTACCCCCAATAAAACAGACACTAGATTTAAAGAGTGGAAAGAGAAAGGGCTGATAAAATATTACGATTTCTTTAAGGGGCAAACTTTAAGAAGTTTTGAAGACTTGAAAAAACAAGGTCTAATAAATCAAGATCTTTACAGGTTCTTTCAGCTTAGACACCACATAAACAATATACTTAAAAAGGAGGATTTGGAAAGGGCCCAGTCAGGTGTTCTGAAGGTCTTCTTAATGGCATATAAAGGGATCCCAGGGATCAGATACATTTCTAAAATATACCAAGGTCTTCAAGACTTAAAAGGAGACAACACATCATATATAAAAGAGAGATGGGAAAAAGAGGGGAATTTCACTTTACAATTGGAAATATGGGAAAAGCTAAATAGACAGCAATGGAAAAGTACCTCATCCCTGCAGTGGAGAGAATTTGGATGGAAAAATTTGGTAAGATTTTTCAGAACACCTGCACAAAACAAATTTACCCATAAGGGGTTGAACTGTTGGCGCTTGTGTGGTGAAAAGACTGCAAATCATTTTCATGTGTTTTGGTCATGCCCAGTTATCCACCAATATTGGACCAATGTACAGACAATATTGGGGAAAATATTCAAAATAACAGTTCCCTTTTCTTTTATAACTTTGTATCTGGGTTTACTACCGGACTCACTGGAAAGACGAGGAGATAAATACTTATTCAATGTTTTAATATTGGCAAGTAAAAAAACCCTAACTAAAAAATGGATGCTGAAGGACTGTCCTACACCTGAAGATTGGATTAACGTGATTCAAGACATTTACTCGATGGAAAAGTTGGCATTCGCACTGAGACAGGACATGGATGGGTTCATGAACTTTTGGCAACCCTGGATCGCATATGTGTCTTCCATTAGATCTAATCTTTGACAAATACCATTTCAATGATGGTCCCGCTCTTTGTTCCAACCCTACTCAGATGCTCTTTTACTTTTAATTACTTAATTTTCTGTTTGTTTGTTTTTTGCTGTTCTGTTTGTTTGTTTATTCGGGGGGGTTGTTTGTTTGTTTGTTTGTTTGTTTGTTTAATTTAATTCTCTTTAATTTCACTTTTTCTTTCACTTTAAAAAAAAAAGGGGGTGTTGTAATAACTATTCTACCAATGTTGTCAAATAGCAAAATATAAGGGAACGTACGATGAAAATGTTAACAATGCAATGCTGTAATGACCTGTATACCCTTTACAAAAACTTAAATAAAAAAAAAAAAAGACTTTTGACCGATCGGTAAACTACAGCTGTGCGTAGTAGACCGCGGCGCACCGTGACTGCAGCACAACGGGCGATGTCCATCCTCTGTAGCGGGGGGGGGGGGGGGGACAACCCCCCCACACACACACACAGCCCTGAGTGTCACCTTTCATTAGAGCCCAAGATGAAGCTTCTATATTGAATCATTCAAAAGTTACAGACGTTTTTCCAAACTGTGCCATTTGGCACAATTTGGCACAGTTCAAAAACGCCTGGGAACAACCTGAGAAAAAAGCTGTGTAATATATTCATTTTTTGTGGTATTGTTACAAAATTTGGACCTCAGCTGGATAACACTTGGTTCTACATTTCTGTTGCATTTTCCAGCCCGGATCTGAAGCTATGTGTTATTTGCAAGCATTTGTATCCAAAAAAACACTGTGTCCAAATTTATTTTCTTCAAGTTTACTATGTTTAGATGACTGTTACTCAGTGGCAGGAGCACTTAGAGAGATTATGACTGTTTTGCCAAAAAATTCAAAGTGTTTTCTTTTAAATGAGACCAACCCCATGAAGATGCTGCAAAGGGTTGAAGAACAGCTTTTGATTTACTTTGGGTACGTTATTTTTTGGCATTTTTAGGGAAATTGACCAGAGTGCAAGGGGTTAAAAGGATGTATAAAAAAAAAATAAAAAAAAATCTTCACATGGTACGAGGATGAAGGTGTTTGAACAAAGTTGCATTTCTGATAAATATATATATATATATATTTATATATATATATATATATATATATATATATAAATACAAAAAACACAAAGTGGAGCTCGCTAACACCAGAAGTTGCTTCTTCTTCTACTATTTTCGGAATGTTGAAATGTCGATGTGCACATGTCAGAATGATTTATTCCCTTCAAACGTGTGACACATGGAAACGCACGTCCTAATTGGATCATTTTTTTCAGGATCCATGTAAACAGTAAAGTTCTGATCGGAATTGTAATCAGATTGAAGAAATTTTGCCCATGTAACCCTGGCTACTAATTTGTGGAGAAGAGATGGGATTGAATAAGTTTAGACTTCTTTCCACTCCTTTTCAGATATGTTTGTGAATTATGTTCTCGGTGAAACTCATGTTTTGTGTGGTGAGTTATGCTTTCATATATATTTTATTTCATTTTTCTTAATAATTTTTTCTACATTACTGTCACTGAATGCTTGATGTTACACATTCGAAATAAATAAATTCACAAATAAAACATATCAGAGACAGGTTGGTTGTGGGAATACATGATAAAGAGCTGTCAAAAAGACTGCAGCTCATGAAACTTTTGACCCTGGATGTGGCTGAACAGATGATCAGACAAGCTGAGGATGTCGAGCTGCAAATTAGCCAGCAGGGGGAGTCCTCACACAGCATCCAAGAGATAAATCCTCAGCCAGGTAAAGGAGAACACAGGGCTGATAGACACGAAAGAAAAGGCTTTAGGCCTGAACATGGTGGGAGGAATGCACTGGACAGTGGAGGTGGAAGATGCACAAGATGTGGACAAATGCATCATCATGATAAGTCACGTTGCCCAGCTTTGGAATTTGTGCAGGAAATGCAATAAAAAGGGACACTGGGAGTGCATGTGCAGATCAAAGGCAGTGATGGCGATCAGAGACAGGACAGAGGAAACAGGAGTATTTTACCTCGGGTCCATTCACTCAGTGGACAGTCATTCTTGGCTGAGGTCAAACATCAGTTCCATTCAAGAATGATCCAGGAACTGATGCCACAGTGTTGAGCTACAAAAGTTTTAGAAAAATGAAACAGACCCAGACTCTACAGAAACAAGATATCCCTCTTGTCAGTCCTGGGGGTCACTTAGAATGCCTTGGGTTCTTCAGAACGTACTCAGCTACAAAGGAAAGCACCACAACACAAAGACGTATGTGATCACAGGCCCAACAGTGAGCAACCTGCTGGGGAGAGAAGCAGCCGTGGTACTGGGGTTGGTGAAAAGCCGAGAAGAGAAAAAAGGAGCATTTGGAGAGCATGACACTCTGAAAACAGAGCCTGTTAAAATACATATCAAAGAGGCGGCACTGCCATATGCAGTAACAACAGCATGAAGACGACCATTGCCTTTAATGCCTAACAAGAAGGAACTCAAAAGAATGGAAACATTGGGGGTGATTGAGAGGGTGACACATCCAACTGACTGGTGCAGTCCCATGGTGCCAGTCATAACCACTAAAGGAAAAGTACGGTACATATTTTTGTGGATATGAAACAAGTAATTCAATTCAATTCAATTCAATTCAATTCAACTTTATTTATATAGCGCCATTTCACAACAACAGTCATCTCATAGCACTATCAACTGTAGGGGGGACCCCCACAGTTGCCGAAAGACCCCAGCAATCAGGCGATCCCCTGTGAGCAAGCACTTGGCGACGGTGGAGAGGAAAAACTCCCTTTTAACAGGAAGAAACCTCCAGCAGAACCAGGCTCAGGGAGGGGCAGTCATCTGCTGCGACTGGTTGTGGGGTGAGGGGATAGAGAAGAAGAAAAGAACAGACATGTAGAGAGCAAACAGCATGATGGGGACTCAATCTATGGGAGAGAACAAACAAATGTTAATGACCAGCAAAAAAAAAAAATATTTCATAGAGAGTGAGGAAAGGAGTGAGGCCCAGTGCATTACTGGAGGTCCCCCGGCTGACTAAACCTATTAGCAGCATAACTAAGGGAGGGTTCAGAAACACATGATCCCTCCCTAATTGTAGGCTATATCAAAAAGGTAGGTTTTAGCCCTATTCTTAAAAACAGAGATCGAGTCTGACTCCCGAATCCAGATTGGCAGCTGATTCCACAGGAGAGGAGCTTGATAACTGAAGGCTCTGCCTCCCATTGTACTTTTGGAGATTCTAGGTATTACAAGTAATCCTGCATTTTGGGAGCGTAGTGCTCTGTTAGGATGATACGGTAGTATCAGATCTTTTAAATAAAAAGGAGCCTGATTGTTTAGAGCTTTGTAAGTAAGAAGAAGGATTTTAAACTTAATTCTAAACTCTATGGGAAGCCAATGAAGGGAGGCCAGAACCGGAGGGATATGATCTCTCTTTCTAGTACCTGTTAAAACTCTTGCTGCAGCATTTTGGATCAGCTGAAGACTTTTTAAAGATGTTTTAGGACAGCCTGATAATAAAGAATTACAATAATCTAATCTCGAGCTAACAAAAGCGTGGATCAGCTTCTCAGCATCACTCTGAGACAAGATGCTCCTAATCTTGGCAATATTACGCAAATGATAGAAGGCAGTCTTAGAAACAAATTTAATATGTGAATTGAAGGACAAATCCTGATCAAAAATAACTCCAAGGTTCCTCACAGAGCTATTAAGAGAAAGAGTAACTGCATCCAAACTGAAAGTTTGATTTGAAAAGGAATTTCTAAGGTTTTTTGGACCAACAAGAATGACTTCAATCTTATCTGAATTTAATAGCAGGAAATTACAAGTCATCCAAGCTTTGATTTCCTTAAGACAGGCTTCTAACTTGGCTAATTGATTAGTATCATCTGGCTTCATTGACAGGTATAATTGTGTGTCATCTGCATAACAATGAAAATGTATACAGTGCTTTCTAATAATGTTGCCTAACGGAAGCATATATAAACTAAAAAGAGTAGGGCCTAGCACAGATCCCTGTGGAACTCCATGACTAAGCTTTGAGCTGAAAGAAAACTCATCATTTACATGAACAAACTGGAACCTATCAGATAAATAAGATCTAAATCACTGCAACGAAGTTCCATTAAGTCCAACATAGTGTTCTAATCTATCAAGTAGAATATTATGATCAATAGTATCAAAAGCTGCACTAAGATCTAAAAGGACAAGTACAGAAACTAGTCCATTATCAGATGCAATGAGGAGGTCGTTAGTGACCTTCGCTAAGGCTGTTTCAGTACTATGATGGATTCTAAACCCAGATTGAAACTCTTCAAGTAAACCATTTCCCTGCAGGTGGTCAAATAATTGCGTAGCAACAACTCTTTCTAAGATTTTTGAAATGAAAGGGAGATTAGAGATTGGTCTATAGTTAGCTAAAGCTCCTGGATCTAGTGTTGGCTTTTTGAGTGAGGGTTTAATTACAGCCGTTTTAAAAGCCTGCGGTACATGGCCTAAAGTTAATGAAGAATTGATTATATGAAGAATAAAGCTACCAATAAGTGGGAAGACTTCTTTAAATAACCTGGTAGGAATAGGGTCTAAAAGACAAGTTGAAGGTTTGGATGAGGAAACTATTCTGTCTAACTCACAAAGGTCGATTGGAGTAAACTCATCAAGACAGACATCAATAGAAGGAGTTGTAGTAGTTACAGTATTTAAGTTAACTGTGGGAAGAATCTGATTGATTTTATCTCTGATGGATGAAATTTTATGATTGAAAAAGTTCATAAAGTCCTGACTAGTAAGCTCTAAGGGGATGCTAGGATTGACAGAGTCCTGACTCTTTGTCAACCTGGCTACAGTACTGAAAAGAAACCTGGGATTATTCTTGTTCTCTTCTATTAATGCAGAGTAATAACTCGTTCTAGCTTTTCTAAGAGATTTTTTATAAATTAAAAGTTGATTTCTCCAAGCTAAATAGATTTCATCTAAATTAGTAGAGCGCCATTTTCTTTCTAATTGACGAGTCTTCTGTTTTAAGCTACTGGTGTCTGTGTTGAACCAAGGAGTTAAAAATCTCTGATTAGACTTTTTCTTTTTTAAGGGGGCCACCAAGTCTAGAGCCTGATGCAGAGAAGCTGAAACACTATCCACCATGTTATCAATTACAGAAGGAGCAAGCTGTCTATAGCTTATTTCCGTTGTGTTGACACATGGCATAGAGGAAACAATCTGCATAAATTTGGAAACAGCATCATCTGAGAGGCATCTACTGTAATAATATTTTTCTTTAGGAGCCAAATAGTCAAAAATAGTAAAATCAAAGGTTAACAGACAATGGTCTGACAGTACAGGGTTATGAGGAGACACTACAAGATTTTCTATTTCTATGCCATATGTCAGAACAAGGTCCAATGTATGGTGGAGGTAATGAGTAGAATTTCCTACTTTCTGAGAAAACTCAATCGAGTCTAATATTGAATTAAAAGCCACATTAAGGCAGTCACTACCTACATCCACATGTATATTAAAGTCCCCTACTATAATTATTCTATCAGATTTCAGCACTAAATCAGCTAAGAAATCAGCAAATTCGGATAAAAATTCTGAATAGGTTGATGGGGGACGATAAACTATGGCAAATAAAATTGGGTTTAACCTGAAATTGCTAAAGTGCCCAACACTGAGGACCAGGCCCTCAAAGGAATTATAACATGTTTTTTGCTTTACATTAACTAGTAATTTGGAATGGTAAATTGTTACTACTCCTCCTCCACGACCAGAACTTCTGGGATTTTGACAGTTTAAATAACCAGAGGGAGTTGATTCATTCAAACCAACATAATCCTCTTGCCCTAACCAAGTCTCTGTAAGGGAAATTAAATCAATCTGATGATCAATTAACAGATCATGGACTAACAGAGACTTGGGAGTTAGAGACCTAATATTTAATAAACCACATTTAATTTTTAAATTATGAGGAGGAACAGAGGCCAAATCATTCAATTTAGAGACTTTGTGTTTAATTTGAGTTTTACCAATATTTTGCTTTATCACTTTGGGATGCTTATACATTATATTTTTATTTACTTTGGAGGGAGCAGACAACAATTCTCTGATGGGGAACTACTAACTAACTAACTAACCTGCACTTATATAGCGCTTTTCTAGTCACAAAGACCACTCAAAGCGCTTTCATTAATACTAACCCTCTATTCTAAGGGCCTATAGGAAACAGATATCTAGGGACAATTTAGAACAGCCAATTAACCTAACATGCATGTTTTTGGCATGTGGGAGGAAACCGGAGAAATCCCGGAGTAAACCCACGCAACACGGGGAGAACATGCAAACTCCACACAGATCACTGTTGGTCGGGGGCTGGGATCGAACCCACGATCCCACGATCCCCACAATCCCCCGGCCAAGGGTAAACTGTGCTGCCGCAGTGCTAACCACTGCCCCACCATGCAGCCCGTAAGAAGGAAGGGAAGACAGGGGCTAAGCTAAGGGGTGGCGGATGAAGAGGAGCTGCAGAGAGGCGTGTAAGACTATGACTCTGCTTCCTGGTCCCAACTCTGAGTAGTCACGGTTTTGGAAATTTGGATAAAAAAGATGCCAGATCGTTAGATAAATGAGAAGCACCATCCAAAGTGGGATGAATGTTGTCTCGTCTCATAAGACCAGGTTTTCCCCAAAAAGAGCTCCAATTGTCAATGTAGCCCATGTCATTTACGTGGTAAACGAGCAGATGAAAACAGAGCGGTATTTGCCTCCAATTATTTTTTTTTTAATTTTTGATTTTGTATACTTTGTTGATCCCCAGAGGGGAAATTGAGGGCATCCACCTGGATGGATGAAGCAGCAACGGTACGGCGCTATCCCTTTACCATTCACACACACATTCACACCTAGGGCCACTTTAGAGTCTCCAGTTAACCTAACCTGCATGTTTTTGGCCTGTGGGAGGAAACCAGAGAAATCCCGGAGTAAACCCACGCAGATACAGGGAGAACATGCAAACTCCACACAGATCACTGTTGGTTAGGGGCTGGGATCGAACCAGGGATCCCATGGCCAAAAGTGAGTTGCTGTGCTGGTGCAGTGCTAACCACTGCCCCACTGCACCGCCCTTTGAAGAGGTCTTGGCAAAGCTAGCTGGTGCTCAGGTCTTTTCCACCCTTGATGCTTCCAGTGCATTCTGGCAAATCCCTTTGCACAGTGAGAGCAGTGTGCTAACAACATTCATCACACCCTTTGGTAGATTCTGTTTCAAAAGGCTACCATTTGGTGTCAGCATAGCACCAGAAATCTTCCAGAGAAAAATGCATGAAATATTGGCAGATGTAGCTGGAGCGAAGGTCTACATGGATGCTGTGATAGTTCATGGATCCAGCATGCAGGAGCACAATGCCTGACTGGAGACAGTTCTGAGCAGGTTGGAGGAAGCAGGACTAAAGCTCAACAGAGACAAGTGTTGATTCAGACAACCGCAGCTGCACTTACTGGAGCATGTGATAAATGAGAGAGGCATGCAGCCAGACCCAGAAAAGCTTAAAGCTATCACAGATCTCCCAGCTCCAACAAACATCGGTGAGTTAAAACGTGCACTTGGAATGATTAATTATGCAGGGCAGCGTTATGTCTGTAAATGACGGAGAGCGAGGCGAGGCTTCAGGCAGCAAATGACTCTCTAACTTTATTACACAAACATGGTTTATATAGAGAATGGGCCGTGCCCGCCTGTTGTCCCCCTGTGGGTGGGCACGGCATCCCAGACACACATATCCATACACCACATTCTCCCCCCCCAAAAAAAAAAAAAATCAAGCATACAGGAAACCCACCCAAATCTGGTAACCCGACTCACACACTAAGAACAGGGAGAGAAAAAAAAAACAGTAATAAAACAACCTGTTACATTCACACAAAACAATAGAACTGGACTTCGTCTCTCCAAAATAAAATTAATCCCATATTACCACTCACTCACATGCACACCAGCATCAGATATATATGGGTCATCCCGCCGAGTTGGGTCACAGTTACCTACGACACTAACCACTATAATACTGTGATTTAGGCGAGGTTCACACAAAGAAGAGGAGCAGATGGTTGTGACGAACAGCCTTCATTAACCCCTTGCACTCTGGGCAATTTTCCTAAAAATGCCAAAAAATAATGTGCCCAAAGTAAATTGAAAGCTGTTATTCAACCCTTTGCAGCATCTTCATGGGGTTGGTCTCATTTAAAAGAAAACACTTTGATTTTTTGGCAAAAAAAACATAATCTCTCTCCGTGCTCCGGCCACTGAGTTACAGTCATCTAAACATACTGAACTTGAAGAAAATAAATTTGGACACAGTGTTTTTTTTGGATACAAATGCTTGCAAATAACACACAGCTGTCCGATCCGGCTGGAAAATGCAACAGAAATGTAGAACCAAGTGTTATCAAGCTGAGATCCAAATTTGGTAACAATACCACAAAAAATGAATATTTTACACAGTTTTGTTCTCAGGTAGTTCCCAGGCGTTTTGGAACTGTGCCAAATTGTG
Organism: Pholidichthys leucotaenia; assembly: GCA_020510985.1. Classification (NCBI taxonomy): domain Eukaryota; kingdom Metazoa; phylum Chordata; class Actinopteri; order Cichliformes; family Pholidichthyidae; genus Pholidichthys; species Pholidichthys leucotaenia. Next base: position 491,776,473 of record CM035836.1, on the reverse strand, counting down.
CCAAATGGCACAGTTTGGAAAAACATCTGTAACTTTTGTGTAATTCAATGTAGAATCTTCATTTTGGGCTCTAATGAAAGGTCACACTCAGGGCTGTGTCTGTGTGTGTGTGGGGGGGGGGGGGTTGTCCCCCCCCACTACAAAAGACGGAGTTCGGCCCTCGCTACATGATGGATTACACTCCTTGCATGTTTTCACAGCGCCCCCCCCCCCTCGCTACTCTGTGTGTGTGTGGGGGGGGGGGGTTGTCCCCGCCCCCTCGCTACAGAAGACGGCCATCGCTACATGAAGGAATAGACTCATATGCTTCCCCCCGCAGACCGGGGGGCGTTCAGACCGTGAACGCCCCCCCCCCAGCTCCTCTTCTGCAGCGGGGGGGGGGGGGCGTTCACGGTCCGAACACGGCAAATGAACCGTTTATCGCGGCGCACGCACTTCGTACTTCGAGCACAGTACAGTTGTAATTTACCGATCGGTCAAGTCATTTTTGGATTACAGTTTTCAGGGAGAAATAATAATTTAGCTTATAACACCTTACCTCTTCACAGCAGCAGAGTCCTGGCGAACTTCTCTTCCCCATTGTCAGACGAACGCGATGCTGGTCCGCTCGTGGATCCCGATCAAAACATAATTCCAATATTGCGGTTTTGGTGAATGATTTACGACCTTTGTCGTCGGCCTCCGTCGGTCTATGATGACGGAAGAGAATCCTAAACGTCTATTCTGCTTGAATGAGTGCAGGTCCCACTTGTGGGTGGTCTCCATGCTGCGGGGTCTGTAGCAGATTCGTCCAGCGTCCTTTGTTTTCACCTGCTGCAGCAGTAAATTTCTCTTCACCCAGCCTGAATTTCTGTGCTTCAATTGGCTCCTGCATTCACAGTAGGTGGGTCCTCCTTCCTAGGTTTTCATTCATTGGCTCTTCAAGGTTTCAAAAACCCAATTCAAGGCTCTTATTAGTCGAATGAGAGGTCAATCAGATGAACTAATCTGTTCGCGGCTGTGTCTGCAGTTTTTTTTTTTAGTGGCGTTTGGACGCCACTACATCACCATCACCACCTACATCACCACAATCTGGACTATGCGTCCGAGTGCGCACGAGGGCGCAGGAGTGTGCCCTCATGCGTCCTAGGACGCAAAGACTTGCCCACTCGCGGAACAACGGAGCACAAGTGGTTAAAACACACCCAACCCCAACACCCCCACTCTGAGCACAGACAGGAGGGGGGGTCATCCTCCCAGACCTCCGTTTCAATCATGGTTACACACACATGATACATCTTGCCCTTATCCTGCCTATAAACACTGCTGGGTCATTATAACGCAGTTATAATGACCCAGCAGTATAATAACTCAGTAATAACATTTAATACACACACACAGTAACGTTCTCTGCTGGCAAAGCATGCTGGGAAATCCCTGCCCCCCTTAACACAGCCCCGACGTTACAATACATTTTGCAAATCAAGTTGAGTCCAAATTTAAGTTTGTTCCAAGGGATCCTTGCACCATATAGAGATAAATTGATAACCAAACAGCACATGGAATAATCAATCACCTTTTGAAAAATCAATGTCAAATGGTTCTTTAGGCGTTTGACTGGAGTACAAAGTGGGACGTTTTATTGCAATGCTCAGAAGAATCAGTGGGAAATGTTGCTAAATGAAGATTAGGGCTCCTCTGTCCGCCTAGATATACAGAAACGGTAGACCTACCAACAACCAAATTTAGAGGTTAGACGCCACGATTGCATTTCTGGTGCCGAGTCTCAGATCTGGAGTGGAAGGGCCTAATGTATCTAGTCAAAATTAGTTACGAGCGTCAGCTGATCGTGTAAACAAAACTAGTCGAGTGACGTCATCGTAAAATTTGTTGTTAATGAAACAACAATGGAAAGTACATTTCTGGCATGCGCAGTTGTAAGCAGATGAAAAATTATGATATCCTCGATGAACAAGGATTTCCTGTCAAATGTGCCTTCGCTCGTCTCGTCATTTTTTTCCATGAAAGCACCATGCATTTTTCATAAAACACTGATAGATTTTATGACATCATATTGCTACCCACTTACGGCAGCTTGGTCACTAGAAGGAGTCAAGATGGTGGCCCGAGACAATGACAGTGAGTATTCATGAACAAAACGTCAAAACGTTACGAACACCACCAGTGATTTGTCAATTTACGGGCAACACAATAAATCAGTAATTTCACAGTTAAGGCTTTTTGAACTTAGATACTCTGAACAATATTGTTTCAACTGTGGAAAATGAGTGATTCAACAGAGGTTCGGTGCTATTTCAAACTAGCGTTTTGGTAACCTGCAGCTCACTAGTAACTTTGACCGATTATTTTGTTCTGTCAGGAGTTACGATCATTACCTGAACCAGCTGATTTGAAGGAGGAATTTGTTGGTCATAAAAAATTTTATTTTATTTTAATTTTTTCAAGTGGAGACATGACTTAAACTGCTTAGAATCGGCCAAATAATATGTGCATGTCGTACATAATTATATGCAGTGCATGTGCGTCACATAATGAGCGGCTGTCAAGAGTTACCTACTTCTGCATCAATTTTCCTGGATTGGTAAGAAATTCCTGATTGCACTGGAGTCTGCTGTATAAGGCTCTCTAGTGCTCAGCTGTGCTATTTATTACTGTCACTTTATTCAAGTTGGCTGCACGGTGGCGCAGTGGTTTAGCACTGTGGCAGCACAGTTTTACCCTCGGCCGGGGGACCGCGGGGATCATGAGATCGTGGGTTCGATCCCAGCCCCCGACAAACAGTGAGCTGTGTGGAGTTTGCATGTTCTCCCCGTGTTGCGCGGGTTTACTCCGGGATTTCTCCGGTTTCCTCCCGCACACCAAAAACATGTAGGTTTAGGGCACTCGCGCACGCAGCGACCAGCAGCCAGTGGCTTGTCACCAGACTGCAAACCAAGTCTACCTATGGGTACAAATAAGTAACAAAAAAAAAAAAAAAAGTGATTGACCAGCTCCTTCTAGTCCTTGTTGCGGAATGCGTGTAACGGTACAGAGGTTGACTGGATTTTTTTTCATGTCAGACTGGTCAACGTGTTCCCACTGTCAGTTGGCAGAATGTGATTCTTGCTTGTTTCCTGTGCAGCTCAGGAATTACACGACACTCCAGCTTTAAATTGATGCAGATTACTGGACTTCCGGTTATGGCGGCCACGTAGGAAGACGTGTTTCACACTGCTCTGCTCTTGAAAATAAAAAACAATTACTAAAACTCTCTTAATTGGAACAAAAACCCATCCTAGCGTTTTGGCGCGGATATAGTAAAGACTAAGGCTGGAAAATTAGACGGAGGAGAAGGCAACTCGACAAAACAACCCAAGCTAACGGACTTCCACGCTCGAGGCGAAACAGAGAAAATTTCAGAGGCGATGGCGGAGGATGGAGCCAGTGGCGTAGCGGGAACTGCTAAAGAGGGGACAAACGCAGTGCTCACTGCCATCAACTCCATGAGAACAGAGTTTTCGTGTAAATTTGACGGGATTATAACAGCGATAGTGTCATCACCCGCCACTCACGGGCATCCACCTCAGCTGCGCGCACACCTGCATCTCGTTAGTGCGCAGCTATTTTATTTCACCTCGCCCTGAGCTGCAGCCTGGAGCCGTCTGTCTCCCTGCGTACTCAAACCCTCAGCAGCTTCCTACCCTCCAGGCCTGCTGACTCCTCATCACGGCACGTAAGCTGTCCATTATTGTCTTACCTTTTCCTGTCAGCCTTCCCCTGTGCACAGGTGGACCTCCCGGCGGCGGACACTCTCCCCTTCGCCTCGCTGCTCCTCTGCCTCGCCGCTTCACCTCGGACGCACAGCAGGACGCTGTCTCCCAGGCTTGGGACCTTGCCAACGCCAGCCACCGCAGTTATAACAAGTAAGCACATAACCTTGTCACTCTCCTGTGTGGTTGCCCAGCTAACCCCTGTTCTCCTCTCACTCATAGGGTTGCCTGGCCGCACGGCGTGCTGCTTTGTCCTGACCTGCATCCTCCACCCTCAATACATTCTTATCTCTCACACACGCATCCATACACGTCACATTGATTAATAATAAAGCTTTCAAATCTGCCTGAGCCTGCGTGCGTGTTTCCTGGGCCGAATAATATGTCAGTACGGCTCCAGCAAAGCAGCCCAGCGGACAGCGGGCTCGTATGCCGCTTTTCCACCCTTGAGGCTTGGGTGGATATGTTAGCACACCAACAACAGGTTATTCTAAACCAATTAACCACAATTACTAACCGGTTAGACCGCCTGGATCCTCCGCGGGCTTTCCCTCCAGGTCCTCTCGGTGCTTCAGCTCCGGTCGCCTCCCCGGCTGGCCAGCCTAGCTCAGAAGCGCCAACCCGTCTCACACCCATTCCAACCCCCGCTCACTTCAACAGGAAACTCGGTGGAGCGAAGGGGTTTATCCTGCAGTGTGAGTCGGTGTTTCTGCGCGTTCCCGGGGATTTTCCCTCAGACCATAGCCGAATCGGGTACCTGGCTAATCTCCTGGAGGGACGAGCGTTAGCTTGGGCTTACGCCGTAATGACAAAGCCCAGCTACACAAACCTCTCTTATGACCGGTTTGTGCGGGACTTTTTAGAGGTCTTTGACCACTCGCGTCTCGACAGTGTCCTCGCTGATCGGCTTCTTAGTCTCCAACAGGGAGGCCGGTCAGCGGCAGAATACGCTGTCGACTTCCGGGTGGCAGCGGAGGAGGTGGGCTGGGGAGAGGCTTCTCTCTGCAGTATCTTCCTCCGTAGCCTCAGTTACGGTCTGGGGGATGAGCTAGCCGGTCGGGATTTCCCAGGGCGGCTCTCTGAGCTGATCTCGCTCACCATTAGCCTGGACAACAGGCTACGTGAGCAGGCTGTGGAGCGGAAGTCTGGCAGCCACTCGCGTGGAGCTTCCCTCCATCCAGCTCAGTCTCGCCCCCTGGCGTTACCGGCTCCAGAGTCCGCCGATGAACCAGAGGCCATGGCGATCGGGCGCACTAGGCTCCCTCTTGCGGAGAGACAACGCCGGCGGGAACGGGGTCTCTGCATGTATTGCGGAGATGACCAGCATCCCGTGGAGCTGTGCCTGGTTAAGCCAAACGGGGAGGTCCGCGAGTCACTGTAGGGGGCCTCGCGGACTCTAACCAGCCAAATCCCCTATCATCATGCACATTGCCCATACGCTTCTGCCACAACTCCACCGGGCATTTCACACACGCACTGGTGGATTCAGGGGCAGAGCAGAGTTTCATCTCTAGAAGCCTGGCAACCCGTTTGGGCATACCCTGCCAACCGCTGCCTACCCCCCTTAACTTGGTCACTCTCTCTCGCTCTTCCCTGGGAACAGTGACGCATCGCACTAAGCCAGTCCCCATCATCGTCTCCGGCAACCACCGGGAGGATCTGACCCTTTATGTCCTGCCCTCTTCGTCGGACTGTGTCATTCTGGGTTACCCCTGGCTGCGGCTGCATAACCCTGTCCTGGATTGGAGAACCGGCAGCGTCCTATCCTGGAGCACCTTCTGTCTGGGCACCTGCCTCCAGTTGGCGGCTTGTGCTCCATCCTCCCCTCCGCCGGTCTCCGAGCCCCCGGACTTGACTCTAGTGTCACAGGAGTTCCACGACTTGGGGGTAGCGTTCAGTAAGTCCAGAGCCTTGTCCCTTCCCCCTCACCGGCCATATGACTGTGTGATTAACATCCGCCCGGGGCCCCCCTGCCATCTGGCCGCCTGTACAGTCTCACTGCGCCAGAACGCGAGGCAATGGACACCTATATCAAGGAGTCACTCAGCGCTGGGATCATCTGCCCCTCCTCGTCCCCGCTTGGCGCGGGTTTCTTCTTCGTGGCAAAAAAGGATGGGTCCCTACGCCCCTGTATCGACTTCAGAGCGTTGAACGACATCACCATTAAGGACCGCTACACATTACCGCTTATGGACACCGCCTTCCACTCCCTCCAGGGGGCGACCTGGTTCACCAAGCTTGACCTCCGCAGTGCTTACCATCTCGTTAGGATCCGGGAGGGAGACGAATGGAAGACGGCCTTTAGGACGCCCAGTGGCCACTTCGAATATCTTGTGATGCCGTTCGGGCTCACCAACGCACCTGCCGTTTTCCAGCGTCTCATAAACGACGTTCTTCGGGACTTCCTGGGAGTATTCATCTTTGTATACCTAGATGACATACTCATCTTCTCCAAGTCACGGGAGGAGCACCAGGCCCATGTGAGGCGGGTCCTGCAACAGCTGCTGGAGAATCGCCTGTACATCAAAGCAGAGAAGTGCGAGTTCTACGCCCGGACCACCTCCTTCCTGGGGTTCGTTATCTCACACAACCAGATCCTCCCAGACCCCACTAAGGTTAAAGCGGTGGTCGAGTGGCTCACGCCTACCTCCAGGAAGCAGGTGCAGCAGTTTATTGGGTTCGCTAACTTCTACCGGCACTTCATTCCCAACTTCGGCGCCATTGTCACCCCCCTGACCCGCCTCACATCATCAAAGGTGCCCTTCCAGTGGTCAGAGGAAGTGGCCACTGCCTTCAAGACTCTCCAGGCGGAGTTCTCGTCCTCCCGGGTCCTGACCCAGGTTGATCCTGCGCTGCAGTGTCTGGTGGAGGTCGACGCGTCCGACACGGGGGTGGGGGCGGTGCTTTCCCAGCACTCGCCGGTGGATGGTGTCAAGCGGCCCTGCGCCTTCTTCTCCCGGCGGTTATCGGTGGTGCAGTGCAATTATGACGTCAGCGACAGGGGGCTCCTCGCTGTCAAGCTCGCGCTGCAGGAGTGGTGTCACTGGTTAGAGGGGGCAGCCCAGCCTTTTGTGGTCTGGACGGACCATAAGAACCTCGAGTACTTGAGGTCAGCGAGGCGCCTGAATGCCCGCCAGGCGCGCTGGTCTCTATTTTTTGCTCGCTTCCAATTCACCATCATGTACCATCCAGGCTCGAAGAATGGGTTGGCCGACGCCCTATCCAGACAGTTTGCCCCTGAGGACCCGAAGGAATCTGAACACACCATTCTGCCCAGCTCGTGCGCCGTGGGGGCGATTTCCTGGTCCATCAAGGACAAGATTCTGAGGGCTCAGGAGACGGAAACGGATCCTGGTGGGGGGCCAGAGGGGAGGCTTTTCGTTCCTTCGGCGGTTCGAGGAGAAGTGATCCACTGGGCCCATACCTCCAAGCTCGTCTGCCACCTTGGCATCACCCGCCTGGTGAGTTTGCTGCAACACTCGTTTCGGTGGCTGGGTCTCCAAAAGGATGTGACCAATTATGTCCGGGCCTGTCCCGAGTGCGCCACCGGCAAATCCCAGAACTCTCCACCTGCGGGTCTACTCCAGCCCCTGCCGGTCCCGGGCAGGCCCTGGTCACACATCGCCCTAGACTTTGTCACCGGTCTCCCTGTCTCTAACACCTTTGACACGGTCCTGACAATTGTGGACAGATTTTCCAAAGCCACCCATTTTGTGCCTCTTCAGGGTCTCCCTTCGGCACGTGAGACGGCCGACCTCCTGGTCCAACATGTCGTCAGGCTGCATGGGATCCCGCTGGACGTGGTCTCGGACCGGGGCCCGCAGTTTGTCTCCCAGGTTTGGAGGTGCTTTTGCAACGCTTTGGGGGCCATGGTTAGTCTCTCCTCTGGTCACCACCCCCAGTCTAACGGGCAGTGCGAGCGCACTAATCAGGAGTTGGAGGCTGCCCTGCGCTGTGTGACATCCTCAAATCCATCATCCTGGAGATCCTACCTGATCTGGGTGGAAAATGCCCATAACTCGGCCCAATCCTCTGCTACTGGTGTGTCGCCCTTCGAAGCGTCCTTGGGGTACGACCCCCCCGTGTTTCCCGAGCAGGAGGGTGAGTTAGCTGTCCCATCGGTCCAGGCGCATGTGAGGTGCTGCCGGAGTGTGTGGACCAAGACAAGGAACGCGCTTTTATGCACAGCGGCGCGCAACAGTTCCACCGCCAATCGCCACAGAAGACCGGCTCCTGTCTACCAGGTGGGTCAGCGGGTTTGGCTCTCGTCCCAGGATATTAACCTTAAGGGTGAGAAGAGGAAGCTGGCGCTGCGATTCCTCGGCCCCTTTGTGATTGCAAAGATCATCAACCCGATGGCTGTGCGTTTGGCCTTCCCCCCCCCCCTCCCTACGTGTGTGTCCCACCTTCCACATATCTAAAATCAAACCTGTCCTTTCCAATCCACTCTGTCCCCCTCCTAGGTCTCCTCCTGTGCCTAGGATGATCGATGGTGACCTGGCGTGGGGTGTTACTGCCATCTTGGACTCCCGGCGCCGAGGTCGTGGGCTGCAATATCTGGTGGATTGGGAAGGTTATGGTCCGGAGTGGAGATCCTGGGTGTGCTCTTCATGGGTGTTGGATCGGGACCTCATCGCGGAGTTTCATCGGACGCACCCAGGTAAGCCAGCACCAGGAGGCACTGGTGGGGGGGGAGTACTGTCATCACCCACCGCTCACGGGCATCCACTTCAGCTGCGCGCACACCTGCATCTCGTTAGTGCGCAGCTATTTATTCCACCTCGCCCTGAGCTGCAGCCTGGAGCCGTCTGTCTCCCTGCGTACTCAAACCCTCAGCAGCTTCCTACCCTCCAGGCCTGCTGACTCCTCATCACGGCACGTAAGCTGTCCATTATTGTCTTACCTTTTCCTGTCAGCCTTCCCCTGTGCACAGGTGGAACTCCCGGCTGCGGACACTCTCCCCTTCACCTCGCCGCTCCTCTGCCTCGCCGCTTCACCTCGGACGCACAGCAGGACGCTGTCTCCCAGGTTTGGGACCTTGCCAACGCCAGCCACCGCAGTTACTACAAGTAAGCACAAAACCTTGTCACTCTCCTGTGTGGTTGCCCAGCTAACCCCTGTTCTCTTCTCACTCATAGGGTTGCCTGGCCGCACGGCGTGCTGCTCTGTCCTGACCTGCATCCTCCACCCTCAATACATTCTTATCTCTCACACATGCATCCATACACGTCACATTGATTAATAATAAAGCTTTCAAATCTGCTTGAGCCTGCGTGCGTGTTTCCTGGGCCGAATAATATGTCAGATAGAAGGAAAGAGAAAAGAAATAAACAACTATATGGAGCGAATGTCACAGGCGGAGCTCCGAATTTCAAGTGCTGAGGATGACGTCACCAGCCTTCAAACTAATCTGCAAACACTGGAATTAAAATGTAAACGTCTGGAAGATAACGTCCTAGACTTGGAATCCCGCTCGCGATGGAATAATTTGAGGCTGGTGGGTCTCCCGGAGGGAGCGGAGGGACGGGACCCATGCTCCTTTTTGGAAAAGTGGATTCCAGAAGTGCTGAATAACACGGATCTGCAGTCATCGGTCATTTTAGAGAGAGCTCGCCGAATCGGCCCACCGAGAGATAATAAGACACCACTGAGGACGCTGATTATGAAGTTCCTCAACTACAGAGACAAGATGACAGTCACCATAGCGCGAGCTAAAGGGGAAATTAAATACCAGGACCAACAGGTGCGGTTCTATCAGGATTTGGCCACAGGAATACAACAATTAAGGAGGCAGTTCGATCCCGCCTGTAAAGAGCTGCGCAACCTCGGGATTCGTCACGGAGTGATTCATCTGGCAAGACTGCTGGTCACATATAAGGGGAGAACCCACACCTTCAAGACCCCTCAAAAGGTGCAGGAGCTCATCAAGCAGATCCAAAAGGAAACTGGTGGGAGCTAAGCATGAACATGACAAAGGTAAAACATTTAAACATATGTACAAACATCTGATTGATCTGAAACATAAACATGTCTACAAAATACAGACTGTAATAAAAAAAGCTATGATGTACAACGTTGCTATAAAACTTTGAAGTTATGTTGAAAAAACTACAGAAGAGAGTTAATGTCATAAAAATAGTAGAGTCAGGGTGATTGAGAGGAGAAAGAGAGAGTGGTTTGACTGACCCTCGCAGGTGTGGAACAGTCACTAGCTATAACGGGAGATGGAATTTTTTTGATTTTTGGGGGATTACCACGAAAGTGGGGAAAGGGAATTTGTTTTTGTTTAGTTTGTAGGATGAATGTTCTATCATCCATGTTTTTGCTTCTCTGTATGAGTATGTTCATATTGCAAGGTAATCTCAAACTCCTGATTGATCATAGATCAAAGCGTTAATCTTAATTTAACTTCATGGAATTGCAGTGGTCTACAAAATCTAAAAAAACTTAAACAAGTTATGAATAAAATAAAAGACATAGATTCAAAAATTGTATTTTTACAAGAAACTCATCTATTAGAGGAGGATGTAAAAAGAATTAGGAGAAGATGGCAAGGTAACGTGTTCACCTCATCATTTTCATCCCGAGCCAGGGGAGTTATGATTCTCATACAGTCCCATTTCAAACGAAAAATGTAATTAGAGACAAATTTGGAAGATATCTAGTCATCCAAGAATCTTTGTTATTAGAAAATATAAATCTGGTGAACTTATACGGTCCCAATATTGATGATCAAAACTTCTTTGTTAATTTATTCCTTACTTTATCATCACTTACAGGGCAACATATAATAGCAGGGGATTTTAATTGTACATTGAATCCCAGTATAGATAGATCAACAGGACTGGACTGTACGCCCAATGGATGCAGGATGACCATTAATCATTTTATGAAAGAATTGAGATTGTTAGATATATGGAGAGAAATGAAACCACAAGTCAAAGCCTATTCTTGTTATTCTAATACCTATAAGACATTCTCACGTATTGACTACTTTTTGATCTCTACAGAATTAAGGTCCAAGATTCAAAACTGTTTCTATGATAATATTGTGATCTCTGATCATGCACCCTGCTGTCTAATATATGTAGATAAGAAACTGACAAAGGATCCAGGTAGGTGGGATTTTCAGCATAAATGGCTTCAGGATGAGGAATTTGTTAAGTACATATAAAAACAGATAGATGAGTTCTTTGATATCAATACTACACAAACAACGGCATGTATAAAGTGGGAGGCTTTCAAAGCTTTTATTAGGGGGCATATTATTAGTTATACAGGTTCAAAATCTAAGAAGACCCGAGAGGAGAGAGTCCAATTGGAAAGTAAAATAAAAATTCTTCAAGAAAAGGTGTATGCAGGAAGTAACCCACAGTTAGAGAACGAATTACTAATTCTGAGAGCTGAATATGACAAAAAAATCAGCGAATAGAGCTGCCTCGAGTCTTCTAAGATTGAAGCAAACTTTTTATGAACAAGATGAAAAATCAGAAAAATTATTGGCATGGCAAATTAAACAATTAGAATCTAAAACACCAATAACCAGTATTATAAGTAACGGACAGGTAGTTATAGATCCTTTAGAAATTAATAGTGCCTTTAGAGATTATTATGAAAAACTATATGATACAAAAAATGAAACTGACTTAACAAAACTAAATGGGTTTTTGGGTGGATTATCTATACCATGTATTCCAAATGAAAACAGGGAGATACTGGAGTCTAAAATTAGTCAAGAAGAAGTTGGGCTAGCCATTGATAATATGAAATCAGGAAAAAGAGCAGGACCAGAGGGTCTTCCATTCGACCTCTATAAAAAATTTTAATTAAATTAAATTAAATTAAATCACCCTTATTGTCATTCAACCGTACAACCAATCATGTACAGCAGAACGAGATTGTGCTTTACCTATCTACAGTGTAAATCACACACACCCCAAGTGCAGAATCAGAGGGCCGCTGCCATGCAAGGCACCGCCACAGAGTTCCCTCCTCCATTCCATTTATTGCTGAGCACCAAGCTGGACTGCAGGAAGTTCCACTTTTTTTATATGGTCTTTGACATGACCCGGCCGGGATTTGAGCCCCTGCCTCCCAGGTGTGGGGCGGATGCTCTACCAACTGAGCCACCACTCCGGTAAACTGAGCCACCACTCCGGTAAGAATAAATTAATAAAACCACTTTTGAAAATGGTTTTAGAAGCATTTCAAATTGGTAATTTACCACCATACATGAATAATGCCTTAATTATACTGTTGCCAAAACCAGGTAAACCCTCTAATAAGGGTTGCACTTAATCGCCACTCGGTGCTGACGAAAAAACTCGACGTACCGAGAGAAATAAGGCGAAAACGACGTGGTTGTCGGGCTGGTGTTAGACGGCGGACAAGGAGTATAAGGTACAGACCCACCTTCCCATCCGTTATTATGGGGAATATACGCTCTATACTGGGAAAGGTAGATGAGCTAGCAGCTATCTGCCGTTACGATAGCACATACCGGGAGTGCTCTCTCCTTTTGTTTACTGAGACATGGCTAACTGAACTAGCAGCAGATGCTAACATTGAGCTGGAGGGTTTTCACATGATACGGGCAGACCGAACACCAGACAGTGGCAAAGCAAGGGGCGGTGGAGTGATAATGTATGTTAACAACAACTGGTGCAGACCGGGACATATCACTGTTAAACAACGACACTGCAGCAAAGACATTGAGTTGCTAGCTGTTAGCATGCAGCCTACATATCTCCCGAGAGAACACTCACACGTGATCTGCATTGTTGTTTATGCAAATCCGACGGCGAACGCTGGGACAGCGCGTGACGTCATCCATTCAGTAACCAGCAGGCTGCAGACAGAACACCCAGATGCTCTTCTCATCTCAGGCGATTTCAACCATGTTTCACTGTCTCCCGTTCTACCCACGTTTACCCAGTATGTCACATGCCACACTAGAGACAATAAAACACTGGACTTATTCTACGCAAACACCAAGGAGGCGTACACCTCATCGCAACTCCCCCCACTCGGGAGATCGGATCACAACTTGGTTCATCTCCGGCCGGTGTACAAACCCCTAGTGCACAGACAACCCCCGGCCATGCGCACAGTGATGTTATGGTCTGAGGAGGCAATGGACGCTCTAAAGGGCTGTTTTGAAGCCACCGCCTGGAAGCAGCTCTGCGATCCACATGGTGAGGACATCGATGGCCTCACTCGCACCATCACGGGCTACCTCAGCTTCTGTGCGGACAAATCCGTTCCCACCAAGACCATACGGTGTTGCTCAAACAACAAACCCTGGATCAACCCTGAGATTAAAACACTTCTGGGAGAGAAGAAGAGGATCTTCAGGTCGGGGAACAGGGAGATGCTGAAGTCCGTACAGAGGGAGCTGAGGAGAAAGATCAGAGAAGGCAAGGACAGCTTCAGGAGGAAGATGGAGGACAAGCTGCAACAGAGCGACATCAGCGGGGTCTGGAGAAACCTCAAAACCATCTCTGGGCTCCGGAATACCTCCCCCCAGGCCACGGGGGGCAGGGAGTGGGCGAACAATCTGAATTTGTTTTTCAATAGGTTTGACCAACCGCCCTCCCCCCCCTGACTGCACAACAACCACTGCTGCCTGTAAAGACATCAAGTCCTGCTGCCCACTCCCCACTCCACCAACACCCCCCCACTCCCAACACACAGCCCCCATCCTGACCCTGACCAGGACCCAAGTGAGGACGGAGCTGAGGAAGATCAAGGCGAGGAAGGCGTCGGGACCGGACGGCATCAGCGCAAAGCTCCTCAAGTCCTGTGCAGACCAGCTGTGTGGGATTGTGACGTACATCTTCAACCTGAGCCTGAAGCTGGGGAGGGTACCACAGCTGTGGAAAACATCTTGTGTGGTACCTGTACCAAAAACTTCCCACCCCAAAGACCTGAACAGCTACAGACCGGTGGCCTTGACGTCCCACTTGATGAAGACCCTGGAGAGACTGCTCCTTGCTCACCTCCGCCCCCTGGTGGAACCAGCGATGGATCCACTCCAGTTCGCCTACCAGCATGGCATTGGGGTGGAGGATGCGGTGATCTTCCTCCTTCACCGTTCTCTGTCCCACCTGCAGAAGCCCGGGAATGTGGTGAGGATCATGTTCTTTGACTTCTCCAGTGCTTTCAACACCATCCAACCGATGATCCTGAAGGACAAGCTGCTGCGCGCAGGGGTGGACCAGCACCTGTCATCATGGATCCTGGACTACCTCACGAACCGGCCTCAGTTTGTGAGAACCTGGGACTGTGTGTCCGACACGATCATCAGTCGCACGGGGGCCCCCCAGGGAACGGTGTTGGCTCCCTTCCTGTTCACTCTTTATACTGCGGACTTCTCACACAACACAACACACTGCCATCTACAGAAGTTCTCTGATGACTCTGCGATCGTTGGCCTCATCTCCAATGGAGATGAAGCTGAGTACAGAGGGCTTATCCAGGACTTCGTGGACTGGTGCCATCGGAACTGACTGCCTCCAGATCAACGCAAGGAAAACTAAAGAGCTGGTGGTGGACTGCCGCAGGCAAGGACAACCCCTCACAGCACCAGTAAATATACAGGGAACAGACATTGAGATGGTGACATCCTACAAGTACCTGGGTGTTCATCTGAACAATAAACTAGACTGGTCACACAATACTGACGCACTCTACAAGAAGGGACAGCGCAGGCTGTTCCTACTGAGGAGACTCAGGTCTTTTGGTGTACAAGGGGCGCTGCTGAAGACATTCTATGACACGGTGGTGGCATCAGCCATCACTTTTGGAGTGGTCTGCTGGGGCAGTGGCATTACTGCAGCCGATAGGAAGAGACTGAACAAACTGATCAAGAAAGCTAGCTCCGTCCTGGGGCAGCGCCTTGATCCGGTGGAGGAGATAGGAGAGAGAAGGACGGTGGCTAAACTGTCATCTCTGCTGGAGTCCGAGTTCCACCCTATGCAGGACATACTGAATGCACTGAGGAGCTCATTTAGCAGCAGACTACATCATCCCAGGTGCACAACCGAGAGGTTTCGCAGGTCCTTCCTACCAACGGCTGTCAGACTGTACAACCTAAGCAGGGCTGCTCGCAGAGATAGCAAAAAGATGTAACAACCTAATAGTTGTTTTTTTTTTAATGCAAAAGATGCAATAGACTTACACAATGGTCCCCTCCGGCATACAACTAGGAAAATACCGGTAGCTACGGAGGGTGAGAATATGTATGGGCACATAATCATACCATGTAGGCTAACTAAGTAGACGGTTGTGCTGTTTCATCCCATCTAGCAACAATGCTCCGCACTGTGTGTGTTTATTCATCCATCCATCCATCTTCTACCACTTTTCTGGAGGTCCGGGTCGCGGAGGTAGCAGTTCAAGCAGAGAAGCCCAGACTTCCCTTTCCCCAGCCACCTGCTCCAGCTCTTCAGAGGGGATACCAAGGCGTTCCCAGACCAGCTGGGAGACATAGTCTCTCCACCGAGTCCTGGGTCTGCCCCGGGGTCTCCTCCCAGTGGGACGTGCCTGAAACACCTCAAGTGGGAGGCGTCCAGGAGGCATCCTAATCAGATGCCCATACCACCTCAACTGACTCCTTTCAATATGGAGGAGCAGCGGTTCTACTCTGAGCCTCTCCCGGATGACTGAGCTCCTCACCCTATCTCTGAGGGTGAGTCCAGCAATCCTACGGAGAAAGCTCATTTCAGCCGCTTG
The DNA here is from genome assembly GCA_020510985.1 of Pholidichthys leucotaenia. Classification (NCBI taxonomy): domain Eukaryota; kingdom Metazoa; phylum Chordata; class Actinopteri; order Cichliformes; family Pholidichthyidae; genus Pholidichthys; species Pholidichthys leucotaenia. Next base: position 491,760,991 of record CM035836.1, on the reverse strand, counting down.
TATCCGCGATCTCGTTCTTTCAGTCATTACCCAAAGCTCGTGACCATAGGTGAGAGTAGGAACGTAGATTGACTGGTAAATCGACAGCTTTGCCTTAGAACTAAGGCAAAGTGTGTGTTTATACATTTACATATTTATTCCATCTAGCTACAATGCTCCGCACTGGGTGTGTTTATGTTTATGTTTATATTTATATATCTATATATTCATTCCATCTAGCTACATTGCTCCGCACTGTGTTTATATATTTACATATTTATTCCATCTAGCTGCAATGCTCCGTACTGTGTGTTTATATACTCATATATTTATCCCATCCAGCTACAATGCTCTACACTGTGTGTCTGTGTGTGTGTATATATATATATATATATATATATATATATATATGTATTTATAGTAATATGTACATATGTATATTAGCTGCTCTTGCTTGCTTGCTTTTTTTCTTGCCTTCTGATTGTTGCTCTGAGTGTTGCTATCCCTGTGCTGTTGCAATCCTGGAATTTCCCCGTTGTGGGACTAATAAAGGCTTATCTTATCTTATCTTAATAAATGTGAAAATATGAGACCAATAAGCCTATTAAATGCTGATCTTAAAATAATCTGTAAAATTTTAGCAAAACAACTACAAGAAATATTACCAGATATTATTAGCCGAGATCAGAATGGCTTTATAATGGGAAGACAAGACTTCCATAATGTAAGAAGACTATTTAATATTATTTATTCCAATAAAGAAGTACTGGATACAGCTCTCCTATCATTAGGCGCCGAAAAGGCCTTTGATAGGGTTGAATGGCCCTTTCTTTTTGAAGTCCTACAAAGGTTTGGATTTGGAAATAATTTCATAAAATGGGTCCAGATAATATACAATAATGCTACAGCAGAAATCCTAACAAACAGCAATATCTCAAAATCAATAAAAATTAATAGAGGATATCGACAAGGTTGTCCACTTTCACCCTTATTGTTTACTATGGCAATTGAACCTTTAGCGATGGCAGTACGTTTACATCCACAAATATATGGAATTAAAGTAGGACCAACAGAACATAAAATCTCCCTGTATGCCGATGACATAATTTTGTTTATGTCGAATTTTTAAAAAAATCAATTCCAACCTTGTTAAATTTAATAAAGAACTTTGGGGAAATATCAGGATATAAAATAAATAAAACTAAATCTTCAATATTAATGCTAAATGAGACCCAGAGAAATCACCCAGCTCCTGAGGTAAACCAATTCAATGTTGTAAATCAGTTTAAATATTTAGGAATTCAAATTGTGCCTAAGCTAGAATCAGTCGCCAGTGCCAACTATGAAGCCTTAATGACAGACATTAATGAGTTACTTCAGAGATGGATATCACTACCAATGTCGATGATCGGAAACATGTTATAATTCCTTTGAGGGCCTGGTCCTCAGTATTGGGCACTTTAGCAATTCCAGGTTAAACCCAATTTTATTTGCCATAGTTTATCGTCCCCCATCAACCTATTCAGAATTTTTATCCGAATTTCCTGATTTCTTAGCTGATTTAGTGCTGAAATCTGATAGAATAATTATAGTAGGGGACTTTAATATACATGTGGATGTAGATAGTGACTGCCTTAATGTGGCTTTTAATTCAATATTAGACTCGATTGGGTTTTCTCAGAAAGTAGGAAATTCTACTCATTACCTCCACCATACATTGGACCTTGTTCTGACATATGGCATAGAAATAGAAAATCTGGTAGTGTCTCCTCATAACCCTGTACTGTCAGACCATTGTCTGTTAACCTTTGATTTTACTATTTCTGACTATTTGGCTCCTAAAGAAAAATATTATCACAGTAGATGCCTCTCAGATGATGCTGTTTCCAAATTTATGCAGATTGTTTCCTCTATGCCATGTGTCAACACAAAGGAAATAAGCTATAGACAGCTTGCTCCTTCTGTAATTGATAACATGGTGGATAGTGTTTCAGCTTCTCTACATCAGGCTCTAGACTTGGTGGCCCCCTTAAAAAAGAAAAAGTCTAATCAGAGATTTTTAACTCCTTGGTTCAACACAGAAACTCGTAGCTTAAAACAGAAGACTCGTCAATTAGAAAGAAAATGGCGCTCTACTAATTTAGATGAAATCTATTTAGCTTGGAGAAATCATCTTTTAATTTATAAAAAATCTCTTAGAAAAGCTAGAACAAGTTATTACTCTGCATTAATAGAAGAGAACAAGAATAATCCCAGGTTTCTTTTCAGTACTGTAGCCAGGTTGACAAAGAGTCAGGACTCTGTCAATCCTAGCATCCCCTTAGAGCTTACTAGTCAGGACTTTATGAACTTTTTCAATAATAAAATTTCATCCATCAGAGATAAAATCAATCAGATTCTTCCCACAGTTAACTTAAATACTGTAACTACTACAACTCCTTCTATTGATGTCTGTCTTGATGAGTTTACTCCAATCGACCTTTGTGAGTTAGACAAAATAGTTTCCTCATCCAAACCTTCAACTTGTCTTTTAGACCCTATTCCTACCAGGTTATTTAAAGAAGTCTTCCCACTTATTGGTAGCTTTATTCTTCATATAATCAGTTCTTCATTAACTTTAGGCCATGTACCGCAGGCTTTTAAAACGGCTGTAATTAAACCCTTACTCAAAAAGCCAACGCTAGATCCAGGAGCTTTAGCTAACTATAGACCAATCTCTAATCTCCCTTTCATTTCAAAAATCTTAGAAAGAGTTGTTGCTATGCAATTATTTGACCACCTGCAGGGAAACGGTTTATTTGAGGAGTTTCAATCTGGGTTTAGAATCCATCATAGCACTGAAACAGCCTTAGCGAAGGTCACTAACGACCTCCTCATTGCATCTGATAATGGACTAGTTTCTGTACTTGTCCTTTTAGATCTTAGTGCAGCTTTTGATACTATTGATCATAATATTCTACTTGATAGATTAGAACACTATGTTGGACTTAATGGAACTTCGTTGCAGTGGTTTAGATCTTATTTATCTGATAGGTTCCAGTTTGTTCATGTAAATGATGAGTTTTCTCTCAGCTCAAAGCTTAGTCATGGAGTTCCACAGGGATCTGTGCTTGGCCCTACTCTTTTTAGTTTATATATGCTTCCGTTAGGCAACATTATTAGAAAGCACTGTATACATTTTCACTGTTATGCAGATGACACACAATTATACCTGTCAAAGAAGCCAGATGATACTAATCAATTAGCCAAGTTAGAAGCCTGTCTTAAGGAAATCAAAGTTTGGATGACTTGTAATTTCCTGCTATTAAATTCAGATAAGACTGAAGTCATTCTTGTTGGTCCAAAAAACCTTAGAAATTCCTTTCCAAATCAAACTTTCAGTTTGGATGCAGTTACTCTTTCTCTTAATAGCTCTGTGAGGAACCTTGGAGTTATTTTTGATCAGGATTTGTCCTTCAATTCACATATTAAATTTGTTTCTAAGACTGCCTTCTATCATTTGCGTAATATTGCCAAGATTAGGAGCATCTTGTCTCAGAGTGATGCTGAGAAGCTGATCCACGCTTTTGTTAGCTCGAGATTAGATTATTGTAATTCTTTATTATCAGGTTGTCCTAAAACATCTTTAAAAAGTCTTCAGCTGATCCAAAATGCTGCAGCAAGAGTTTTAACAGGTACTAGAAAGAGAGATCATATCTCTCCGGTTCTGGCCTCCCTTCATTGGCTTCCCATAGAGTTTAGAATTAAGTTTAAAATCCTTCTTCTTACTTACAAAGCTCTAAACAATCAGGCTCCTTTTTATTTAAAAGATCTGATACTACCGTATCATCCTAACAGAGCACTACGCTCCCAAAATGCAGGTTTACTTGTAATACCTAGAATCTCCAAAAGTACAATGGGAGGCAGAGCCTTCAGTTATCAAGCTCCTCTCCTGTGGAATCAGCTGCCAATCTGGATTCGGGAGTCAGACTCGATCTCTGTTTTTAAGAATAGGGCTAAAACCTACCTTTTTGATATAGCCTACAATTAGGGAGGGATCATGTGTTTTCTGAACCCTCCCTTAGTTATGCTGCTAATAGGTTTAGTCAGCCGGGGGACCTCCAGTAATGCACTGGGCCTCACTCCTTTCCTCACTCTCTATGAAATATTTTTTTTTTTGCTGGTCATTAACATTTGTTTGTTCTCTCCCATAGATTGAGTCCCCATCGTGCTGTTTGCTCTCTACATGTCTGTTCTTTTCTTCTTCTCTATCCCCTCACCCCCCAGCCAGTCGCAGCAGATGACTGCCCCTCCCTGAGCCTGGTTCTGCTGGAGGTTTCTTCCTGTTAAAAGGGAGTTTTTCCTCTCCACCGTCGCCAAGTGCTTGCTCACAGGGGATCACCTGATTGCTGGGGTCTTTCTGCAACTGTGGGGGTCCTCCCTACAGTTGATAGTGCTATGAGATGACTGTTGTTGTGAAATGGCGCTATATAAATAAAGTTGAATTGAATTGAATTGAATTGAATCGGGAGAATTAATATACTTAAAAGTAATATCTTACCAAAAATACTTTATTTATTTCAAAACATTCCTTTACCACCACCTTCAGAGCTATTCTCAAGAATTAAAAAAAAGTTAGTGGAATTTATATGGAACAATAGGAAGGCTAGATTACGTCTGTCCTTACTATATTTACCATTTGATCGTGGAGGTCTGAAATGTCCAAACTTTATGTTGTATTACTGGTCAGCACAACTGAGGTCTATGACATATTATTTTTCATCAAATGATCTCCCTCACTGGACTGAAATGAAATCATACAATTTACCCTTACCTCTTCCCTTATTCATATACTCAGACTCGGCTAAAAAAAAACTACAGAAACATGTTAAAAATCCAATTGTAAAGCACATGATCAAAATATGGTGTGAAACCAAAAAATATTTAAAAGAACCACACTTATTGTCACAATTTAGCCCAATATGGGGTAATCAATATTTTACATCAGGGAGAGCGGATGCTGTATTTAAAGTATGGAATTTAAAAGGGATTCAAAAGATTCAGGACTTATATTTGTCACGCTCAGATAACATAATGTCTTTTGAAGAACTGAGGATCAAATTCAATCTTAATAGAACACACTTTTTTAAATATCTATCCATCCATCCATCCATCTTCTGCCGCTTTTCCGGAGGTCCGGGTTGCGGAGGCAGCAGTTCAAGCAGAGAAGCCCAGACTTCCCTCTCCCCAGCCACCTGCTCCAGCTCTTCAGAGGGGATACCAAGGCCTTATCGTGGTGGGGGGGTTTGCGTGCCCCAGTGATCCCAGGAGCTATGTTGTCCGGGGGCAATTTGCCTCTGATAGGGTCTCCCAAGACAAACTGGTCCTGGGTGAAAGGCCAGACTAAGCATGATCCAACAGACTCTCATGATAAATTGTATATCAAGGATTCAGTGTACCCCGCCCGGTGTGGGGTTACCGGGGCCCCACCCTGGAGCCAGGCCTGGGGGAGGGGCTCGAAGGCTAGCGTCTGGTGGCCGGGTTTCCACCCATGGGACCCGGCCGGGCTCAGCCCGAAGGAGTTACATGGGTCCGCCCTCCAGTGGGTTCACCACCTGCAGGAGGGATCATGGGGGTCCGGTGCTATGTGGATTAGGTGGCGGTCAAAGGCGGAGACCTTGGCGGACTGATCCCAAGCTTTCTAAACTGGCTTTTTTAAATATCTTCAGCTTAGAAATTTTATTCTTTCAAATCAAAATAATGCTCTCACCTGACCTACTTATTCATTTTTGGAAAAAATTTTGACGAAAGATAGTAAGAGAAAGGGTATTATTTCAGAGTTTTATAACTCATTGACACTATTCTCAAGTGAAAACTCACAGAAAAGACTGAATTATTGGAAAGAAGACCTGCAAATTGAAATTTCAGAGGAACAATGGGAATTGGCTTGTGCAGAAGCTCAAACCAAATCAATAAATGTACGTCTTAAATTGATACATTTTAAATGGTTAATGCGGATGTATGTTACACAGGTGGAGTTAAATAGATATAACAAAAACATACCAGATACATGCACAAAATGTATGGAAAGTAAAGGAACCCTATTTCACTGTTTATGGGAATGTAGAAAAATCAGAATGTTTTGGGAAGAGGTGAGGGTAACAATTGAAAAAATTATTTCAGAACCCTAAACTGTTTTTGTTGGGTCTGTATCCAGAAAAACATAACTTTAATAAGAGTGAAAGAACATTCATATACCTCAGTTTGCTCAATGCCAAAAAATTCAATTTCAATTCAATTCAATTCAATTCAACTTTATTTATGTCGCGCCATTTCACAACAACAGTCATCTCATAGCACTATCAACTGTAGGGGGGAACCCCCACAGTTGCAGAAAGACCCCAGCAATCAGGTGATCCCCTGTGAGCAAGCACTTGGCGACGGTGGAGAGGAAAAACTCCCTTTTAACAGGAAGAAACCTCCAGCAGAACCAGGCTCAGGGAGGGGCAGTCATCTGCTGCGACTGGCTGGGGGGTGAGGGGACAGAGAAGATGAAAAGAACAGACATGTAGAGAGCAAACAGCATGATGGGGACTCAATCTATGGGAGAGAACAAACAAATGTTAATGACCAGCAAAAAAAAAAATATTTCATAGAGAGTGAGGAAAGGAGTGAGGCCCAGTGCATTACTGGAGGTCCCCCGGCTGACTAAACCTATTAGCAGCATAACTAAGGGAGGGTTCAGAAACACATGATCCCTCCCTAATTGTAGGCTATATCAAAAAGGTAGGTTTTAACCCTAATCTTAAAAACAGAGATCGAGTCTGACTCCCGAATCCAGATTGGCAGCTGATTCCACAGGAGAGGAGCTTGATAACTGAAGGCTCTGCCTCCCATTGTACTTTTGGAGATTCTAGGTATTACAAGTAGTCCTGCATTTTGGGAGCGTAGTGCTCTGTTAGGATAATACGGTAGTATCAGATCTTTTAAATAAAAAGGAGCCTGATTGTTTAGAGCTTTGTAAGTAAGAAGAAGGATTTTAAACTTAATTCTAAACTCTATGGGAAGCCAATGAAGGGAGGCCAGAACCGGAGAGATATGATCTCTCTTTCTAGTACCTGTTAAAACTCTTGCTGCAGCATTTTGGATTAGCTGAAGACTTTTTAAAGATGTTTTAGGACAACCTGATAATAAAGAATTACAATAATCTAATCTCGAGCTAACAAAAGCGTGGATCAGTTTCTCAGCATCACTCTGAGACAAGATGCTCCTAATCTTGGCAATATTATGCAAATGATAGAAGGCAGTCTTAGAAACAAATTTAATATGTGAATTGAAGGACAAATCCTGATCAAAAATAACTCCAAGGTTCCTCACAGAGCTATTAAGAGAAAGAGTAACTGCATCCAAACTGAAAGTTTGATTTGGAAAGGAATTTCTAAGGTTTTTTGGACCAACAAGAATGACTTCAGTCTTATCTGAATTTAATAGCAGGAAATTACAAGTCATCCAAGCTTTGATTTCCTTAAGACAGGCTTCTAACTTGGCTAATTGTTACTATCATCTGGCTTCATTGACAGGTATAATTGTGTGTCATCTGCATAACAATGAAAATGTATACAGTGCTTTCTAATAATGTTGCCTAACGGAAGCATATATAAACTAAAAAGAGTAGGGCCTAGCACAGATCCCTGTGGAACTCCATGACTAAGCTTTGAGTTGAAAGAAAACTCATTATTTACATGAACAAACTGGAACCTATCAGATAAATAAGATCTAAACCACTGCAACGAAGTTCCATTAAGTCCAACATAGTGTTCTAATCTATCAAGTAGAAAATTATGATCGATAGTATCAAAAGCTGCACTAAGGTCTAAAAGGACAAGTACAGAAACTAGTCCATTATCAGATGCAATGAGGAGGTCGTTAGTGACCTTCGCTAAGGCTGTTTCAGTACTATGATGGATTCTAAACCCAGATTGAAACTCTTCAAGTAAACCATTTCCCTGCAGGTGGTCGAATAATTGCGTAGCAACAACTCTTTCTAAGATTTTTGAAATGAAAGGGAGATTAGAGATTGGTCTATAGTTAGCTAAAGCTCCTGGATCTAGCGTTGGCTTTTTGAGTAAGGGTTTAATTACAGCTGTTTTAAAAGCCTGCGGTACATGGCCTAAAGTTAATGAAGAATTGATTATATGAAGAATAAAGCTACCAATAAGTGGGAAGACTTCTTTAAATAACCTAGTAGGAATAGGGTCTAAAAGACAAGTTGAAGGTTTGGATGAGGAAACTATTTTGTCTAACTCACAAAGGTCGATTGGAGTAAACTCATCAAGACAGACATCAATAGAAGGAGTTGTAGTAGTTACAGTATTTAAGTTAACTGTGGGAAGAATCTGATTGATTTTATCTCTGATGGATGAAATTTTATTATTGAAAAAGTTCATAAAGTCCTGACTAGTAAGCTCTAAGGGAATGCTAGGATTGACAGAGTCCTGATTCTTTGTCAACCTGGCTACAGTACTGAAAAGAAACCTGGGATTATTCTTGTTCTCTTCTATTAATGCAGAGTAATAACTTGTTCTAGCTTTTCTAAGAGATTTTTTATAAATTAAAAGATGATTTCTCCAAGCTAAATAGATTTCATCTAAATTAGTAGAGCGCCATTTTCTTTCTAATTGACGAGTCTTCTGTTTTAAGCTACGAGTTTCTGTGTTGAACCAAGGAGTTAGAAATCTCTGATTAGACTTTTTCTTTTTTAAGGGGGCCACCAAGTCTAGAGCCTGATGCAGAGAAGCTGAAACACTATCCACCATGTTATCAATTACAGAAGGAGCAAGCTGTCTATAGCTTATTTCCGTTGTGTTGACACATGGCATAGAGGAAACAATCTGCATAAATTTGGAAACAGCATCATCTGAGAGGCATCTACTGTAATAATATTTTTCTTTAGGAGCCAAATAGTCAGAAATGGTAAAATCAAAGGTTAACAGACAATGGTCTGACAGTACAGGGTTATGAGGAGACACTACAAGATTTTCTATTTCTATGCCATATGTCAGAACAAGGTCCAATGTATGGTGGAGGTAATGAGTAGAATTTCCTACTTTCTGAGAAAACCCAATCGAGTCTAATATTGAATTAAATGCCACATTAAGGCAGTCACTATCTACATCCACATGTATATTAAAGTCCCCTACTATAATTATTCTATCAGATTTCAGCACTAAATCAGCTAAGAAATCAACAAATTCGGATAAAAATTCTGAGTAGGTTGATGGGGGACGATAAACTATGGCAAATAAAATTGGGTTTAACCTAAAATTGCTAAAGTGCCCAATACTGAGGACCAGGCCCTCAAAGGAATTATAACATGTTTTTTGCTTTACATTAACTAGTAATTTGGAATGGTAAATTGTTGCTACTCCTCCTCCACGACCAGAACTTTTGGGATTTTGACAGTTTAAATAACCAGAGGGAGTTGATTCATTTAAACCAACATAATCCTCTTGCCCTAACCAAGTCTCTGTAAGGGAAATTAAATCAATCTGATGATCAATTAACAGATCATGGACTAACAGAGACTTGGGAGTTAGAGACCTAATATTTAATAAACCACATTTAATTTTAAATTATGAGGAGGAACAGAGGCCAAATCATTCAATTTAGAGGCTTTATGTTTAATTTGAGTTTTACCAATATTTTGCTTTATTACTTTGGGATGCTTATGCATGATATTTTTATTTACTTTGGAGGGTGCAGACAACGATTCTCTGATGGGGAAGACAGGGGCTAAGCTGAGGGGTGGCGGATGAAGAGGAGCTGCAGAGAGGCGTGTAAGACTATGACTCTGCTTCCTGGTCCCAACTCTGAGTAGTCAGGGTTTTGGAAATTTGGATAAAAAAGATGCCAGATTGTTAGATAAATGAGAAGCACCATCCAAAGTGGGATTAATGCTGTCTCGTCTCATAAGACCAGGTTTTCCCCAAAAAGAGCTCCAATTGTCAATGTAGCCCACGTCATTTTTAGGACACCACACAGACAGCCAGCGGTTCAAGGATGACGAGCGGCTAAACATGTCATCACTGGTCAGATTGGGGAGGGGCCCAGAGAATACTACAGAGGCAGACATCGTTTTTGCAAAGTCACACACCGATTCTACATCAAGTTTGGTGACTTCCGACTGCCGGAGACGGATGTCATTAATGCCGGCGTGAATAACAATTGTGGAATATTTACAGTTACTTTTAGCCAGCATTTTCAGATTTGACTCGATGTCGCCTGCTCTGGCCCCAGGAATGCATTTGACTATGACCGCTGGAGTCTCTAGGTTCACGTTTCTGACTACAGAGTCGCCAATGATCAGAGTTTTTTCCTCCGTGGGTGTGTCGCTGAGCGGGGAAAAACGATTAGAAACGTGAACAGGTTGGTGGTGAACCGGGGCTTTGCGACTAGGCTTCCTTCTCACCGTCACCCACCCAGTCTCCTCGCTGCTGAGGAGAGCCGGGGAACCGCTGACAGGGGGGCCTAAGCTAGCTAGCTCCGCTGCAGCTAATGGGCGTCCGTCGAGATTAACTGGCGCAGACGGTGTTTCAATGCAGCGGAGCCGGGATTCCAAATCAGACAACCTCGCCTCGAGCGCCTCAAAAAGACAACATTTATTACATTTACCGTTATCACTAAAAGAGGCAGAGGTGTAGCTAATCATCTGACAGAGAGAGCACACCAGAGGAGGAGAGGAAAGAGAGCTAGTAGCCATAGCTAATAGCTGGAGAGCAAACCACACAGGCAGACAGCAAAACAGGAAGTGACGATACGTTACGTTACCACAAGGAAGTGACGATCCTCAGTCCCAGGTAACAGTATAGACTAAAAAACATTTTATACTACAGTATAAAATGTGTTGCACTACTGTGGAAAAAGACTCATAGACCAGATGTGACTCAGTGGTTAAGACAGATGTTAACAAACCTTCCACTAGAAAGAATAACATACATACTGAAATCAAAGGAAAATGTGTTTGAGAATATATGGAGACCTTTCATTGATTATGTAAAGAAATTAAACATAACTTCTGAAGAAGAAGGTGAATGATATGTGTGGACCTTGTAAATTCCAAGCTGTTGAATGTATATTATGTATTCTTGTGTAATAGATTACCTACACTAAACAGAGGAGCATTGTTGTTGACTTGCTTTTGTTAATGGTTGTTGTTTTTATTACATTTTTTTTCTTTTTTTCTTTTGTTATTGTTCTTTTTAATTTTTAAATTACTTTTCTGTTAGTTTCTGTGTCTGCTATGTTTGTAAAAAAAAAAAAGGTTCAATAAAAAATAATGTGGAAAAAAAATTGATGCAGATTTCTCCTAGTTTAGTGAATTAAAGTTGGTTTTAAATTATAAAATTTTAAAATATTAATTATGCTGAGAATATTGACATGAAATTCCTCATGTCAGTGTTACCTACTCATGGAATATTTCCTGGATTTCCCTGATTTTCAGATTGGACTCCAAAATTGAAATATTGTGAGGGCTGACAATGCTTTGTTGGACTGTTGTATTGATATCACTCTTCAAAATTTATGGCCAGCAAATTGTACACTGTTTTTCAAGAGCTTGAACATTGACTTTAATATGATCGGTCGATGTTACCGACTACCCCGAGTGAAGGAAATTCAACCAGGCTCAGATTATCTTAATAAATTTTCCTTCCCAGGAGTGGATCTGGGATCCACTCCTGGGATCTGGGATCGTCACTTCCTTGTGGTAACGTATCGTCACTTCCTGTTTTGCTGTCTGCCTGTGTGGTTTGCTCTCCAGCTCTCCAGCCACTAGCTAGCCACTAGCTATGGCTACTAGCTCTCTTTCCTCTCCTCCTCTGGTGTGCTCTCTCTGTCAGATGTTTAGCTACACCTCTGCCTCTTTTAGTGATAACGGTAAATGTAATAAATGTTGTCTTTTTGAGGCGCTCGAGGCAAGGTTGTCTGATTTGGAATCCCGGCTCCGCTGCATTGAAACACCGTCTGCGCCAGTTAATCTCGACGGATGCCCCTTAGCTGCAGCGGAGCTAGCTAGCTTAGGCCCCCCTGTCAGCGGTTCCCCGGCTCTCCTCAGCAGCGAGGAGACTGGGTGGGTGACGGTGAGAAGGAAGCCTAGTCGCAAAGCTCCGGTACACCATCAACCTGTTCACGTTTCTAATCGTTTTTCCCCGCTCAGCGACACACCCGCTGAGGAAAAAACTCTGATCATTGGCGACTCTGTAGTCAGAAACGTGAACCTAGAGACTCCAGCGGCCATAGTCCAATGCATTCCTGGGGCCAGAGCAGGCGACATCGAGTCAAATTTGAAAATGCAGGCTAAAAGTAACTCTAAATATTCCACAATTGTTATTCACGCCGGCATTAATGACATCCGTCTCCGGCAGTCGGAAGTCACGAAACTTAATATAGAATCGGTGTGTGACTTTGCAAAAACGATGTCTGCCACTGTAGTATTCTCTGGGCCCCTCCCCAATCTGACCAGTGATGACATGTTTAGTCGCTCATCATCCTTGAACCGCTGGCTGTCTGTGTGGTGTCCTAAAAATGACGTGGGCTACATTGACAATTGGAGCTCTTTTTGGGGAAAACCTGGTCTTATGAGACGAGACAGCATTCATCCCACTTTGGATGGTGCTTCTCATTTATCTAACAATCTGGCATCTTTTTTATCCAAATTTCCAAAATCCTGACTACTCAGAGTTGGGACCAGGAAGCAGAGTCGCAGTCTTACACGCCTCTCTGCAGCTCCTCTTCATCCACCACCCCTCAGCTTAGCCCCTGTCTTCCCCATCAGAGAATCGTCTGCTCCCTCCAAAGTAAATAAAAATATCATGCATAAGCATCCCAAAGTGATAAAGCAAAATATTGGTAAAACTCAAATTAAACATAAAGCCTCTAAATTGAATGATTTGGCCTCTGTTCCTTCTCATAATTTAAAATTAAATGTGGTTTATTAAATATTAGGTCTCTAACTCCCAAGTCTCTGTTAGTCCATGATCTGTTAATTGATCATCAGATTGATTTAATTTCCCTTACAGAGACTTGGTTAGGGCAAGAGGATTATGTTGGTTTAAATGAATCAACTCCCTCTGGTTATTTAAACTGTCAAAATCCCAGAAGTTCTGGTCGTGGAGGAGGAGTAGCAACAATTTACCATTCCAAATTACTAGTTAATGTAAAGCAAAAAACATGTTATAATTCCTTTGAGGGCCTGGTCCTCAGTATTGGGCACTTTAGCAATTTTAGGTTAAACCCAATTTTATTTGCCATAGTTTATCGTCCCCCATCAACCTATTCAGAATTTTTATCCGAATTTGCTGATTTCTTAGCTGATTTAGTGCTGAAATCTGACAGAATAATTATAGTAGGGGACTTTAATATACATGTGGATGTAGATAGTGACTGCCTTAATGTGGCTTTTAATTCAATATTAGACTCGATTGGGTTTTCTCAGAAAGTAGGAAATTCTACTTATTACCTCCACCATACATTGGACCTTGTTCTGACATATGGCATAGAAATAGAAAATCTTGTAGAGTCTCCTCATAACCCTGTACTGTCAGACCATTGTCTGTTAACCTTTGATTTTACTATTTCTGACTATTTGGCTCCTAAAGAAAAATATTATTACAGTAGATGCCTCTCAGATGATGCTGTTTCCAAATTTATGCAGATTGTTTCCTCTATGCCATGTGTCAACACAACGGAAATAAGCTATAGACAGCTTGCTCCTTCTGTAATTGATAACATGGTGGATAGTGTTTCAGCTTCTCTGCATCAGACTCTAGACTTGGTGGCCCCCTTAAAAAAGAAAAAGTCTAATCAGAGATTTCTAACTCCTTGGTTCAACACAGAAACTCGTAGCTTAAAACAGAAGACTCGTCAATTAGAAAGAAAATGGCGCTCCACTAATTTAGATGAAATCTATTTAGCTTGGAGAAATCATCTTTTAATTTATAAAAAATCTCTTAGAAAAGCTAGAACGAGTTATTACTCTGCATTAATAGAAGAGAACAAGAATAATCCCAGGTTTCTTTTCAGTACTGTAGCCAGGTTGACAAAGAGTCAGGACTCTGTCAATCCTAGCATTCCCTTAGAGCTTACTAGTCAGGACTTTATGAACTTTTTCAATAATAAAATTTCATCCATTAGAGATAAAATCAATCAGATTCTTCCCACAGTTAACTTAAATACTGTAACTACTACAACTCCTTCTATTGATGTCTGTCTTGATGAGTTTACTCCAATCGACCTTTGTGAGTTAGACAAAATAGTTTCCTCATCCAAACCTTCAACTTGTCTTTTAGACCCTATTCCTACCAGGTTATTTAAAGAAGTCTTCCCACTTATTGGTAGCCTTATTCTTCATATTCAACTTTATTTATTTATTTATATAGCGCCATTTCACAACAACAGTCATCTCATAGCACTATCAACTGTAGGGAGAATATAATCAATTCTTCATTAACTTTAGGCCATGTACCGCAGGCTTTTAAAACGGCTGTAATTAAACCCTTACTCAAAAAGCCAACGCTAGATCCAGGAGCTTTAGCTAACTATAGACCAATCTCTAATCTCCCTTTCATTTCAAAAATCTTAGAAAGAGTTGTTGCAATTATTTGACCACCTGCAGGGAAATGGTTTACTTGAAGAGTTTCAGTCTGGGTTTAGAATCCATCATAGTACTGAAACAGCCTTAGCGAAGGTCACTAGCAACCTCCTCATTGCATCTGATAATGGACTAGTTTCTGTACTTGTCCTCTTAGACCTTAGTGCAGCTTTTGATACTATCGATCATAATATTCTACTTGATAGATTAGAACACTATGTTGGACTTAATGGAACTTCGTTGCAGTGGTTTAGATCTTATTTATCTGATAGGTTCCAGTTTGTTCATGTAAATAATGAGTTTTCTTTCAACTCAAAGCTCAGTCATGGAGTTCCACAGGGATCTGTGCTAGGCCCGACTCTTTTTAGTTTATATATGCTTCCGTTAGGCAACATTATTAGAAAGCACTGTTTATATTTTCATTGTTATGCTGATGACACACAATTATACCTGTCAATGAAGCCAGATGATAGTAATCAATTAGCCAATTTAGAAGCCTGTCTTAAGGAAATCAAAGCTTGGATGACTTGTAATTTCCTGCTATTAAATTCAGATAAGACTGAAGTCATTCTTGTTGGTCCAAAAAACCTTAGAAATTCCTTTCCAAATCAAACTTTCAGTTTGGATGCGGTTACTCTTCCTCTTAATAGTTCTGTGAGGAACCTTGGAGTTATTTTTGATCAGGATTTGTCCTTCAATTCACATATTAAATTTGTTTCTAAGACTGCCTTCTTTCATTTGCGTAATATTGCCAAGATTAGGAGCATCTTGTCTCAGAGTGATGCTGAGAAGCTGATCCACGCTTTTGTTAGCTCGAGATTAGATTATTGTAATTCTTTATTATCAGGCTGTCCTAAAACATCTTTAAAAAGTCTTCAGCTGATCCAAAATGCTGCAGCAAGAGTTTTAACAGGTACTAGAAAGAGAGATCATATCTCTCCGGTTCTGGCCTCCCTTCATTGGCTTCCCATAGAGTTTAGAATTAAGTTTAAAATCCTTCTTCTTACTTACAAAGCTCTAAACAATCAGGCTCCTTTTTATTTAAAAGATCTGATACTACCGTATTATCCTAACAGAGCACTACGCTCCCAAAATGCAGGATTACTTGTAATACCTAGAATCTTCAAAAGTACAATAGGAGGCAGAGCCTTCAGTTATCAAGCTCCTCTCCTGTGGAATCAGCTGCCAATCTGGATTCGGGAGTCAGACTCGATCTCTGTTTTTAAGAATAGGGCTAAAACCTACCTTTTTGATATAGCCTACAATTAGGGAGGGATCATGTGTTCCTGAACCCTCCCTTAGATATGCTGCTAATAGGTTTAGTCAGCCGGGGGACCTCCAGTAATGCACTGGGCCTCACTCCTTTTCTCACTCTCAATGAAATATTTTTTTTGCTGGTCATTAACATTTGTTTGTTCTCTCCCATAGATTGAGTCCCCATCATGCTGTTTGCTCTCTACATGTCTGTTCTTTTCTTCTTCTCTATCCCCTCACCCCCCAGCCAGTCGCAGCAGATGACTGCCCCTCCCTGAGCCTGGTTCTGCTGGAGTTTTCTTCCTGTTAAAAGGGAGTTTTTCCTCTCCACCGTTGCCAAGTGCTTGCTCACAGGGGATTGCCTGATTGCTGGGGTCTTTCTGCAACTGTGGGGGGGACCCCCACAGTTGATAGTGCTATGAGATGACTGTTGTTGTGAAATGGCGCTATATAAATAAAGTTGAATTGAATTGAATTGCAGATCATGCATGTCTTGTGCACTCCATCAGTATTTTAAGTCGTTTGCCTGTTGGCCCCTTTGTCTAGTCCAGGACTATGGAATGCCATAATGGCTGGAACTTGACCTGCCATTACATCTGCCAATGGCTGAGTCAATGCTACATTCCTTCTGCTTTTTAGTATGTTATTTTATTTCTCAGGGGAGCTGTGCTTCATCGGCTGTTGATTCAGAAATGTTTTTAAATTATCCTTGGGGAATAGTCTACATGAGTTTATGTGCTGGGCCTTTGGGGTGCAGTATTCCTGTAGCTACTTGTAACCTGACTGAAAATATGAAGGTTTTACAGTAACTACTCACAGCCTCTTCAGTGAAGTTGTAGCATATCGGTACCTGATGTGACAGTAGGGGATTTCAGAATTCTGAGCTGCTTTTCCCTGCTTACATGAGGTTTGTGATGCTATCACTGGTGGCAGCATGTTTGAACAATGGCACTGGACACTGGACATGCTGAAATTCTGTACCAGGGTTACCTGCTTATGACATCAGCGAGTCAGTGTTATGAGGTCATATTCAATAAGTCCGACTAAACTCTACCTAACAGTTTATTTACTGTTTATCTATGAATCCCTTTGAAATATAAGATAAGATATATATCTCCCGGGGGTCTCCCGCCGACCCGGGAGACCCCCGGGGCGATCCGTGCGTCCGTGATATATATACCGAGTGAAAGGTGTAGAAAGAAGAAGGAAGATAAAAAAAAAAAAAAGGCTGTTGCAACGGGCAGCCGACTCGTGTGGCGCCACCGGTCCGGCATGATTTTTTTCTAATCAGTTTTCTACTATCAGTGTTAAAAAACAGTCACACATGAAGTTTTAGTAAACATGCATTGACAAAATGTACAGAAGTCATCCAACTTTATGACAGCTGCTCAGCTAGTGTTGCTATTTTTTTCAGTGTTTCTGTGCACTGTTATCACATCATGGCTATTCTTTCATATAATTATCCATGAAAAATTCACTTCAACGTTGCTATCAACCGTGGAGGAGAATAATACTTGACATGACTGAACTAGTTCCTGCAGGAAAATAAGGCTTTTTTTGTCTTACCTTTTCAGGGGATACATGCCATGCAGTCGGGCATACGGCAGTGCAGGGAACTGTGGCAGAATTGAGCAGGGGCTATACCACTGCCAGCATACCACACCCATCAGCTAGAATAACACACCTCCACCAAGGAGGTGGAGCAAGCTCTTCTAAACCACACAAAGAAGTTCCGTCCAGATGATAGTGTTCCATCTGCACCTAAATCCATTAACAAATCTGATCAAGATGGTTTGATTACTAAACCTCAGCCTGTATCACAAAGTGGCTGCGTCCAGATGTTCACCCCAGAATCCACTGTCAGCACAAGTACATGTAACTACAAGGATTTCCTGAGCAATTCTGCAAACAGGAAAGCTGTATCCAGGGTGCGAAAACACGTGCCGAAAGATCCATGTAAGTGGCTAAAGACAATGAAAGGAATTATTGAAAGTGCATCCCCGCGCGAGAAGAGCCTTCTCAGTGAATGCTTGCAGGGAGTTGAAGAAGACAAAGGAGATGGAATTAATGTGCACAGAAATGTTGCTAAAAATGTTGTTTCTCACCTCACCCCCCTCAAATATAAACTAGACAAAAAGTCCAGAATGCTGAGAGAAATTTATGTAACCTGCATTCCCAGAAAATACAGGAAGCTGCGTGCCATTCAAAGGCAGCTCAGTGTTGAGGGGAGCTCTTGCATAGCAGGAGATGTATCGTGTTCGTGGCATTTAACACACAGATTTGATCTTCTTTCAGTGATGATGTGGACAATCTGTTCTATTTTTGTTGTTAAAATGGTAAATTATGATGTCATGTACATGGAATAGAATAGAACTACCATGGAACAGAACTACCATTAGGACAGGACATGCAGTAAACTGCAAACTACAAGGAGTGCATGGGGTGCTAGACAGGATCACAGTCGTCCACCAGAAATTAGTTTCTGTGAAAAGAACCTGGAGCTGCAGAGACAGGCACCAAATGACTAGAACAGGAAACCTGACTGAAACGTGGGTAATATTGGGTCATAATAAATGAAGAATTGAACTACTTTGGCTGTAACAATCTGGCAAAAACGTTTTTTGCAGATTATGTGTTATGATCCGAGTGCTATTGTTATTGGCGCTCGGGCCAGCCATCATTCCTGTCAGGTCTTGACAGCGGCGTTATTATTCTGGCTCTCCGAGATCTTATTGTGACAGCGTTCGGGGAGACTTCCACTCAGCTGTCTAAGCCTGAACAGCTGTTTTCCATTTGTGGTCGTTAGCGGCCGGCTTCTTTAGCCGACGCCAGCGGCTGCATCCTTGCAGCAGTGTCCGTCTCTGATCATCGGAGCGATCGTGCTACATGGATGATATTCCACTGCCCGTCTGTGGTGTGACTGTCTTATCCTGAGGACCCGTGAGTGAGCTTGTTAGCCTTACGCCTCCCTGTGTGTAGACTGTGTTATCGCCTCAGTGGCTTGTATTATTGTGATTTTCACCGTGAATAAAGACACTAACACAACTCTCTGGTGACGGTGTGGCGTCTTATGGTGGCTCGCGAGGGCCACCGCATGACATTATGATGATTAATGTGTTCATTTCAGGTGGTGAACTGCTCTGACATTGAAATAACTGTGTTTCATGAAAAAGCGTTCCGATGCCTTCTGGGTGTGGCCGGAAGAAGAAACACTCGAGGATTACTTTTATTATCTTATTGTTCCGTGTTTTGTTAAAGTCCTGCAGGATCCAAAATTGTCAATATCTGGAAGAAAACGTCTGCATTTTTTCCACAAGTTAGAGAATTAATCTGTCCTTGTTGAAAGTGGATAGACTTGTTAAAGGCTGTTATTATTTTGACATGTTTGATTCCTGATTTGCAATATTTTATACTGGTTGAAGTGGATAGGACTGTAGTTTTGTAGTTGCCAATTTTTACTACGGGGGGGGGGGGGGTACGTTCTTCAGATGCTTGAATTAAAAGTTGGTAACTGTCCTTCAAAGTGAGTGGCAATCATTTCTGTGTCTGATAGATTTTTGGCTGCAGCAATCTTAGGAAAAATGTGTAAAATGGTCAGACCTGTATTGCAAAAGAGTTGTCTTCCAGCTCAGTGTGTATTCCAGTTTAATTTGTGTTAAACATGTTTAATGTTTCCAGAACTTTTGTCATTTTTGCATTAAGATTACATTTGAATTACTGTCAATTAAATTTAGCTGACATAGCAATGTCAAGTGTACCTTATACCATGTTCGCACTATTCAAATAGCATTTTCATGTCAATGTTACAAGCTCCCAGACTAAAAATGATTGAAAGAAATATTCAGACGAAGCCATTCTTTTTTCTAAATTCACTGGAATGGTATGTTATGTTATTCCAGGTGCTATTGGATAAAGAAAAAAAAAAAACTTCTCTTCAAATGTTGGACGGGGTCAAGGAAGTTTGTTCTGTGCCACGTCAGTAAGCAAGTTGTGATACTGTCAAACGTCAGGGAAAAAGCAACTATTAGAAAAAAATGAAGGGATGATATGGGCCTCATGTAAACTGATCTGACTCCCCTAGACCAGAAGTCTTTATATATATATATATATGCATGGATTGCAGATTTATTTCAGGTCAGTGTTACACACACCTGTGTTAGGTACAATACCGTAATTAATCTCTGGTAATACCTTTCTATGGTTCTGTTGGAAATACATGAAGTTTTCAGTCAGCAGAGTTGGGTGATAATCATTTTCTGTGACTGACAGGTTCTGTTTGTACACTCAGCGAGTCAATGGAGAGTGATCGGGTTTAGTAGCAAACAGAGCCACTTTCACCTCAATAACTTCTCAAAGAATTAACAGATGTTGAACTTCTTGGTATGGAGGCACAGCTGATAATCTTGGGCAACCGGTGATCTATAGAAATGGAGTTGACATTATATTTAGCAGCCGTGGGACGGCTGGATAATCAGAAAAGTCAAGTCAAGGAGAGTAGTTCTGTGAGTAATCCATGCAGGAAGTGTGTTTAGCATGTGGTCATAATAATAGTCCTGATGATAGTCCTATATGAGGAAATTAAAATATCATGCAGTGCTTTAATCTGGCTATTAAGTGCCGAGGCCTAATCTAAGTAGCACAATATGATGCATCAAACTGGGGATTCTAAATTGTCCTCAGGTATGACGTTGAGAGTCAATGTTGTCTGTCTCTCTGTGTTGGCCCTGCGATGGACTGGTGATCTGTCCAGGGTGGACCCTGCCTCTCACCCAGAGATGCCGGGATAGGCTCCAGCCCCCCGTGACTCTAAAAGGATTAAGCGGAAGAAGATGGATGGATGGATGACCAGCAGCTGAATAAATTAATGTAATCATCATGCTGGTCATCATCCAGTGTAAATATCTGTGAACCCTTCATTTACCTGTGACGCTGGTCATCAATACATAATGGTCATGATGGTGGTCCACACATGATGACTGAATTATTCATAATATACTGACCAGCAATAGTGATGACCAAGGACACCTAAGGAGGACGTCTGATTCCTGATCATCTGACAGCCTTTATATCTCTGCTAAATTATTCCTGATGCTGGTCATCAACTACTGATTACCAACCAACACTGGATCAATTCTACATGCCCATTTCTGTTGATGACCAATAACCTTTAACTGCACCATGGCCTGGTCCCAAGTCCAGGATGTGGAAACAGGAGGGAAGGTGTCATGTTTTGGATCAGAATCCTAAAATAATGAAGATAATTATAGAAGAATTAGCATTAGGGACTTTTATTCTATTTGGGACTGTTCATCACAGTGTGACAAATTATTTCAATATATGACTCACATGATGAATGTGAAGAGCAAGGATTCAGTGAACCCCGCCCGGTATGGGGTTACCGGGGCCCCACCCTGGAGCCAGGCCTAGAGGAGGGGCTCAATGGCTAGCACCTGGTGGCCAGGTTTCATCCCATGGGACACGGCTGGGCTCAGCCAGAAGGAGTTGCATGAGTCCGCCCTCCAGTGGGCTCACCACCTGCAACAGGAACTATGGGGTCTGGTGGTGGTCGATTGCAGAGACCTTGGTGGTCTGATCCCAAACTTCCTAAACTGGCTTTTGGGACTTGGAATGTGACATCTCTGGTGGGGAAGGAGCCTGAGCTGGTGCACAAGGTTGAGAGATACCGGCAAGATGTAGTCAGCCTCACCTCAACACACAGCTCTGGTTCTGGAACCAGTCTCCTGGAGAGGGGCTGGAGCCTGGCCTACTCTGGAGTTGCTCCGGGTGAGAGGTAGCGGACAGGAGTGGGTATTCTTGCATCCCCCCACCTTGATGCCTCTATATTGGAGTTCTCTTCGGTTGACAAAAGGGTTGTTTCCTTGTGCCTTTGAGTTGGGAAACGAGTCTTGACCATCATTGGTGTCGATGCACCAAATGATGGTTGATATCCTCTCTGAAGAGCTGGAGCAGGTGGCTGGGGAGAGGGAAGTTTGGGCTTCTCTGCTTGACCTGCTGCCTCCACGACCCAGGCCTCCAGGAAAGCGGTAGAAGATGGATGGATGGATGGATGGTTGGTTGATTAGTCTATACTAGTTAAGTAGACTATCTATAGCAAGTCCTAGATCTACATCCTCACAGAAAATATGTGAGGCCATCCATCCATCCATCTTCTTCCGCTTAATCCTTTTCGGGTCACGGGGGTGCTGGAGCCTATCCCAGCATCTTTGGGTGAGATGCAGGGTCCACCCTGGACAGATCGCCAGTCCATCGCAGGGCCAACACAGAGAGACAGACAACCATTCACTCTCACAGTCAGACCTAAGGACAATTTAGAATCCCCAGTTTGATGCCAATTAATCTAACTTGCATGTTTTTGGCATGTGGGAGGAAACCGGAGAAATCCCGGAGTAAACCCGCGCTGACACGGGGAGAACATGCAAACTCCACACAGATCACTGTTGGTCGGGGGCAATTTTTTTACTTCAGTTTAAATAGGACCTTTTGAAAATGTTGTGATGCCATATTTTGCTAATTAGATTAGGCCTAAGCACTAATTAGTAAGATTAAAGCACTGCATGATATTTTAATTTGCTCATCTAGGACTATCATCAGAACTATGATTATGACCACATGCCTAAACACACTTCCTGCATGGATTACTCACAGAACTGCTCTCCTTGTCTTGACTTTTCTGATTATCCAGCCGTCCCACAGCTGCTAAACATAATGTCAACTCCATTTCTATAGATCACCGGTTGTCCAAGATTATCAGCTGTGTCTCCATACCAAGAAGTTCAACATCTGTCAATTCTTTGGGAAGTTATTGAGGTAAAAGTGTCTCTGTTTACTACTAACCCGATCATTCTCCATTGACTCGCTGAGTGTTTTGGGTGGACTAAAATGGCAGCCACAGAGTTTCCGGTGACTTCACTGTTGCCGGCCAGTTCGTGATCCGGTGTTTTATTCAGGTCAGTGGTCTGATCACACTGACTTAAAGTGATGCATTGTGGGACTGAAGCGGTGAATGATGATCAGAAACTTTTGTCTGAATTAAGACGCTGCTGTCAGGTCACCTTCAAACCTCACAGTCTGTATCATTATTAGACTGATGCAAACCAATTGTTGTTAAAGAAACGACTTAATGAAACAGCTTTTCATTGGTTATTTCACTGCTCTGCCAGCAGTCAGAGATGAATGTGCACATTGAACCGACAATAAAAAGTGGAGATCAGTGTTTTTCATCTGACAAGTGATGATATTCATACAAGGTTCAGCCCTATGAAATCATTTTGTGACTTGACTGAACTTCATGAATCGCTGTTATTTTCAGGGCTAGACAG
Source organism: Pholidichthys leucotaenia (assembly GCA_020510985.1). NCBI lineage: Eukaryota > Metazoa > Chordata > Actinopteri > Cichliformes > Pholidichthyidae > Pholidichthys > Pholidichthys leucotaenia. The sequence continues at coordinate 491,737,792 of CM035836.1, read as the reverse complement.
TGGACAGATAGGGACAACACTGGGACCAATGAAAGGTCTCAAAATATTGAGAACTTCTTTCTAGTGAAGAAAAAAGTAGCTCCAGCAAGCAATGAAGCAAAGACTGATGTCAGGGATGAGAGGAGAGAACAGCAGTCATCACTGAGCTCTCTGAAAATCAAGGTATGGACAGTATAGAAGAAGCTGGACAGAGGTTACATGGAATGACAGGACTAATACATGGAATGAGAGGTTGTCAAAATCCCTTCTGGTGGGCACAGGGGAATCAGTGGACTCAGAGGTGCAGGCAGAACTTCAGCATGACAATTTATTAGACAAAGAACTCAGAGAAACAAAAGACAGCACGGGGGCTAAAAACAACTCAGGACATGAAATATATAACTTACAGGAAACCAGCAGGGACAGCAACACAATGCTACATGAACATAAATGATGCCACTCTAGACACAGACAGGACCCAGCACATATAGACAGGAGATAATCAGCACAACACAGAACAAGTGGACACAGTCAAGGGCAGCAGGGAAATGACTGCAGGTGAGGGGGACAGGATGGGCGGGGACGCACAGCCAATCACAGACAAGAGAAACATATGAAACGTGACAATGAACATGCAGGGCAAAAATGTAGGAGCAATACAGAGAGGCCAGTGGCTAGGGGTAGGGAAAACATGAGGAGCTGGAACAGTGGGTAGACAGGTACACACAACGCCTCAGGACCAGACAGGGGATGACACAGAAGACGATGACAGGGGACTCAGAGGGAACACAGACTGCCAATTACAGCCGTGGACAAAATTGTTGGTACCGCTCTGTTAATGAAAGAAAAACCCACAATGGTCACAGAAATAACTTGAATCTGACAAAAGTGGTCATAAATAAAAATTCTATGAAAATTAACCAATGAAAATCAGACAATGCTTTTGAATTGTGGTTCAACAGAATTATTTTAAAAAACAAACTCATAAAACAGGCCTGGACAAAAATGATGGTACCCCTAGAAAAGATTGAAAATAATGTGATCATAGGGACATGTTCAACCAAGATGTGTCCTCTAATTAACATCACAGGTGTCTACATACTTGTAATCAGTCAGTCGGCCTATTTAAAGGATGACAAGTAGTCACTGTGCTGTTTGGTGACATGGTGTGTACCACACTAAACATGGACCAGAGGAAGCAAAGGAGAGAGTTGTCTCAGGAGATTCGAAAGAAAATTATAGACAAGCATGTTAAAGGTAAAGGCTATAAGACCATCTCCAAGCAGCTTGATGTTCCTGTGACTACAGTTGCACATATTATTCAGAAATTTAAGATCCACGGGACTGTAGCCAACCTCCCTGGACGTGGCCGCAGGAGGAGACGGATAATATGAATGGTAACAAAAGAGCCCAGAACCACCTCTAAACACATTCATGGTGAACTCCAAGGTCAAGGTACATCAGTGTCAGATCACACCATCCGTCGTTGTTTGAGCCAAAGTGGACTTCATGGGAGACAACCAAGGAGGACACCACTGTTGAAAACAAATCATAAAAAAGCTAGACTGGAATTTGCCAAACTGCATGTTGACAAGCCACAAAGCTTCTGGGAGAATGTCCTATGGACAGACGAGACAAAACTGAAACTTTTTGGCAAGGCACATCAGCTCTATGTTCACAGACACAAAAATGAAGCATACCAAGAAAGAAACACTGTCCCTACTATGAAACATGGAGGAGGTTCTGTTATGTTCTGGGGCTGCTTTGCTGCATCTGGCACAGGGTGTCTTGAATCTGTGCTGGGTACAATGAAATCTCAAGACTATCAAGGTATTCTAGAGAGAAATGTGCTGCCCAGTGTCAGACAGCTTGGTCTCAGTTGGAGGTCATGGGTCTTGCAACAGGATAATGACCCAAAACACACAGCTAAAAACACCCAAGAATGGCTAAGAGCGAAACATTGGACTATTCTAAAGTGGCCTTCTATGAGCCCTGATCTAAATCCTATTGAACATCTGTGGAAGGAGCTGAAACATGCCATCTGGAGAAGGCACCCTTCAAACCTGAGACAACTGAAGCAGTTTGCTCATGAGGAGTGGGCCAAAATACCTGCTGAGAGGTGCAGAAGTCTCATTGCCAGTTACAGAAATGGTTTGATTGCAGTGATTGCCTCAAAAGTTTGTGCAACAAAATATTAAGTTAAGGGTACCATCATTTTTGTCCAGGCCTGTTTCATGAGTTTGTTTTTTAAAATAATTCTGTTGAACCACAATTCAAAAGCATTGTCTGATTTTCATTGGTTAATTTTCATAGAATTTTTATTTATTACCACTTTTGTCAGATTCAAGTTATTTCTGTGACCATTGTGGGTTTTTCTTTCATTAACAGAGGGGTACCAACAATTTTGTCCACGTGTGTATACAAAGAATCAGACAGAATCACAGAACAAACAATAAATGAACATAAAGTGTGTGCTGGATCCTAGAATCAAGCCCAGATTATGACACAGGTTTAGCTTTAGTTGGTATATTATCACAGTGACCCTTTGATAAGCAGGAAATCAAAATATTTTTACCATAGTTATTAAACTTGATTACTGCTGATTAAAATGTTAAATAGTACATTGACTTGCAGTAATAACTGTATGCATTTTTTAGAAACTTTTCCTGGTGATGGTGATGAAGCCTCATCAACATCGTCTGCTGGTCAGCACTCAGCAAGTGAAGGTATCAGTAGTTCTATATATACTCTGTCTAGATCATGTTTCTTTATCATAAACAATGTGTAACAGGTAACAATAGACAATAATTTAACTACAATTTTGATGCAGTAATGGCATATTCCATGATTGGCCCTTTTCCACTAGATCCTACTCAGCCCGACTCGCCTCGACTCTACTCGGTTTGTAGGGTTTTCCATTAGGACCTAGTTCCTGGTACCAGGTACTTTTTTAGTATCTACTCTGCTGGGGTTCCAAGCGAGCTGAGTTGAGCTGAAAATGTGACGTCAACAGACTGCAGGTCATTGACTGGCCAGGGTGGTACGTCAGTGGATGAAGCAACGTCTAAGCAAGAATCAAAAAACACTGTTAGTTAATTCAGCAACAACAAAACATGAGTTTTTATTATTTCTGTGATAATCAATGAGATTAATTGCTATGCACAAATCAACAGCGTGGTTCAATGACAAGGTGCGGTGGTTGATGTGGGAATCCAGAGGGAGCTATGGGGCTGAAAAGTCCATAGAGGTCAAATTTGACCAAATGTGGTGTATTTTTCAACAGTCTCACCATTGGTCCACACACTTCTCCCATTGGTGTTCCAGCGCTTGGATCCCTGCCGCTGAAAAATAAACTACATTTGGTCAAATTTGACCACTATGAACTTTTCAGCCATGTTGATGGAGCGACCTGAAATGAAAAAGTCTACCAGGAGGTCTCTGAGCTGATGGCTGCTCACAGGGAAGATGGTGAGTGTTTTGTGATTTTAAGCATCTTTTACGTGATGTATCCCATTGGTGGCAAGCTCACTTTGAACAAACAAGGATATCACCGTTGGCTCCTGTACGCAGACGATGAGCTAGCTAGTTAGCTAGCTAGCCATCAATGCTAATGCTGTGCTTTGCTTGTATTTTGCATTTGCTGTAATAGATATTCACTTCTGACAGCAAAACGTCAGCATGTCAACAACATAACGGGTCGCCTTCCTGTAATGAACCCATCCACCCTGAGGTGGTTCTCAGTTGTAATGGAAAACAACCTAAACCGTGTTGAGGCAAGTAGAGTCGGGGTGAGTCGAGCTGAGTAGGTGCTAGTGGAAAAGTGGCTGATGTTACCAGATGCTGAACCTGGTGCTGACTGGAGTAAAACAGAGGTAATCAACAGACCTGCAGTGGGAGTGACATAGAAGCCCCAGATTGTTCAGATCCCACACTGACTCAAATACGGGGCATATAAGCTTTACCCTTACACTGAAATTGATGAGGACAGCTGTAAAATCATTTTTAATGATCTATTTGGAGTGGTGGCCTAGTTGATAGAGCATCCGCCACACAACTGGGAGGTTGGGGGTTCAAGTCACAGCCGGGTCATTCCAAAGACCATATAAAAATGGTACTTCCTGCCTTCTAGCTTGGTGCTCAGTGTAATAGAATAAGGGAAGGAGAAGTTGTTTGTGGCGGTACTTTGCAAGGCAGCAACCTGTCTGATTCTACATGTGATTAACATTGTAGACAGGAGAAAGATAATTTTGTTCTACTGTACATGATTGGCTGAATGGACTGAATGACAACAGAGATTTAGTCTTCTTCTACTTCATGATTTTTAAAAATTTAAAAAATCCTCATTCAGACGTCCCAATACCCAGCAGAAGGTCCAAAGTAGCCATTGTTGAAAGTTTTTCCCCACATGGTCCAGGGAGACAGGAAGAGGACCTTCAACAGCACTTGGTACTTGCTCCACCCATGGCTTGAGTTTTCACAAAGAAAGAACTCTGCGTACTGCTTTGCAAGCAGGAACTTTTCTCTTCCTGATGTGCCTGAAACTCCTCTGACATCAACAGGAGGATTCTCCAACTGGAAGAATCTGGAAGAAGGCCATGTGTCAAGATGGTGGATTTGATGGTTGATTCAAACACATTAATGCTCAATTTAAGTCAGACAAAATTTATAATTTTTAACAACCATCACAACAACTTAGTATCTAAACTCAGTGTAAATGGAGTAGAGATTGAAAGGGGATCCGAAACTAAATTTCTTGGAGTAATAATTGATAATAAACTGTGTTGGAAGTCACATATTAATTATATTAAAGGTAAAATACAGTGGGGCAAAAAAGTATTTAGTCAGCCACCAATTGTGCAAGTTCTCCCACTTAAAAGATGAGAGAGGTCTCCAATTTTCATCATAGGTATACCTCAACTATGAGAGACAAAATGAGAAGGAAAAAAATCCAGAAAATCACATTGAAGGATTTTTAATGAATTAATTGGTAAATTCCTCGGTAAAATAAGTATTTGGTCACCTACAAACAAGCAAGATTTTTGGCTCTCACAGACCTGTAACTTCTTCTTTAAGAGGCTCCTCTGTCCTCCACTCGTTACCTGTATTAATGGCACCTGTTTGAACTCATTATCAGTATAAAAGACACCTGTCCACAACCTCAAACAGTCAGACTCCAAACTCCACTATGGCCAAGACCAAAGAGCTGTCAAAGGACACCAGAAACAACATTGTAGACCTGCACCAGGCTGGGAAGACTGAATCTGCAATAGGTAAGCAGCTTGGTGTGAAGAAATCAACTGTGGGAGCAATTATTAGAAAATGGAAGACATACAAACCATTGATAATCTCCCTCGATCTGGGGCTCCACGCAAGATCTCACCCCGTGGGGTCAAAATGATCACGAAAACGGTGAGCAAAAATCCCAGAACCACACAGGGGGACCTAGTGAATGACCTGCAGAGAGCTGGGACCAAAGTAACAAAGGCTACTATCAGTAACACACTACGCCGCCAGGGACTCAAATCCTGGAGTGCCAGACGTGTCCCCCTGCTTAAGCCAGTACATGTCCAGGCCCGTCTGAAGTTTGTTAGAGAGCATTTGGATGATCCAGAAGAGGATTGGGAGAATGTCATATGGTCAGATGAAACCAAAATAGAACTTTTTGGTAAAAACTCATCTTGTCGTGTTTGGAGAAAGAATGCCATACCTACTGTGAAGCAAGTAGGTGAAAACATCATACTTTGAGGCTGTTTTTCTGCAAAGGGACCAGGACGACTGATCTGTGTAAAGGAAAGATTGAATGGGGCCATGTATCGTGAGATTTTGAGTGAAAACCTCCTTCCATCGGCAAGGGCATTGAAGATGAAACATGGCTGGGTCTTTCAGCATGACAATGATCCCAAACACACTGCCCGGGCAACGAAGGAGTGGCTTCGTAAGAAGCATTTCAAGGTCCTTGAGTGGCCTAGCCAGTCTCCAGATCTCAACCCCATAGAAAATCTCTGGAGGGAGTTGAAAGTCCGTGTTGCCCAGCGACAGCCCCAAAACATCACTGCTCTAGAGGAGATCTGCATGGAGGAATGGGCCAAAATACCAGCAACAGTGTGTGAAAACCTTGTGAAGACTTACAGAAAACGTTTGACGTCTGTCATTGCCAACAAAGGGTATATAACAAAGTATTGAGATGAACTTTTGTTATTGACCAAATACTTATTTTACTTTGGAATTTACCAATTAATTCATTAAAAATCCTTCAATGTGATTTTCTGGATTTTTTTTTCTCATTTTGTCTCTCATAGTTGAGGTATACGTATGATGAAAATTGGAGACCTCGCTCATCTTTTAAGTGGGAGAATTTGTACAAATGGTGGCTGACTAAATACTTTTTTCCCCACTGTATCTAAATCAATTGCAATACTACACAGAGTGAAATATTTGCTGAATCAACCCACACTATATACCTTGTATCATTCATTAATACTCCCATACATGACATATTGTACTGAAGTATGGGGAAATACATATAAAACAAACATATATCCAGTCTTTATGCTTCAGAAGAGAGCTGTTAGAATAATAAACAAAGCAGCTTACAGGGAACCAACAAACCCACTTTTTCTTAAATTAAAAGCTCTCAAGTTGAAAGATCTGGTTGACTTTAAAACTGCAGTAATAATGTTTAAAGTAAAGAATCTATCACTGCCCACAAATATCCAAAAGTTGTTCCAAATAAGGGAGAAACAATATCATTTCAGAGGAACATGTATATTTCAAAAACCTTCAGTGAGAACTACCACCAAGCAACACTGTGTTTCAGTGCAAGGAGTCAGATTATGGAACGATTTTGGACCTGAATTAAAATCATGCGCCACACGAGTTGGCTGCCTTTTGCAACAGCGGCTCAATTCTGAGTCTTTTTATCTTCTTTCTTCTTTCTGATCCAGTGATAACTTTCTGATCCGGCACACCTTTCACTCTATATATATCACGGACACACAGATCGCCCCAAAGGTCTCCCGAGTCGGCGGACGGAGCCTCTGTTTACAGCAGGAGACGATACAGCAGAGAAGAGCTAGCTAGCACTCAACCGCCACCCGGTGCTAACAGAGAAACTCGACATACCGGGGAACTGAAGCGAAAACGACGCAGGTGCCGGGCTGGAGTTTAGGCGGCGTGCCAGAAATATAAGACAGAATAATAAAGAGCGATGGCAAGAAACAAGCAGACCGCCCGTAAATCTACTGGAGGAAAAGCCCCCAGGAAGCAGCTGGCCACCAAGGCTGCTCGGAAAAGCGCTCCGGCAACCAGTGGAGTGAAGAAGCCTCACCGTTACAGGCCCTGTACCATGGCTCTGAGAGAGATCCGTTGCTACCAGAAATCCACGGAGCTGCTCATCCGTAAGCTGCCCTTCCAGCGCCTGGTGAGGGAGATCGCTCAGGACTTCAAGACCGACCTGCGCTTCCAGAGCTCCGCCGTCATGGCTCTGCAGGAGGCCAGCGAGGACTACCTGGTGGGTCTCTTCAAGGACACCAACCTGTGCGCCATCCATGCCAAGAGGGTCACCATCATGCCCAAAGACATCCAGCTGGCCTGCCGCATCCGCGGAGAGAGAGCTTAGACTTTCTGCTGCACATCCACCAACCACAATGCTCCGTACTGTGTCTATATATATATATATATATATATAATTTATATTAATATGTACATGTACAGGATGTGCTCGAATGATGAGGCTGAGTTTAGTTCTCAGGTTCAGCTTTATTGACAGAACACATCGTCTAGCATTCTCAAAGCAGGAAGAAGAGGAAGAATCATATCACATCACCCTTTTATATGTTTCCAGCATCAGAACTCAAGTCACATGGTGCTTCAGTAAACATACAGTCACAAAGCATCCCTTTGAACCTTCACCACTGTCTCTCATTTATTGATGAACCGGAAATCCCTCCGGGGCATCTTCTGTGGGACAAAAAGACAAATCTCACACCTCCTCGTTATCTTCTGCAGATTCGAGTCCTTTGTCCTTCCAGACGTGAAACCCCCAATACGCATGCAGTCATATCTCTGTGGAAATGTGAGCTCACCATGTGTGTCACCCACATACATATGTATACTAGCTGCTCTTGTTTTTTCTTGCCTTCTGATTGTTGCGCTGAGTGTTGCTATCCCTGTGCTGTTGCAATCCTGGAATTTCCCCATTGTGGGACTAATAAAGGCTTATTTACCACCATGAGTTGTAAAATGAATAGAAAATATAGTCAAGACATTGACAAGGTTAGAAATAATGATTTGTATTTGAAATAATAATTTTTTCCTTCAAACTTTGCTTTCGTAAAAGAATCCTCCATTTGCAGCAATTACAGCATTGCAGACCTTTGGCATTCTAGCTGTTAATTTGTTGAGGTAATCTGGAGAATTCTGACGCAATGAGCAAACACATTGTACCATTAGAACACTGGAGTGATAGTTGCTGGAAATGGGCCTCTATACACCTATGTAGATATTGCACCAAAAACCAGACATTTGCAGCTAGAATAGTCATTTACCACATTAGCAATGTATAGAGTGTATTTCTGATTAGTTTAAAGTTATCTTCATTGAAAAAAGTGCTTTTCTTTCAAAAATAAGGAAATTTCTAAGTGACCCCAAACTTTTGAACGGTAGTGTTTATGGAACGATTTTGGGCCTGAATTAAAATCATGTACAACGCTTGGACAATTTAAACAAAAACTAAAGGAAGAAATACTCCAAACATATATACAAGATGACATGTAAAATCACATAAGGATTGTCATATCCAGTCTGTGTTGTGTTGTTGCTTAGTTTTTGTCACGTTTTGTCTTAGCTTTGTTCTGATTTGTAATCAGTTTTATTTTATTTTTGAATTCTTGGATGGAATATGGGTGGGCAATATAAGCTGCAGCTTCAGCCATCACCCATTTCGGATAACTTATGTTGAACTGTATAATCAGAGGAGTTATTGTTTAATTTGACCTTGTGGGATTTTTTCCCCTTTGTTATATTATTCTGTTCCTTTCTTTTAATCTTTTAATCTAATCTATCTGCAATAAAGATTCATTCATTGTGGATTTAAATGCCATGAAAGATCTGAAAGTCCTGTTAATGTCATGCTGTCCTGGAGTGAACATCAGACAAGAATTCTGACAGGTGCATCAGTGCTTGATGCTTTGGACGTCACCATCATCATCATCATCATCATAGCAGTCTGTTGCGGGCGACAGTCACTGTTTCATGTAGGTCTGATCAGATTCCTTTACACAGCTCTGTCCCCCGCCCTCTGCTGCCAGGAACTCCTGACCCTGAAAACCTGGGCAAAGATCACCAAAAAAGTAGAGGAAAACCTCACCTATGTCAAAACAAGGTGGGCATGTAGGTAGCAGGCGTGTAAGATAAGATAAGATAAGATAAGCCTTTATTAGTCCCACAACGGGGAAATTCCAGGATTGCAACAGCACAGGGATAGCAACACTCAGAGCAACAATCAGAAGGCAAGAAAAAAAAAAAAAAAAAAAAAAAACAAGCAAGCAAGCGCAGCTAATATACATATGTACATATTACTATAAAATATATATATACACACACACACACACAGACACACAGTGCAGAGCACTGTAGCTGGATGGAATAAATATATGAATATATGAACACACAGTGCGGAGCATTGTAGCTAGATGGAATAAATATGTAAATATATAAACACCCACAGTACGGAGCATTGCAGCTAGGTGGAATAAATATGCAAGTATATAAACACACACAGTGCGGAGCAATGTAGCTAGATGGAATAATATGTAGATATATAAAAACACAGTGCGGAGCATTGTAGCTAGATGGAATAAATATATAGATATATAAATATAAACACACACAGTGCAGAGCATTGTAGCTAGATGGAATAAATATGTAAATATATAAACACACACAGTGCAGAGCATTGTTGCTAGGTGGGATGAAACAGCATAACCGTCTATTTAGTTATCCTACATGGCATGATTATGTGCCCATACATATTCTCACCCTCCATAGCGACCGGTATGTTCCTAGTTGTATGCCGGAGAGGACCATTGTGTAAGTCTATTGCATCTTTTGCATTCAAAAAAAAACCTATTAGTTTGTTACGTCTTTTTGCTATCTCTGCGAGCAGCCCTGCTTAGGTTGTACAGTCTGACAGCCGTTGGTAGGAAGGACCTACGAAACCTCTCGGTTGTGCACCTGGGATGATGTAGTCTGCTGCTAAATGAGCTCCTCAGTGCATCCAGTATGTCCTGCATAGGGTGGAACTCGGACTCCAGCAGAGATGACAGTTTAGCCACCGTCCTTCTCTCTCCTATCTCCTCCATCGGATCAAGGCGTTGCCCCAGGACAGAGCTAGCTTTCTTAATCAGTTTGTTCAGTCTCTTCCTATCGGCTGCAGTAATGCCACTGCCCCAGCAGACCACTCCAAAAGTGATGGCTGATGCCACCACCGTGTCATAGAATGACTTCAGCAGCGCCCCTTGTACACCAAAAGACCTGAGTCTCCTCAGCAGGAACAGCCTGCGCTGTCCCTTCTTGTAGAGTGCGTCAGTATTGTGTGACCAGTCTAGTTTATTGTTCAGATGAATACCCAGGTACTTGTAGGATGTCACCATCTCGATGTCTGTTCCCTGTATATTTACTGGTGCTGTGAGGGGCTGCCCATGCCTGCGGCAGTCCACCACCAGCTCCTTAGTTTTCCTCGCGTTGATCTGGAGGCAGTTCCGATGGCACCAGTCCACAAAGTCCTGGATAAGCCCTCTGTACTCAGCTTCATCTCCGCTGGAGATGAGACCAACGATCGCAGAGTCATCAGAGAACTTCTGTAGATGGCAATGTGTTGTGTTGTGTGAGAAGTCCGCAGTATAAAGAGTGAACAGGAAGGGAGCCAGCACCGTTCCCTGGGGGGCCCCCGTGCTACTGATGATCGTGTCGGAAACACAGTCCCGGGTTCTCACAAACTGAGGCCGGTTCGTGAGGTAGTCCAGGATCCATGATGACAGGTGCTGGTCCACCCCTGCGCGCAGCAGCTTGTCCTTCAGGATCATCGGTTGGATGGTGTTGAAAGCACTGGAGAAGTCAAAGAAGAGTACAGACGTGGACAAAATTGTTGGTACCCTTCTGTTAATGAAAGAAAAACCCACAATGGTCACAGAAATAACTTGAATCTGACAAAAGTGTTAATAAATAAAAAGTCTATGAAAATTAACCAATGAAAATCAGACAATGCTTTTGAATTGTGGTTCAGCAGAATTATTTTAAAAAACAAACTCATGAAACAGGCCTGGACAAAAATGATGGCACCCTTAACTTAATATTTTGTTGCACAACCTTTTGAGGCAATCACTGCAATCAAAGGATTTCTGTAACTGTCAGTGAGACTTCTGCACCTCTCAGCAGGTATTTTGGCCCACTCCTCATGAGCAAACTGCTCCAGTTGCCTCAGGTTTGAAAGGTGCCTTCTCCAGACAGCATGTTTCAGCTCCTTCTGTCATGCGGTGGCCCTTGCGAGCCACCATAAGACGCCAAAAGTCACCAGTGAGGTTTGCATTGATGTTTATTAGCGATCAAAAGCAACACACAAAGTAGACCTAGACGATCGTAAAGCTATAACAAAAGCACACTTACAATCCAGAACGTATTTGTTTGTGCTAATTTCAAACATATCAGAAATTCACTGTCTACTGAAGCGTCAAGCATGTATCTAAATGCTATGATAATTCAGCATTTTCATGTGTGGCTATGCGACAGTGGAACATGTTACCAACGGAGTTACTTGCAGTTACAGACTATCACACATTTTCACGCTTGGTGAAAAAACAGTTAATCTCTAAGCAAACCTGTGTCCATAATGTGCTGTGATGTAAAGATGTTAGAGTGTGTGATGACGACAGTGGGACCAATAAGAGTCAGTGGTTGGATGTGAAAAATTGTTTAAATGGATGGAGTTATAAAAATGTATTATTGTATGTTTTAGTTTTTATCAATGTTCTGGTTTCTTATCAATGTTATTAATGTCTGTTTTAGTTTTTAGCAATGCTTGGTTTTAGTTTCTTTAATCAATGTTTGGTTTTAGTTTTTTTTATCAATGCTTACTTGTAGTTTTAGCAAATGTCTGCTTTTATTAATGCTAGCACCAGCCTGCCCAGGGACTACAGGTGGAAATTAGCACTTGTGCTATAACCTGGTACAATGCATCTTTCCTTTTTAAGGTCAATGTATATTGTGCATGTCCTTGCATAAATAAATAAATAAATAAATAAAAAATGTGAAACACTCGTTGACGTCTGACCCGAGGGACGCTCGATCAACGCCTGGCAAGAATAATCGTGGACATGGAACCATAGACAAGGAATAGTTGACGATTGTTGACAAGACTGCTGCATCATACTGCTCCCAACACCCGCTTAAGTACAGGGCTGCTGATGAGCCGAAAATGCAGCACAGCTGTCAGGCTTTGACAGCAGGAAGCTCCTTCGAGCGCTGTCACAATAAGAGCTCGGGGAGCCAGAAGGTAAACACTGCTGTCAAACCTGGCGGAGATGATGCATGGCCCGAGCACGGACAAAATCGGCGCTCGGACCATGACACCTTCCACAGATGTTCAATAGGATTTAGATCAGGGCTCACAGAAGGCCACTTTAGAATAGTCCAATGTTTCACTCTTAGCCATTCTTGAGTGTTTGTAGCTGTGTGTTTTGGCTCATTATCCTGTTGGAAGACCCATGACCTGCGACTGAGACCAAGCTGTCTGACACTGGGCAACACATTTCTCTCTAGAATACCTTGATAGTCTTGAGATTTCATTGTACCCTGCACAGATTCAAGGCACCCTGTGCCAGATGCAGCAAAGCAGCCCCAGAACGTAACAGAACCGCCTCCATATTTCACAGTAGGGACAGTGTTCTTTTCTTGGTATGCTTCATTTTTGCGTCTGTGAACATAGAGCTGATGTGCCTTGCCAAAAAGTTCCAGTTTTGTCTCGTCTGTCCATAGGACATTCTCCCAGAAGCGTTGTGGCTTGTCAACATGCAGTTTGGCAAATTCCAGTCTAGCTTTTTTATGATTTGTTTTCAACAGTGGTGTCCTCCTTGGTCGTCTCCCATGAAGTCCACTTTGGCTCAAACAACGACGGATGGTGTGATCTGACACTGATGTACCTTGACCTTGGAGTTCACCATGAATGTGTTTAGAGGTTGTTCTGGGCTCTTTTGTTACCATTCGTATTATCCGTCTCCTCCTGCGGCCACGTCCAGGGAGGTTGGCTACAGTCCTGTGGATCTTAAATTTCTGAATAATATGTGCAACTGTAGTCACAGGAACATCAACCTGCTTGGAGATGGTCTTATAGCCTTTACCTTTAATCTCTTGCACTCCGTTGTACCGCGGACGGGCAAGTCTCTGCATCCCAGAGTGCACGAGGGCTCTCTCGTGCGCCCTCGTGCGCTCTAGGATGCATGATGGAGCTGCGTCCAAGCGCGCACTGAAAATAAAAGCTCCATTTCCGTTCTTCCACTGCAGACACAGACGCGAACAGATTAGTTCATCTGATTGACCTCTCATTCGACTAATAAGAGCCTTGAATTGGGTTTCTGAAACCTTGAAGAACCAATGACTGAAAACCTAGCAAGAAGGACCCGCCTACCAACGCTGTGAATGCAGTGAGCCAATTGAAGCACAGAAGTTCGCGAGTTGTTTTTTGTAAGGCTGGATGAAGGCAGACTGCTGCAGCAGATAAAAAAGGACCCGCAGGAAGAACCGTCACAGACCCAGCAGCACGGAGACCATCCACAAGTGCTTCCTGTGTGACAAGGACTGCCATTCGCACATCGGCCTCTTCAGTCACAGGCGGTGACTGAAGAGGTGGTGACTGAAGACGCTCGTTGAACGACGTCAACGAGTGTTTCACGTTTTTTTTATTCGAGCAGAATAGACATTTAGGATTCTCTTCCATGGTCATCATAGACCGACGGAGGCCGACGACGAAGGTCGTAAATCATTCGCCAAAACCGCAATCATGGAATTATGTTTTGACCGGGTCGCGAGACCAGAACCACGAGCGGACCAGCGTCGCGTTCATCTGACAATGAGGAAGAGAAGTTCGCCAGGACACTGCTGCTGTGAAGAGGTAAGGTGTTATAAGCTAAAATATTCTTTATTCCTGAAAATTGTAATCAAAAATGACTTTTGACCGATCGATAAATTACAACTGTGCGGCGCACAAAGTCTGAAGTTTGTGCACCGCGGTACATGGGTCGTGTGCCGCGTCCAGACCGTGAACGCCGCCCCCCCCCCGCTACTCTTCTGTAGCGAGGGGGGGGGAGCCGCGGTGACTGCGCTGCTGTCGCCACATCGCCACATGAGTCTATTCCATCATGTAGCGATGGCTGATGTCCGTCCTCTGTAGCAAGGGGGGGGACAACCCCCCCCACACACACACGCACACACAACCCTGAGTGTCACCGTTTTTCCAAACTGTGCCATTTGGCACAATTTGGCACAGTTCAAAAACGCCTGGGAACTACCTGAGGAAAAAGCTGTGTAATATATTCATTTTTTGTGGTATTGTTACAAAATTTTGACCTCAGCTGGATAACACTTGATTCTACATTTCTGTTGCATTTTCCAGACCGGATCTGAAGCTGTGTGTTATTTGCAAGCATTTGTACCCAAAAAAACACCCAGGCAAAATTTATTTTCTTCAAGTTCAGTATGTTTAGATGACTGTAACTCAATGGCCGGAGCACTTAGAGAGATTATGACTGTTTTGCCAAAAAATTCAAAGTGTTTTCTTTTAAATGAGACCAACCCCATGAAGATGCTGCAAAGGGTTGAAGAACAGCTTTCGATTTACTTTCGGCACGTTATTTTTTGGCTTTTTTAGGGAAATTGACCGGAGTGCAAAGGGTTAACATGCTTGTCTATAATTTCCTTTCTAATCTCCTGAGACAACTCTCTCCTTTGCTTCCTCTGGTCCATGTTTAGTGTGGTACACACCATGTCACCAAACAGCACAGTGACTACGTGTCACCCTTTAAATAGGCCGACTGACTGATTACAAGTTTGTAGACACCTGTGATGTTAATTAGAGGACACATCTTGGTTGAACATGTCCCTATGGTCACATTATTTTCAATCTTTTCTAGGGGTGCCATCATTTTTGTCCAGGCCTGTTTCATGAGTTTGTTTTATAAAATAATTCTGTTGAACCACAATTCAAAAGCATTGTCTGATTTTCATTGGTTAATTTTCATGTAATTTTTATTTATTACCACTTTTGTCAGATTCAAGTTATTTCTGTGACTACTGTGGGTTTTTCTTTCATTAAAAGAGGGGTACCAACAATTTTGTCCACGTCTGTATAAACCTTATGGACAGATTACTGGCTGTATCACATGGACTTCATGAAATAGATGTGGAGAACTCTGGGGAAAGATCTGTGGATACACGGGAACTACTTCCACAAACAGACCTGCCCTTTATTGGAAGTCTAGCAGTATTTATGAAGATTCTTGGAGATGCCAACTCACTCTCTGACATGCTCCAGTCATCTTCCCTTGAGCTAGCTAGGGCTGTGGACCTAATCCAGGCACTACAGGACACTTTCAAAGAATCCAGATGTGATCATGTTTTGATGAGCTCTGGAAGGACACAATGGGGACGACAAAGCAGCGCCATGTTGCAGCTGAGGCTGCTGAGAAAAGGTCACAAAGAGGAAGCTTCAGACTTTGTGGTTCATTGTAGAGTCCACCCTGGGACAACACAGATGCAAGGAAGGGACAAGGAGGAGTCTAGGAAGGGGAGATTTTAGCCCATTTTGGATCACGTGACTACAGAGAATAAACTCCATTGTTATTAATCAAGTTTATTTCACAGGCTCCAGAAGTGTAGATGGTTTCTGATCTGTTCCAGCACTGAGAGGCTAAAATAGGAGTCTGCTTTAGTCTGTGTGCAGGATCAGATCCAAACCACTGACAATATTCAGTCCCAGCAGTCCAGAGAGGCCTTTATTAACACCACACCATTTACTGATCTATAGTGATGTGTGGCTGATGAACAAGGAGCAACAGAAGTGAAGGACTGGTTCTGAGCCTTTTTTTGGGGGGGGGTGGGGGGGGGTAGATCCTCCCATCTGGTCCTTCAGTCTCCAATGGAATGATAAGATGACACAGACAGGCTCTCTGCTCTGCTGCGACTGAAAATATAGATAATTTTTTCAATGTTCCGCTGCAAACAAACTGAAGTGTCCACTCACCGCTGTGGAACCGTGGTGAGTTCTGATCCAGAATATCATAATCCCCCCCACCCCAAAACGGTGTTCCACCCTGTTCTGACAGTGTGCCCCAGCCTGGCCCCCCATAAAAAGTTTCTAGAGCCGCCCCTGCTGGCAGGAACCAGTTGGCTGAAGTCAGACGCTGCAGGTGGTTCAGACCTGCTCCACCAGCTGGGATACACCCATGTGACCTCAGAACTGTGTCCTGATTGGCTTAAACCTTCACCGTCAGTCTGTCAATGAACGAGCCAGTTTTCAGCCCTGATTCCTACAACTTAGAAGTGAATTTAATCTGTTTCTGATGGGAGATTTATCCCTGAAAGGTAGAAGACTTCTGTCTAAAACTGAAGGGTCATCATGTTCAGTTGATCCAGCTCAGCTGTTAGACGTTCCACACTCAGTTATTAAAACAGGGATTCTGTTGATTCACATTTATATGGAAAAATAAAAGCCATCATTTAACCAGACTAGAAACATTTTATGAGACACATGGAACCAAGGAGGCTTCATTGGGTTGAATTTTCATTCATCTAATATTATTTCTAAGGTGACCTGGATTAAACTTTTCATTAAAACTAAGATCAACTGTTATTTGATGTAATGTAATGTACTTTATTTATATAGCCCTTTAAAACAACCCGTAGGTGACCAAAGTGCTTTACAGAAAATTAAACAGCATTAAAACCAAATAACATAAACAAAGAAATAAGAATAAATACCTAAAGATGAGAATAAAATAAAAACAAATGCCAAGACAAATATCACCACTACTGGGTATTAAAAGCCATCCTAAACAAATATGTGTTAAGTTCTGATTTAAAAAGGGCCAGGTCAGAGATAGCATGTAGGTCAGGGGGAGATTATTCCAGAGCCCGGGGGCGACAACAGAAAAGGCTCAGTCACCCCAATGTTTATACCTTGACCTGGGCACATCCAGCAAAAGCTGATTGGATGACCTCAAAGCCCTGCCTTGGTCATGGACAGTCAAAATCTCAGACATATAAACCGGAGCAAGGCCATTAAGAACTTTAAAAACAAAAAGCAAAAATTTAAAATTAATTCTAAAATGGACTGGAAGCCAATGAAGTAAAAAAAAAGGATCAGAGTAATGTGCTCTCACCTAGGTGTGTTGGTCAAAAGACAGGCCGCTGCATTTTGCACAAGTTGAAGGTGGCCGAGAGAAGACTGAAAGATGCCAACATAAAATGCATTGCAGTAATCAAGTCGAGACGTGATTAAAGCATGGATGGCTATCTCAAGATCATGACAGCTCAGGAAAGGTTTGGCTTTGGATAACAGACGTAATTGATAAAAGCTCATCTTGACTACATTGTCAATCTGTTTATCAAATTTTAAATGGCTGTCAAAAATCACCCCCAAATTTCTGACAGCTGAACTGAGCCTTAAAGAGAGGGTAACAATGCCAGCCGTTACAGTATCCCCATTCTTCATTTAAGTGGAGAAAATTTTGGCTTAACCACAACTTAATGTCAGTGATGCAGTCCAATAGAACACTTTGTGAGTTTGTTTATTCTGGGTTCAAAGGTAAATAAAGCTGCAAATTGTCCGCATAACAGTGGAAAGGCATGTTGTGCCTGGCTATTATTGACCCCAGTGGCAGCATATATAATGAAAACAGAATAGGGCCAATGATAGAGCCCTGTGGAACCCCACAGGAGAGAGAGGCACTAGAAGAAGACATGTCACCAATCATTACAGAAAAAGTTCTGTTAGATAGGTAGGATTCAAACCACTTAAGTGCAGTGCCATGGATGCCAACATGGTGATTCAGGCGTGACAAAAGGACAGTGTGGTCCACAGTGTCAAAGGCTGCTGTAAGATCTAGCAGCACTAAGACCACAGGGCATTTGGCATCAACAGACATCATAATATCATTGTGCACCTTAAGCAGGGCAGACTCAGTGCTGTGACGAGATCTAAATCCTGCTGCTGCTGTTGTCATTTTCTGGTTAAAATGCATTAATGACATTAACTAATGTCCTGTTCACTTCTCACATTTCCATCAACAGACTCTTCCATGTTGATTGTCGTCTACAAACATCATTTTCTGCTCACTAACATCAGCTGCAACAGATATATCACACACTAGAATAAATCATTTGCTGATAAATGAGTGTAGAATAATATTGAGTTCAATAAAAAGGTGGATCCACTGCTGCTGGACCCTTGTTCTTATTGTTCAATAAATGAGTGATGTTCAATGAAAAGAAGATGAAAGGAAAGTGTAGAGCTGTAGGACAGCTGGTGTCAAACTGGAGTTTCTCTTCACCACAGCAATGATGGCTGATCTGCTGCTGCTATTTGGACACATTGGTCTACAGAGACAGACAGTGTTGTCCAGGTGTTTCCTGTCAGGTGAAGGTCAGCAGTCTATGGAGGCTTTGAACCTTGAAGTGTCATGGCCGCCAATCTGTCACACCTGTGTGTGCACCTGCCTGCCATCTCCCTCTGCCTATTTATTCCATCAGGTCCAGTGCTCGGTGCGGAGTCGTCTGGTTCTCTACCTTGAAACCTGCTACGCCAGCTTTCAAGCTTCCCAGCCTTGTTGTGTGTTTCCACATCGGCTTCCAAGCCATCATTTCTCTCTGTCCGGGCCTGTGCCTCCTGGACCACCAACTACCAAGTAAGCCACCACAATTCCTTCTCATCCTGTCAGCTTCCCCTGTGCACAGGTGGAGATCCGTGGCGGCGGATTGTCTGCCTCCCTCACCAGCATCCAGCTCATCGGCCACCTGTGGGCACTATCCTCCTGGCTGCAGCTTCAGCACTTACCTGGGCTACTCTCCACCATCTCAGACAGTAAGCACAATTCCATCCAAAGAGCTTATCGGGCCTAAACTGTTATTAACGTCCTCTGTCTCTTCCCAGGGTTGCCAGGTCGTATGGTGATCTGCCGGCCCCAGCTGATACTCCTGATTCCACTACACTACACTACACAACCCTGTATACACGCACCCACTCACACACATTATATCAATAAATGGTTAATTGTATCTGCCTTGAGTCGTGTCTGCTTTGTGGGTCACTAGAACCATGTCAGTATGATTCCACCAGAGTGACCCAGCAGACAGCGCGCTAGCACGCAGGATGAACAACTTAGAGACTCGGGTAGATCAGTTAGCCTATCAACAGCAGGTAAGTAAGTAGACGGTTATGCTGTTTCATTCCATCTAGCAACAATGCTCTGCACTGTGTGTGTTTATATATTTGCATATTTATTCCATCTAGCTACAATGCTCCGTACTGTGGGTGTTTATATATTTATATATCTACATATTATTCCATCTAGCTACATTGCTCCGCACTGTGTGTGTTTATATACTTGCATATTTATTCCACCTAGCTGCAATGCTCCGTACTGTGGGTGTTTATATATTTACATATTTATTCCATCTAGCTACAATGCTCTGCACTGTGTGTTCATATATTCATATATTTATTCCATCCAGCTACAATGCTCTGCACTGTGTGTCTGTGTGTGTGTGTATATATATATATTTTATAGTAATACGTACATATGTTTATTAGCTGCTCTTGCTTGCTTGTTTTTTTTCTTGCCTTCTGATTGTTGCTCTGAGTGTTGCTATCCCTGTGCTGTTGCAATCCTGGAATTTCCCGTTGTGGGACTAATAAAGGCTTATCTTATCTTATCTTATCTTAGTTCCACCCTTGGTCAGCCTACTCCGGGCCCTGCTTGTCGGCTTACTCCTGTCCCGACTCCCACCTGTTTTAGTGGCAAATTGGGGGAGGCCAGGGGGTTTCTCATGCAATGCGACATCGTATTCCAACGGGTACCCGGGGATTTTCCCACTGGCCAAAGTCGCATAGGTTATGTGATTAATTTGTTAGAGGGATGGGCTCTGGCTTGGGCATATGCGGTGATGGCTAGGGCTAATTATGCTTCACTAACAGAAAAAGAAAAAGTAAAGAAAAAAGTAAAGAAAAAGCTTAAACATAAATTTGCCGATAAGCCATGGTTAACCAAAGGATTACAAAAGGTGTGTAAAAAGAAAAATTTATTATATAAAGCTTTCCTAAAGAAAAGGACAAAAGAAGCAGAGCAGTATAAAACATGCAAAAATAAGTTAATATATATAATGAGATGTAGTAAAAGAGACTATTACAGTAAAGAACTGGAGAAAAACAGACAATATTAAAAATACATGGACAATACTTAACAATATTCTTGGAAATAAAAACAGAAATACAAGCTACCCAACCAATTTTTCAAAAAATAATAAAACGACTCAGAGTGTGAATGCAGTCTCACCTGCAGATGAATTTAATAACTTTTTTGTTAACATTGGTCCTAATTTGGCTCGAGAAATACCCATTACGGCATCTACAGGTGATACAATAAGCAAAAACACTGCTATAAAAGACTCCATTTTCATAAAGAACACAGACGAGAGAGAGGTCATTGAAATTGTTAAATCGTTTAAAAGTAAAACATCTACGGACTGTGATGGTATTGGCATGCTCTTAGTCAAAACTATCATTGAACGCTTAGTGAAACCACTGACGTATATCTGTAACCTGTCTCTCCAAACAGGTATATTTCCCAATGCAATGAAAATGGCTAAAGTAATTCCGATATACAAGACGGGTGACAGAGGGGAATTCTCAAACTATAGACCAATTTCACTATTGCCGCAATTTTCCAAGATACTTGAAAAAATATTCTGTGAGAGAACTGACAACGTCATACTGATGAATAATTTGTGTGAGTAGCAATATGGGTTCAGACACAAGAGGACAACTGCATTTGCTCTAATGGAATTTATAGAAAAAATATCAACTGCCGTTGAAAATAAAGAGTATTCAGTCGGGGTATTCCTGGATCTTAAAAAAGCATTTGATACAGTGGATCATAATTTATTATTAAAGAAACTACAAAATTGTGGTATTAGGGGGGTAGAACTGTCCTGGTTATGTAGTTACTTAAAGAATAGATATCAGTATGTATGTGTTGGTAACAAAAACTCACAGTTACTGAAGGTTACTTGTGGAGTCCCACAGGGTTCAGTTTTGGGGCCATTGTTATTCAATATGTATATAAATTATATATGTAAAGTTTCAGAAAAAATGCATTTAATATTGTTTGCCCATGACACTAATTTATTATACAGTGGAAGCAATTTGGAACAACTTCTGGATACACTCGGAAAGGAATTAGGAAAGCTTAAACTGTGGTTTGATTCAAACAAATTAATGCTCAATTTAAGTAAGACAAAATTTATAGTTTTTAACAACCATCACAACAACTTAGTATCTAAACTCAGTGTAAATGGTGTAGAGATTGAAAGGGTATCTGAAACTAAATTTCTTGGTGTAATAATTGATAATAAACTGTGTTGGAAGTCACATATTAATTATATTAAAGGTAAAATATCCAAATCAATTGGAATACTACACAGAGTGAAATATTTGCTGAATCAACCCACACTATATACCTTGTATCATTCATTAATACTCCCATACATGACTGTCAAGTGGCCCTCACTCTTGTGAGGTTTGACCAGCAGTTTCCCCCACTTGAACGGGAAGCTTGCTTTGGAAGATAGAACTGGAAATCACTCAGTGACAAAGACTCAGCTTTTCCTTTTCTTTCCTTTTATTTTTGTAAAGTCATCAAGGCCAAGCACAGCCAAGCACAGATGAAAAACCTTTAAATACAACACAAATAAAGGGTCAAGGAGAACGTAACCCAAGAACCCATAATAAATCAACATAACCCAAAATCAAATACTCAGTTTTTAAATTACTAAAACCCAAAATAGAAAATACTCACATCTAAAGCACCCCAAATACTAAACACATC
This sequence comes from Pholidichthys leucotaenia, assembly GCA_020510985.1. NCBI lineage: Eukaryota > Metazoa > Chordata > Actinopteri > Cichliformes > Pholidichthyidae > Pholidichthys > Pholidichthys leucotaenia. The sequence continues at coordinate 491,715,662 of CM035836.1, read as the reverse complement.
TTAAAACACTGTTCAATAATGATTTTTAACCTTACAACTTTAACAGCTTTTAACTTTTAAACTCTTAAAATACACTCCATTTTAACTATACTTTTAAACCCACGATTTTATAAATATGACATTTTAATTTACATTTCAAACACATGTTTTTTTAATACATCACATTTAACCTAAACTTGATCAAATGACTTTCCAAATGCAGCTACAAAGACACATATTGCAAATGGATGTTCACCGGCTCCTTCTTCCTTGCTTGAAACAAGCTTTAGTCCTGCAGTCTTTTCCAAAGTCCAAACTCTCCAACCATTTCTCTCACACACTGCTTACTCTCCACTGCCCTGTGAGTAACTGCCTCCAAACTCTCTTAATCACCAGATCATTCCCACCTGGTGCAATCAACCAACTGAATCAGAATCAGAATCAGAATTAGGTTTATTGCCATTGTTCATGTGGTACACAAACTAGGAATTTGTCTCGGTGCAATGCTGCAACATTAAACATGATAAAATAAAAGAAATAAACTATACATGCAATAAAGTGTAGAATAAGAGTGAGTGATACTGGTCAGCAGTTAAAATATATTAGCGAGCAGCAGATACTGTGGAGAACCATATAGTGCAGTCGGTAATGCAGGAAGAAAACAGTGATGATTGACATGAGTCTGGTTGAGCTGCTGTACATAGTGCACGAGAGTCAATAAGTCACTTAGTGTTCAGCAGTCTAATGGCAGAGGGGAAGAAGCTGTTCATGTGACGGGAGGTTTTAGTCTGGATGGACCGAAGTCTTCTACCTGAGGGGAGGGGGGCAAACAGTACGTGACCAGGGTGTGAGGGATCGGCTATGATCCGGCCAGCACGCCTCCGGGTCCTGGAGATGTACAGATCCTGGAGAGATGGGAGCTTGCAGCCGATCAGCTTCTCAGCAGTGCGCACGACGCGCTGCAGCCTTAGTCTGTCCCTGGCAGTGGCTCCTGCGTACCACACGGTTATGGAGGTGGTGAGGATGGACTCGATGATGGCTGTGTAGAACTGCACTAACATCTTGGTGGGTAGCTGCTCTCAGGCTGGGAAGCACACCCAGATCTAAAGCACTCAGGCAGAGAGGGTGTGGCCTGCAGCTCAGCTCAACACCTCCCACTCAATCTTCCCATGGAAACCGCTGGAAAGATCGTGCACAGTAAACTAGTGGTCAGAGATTTCCTCCTAGGCCTCCTGCCTGATCCTCCACTGGCAGCAGGACCACCAAACGTCGGACGTCCCAGTGAAGAATTATGGACTGAAGGTCCCTCCGAATGCTGGAGGCAGGATGCTTGGATGCTGATGTTGCAGGCCTCACCTCAGGAACACAAGAGCTTGCCACAACTCTAACATTCACATCTCATACAATGCCTCTGGGGTCTGGGTTGACACTGATGACTCTCCCAAGCTTAAAATGACCCCTCAATGCATTCTGGTCACACAGCCAAACAATATCTCCAACTGCAACGTTCCTCTGTGTGGTGTGCCATTTACTCCTCACGAAGAGATTAGGACCGGCAAGTTGGCTCCAGGACCTCCAAAATTTATTTACCTGGTGCTGCATTTCCTGAAGTCTCTTATAGGGATAGCTTGCGAAGTTGAGTGTTTTCCAGTCACCACTTGATGATGCTCGTCCCAACAGAAGTGTATTGGGTGTAATGTACTGCACGGTGTCTTCATGGCTCTGCACCCTGGCATCAATGGGATGCTCATTAGAAAGATTAGCGGCTAGCTGAAGTGTTGTCACCTGAAGTGAAGTTCGCTGTAACTGAGCCCTGAGTCTCTTTCCAGACTCTGGAATGCCTTCTTCACAATCCGAACAGCTGCTTCAGCAGAGCCATTTCGATGAGGTGAATCAGCTAGCTGGATTTTTCAGTACCAGTCAGTTCCATTTTGAGCTGAAGTCTCCTCCACAGCAGGCCTGTCGAGGCCATCCAAAAACTGATACAACTCTTTCAGAACAGGCTTGGCACCAACAAAATTGGTCCCTGGATCGGACCAAATCTTCTTAGGATGCCCTCGAATTGCTGTAAACCTCTGATAAGCCATCAGAAAGCTTTCAGTCGACATGGTGTTGGCCAGCTCTGTGTGGATTGCTCTACTGGCCATACAGCAGAATACGACTCCCCAAACCTTCATTGTGACTCTTCCTCACATCATCTTTGACCAGATAAGGTCCAAACAGGTCGACTGCTGTGAACTCAAATGGGGATGCTTGCCCACTTCTCTCTTGAGGCAGATCACCCATCACTTGCTGGCAAGTGATGGGTGGTGCTGCACTTGGGTTTGGCCTCCTGAAATGCTAGCCGAACCAAAATGGTCCCTTTCTGCTTTACAGGCTTCGTCAGACCAATCGGGTCATACAGTCCAGAAACTTGGCTGAGTAACTCTCGTCGTGTCAGTGGGTCTGGCGTCTGGGATCTCACCTGCTCCAATTGAAGGTCCTGGCCGAGTCTCATTTTCCTCTTCGAGAAATTTATCCCAACTATGACATAAAGCTTATCATCCTCCAGGGAGTAGCCAAGGCCAAGAGCTTTATTGTCCTCCTCTTTGAGCTGATTCGGCAGGATCACAGTCTTTGGGATAGCCACCTGTTCCTGTTTTCCAGCAGACTCCCTCCTACTTTGGCCAGAGAAGACCCACGGCTTCAACTCGAACCCTCCTGCTTTCAGGATCTGCTCTACATTTTCTGTAATGACTTTGAGCTGGTCTAAGTTGTCATGAGAGGTTAACAAGTCATCGACATAGCTGTCCTCCTGCAACATTTGACGCTCTTCCTCAAGATGGCTGAACTGAGGGAGATTAGCCGTCTCTCTCATGGCAAGTTGAGCAATACAACCTGCTGGCTTATCTCCAATGTTAACTCTCGTGACTGCATAGTCACCAAGCTCCTCCTATTCAGAGCCACGCCACAGGAACCTATGCAAATGCACCTCTTGGTCTTCAAGCCACACTGAATTGTACATTTTCTTTATGTCTCCCCACGCAGCAAAAGCTCCCCTCCGGAATTTGAGAAGCACAGCATGGATGGAATTGAGGACGTCTGGGCCTTTTAGCAGGAGAGCATTGAGACTCACCCCTCTGCACTTTTGACTACTGTTCCAGACCAGTCTCACTGGAGTTGTAACAGAGTGTGGGTTGGGTGCGATGAGGTGGCTGATGTACCATACTGGACCACTCCATGCATAAAGGACGTCTTTAGGCAACTTCATTGCGGCCTGGCGCTCGACCATCTCGTGAATTTGTGCAGCATAGGCAGCCTTCCACTCTGGCTCCCTAGCCAGCTGCCTCTCAGTCCTGAAGAATGTGACCTCAACTGCACTCCTGTTGCTTGGTAATGAGGCTGGATCTGCTACCCAGGGGTACTTGGCGTGCCAGTGAGGCCTCTCACTGTGATCATCAGCAGCTACATATGTGAGGCCACTCTTTACCACCTCCAGCTCCCTTTCTTCAGCGAGGGTCATTTCCTTGCCACCTGGCTGGCAGTTCCCACAGCGACAGCCCCCATATCTCGGGACGCAACCAGCGCCAATACTATCCCATTTCCACCACTCGAGGAAGTTGGAAGTAGTAGCTGCACAACTAGATTGATGAGATTGGACAGCAATTGAGGCTTGCTGGCTTTGTGGAGGATAAATGGGGACTGCGCAGGTATGTTCTTCATACTTTACAGTAGCAGTTCTCATAGACCTTGCGAAGTGCGTTCTTGATGTGTAGGCTGATACAGTGACCTCTTCAAACAGCTCAGAATGAGTGCCCGCAACTGTCTTTCCCATTGGTCCATCCCACAGCACGAGGTCCCCCACTGTGCAAATCTTCTGCGGAGCCAGCTGACCCTCCTTGTGACTTACAAGGAGCTGGATCTCTTTTGGTCTTACCAGGTCACTGAGCGGAACATCTGGGAAGAACTCTTGCAGTTTTTTGGCTGACACATGTCTGTGGATATCTGCAGTGCTGTCTAAGCCATAGCAAATCAGCTGGGGGGACTTGAGAGTACCTCTTGAGGTGTTAATACGAATTTTCAGGAGATACCGCTTTGTTTTGACATGGATTTTCATGCCTCCTACACTATGGACCACAAGCATGATGTCTTCACTTCTAAGATTAAGCCGACCTGCTGCCTCATGGGTGATATAATTGGTGTCAGAAGCTAGGTCGATTAGGGTCCCAATTTTCTGCCCAGCATTAGCTGTTACCTCCAGCAGCATCATGATGACAGGCCACTCCGCTAGGCCGCTCTCTGCCAGAAGACTTGAGTGACTCTTTGCAACATGGGAGGTACTTATTGCTGTGTTGCAGAATGTGTCCCGGCATTGTTGGGCTAATTCAGGCGAGAGCTTTCTGAAGAATTCTTCCTGGGCCTTGGTGTAATTCCTCTTATTGCCACCTCCCGCTGTACTGCCTTTGCTCCTCCTCTGGGCCGTGCTGCCTCTGGATGCTCCAGCATTGGGACACAGATAGTAGTGATGGTCTGTGGCTCTCTTGCCCTCACACTCAGGATTTTTGCACAGAAATGAAGTCTTGCAGTGATTGTTGTCATCATGGACCTCCAGACATTTCCAGAAGGCTCCCAGCTTTTGCACTGCATCCTTCTTCTCTGTGAACTTGAGCACACAGAACTTTTTGCAGAAGTACAGCTTTTTCTTATGCTTGATGTCCCCACAGACAACGCATCCTGAGAGATGGCTACTTGACTGGTTTGAGGCTCTGGTTCTGGCTTACCTTTGCTCAGATCGAGTCTCTTTCCTTGGCGGCTCTTCATCCCTCAATTGATCCAGCTGCTCATAGATGCTCTCTTGTCTCTTGAGGAAGGCCAGAAGACTGTCAAAGTGCTTCTCTGGTTCGGCACTGATCCTCTCAGCTGCATAGAGAAGCCACTCTTTCTTCAACGCATCAGGAAGCTTGCTTTCAACTGACTTTGTCAGAGGGTTTTTTAAAGCACCAGTGTCACCAAGGTCACTCAGGTCTTCAAGGGCTTTCTCAACAGCTTGGATGAGCTCAACAATTTTCCTGGGCTGGTGACTTTTGACAGCTGGAAGTCTCTGGAGCTCCTCAACTATTTCAATAGCGATTGCAGTTTGGCTTCCAAACCGGTTCTCCAGGACACGGAAGATGTCATCTGCTGTACTGTAGGTCATCAGCCGAAGATCTCTCATTATTTTTTCATCCAAACTGTCAAGAAGCTGGAGCTTTTTGACTTCCTTTGAGCCAGTGGGTTCTCCTTGCCTCTGAAGGGCCTCCCAGTTTCTTTTCCAGTGATGAAAGTCTCGCCTGATGCCAGTAAACTTGGGGAGGGAGGTTGGCTTCAGTCCAATGGCTGATGTTGGGTAGCAGATGGAAGCTGCACTCTCAACTCTTTCGGCGTCTTCTTTAGCTTTTGCTTGAATAAACTCTGCTTTTCTTGACACCAACTGAAGAATGGACTGCTCAAGCTCTCGTACACGCAGCTGGAAGTCTTTCTGCTCAACACTTCCACTGTGTGTATAGCTCTTTTGCCCTCTTAACCAGACTTTCCATGTAATCAAACATGAAGTCAAAGGTCTCCTTATTTCTGCCGTGTTCAAAGGAAATCACACTCTTTACCTTCTCCTCTGCAGCTTTCACCACCATCATCAGTTCCTCCTCTCCAAAGTTGGCCCAAAGTTTCTTTTGGATGAGGTCCTTCAGCTCATTCAGTTTCATCTCACACTCACTTGCAGTTTTCCCAATATCGGCCTTTTGCTGCTCACTCAACCCGGGAATTTCTTCAGGATCTGCATCCAACTCCGCCTCTGCAAGGTACTGGGCCTCCACATCATCATTGGCTTCCATGACTTTGTTGGCCTCAACTATGAGCTTTTTGAAACTGTCTCTGAGCTCCTCTTTGGGCATTATGGCATGCATCCGGACAATGTTGTTGGCCAACCAGGAGAATTGCCGCTTTGCAGATGTCCTATTGGCTTTAAGCTGCTCCAGTGACTTTGAGTCAGCCATCTTCTTTCCCGACAGGATTGAGTAAGGTGCTATTCAGTGTGTTACCAGGCCTCTGGACTTCCATGCCTGGCCAGTTGCTGTTCAGGGTACTCTGTTCCAGTCTCTACACCGGTTTTTCACTGTCAAGTGGCCCTCACTCTTGAGAGGTTTGACCAGCAGTTTCCCCCACTTGAACGGGAAGCTTGCTTTGGAAGATAGAACTGGAAATCACTCAGTGACAAAGACTCAGCTTTCCTTTTCTTTCCTTTTATTTTTGTAAAGTCATCAAGGCCAAGCACAGCCAAGCACAAGTGAAAAACCTTTAAATACAACACAAATAAAGGGTCAAGGAGAATGTAACCCAAGAACCCATAATAAATCAACATAACCCAAAATCAAATACTCAGTTTTTAAATTACTAAAACCCAAAATAGAAAATACTCACATCTAAAGCACCCCAAATACTAAACACATCTTAAAACACTGTTCAATAATGATTTTTAACCTTACAACTTTAACAGCTTTTAACTTTTAAACTCTTAAAATACACTCCATTTTAACTATACTTTTAAACCCACATGATTTTATAAATATGACATTTTAATTTACATTTCAAACACGTGGTTTTTTTTAATACACCACATTTAACCTAAACTTGATCAAATGACTTTCCAAATGCAGCTACAAAGACACATATTGCAAATGGATGTTCACCGGCTCCTTCTTCCTTGCTTGAAACAAGCTTTAGTCCTGCAGTCTTTTCCAAAGTCCAAACTCTCCAACCATTCCTCTCACACACTGCTTACTCTCCACTGCCCTGTGAGTAACTGCCTCCAAACTCCCTTAATCACCAGATCATTCTCACCTCCTTACTTCCGGCGCCACACGAGTTGGCTGCCTTTTGCAACAGCGGCTCAATTCCGAGTCTTTTTTTTCCTTCTTCTCTCTTTTGATCCGGTGACAACTCTCTGATCCAGCACACTTTTCACTCCATTTATATCACGGACACACAAATCGCCCCAAATGTCTCCCGAGTCGGTGGATGGAGCCACTGTGTATAGCAGGAGACGGTACAGCAGGAAAGAGCTGCTAGCACTCAACCGCCACCCGGTGCTAACGGAAAAACTCGACATACCAGGAGAACTGAGGCGATAACGCCGGGGGTGCCAGGCTGGAGTAAAGCGGAACGCAAGAAATATAAGGTACAGACCCACCCTTCCATCCGTTGTTATGGGGAATGTACGATCGTTACTGGGAAAGGTAGATGAGCTAGCGGCTATCTCCCGCTACGATAGCATATACCGGGAGTGTAGTCTGTATCTATTCACAGAGACTTGGCTAAACGAATTAGCAGCAGATGCTAACATTGAACTGGAGGGTTTCCATGCGATACGGGCAGACCGAACATCAGACAGTGGCAAAGCAAGGGGCGGTGGAGTGATAATGAATGTTAACAACAGCTGGTGCAGACCGGGACATATCACTGTTAAACAACGACACTGCAGCAAAGACATTGAGTTGCTAGCTGTTAGCATGCAGCCTACATATCTTCCGAGGGAATACTCACACGTGATCTGCATTGTTGTTTATGCAAATCCGACGGCGAACGCTGGGACAGCGTGTGACGTCATCCATTCAGTAACCAGCAGGCTGCAGACAGAACACCCAGATGCTCTTCTCCTCATCTCAGGCGATGTCAACAATGTTTCACTGTCTCCCATTATACCTACGTTTACCCAGTACGTCACATGCCACACTAGAGACAATAAAACACTGGACTTATTCTACGCAAACACTAAGGAGGCGTACACCTCATCACAACTCCCCCCACTCGGGAGATCGGATCACAACTTGGTTCATCTCCGGCCGGTGAACAAACCCCTAGTGCACAGACAACCTCCGGCCATGTGCACAGTGAAGTTATGGTCTGAGGAGGCAATGGACACTCTAAAGGGCTGTTTTGAAACCACCGCCTGGGAGCAGCTCTGCAATCCACATGGTGAGGACATCGATGGCCTCACTCACACCATCATGGACTACATCAGCTTCTGTGTGGACAACACCGTACCCACCAAGACCATACGGTGTTGCTCAAACAACAAACCCTGGATCAACCCTGAGATAAAAACACGTCTGAGGGAGAAGAGGATCTTCAGGTCGGGGAACAGAGAGATGCTGAAGTCCGTACAGAGGGAGCTGAGGAGAAAGAGCAGAGAAGGCAAGGACAGCTTCAGGAAGAAGATGGAGGACAAGCTGCAACAGAGCGACATCAGCGGGGTCTGGAGAAACCTTAAAACCATCTCTGGGCTCCAGAATACCTCCCCCCAGGTCACGGGGGGGCAGGGAGTGGGCGAACAATCTGAATCTGTTCTTCAATAGGTTTGACCAACCGCCCTCCCCCCTGACTGCACAACAACCACTGCTGCCTCTAAAGACATCAAATCCTGCTGCCCACTCCCCACTCCACCAACACCCCCCACTCCCAACACACAGCCCCACAACCTGACCCTCACTAAGACCCAGGTGAGGACGGAGCTGAGGAAGATCAAGGCGAGGAAGGCGTCGGGACCGGACGGCATCAGCACAAAGCTCCTCAAGTCCTGTGCAGACCAGCTGTGTGGGATTGTGACGTACATCTTCAATCTGAGCCTGAAGCTGGGAAGGGTACCACAGCTGTGGAAAACATCTTGTGTGGTACCTGTACCAAAGACTTCCCACCCCAAAGATCTGAACAGCTACAGACCAGTTGCCCTGGCGTCCCACATGATGAAGACCCTGGAGAGACTGCTCCTTGCTCACCTCCGCCCCCTGGTGGGATCAGCGATGGATCCACTCCAGTTCGCCTACCAGCATGGCATTGGGGTGGAGGATGCGGTGATCTTCCTCCTTCACCATTCTCTGTCCCACCTGGAGAAGCCCGGGAACGTGGTGAGGATCATGTTCTTTGACTTCTCCAGTGCTTTCAACACCATCCAACCGATGATCCTGAAGAACAAGCTGCTGTGCGCAGGGGTGGACCAGCACCTGTCATCGTGGATCCTGGACTACCTCACAAACCGGCCTCAGTTTGTGAGAACCCGGGACTGTGTGTCTGACACGATCATCGGTAGTACGGGGGCCCCCCAGGGAACGGTTTTGGCTCCCTTCCTGTTCACCCTTTATACTGCGGACTTCTCACACAACACAACACACTGCCATCTACAGAAGTTCTCTGATAACTCTGAGATCATTGGCCTCATCTCCAGCGGAGATGAAGCTGAGTACAGAGGGCTTATCCAGGACTTCATGGACTGGTGCCATTGGAACTGCCTCCAAATCAACGCGAGAAAAACTAAGGAGCTGGTGGTGGACTGCTGCAGGCAAGGACAACCCCTCACAGCATCAGTAAATATACAGGGAATAGACATCAAGATGGTGACATCCTATAAGTACTTGGGTGTCCATCTGAACAATAAACTAGACTGGTCACACAATACCGACGCACTCTACAAGAAGGGACAGCGCAGGCTGTTCCTACTGAGGAGACTCAGGTCTTTTGGTGTACAAGGGGCGCTGCTGAAGATATTCTATGACACGGTGATGGCATCAGTCATCACTTTTGGAGTGGTCTGCTGGAGCAGTAACATTACAGCAGCCGATAGGAAGAGACTGAACAAACTGATCAAGAAAGCTAGCTCTGTCCTGGGGCAGTGCCCTGACCCAGTGGAGGAGATAGGAGAGAGAAGGATGGTGGCCAAACTGTCATCTCTGCTGGAGTCCGAGTTCCACCCTATGCAGGACATACTGAATGAACTGAGGAGCTCATTTAGCAGCAGACTACATCATCCTAGGTGCACAACCGAGAGGTTTCGCAGGTCCTTCCTACCTACCGCTGTCAGACTGTACAACCTAAGCAGGGCTGCTCGCAGAGATAGCAAAAAAACGTGACAACCTAATAGTTTTGAGTGCAAAAGACGCAATAGACTTACACAATGGTCCCCTCCGGTATACAACTAGGAAAATACCGGTCGCTATGGAGGGTGAGAATATGTATGGGTACATAATCATACCATGTAGGATAACTAAGTAGACGGTTGTGCTGTTTCATTCCATCTAGCTACAATGCTCCGCACTGTGTTTATATATATATATATTTATATGTACATACACTACCGTTCAAAAGTTTGGGGTCACTTAGAAATTTCCTTATTTTTGAAAGAAAAGCACTTTTTTCAGTGAAGATAACTTTAAACTAATCAGAAATACACTCTATACATTGCTAATGTGGTAAATGACTATTCTAGCTGCAAATGTCTGGTTTTTGGTGCAATATCTACATAGGTGTATCGAGGCCCATTTCCAGCAACTATCACTCCAGTGTTCTAATGGTACAATGTGTTTGCTCATTGCGTCAGAAGGCTAATGGATGATTAGAAAACCCTTGTGCAATCATGTTAGGTCTGCAATGCTGTAATTGCTGCAAATGGAGGATTCTTTGACGAAAGCAAAGTTTGAAGGAAAAAATTATTATTTCAAATACAAATCATTATTTCTAACCTTGTCAGTGTCTTGACTAAATTTTCTATTCATTTTACAACTCATGGTGGTAAATAAGTGTGACTTTTCATGGAAAACACAAAATAATTGTCTGGGTGACCCCAAACTTTTGAACGGTAGTGTATGTATACTTGCTGCTCTTGTTTTTTTTCTCTCTTGCCTTCTGATTGTTGCTCTGAGTGTTGCTATCCCTGTGCTGTTGCAATCCTGGAATTTCCTCATTGTGGGACTAATAAAGGCTTATCTCATCTTATCTTATCTTATCTTATTCCCACCTGGTGCAATCAACCAACTGCCCTCAGGCTGGGAAGCACACCCAGATCTAAAGCACTCAGGCAGAGAGGGTGTGGCCTGCAGCTCAGCTCAACAATGACATATTGTACTGAAGTATGGGGAAATACATATAAAACAAACATATATCCAGTCTTTATGCCTCAGAAGAGAGCTATTAGAATAATAAACAATGCTGCTTACAGGGAACCAACAAACCCACTTTTTCTTAAATTAAAAGCTCTCAAGTTGAAAGATCTGGTTGACTTTAAAACTGCAGTAATGATGTTTAAAGTGAAGAATCTATCACTGCCCACAAATATCCAAAAGTTGTTCCAAATAAGGGAGAAACAATATCATTTCAGAGGAACATGTATATTTCAAAAACCTTCAGTGAGAACTACCACCAAGCAACACTGTGTTTCAGTGCAAGGAGTCAGATTATGGAACGATTTTGGACCTGAATTAAAATCATGTACAACGCTTAGACAATTTAAACAAAAACTAAAGGAAGAAATACTCCAAACATATTTACAAGATGACATGTAAAATCACATAAGGATTCAATTCAATTCAATTCAATTCAACTTTATTTATATAGCGCCATTTCACAACAACAGTCATCTCATAGCACTATCAACTGTAGGGGGGAACCCCCACAGTTGCAGAAAGACCCCAGCAATCAGGTGATCCCCTGTGAGCAAGCACTTGGCGACGGTGGAGAGGAAAAACTCCCTTTTAACAGGAAGAAACCTCCAGCAGAACCAGGCTCAGGGAGGGGCAGTCATCTGCTGCGACTGGCTGGGGGGTGAGGGGACAGAGAAGATGAAAAGAACAGACATGTAGAGAGCAAACAGCACGATGGGGACTCAATCTATGGGAGAGAACAAACAAATGTTAATGACCAGCAAAAAAAAAAATATTTCATAGAGAGTGAGGAAAGGAGTGAGGCCCAGTGCATTACTGGAGGTCCCCCGGCTGACTAAACCTATTAGCAGCATAACTAAGGGAGGGTTCAGAAACACATGATCCCTCCCTAATTGTAGGCTATATCAAAAAGGTAGGTTTTAACCCTAATCTTAAAAACAGAGATCGAGTCTGACTCCCGAATCCAGATTGGCAGCTGATTCCACAGGAGAGGAGCTTGATAACTGAAGGCTCTGCCTCCCATTGTACTTTTGGAGATTCTAGGTATTACAAGTAGTCCTGCATTTTGGGAGCGTAGTGCTCTGTTAGGATAATACGGTAGTATCAGATCTTTTAAATAAAAAGGAGCCTGATTGTTTAGAGCTTTGTAAGTAAGAAGAAGGATTTTAAACTTAATTCTAAACTCTATGGGAAGCCAATGAAGGGAGGCCAGAACCGGAGAGATATGATCTCTCTTTCTAGTACCTGTTAAAACTCTTGCTGCAGCATTTTGGATCAGCTGAAGACTTTTTAAAGATGTTTTAGGACAACCTGATAATAAAGAATTACAATAATCTAATCTCGAGCTAACAAAAGCGTGGATCAGTTTCTCAGCATCACTCTGAGACAAGATGCTCCTAATCTTGGCAATATTACGCAAATGATAGAAGGCAGTCTTAGAAACAAATTTAATATGTGAATTGAAGGACAAATCCTGATCAAAAATAACTCCAAGGTTCCTCACAGAGCTATTAAGAGAAAGAGTAACTGCATCCAAACTGAAAGTTTGATTTGGAAAGGAATTTCTAAGGTTTTTTGGACCAACAAGAATGACTTCAGTCTTATCTGAATTTAATAGCAGGAAATTACAAGTCATCCAAGCTTTGATTTCCTTAAGACAGGCTTCTAACTTGGCTAATTGATTACTATCATCTGGCTTCATTGACAGGTATAATTGTGTGTCATCTGCATAACAATGAAAATGTATACAGTGCTTTCTAATAATGTTGCCTAACGGAAGCATATATAAACTAAAAAGAGTAGGGCCTAGCACAGATCCCTGTGGAACTCCATGACTAAGCTTTGAGTTGAAAGAAAACTCATTATTTACATGAACAAACTGGAACCTATCAGATAAATAAGATCTAAACCACTGCAACGAAGTTCCATTAAGTCCAACATAGTGTTCTAATCTATCAAGTAGAATATTATGATCGATAGTATCAAAAGCTGCACTCAGGTCTAAAAGGACAAGTACAGAAATTAGTCCATTATCAGATGCAATGAGGAGGTCGTTAGTGACCTTCGCTAAGGCTGTTTCAGTACTATGATGGATTCTAAACCCAGATTGAAACTCTTCAAGTAAACCATTTCCCTGCAGGTGGTCGAATAATTGCGTAGCAACAACTCTTTCTAAGATTTTTGAAATGAAAGGGAGATTAGAGATTGGTCTATAGTTAGCTAAAGCTCCTGGATCTAGCGTTGGCTTTTTGAGTAAGGGTTTAATTACAGCTGTTTTAAAAGCCTGCGGTACATGGCCTAAAGTTAATGAAGAATTGATTATATGAAGAATAAAGCTACCAATAAGTGGGAAGACTTCTTTAAATAACCTAGTAGGAATAGGGTCTAAAAGACAAGTTGAAGGTTTGGATGAGGAAACTATTTTGTCTAACTCACAAAGGTCGATTGGAGTAAACTCATCAAGACAGACATCAAAAGAAGGAGTTGTAGTAGTTACAATATTTAAGTTAACTGTGGGAAGAATCTGATTGATTTTATCTCTGATGGATGAAATTTTATTATTGAAAAAGTTCATAAAGTCCTGACTAGTAAGCTCTAAGGGAATGCTAGGATTGACAGAGTCCTGACTCTTTGTCAACCTGGCTACAGTACTGAAAAGAAACCTGGGATTATTCTTGTTCTCTTCTATTAATGCAGAGTAATAACTTGTTCTAGCTTTTCTAAGAGATTTTTTATAAATTAAAAGATGATTTCTCCAAGCTAAATAGATTTCATCTAAATTAGTAGAGCGCCATTTTCTTTCTAATTGACGAGTCTTCTGTTTTAAGCTACGAGTTTCTGTGTTGAACCAAGGAGTTAGAAATCTCTGATTAGACTTTTTCTTTTTTAAGGGGGCCACCAAGTCTAGAGCCTGATGCAGAGAAGCTGAAACACTATCCACCATGTTATCAATTACAGAAGGAGCAAGCTGTCTATAGCTTATTTCCGTTGTGTTGACACATGGCATAGAGGAAACAATCTGCATAAATTTGGAAACAGCATCATCTGAGAGGCATCTACTGTAATAATATTTTTCTTTAGGAGCCAAATAGTCAGAAATAGTAAAATCAAAGGTTAACAGACAATGGTCTGACAGTACAGGGTTATGAGGAGACACTACAAGATTTTCTATTTCTATGCCATATGTCAGAACAAGGTCCAATGTATGGTGGAGGTAATGAGTAGAATTTCCTACTTTCTGAGAAAACCCAATCGAGTCTAATATTGAATTAAATGCCACATTAAGGCAGTCACTATCTACATCCACATGTATATTAAAGTCCCCTACTATAATTATTCTATCAGATTTCAGCACTAAATCAGCTAAGAAATCAGCAAATTCGGATAAAAATTCTGAGTAGGTTGATGGGGGACGATAAACTATGGCAAATAAAATTGGGTTTAACCTAAAATTGCTAAAGTGCCCAATACTGAGGACCAGGCCCTCAAAGGAATTATAACATGTTTTTTGCTTTACATTAACTAGTAATTTGGAATGGTAAATTGTTGCTACTCCTCCTCCACGACCAGAACTTCTGGGATTTTGACAGTTTAAATAACCAGAGGGAGTTGATTCATTTAAACCAACATAATCCTCTTGCCCTAACCAAGTCTCTGTAAGGGAAATTAAATCAATCCGATGATCAATTAACAGATCATGGACTAACAGAGACTTGGGAGTTAGAGACCTAATATTTAGTAAACCACATTTAATTTTTAAATTATTAGGAGGAACAGAGGCCAAATCATTCAATTTAGAGGCTTTATGTTTAATTTGAGTTTTACCAATGTTTTGCTTTATCACTTTGGGATGCTTATGCATGATATTTTTATTTACTTTGGAGGGAGCAGACAACGATTCTCTGATGGGGAAGACAGGGGGGATTGACATGTCCAGCCTGTGTTGTGTTGTAGCTTAGTTGTTTGTTTTTTTTTGTCACATTTTGTCTTAGCTTTGTTCTGAATTGTAATCGCTCTTGTTTTGTTTTTCTTTTGAATTCTTGGATGGAATTCAATTCAATTCAATTCAGCTTTATTTATATAGCGCCATTTCACAACAACAGTCATCTCATAGCACTATCAACTGTAGGGGGGACCCCCACAGTTGCCGAAAGACCCCAGCAATCAGGCGATCCCCTGTGAGCAGCACTTGGCGACGGTGGAGAGGAAAAACTCCCTTTTAACAGGAAGAAACCTCCAGCAGAACCAGGCTCAGGAGGGGCAGTCATCTGCTGCGACTGGCTGGGGGGTGAGGGGATAGAGAAGAAGAAAAGAACAGACATGTAGAGAGCAAACAGCACGATGGGGACTCAATCTATGGGAGAGAACAAACAAATGTTAATGACCAGCAAAAAAAATATTTCATAGAGAGTGAGGAAAGGAGTGAGGCCCAGTGCATTATTGGAGGTCCCCCGGCTGACTAAACCTATTAGCAGCATAACTAAGGGAGGGTTCAGAAACACATGATCCCTCCCTAATTGTAGGCTATATCAGAAAGGTAGGTTTTAACCCGGCTCTTAAAAATAGATTTTTTCATAAACTTTCCTCTCATAAAAATGGCTCTTTAGGGGGGTAATTTTTTTTAATTCTTCAGATAAAAATGCCATCTTTTTCATATAAATGTTCCACAGTTTTCTAATAAAATTTTAACTTTTTCTGGCAATTTCTTTTTCTAGTAAATCTTTTCTTTTTTCCAAATTTGTGATTTTTTCCCCCATAAAATTGTAGCTTTTGCCACAAGTTTTTTTTTTTGTCTCATATATTTATTACCTTTTACTTGTGGAAAAAAATGTGACAAATTTATCTAAAAAAAATACAACAGACTTTTTCCAGTGAGTTTGGGATTTTTTTGTCCCATAAATTTCTTGTTAATCATGAGTAAGTTTTCCTCAGAAAATTGCATTATTTTATATATATATACAGCCATGGACAAAATTGTTGGTACCCCTCTGTTAATGAAAGAAAAACCCACAATGGTCACAGAAATAACTTGAATCTGACAAAAGTGGTAATAAATAAAAATTCTATGAACATTAACCAATGAAAATCAGACAATGCTTTTGAATTGTGGTTCAACAGAATTATTTTAAAAAACAAACTCATGAAACAGACCTGGACAAAAATGATGATACCCCTAGAAAAGATTGAAAATAATGTGACAATAGGGACATGTTCAACCAAGATGTGTCCTCTAATTAACATCATAGGTGTCTACAAACTTGTAATCAGTCAGTCGGCCTATTTAAAGGGTGACAAGTAGTTTATTTATTTATTTAGCGAATGCAAAGTCCTTAAGCCAAGCAGTTGCCTCCTGGTTTGCTGTATGGAGGGTGTGTAATCCTCCTTCCAGTCTTTGGAGCGGGCAAACCTCTATGATGTGTTCCATAGTTTGCTCCTCTCCACATGCGCACAGTGGGCTAGGGTTACTGCCCCATCTGTGAAGGCTGGCCAAGCAGGGGCCATGTCCAGTCCTGAAGCGATTGAGTGTAGACCACTGTCTCCTTGGGAGGTTGGTGCCCGGGACCTGTTGGTTGGGGTTTATCACCAGCTGTTTGTTTGGGACCTCCTTAGTCTCCCATTCCTCTTGCCAAGCTGTCTGGATGGTAAAGTCAGCTGGGGGAGGGTTTTTCCAAATCGGCCGTCTGGATGAAAGTCGGGCAGTGGGTGGGGTGTAGATATCTGCATGGATTGGTAAGTGAGGAAAATCTTTAACTTTTTGGAGCATCCTTTGAGTTAATGCTGCTCGCCGGATGTGTGGAGGGGCTATGTTTGACAGTACAGAGAGCCAGGGGAGTGGTGTTGAGCGGATTGTTCCAGTTATAGTTCTCATGGTTGAGTTGAGCTGGGTGTCTACATGGTGTGTGTAAGATGACCTGGACCAGACAGGGGCACAATATTCTGCTACAGAGTATGAAAGGGCCAGTGCTGAGGTGCGCAGGGTGGAGACTGCCGCCCCCCATTTTGCACCAGCGAGCTTGCAGAGCAGGTTGTTTCGTACTTTCACCTTAGCAGCCGTCCCCTTTAGATGTTCCTTGAAGGATAAGGTCCTATCAAGGGTCACTCCAAGATAAGTTGGATTTGGGGCATGCTTAAGCTTGAGTCCGCTCAGGTGGATGTTTAGTTCTCTGGCAGCTTTTGCATTGTGGAGATGAAATACACTGGAGACGGTTTTTGCTGGGCTTGGTTTTAGGCGCCAGATTTTGCAGAACTGGTCCAGTTTAGCAAGATCTTCCGTGAGCACCCGTTCCAGTGGTTCAAAGTCTGGTGCTTGGAATGCCAAACAGATGTCGTCTGCATAGATGAATTTGCGGGATTTTGTAGTAGGCAGGTCGTTTATGTAGAGGTTGAACAGAGTTGGAGCTAGAACTGAGCCTTGTGGGAGTCCGTTTTTCTGCATTCTCCATGCACTTGTGTTCTGACTGAGGTGGACTCTGAACCTTCGGTTGGTCAGCAGGGTTTTTATAATTGCTGTTGCCCAAGCAGGGATCGCCTTTATAAGTTTCAGGAGGAGGCCTTTGTGCCAGACCATATCATAGGCAGCTGTAAGATCGAGAAACACAGCCCCTGTCTTCAGTCTGCTCTCGAAGCCATTTTCAATGAAGGTGGTTGGGGCCAGTACTTGTTCTCCTGTACTGCGGTCCTTGCGGAAACCTGCTTGATCCATACTTAGAATATCCTCTATTTCTGGGGAAATGCGTTGCAGTATTAGGCGCTCCATGATTTTGTAAGGAACGCTGAGTAGGGAGATTGGGCGGTAGCTTGCTGGTAGTTTGTGGTCTTTGCCAGGTTTTGGGATGGCAATGACCTTTGCTGTCCGCCATTTCTTTGGGATCGAGTTCGTTTGTGTGATCCTTGTGTAGAATTGTGTCAACCAGATTAGGGCTCGGGGGCCAAGATTCTTCATGAATTCTGGGAAGATGTTATCGTATCCTGCTGCCTTTCCACATTTCAGGCCCTGTAGGACTTTCTCCAGTTCAGCAGCCTCGAAGGGTTCAGGGTTCGTTTCCTCTACAGGCATTTTTTGGTGTTTTTTTAGCTCAGTTGTAACTGCTGTTCTGGTGTCTTTGTCTTGGGGTGCTTTGGCGATAGTCAGTAGGTGGGATGCAACTTGGTTGGGTGTGACGGATGCTCGGCTTTGGCTAGGGGGCTTCTGTGCAGCTCCTAGGCGACGGATGAGGCTCCAACATTTCCTGCTAGAGTGGGTAAAGCTCCGGTCTGCAACTGTCTCCTCCCATTTCTTTCGCCGGGCTGTATTTAGCGATTCAATGAGATGGTCTGCTATCTCTGGGTCCCGTGATGTATGATAGGATTGTAGGAGGGCAGCACTTTCTCCGTCCAAACATGGGACATAGAGGGGTTGGTAGCCTCGTGGGATTGCAGTATGGGCAGCCTTGAAGATTGCGCTGCAGAAGCGGTTGTATGCTTCATCTACAGTGATGGTGTGGAGTGGGATGGTAACAACGCTCCGGTCCAGAGTTTCACTGAATTTCTTCCAGTTGGCTTTGCGGAAGTTCCAGCGCATCTTCCTTGGGCTGTATATGACTGGAAGTTGTAGGCCAATGTATACAAGCAGGGGCTGGTGTTGGCTGTGTGGAAAATCATCAAGAATGAGGATCTGTGTAGGATATGGCTCCCCATTCAAAGAGCTGACCCAACACAGGTCAGGAGAATAGTCCTTCTTCCACCTAGCAGAGTGGAAGGTTCCTCTTTGTTTGGGGTCATATATCAAAGCGAGGTCATTTCTGGATGCCCAGTCTGAAAGTGCCTCCCCATCACTGTCCACTGCTGGGTACCCCCAGTCAGGGTGATGGCTGTTAAAGTCCCCCACATAGATGGCAGGGTGGGGTAGGGTGGGTAAGACCTGCAGATCCCAGTTGGCATTAGGGGGCTTGTACACATTGACAATATGGAAGCCACCAATGATTATGGTGTCTGAGAAATGTGTTGTTATCAGGTGATTTGCTTCAACTATGTCAGAACGCACATAGGTGGCACGTCCATGTTTAGCATGTAGAACATAGCACAGGAGGTCAAAGCCTTTGATGGTGAAGCGGCCAGCTTCCTCTGTGCCAATATGAGTCTCTTGGAGGCAGATTACATCAATCGAATGTTGGAAGGCGAGGACTTCAATAAGGCTTCGCTTGGCTGCAGATAGGCCTTCAACGTTTAGTTGTAATATGCGAAGGGCAGATCCTACCACAAAGTGCTCTTGGGGCTGTTTGCTTTCGGCTTTAGGACTGTGACTAGGATTCTTCTTTGACTTGGCACAGAGGCGTCGTCTCTTCGAATTTAGTCTGCTGGTAGGATCATTAGCTTCCCCAGGCGAGCCCGGGTACTGGCGGAGGGTGCGACAAGAACACTGATCCATTGCCCCCCGTGTCACTGTGCTGTTTGGTGATATGGTGTGTACCACACTAAACATGGACCAGAGGAAGCAAAGGAGAGAGTTGTCTCAGGAGATTAGAAAGAAAATTATAGACAAGCATGTTAAAGGTAAAGGCTATAAGACCATCTCCAAGCAGCTTGACGTTCCTGTGGCTACAGTTGCACATATTATTCAGAAATTTAAGATCCACAGGACTCTAGCCAACCTCCCTGGACGTGGCCGCAGGAGGAGATGGATAATACGAATGGTAACAAAAGAGCCCAGAACAACCTCTAAACACATTCATGGTGAACTCCAAGGTCAAGGTACATCAGTTTCAGATCACACCATCCGTCGTTGTTTAAGCCAAAGTGGACTTCGTGGGAGACGACCAAGGAGGACACCACTGTTGAAAACAAATCATAAAAAAGCCAGACTGGAATTGGCCAAACTGCATGTTGACAAGCCACAAAGCTTCTGGGAGAATGTCCTATGGACAGACGAGACAAAACTGAAACTTTTTGGCAAGGCACATCAGCTCTATGTTCACAGACGCAAAAATGAATCATACCAAGAACACTGTCCATACTGTGAAAAATGGAGGAGGTTCTGTTATGTTCTGGGGCTGCTTTGCTGCATCTGGCACAGGGTGTCTTGAATCTGTGCAGGGTACAATGAAATCTCAAGACTATCAAGGTATTCTAGAGAGAAATGTGCTGCCCAGTGTCAGACAGCTTGGTCTCAGTCGCAGGTCATGGGTCTTGCAACAGGATAATGACCCAAAACACACAGCTAAAAACACCCAAGAATGGATAAGAGCCAAACATTGGACTATTCTAAAGTGGCCTTCTATGAGCCCTGATCTAAATCCTATTGAACATCTGTGGAAGGAGCTGAAACATGCCATCTGGAGAAGGCAGCCTGCAAACCTGAGACAACTGGAGCAGTTTGCTCATGAGGAGTGGGCCAAAATACCTGCTGAGAGGTGCAGAAGTCTCATTGACAGTTACAGAAATCGTTTGATTGCAGTGATTGCCTCAAAAGGTTGTGCAACAAAATATTAAGTTAAGGGTACCATCATTTTTGTCCAGGTCTGTTTCATGAGTTTGTTTTTTTAAATAATCTGTTGAACCACAATTCAAAAGCATTGTCTGATTTTCATTGGTTAATTTTCATAGAATTTTTATTTATTTCCACTTTTGTCAGATTCAAGTTATTTCTGTGACCATTGTGGGGTTTTCTTTCATTAACAGAGGGGTGCCAACAATTTTGTCCACGTCTGTATATAACTCCACAATAAATGGTCAGAACACTTGCCAAAAAAATACAGGATAAGATCCCAACAGGTTCTAGGAAATATCAAAGACTGATCCAGATCCTGCAAAAAATCTGGATACTGTGATCCAGAACAGAAAATAATAGGGGATCTTTGGAATTTTCATCACTGTAAGGTAACAAATTAAGATATAAACATACAACAAACACCAAAATATAGCCAAGACACTGAGGAATCAGTAGTGTGCCAATGGATTTGTTGCATCTTCAAAAGCTATGGAGCTATATCCAGAAGAAAACCGTCATAGCCGAAAAAGTGATTTTTGTCAATAACTACTGAACTAATAAAGATATTGTGGAGAGTGTAAATAACGAGACTGATTCGTGCAGCAGACAACTTTATTCACTCTCACATCAGTCATACACAGAAAAGCATGTTTCAATACACCAGGGGTTCTCCGGGGGCTCTCCTTTTATATCCACCGCCCATCTCACATCTGCATGACATCTCACATCACAATACATTCATCCTTTCTCCCCCCAGCTCCTCCTTCCTTTTACCTCACCATAATCTCCATGCCTATTGTCCTTCTCTGTTTACCCTCTGCATCCAGTCTGAGATGATTAACCCAGTCTCTACACCCCCCCCCCCCCCCCCCCCCAGAATCTCAGACCGAGTTTCAGTCCTCACGTCCTCTTGGCTTCAGCCTCCTCCCATATCTGCTGTAACGGGTGTCTACCGCCTCTGCGGCACTGCTGTGCCAGCGGGGGGGCTCCTGGGGGTGTGTCTGTCTGCAGGTGGGCAGTGGCGAGGGGGGAGGAACCTTCGACTTGCCCGTGTGGCTGCTCTGATGAATCTTCTACCTGGGGAGTTCTCAGTGGGGGTCTTCCATGCCGAGGGGCCCGAGCCAACATCACTTGCTCGTCCGCCACTACAAAGGCGGACTTAAGTCTGTCTATGCATATTTTCTCCCAACAACCCCCCAAGTCTAACAAAAAATGTTTGTCCCCTGTTTCAAGCACTCTGAACGGGCCATCATAGGGTGGGCGCAATGGAGGGCGGTGGGCATCGTGTTTGACAAACACGAACGCTGCGTTCTTCAAAGTCTTTGGCACAAAAGCGCGTGGAAAACAGTGGTGGGCCAGGCAGCGTGCCTGTGTCTGCGCTATGCTGCAAACGCTGAGACGGGAAGTTGTCCGGCACGGGATTATCTGGCAAAAATTCCCCGGGCAGCCACAGTGGCTGAGAAAAAACAAGCTCTGCCGGGGAAGCCTCCAAATCCTCTTTTGGTGCGGAACGCAACCCCAATAAAACCCAGGGCAACCGGTCTACCCAATTTGCATCCGTCAGCGAAGCCCTGAGCACTGCTTTCAGTGACATATGGAAACGCTCACATAACCCATTGGCCTGTGGGTTGTACGCGGTTGTGCGATAAATTGCAACCCCCAGGCTGTGGGCCATCGCAGACCAGAGGTCGAAAAACAACTGAGTGACATGGTTTAGGACCCAGGAGACAGACACTGACACGGGCAGATAGTGACAATAATCTTTATTTGATAGTGAGAGTGTGTAGTGTGTGTGTGAGTGTGTGGATAGCATTCTGGTCACTGGAGCTGAGCAGCCTGGACGGAGACCCGGCAACCCTGGAACATACAAGCAGAAAACAATTACTTTTGTTCCACACTCGTGATGAGCTACAGATGGAGAGGCTTACTTGAGTGCAGCACAGGTTTCGCCCTGCTGAGATCCAGCGGCCGTGCAACGTGGAGGTGAAGGTGTCCGTGAACGTGCTGGGGATACCACCCGTGGCTGTGACGAAGGTAGTTCTTCTGATGACGCTGGCTGTGGCTCCACAGACCGGGATGATGGTAATCCTGACGATGACGAGGTTAGTGATTCCACAGAACGTGGTGATGATGATATAGCTGATAACGATGACAGTGACTCCACTGGTAGCGGTGGCCAATACTCCTGCAACTGATATAACAACAGTTCTGGAAGCTGAGGAGCAAGAGGTACCAGTAGTCGTGGTGGTAGCGAAGCACTACGTGTGCGAGATGGCATTACCCCGTCAGCTGGGGACGTAGGTCCGCCGCCAAGGAGGTCCACCTGTGCATAGGGGTATAGACAAGGGGTTGAGTAGCAAATTGTTCTCTTACTTGGTTGACACTGATGAGAAGTCCTTGATGAAGCAAGACAGGTTCTTGACGAGGCAAGAGAGGTCCCAGACGAGACAAGAGAGATTCCTGACGAGACCAGAGAGCGGAGTTCAGGCTCATGCTCCGACGAGGACAGACGACTCCGTGCCGGGCTGTCAGCGACGCTGGGTTTTAACAGCTGTTGATTAACACCTGTTGGTCTGTGCGCAGCTGGAGTTAATGATGCCAATGACGGCCCAGAGGCCGCCATGACACTGAGGGCCCCTATTGGACATTATGTCCGACGGGATTCCAAAACGTGCCACCCATGTCGTCAAAAAAGCGCGCGCTACGTCTGCGGACATGGTTGCCGCCAGCGGGACTGCTTCTGGCCAGCGTATGGTGCGGTCCACCACTGTCAGAAGGTGCGTGCACCCCTGCGATGGCGGGAGGGGCCCATGAGGTCCACGTGAACATGGTCAAACCTCTTCGCCGGTATACGAAACGGCTCCAAAGGAGCCTTCGTGTGTCTGTGTACTTTGGCTCGTTGGCACGCTACACAAGCTGCTGCCCAATCTTTCACTTGTTTGTGCAGGCCTGGCCACACGAACTTTGCTCCCACCATTTTAACTGACGCGCGCACTCCTGGGTGCACCAGAGCATGAAACGACTCAAACACGCGGCGGCGCCAAGCAACTGGGACCACCAGGCGCGGGCATCCCATGGAGACGTTGCAGATTAGGGGGGGCTGCCGTCTTGCAGCACTCTGCTCTCCAGCCTTAACCCTGTTGGTCCAGACTGGAGCGCACACACGTCTGTATCACCAATCTGCACTGCGGCCATGGCTGTATAATCTATCCCCACGCAGACCGGGGCCACTACTGCGCGTGAGAGGCAGTCCGCCACCACATTCAGTTTACCCGACACATGCTGAATATCGGTCGTAATCTCCGAGATCGCGGCCAGCTGTCTCTGCTACCGGCCCAACCATGGTTCCGAAACCTTGGCCATCGCAAACGTTAGCGGCTTGTGGTCCACGAACGCGGTGAAGCTGCGCCCTTCCAGCCAGAACTGGAAGTGGCGTATGGCCAGGTGGAGAACAAGCAACTCTCTGTCAAACGCGCTGTATTTACGCTCACTGTTGCACAAAGCCCTGCTGAAAAAAGTGAGCGGCTGCCAAGAACCGGCAACACGTTGCTCCACGACGGCCCCTATGGCCACGTCCGAGGCATAGGTAGTGCATGCTATCCGGGCCACCGGGTCCGGCTGCGCCAACAGTGCGGCGTTTGCCAGGGCTGTTTTAACCTCAGAGAATGCCTGCTCCCGCTTCGGAGTCCATTCGACTCTGTCCACGGGTTTTCGTCTCTTGAGCGCGGCGTACAACGACTGCATGAGATGAGCTGCGCGGGGGAGGAACCAGTTATAAAAGTTAACCATCCCCAAAAATTTTTGCAGCGCCCTGACCGTCTGAGGCTGGGGAAAATTGGCCAAGGAGCACACTTTGTCGGGCAAGGGTATCGCTCCCTCCGGTGAGACACGGTGCCCCAAAAAATCAATCCTCATCACGCCGAACTGGCATTTCGCCAGGTTGATTATTAACCCGTGCTCCTCCAACCTCTGGAAAACCATCCTGAGGTGGGTTACGTGTTTGTCCTCGGACACACTGGCCACCAGGATATCATCCAGGTAGACGAACACAAACGGCAGATCGCGCAACACCGCATCCATCATGCCTTGGAATGTCTGTGCCGCTCCTTTTAAT
Source organism: Pholidichthys leucotaenia (assembly GCA_020510985.1). Lineage (NCBI taxonomy): Eukaryota > Metazoa > Chordata > Actinopteri > Cichliformes > Pholidichthyidae > Pholidichthys > Pholidichthys leucotaenia. Next base: position 491,691,160 of record CM035836.1, on the reverse strand, counting down.
CCAAATGGCATGCATAAAAACTCAAACAAGCCAAACGGAGTTATTACCGCTGTTTTGGGTATGTCCTCCGTGTGTACTGGGACCTGGTGGTAACCACGGACCAGGTCTATTTTAGAAAAAATGCGTGCTCCGGCGAGGTGAACGGAAAAATCCTGAATATGGGGAATCGGGTAGTGGTCGTGCGCTGTGGTATTATTCAATCTGCGAAATCTCTGCACGGTCACCACGATCCCTCGGCCTTAGGGACCATGTGTAGCGGGGATGCCCATGGGCTGTTAGATTGCCTGATGATGCCCAACCTTTCCAGGTTGGCAAACATCTTGCGCGCTATGGCCAGTTTAGCTGCGTCCAAGCGTCGAGGTCGTGCGAAAATGGGCGGCCCAGTGGTGGTGATAAAGTGTTCCACCCCGTGTTTAGCAATGGCCGCCGAAAACGTTGGTGGTGCTGGAAACTGAGTGAGCAGTGTGTGGAACTTACCGCCTGGAGCTGTGACGTTGGCTTGTGTTATTGGCCCGACCCCTCGAGCTGTACAGGGGAGAGAATCAAAAGACAGTGCATTAACCAGGCGCCTGTTAGCAACATCGACTAGTAACCAATGTGCACACAGAAAATCAGCTCAAAGGATTGGGAAACTCAGTGCCGCTATGACAAAAGTCCACTCGTACATAAGGCCGTGTAGAGATAGAGTCAGTGTTCTCTCACCAAAAGTCTTAATGTCCGAGCCATTCACTGCTACCAGCCCGGGGCCGCTAGCTCCCGCTAGCCGGTCGGTGTAGGACAGCAGGATGATGCTCTTCTGGGCTCCGGTGTCTACGAGGAACCGTCTCCCCGAGCGCGAGTCCGTCACGTAGAGCAGCTTGTTCTCTTCACCAGCGGTCGCAGCTGCTACCGACTGCTGGCCTTGGTGTTTCCCGAGCGCTTGAATTGGCACAGTGGCGCACATCTGCGTGCATTCTCTCCAAAGCGGCGGTGGTAGAAGCAAAGCGTGTCTCTTTGGCGCTTCCTGGCCTCCGCTGCCGCTACCGTCAGTGGCTCCTCGCCTCCGCTCTCGCTGGGTTCCGATGCCGCCGCGTTCACTGTGAGGGCTCTGGTGGTGAGGATGATCCGATCTGCCTCCTGGGCTAGTGCACGGTAGTCATGCGCGGCCAGCAACGGCGAATTGGCAAGGACCGCTCTGGCCTCCGTTGGGAGGTTCAATTCAATTCAATTCAATTCAACTTTATTTATATAGCGCCATTTCACAACAACAGTCATCTCATAGCACTATCAACTGTAGGGAGGACCCCCACAGTTGCAGAAAGACCCCAGCAATCAGGCGATCCCCTGTGAGCAAGCACTTGGCGACGGTGGAGAGGAAAAACTCCCTTTTAACAGGAAGAAACCTCCAGCAGAACCAGGCTCAGGGAGGGGCAGTCATCTGCTGCGACTGGCTGGGGGGTGAGGGGATAGAGAAGAAGAAAAGAACAGACATGTAGAGAGCAAACAGCACGATGGGGACTCAATCTATGGGAGAGAACAAACAAATGTTAATGACCAGCAAAAAAAAAAAAAAATATTTCATAGAGAGTGAGGAAAGGAGTGAGGCCCAGTGCATTACTGGAGGTCCCCCGGCTGACTAAACCTATTAGCAGCATAACTAAGGGAGGGTTCAGAAAACACATGATCCCTCCCTAATTGTAGGCTATATCAAAAAGGTAGGTTTTAGCCCTATTCTTAAAAACAGAGATCGAGTCTGACTCCCGAATCCAGATTGGCAGCTGATTCCACAGGAGAGGAGCTTGATGACTGAAGGCTCTGCCTCCCATTGTACTTTTGGAGATTCTAGGTATTACAAGTAAACCTGCATTTTGGGAGCGTAGTGCTCTGTTAGGATGATACGGTAGTATCAGATCTTTTAAATAAAAAGGAGCCTGATTGTTTAGAGCTTTGTAAGTAAGAAGAAGGATTTTAAACTTAATTCTAAACTCTATGGGAAGCCAATGAAGGGAGGCCAGAACCGGAGAGATATGATCTCTCTTTCTAGTACCTGTTAAAACTCTTGCTGCAGCATTTTGGATCAGCTGAAGACTTTTTAAAGATGTTTTAGGACAACCTGATAATAAAGAATTACAATAATCTAATCTCGAGCTAACAAAAGCGTGGATCAGCTTCTCAGCATCACTCTGAGACAAGATGCTCCTAATCTTGGCAATATTACGCAAATGATAGAAGGCAGTCTTAGAAACAAATTTAATATGTGAATTGAAGGACAAATCCTGATCAAAAATAACTCCAAGGTTCCTCACAGAGCTATTAAGAGAAAGAGTAACTGCATCCAAACTGAAAGTTTGATTTGGAAAGGAATTTCTAAGGTTTTTTGGACCAACAAGAATGACTTCAGTCTTATCTGAATTTAATAGCAGGAAATTACAAGTCATCCAAACTTTGATTTCCTTAAGACAGGCTTCTAACTTGGCTAATTGATTAGTATCATCTGGCTTCATTGACAGGTATAATTGTGTGTCATCTGCATAACAGTGAAAATGTATACAGTGCTTTCTAATAATGTTGCCTAACGGAAGCATATATAAACTAAAAAGAGTAGGGCCAAGCACAGATCCCTGTGGAACTCCATGACTAAGCTTTGAGCTGAGAGAAAACTCATCATTTACATGAACAAACTGGAACCTATCAGATAAATAAGATCTAAACCACTGCAATGAAGTTCCATTAAGTCCAACATAGTGTTCTAATCTATCAAGTAGAATATTATGATCAATAGTATCAAAAGCTGCACTAAGATCTAAAAGGACAAGTACAGAAACTAGTCCATTATCAGATGCAATGAGGAGGTCGTTAGTGACCTTCACCAAGGCTGTTTCAGTGCTATGATGGATTCTAAACCCAGATTGAAACTCCTCAAATAAACCATTTCCCTGCAGGTGGTCAAATAATTGCATAGCAACAACTCTTTCTAAGATTTTTGAAATGAAAGGGAGATTAGAGATTGGTCTATAGTTAGCTAAAGCTCCTGGATCTAGCGTTGGCTTTTTGAGTAAGGGTTTAATTACAGCCGTTTTAAAAGCCTGCGGTACATGGCCTAAAGTTAATGAAGAATTGATTATATGAAGAATAAAGCTACCAATAAGTGGGAAGACTTCTTTAAATAACCTGGTAGGAATAGGGTCTAAAAGACAAGTTGAAGGTTTGGATGAGGAAACTATTTTGTCTAACTCACAAAGGTCGATTGGAGTAAACTCATCAAGACAGACATCAATAGAAGGAGTTGTAGTAGTTACAGTATTTAAGTTAACTGTGGGAAGAATCTGATTGATTTTATCTCTGATGGATGAAATTTTATTATTGAAAAAGTTCATAAAGTCCTGACTAGTAAGCTCTAAGGGGATGCTAGGATTGACAGAGTCCTGACTCTTTGTCAACCTGGCTACAGTACTGAAAAGAAACCTGGGATTATTATTGTTCTCTTCTATTAATGCAGAGTAATAACTCGTTCTAGCTTTTCTAAGAGATTTTTTATAAATTAAAAGATGATTTCTCCAAGCTAAATAGATTTCATCTAAATTAGTAGAGCGCCATTTTCTTTCTAATTGACGAGTCTTCTGTTTTAAGCTACGAGTTTCTGTGTTGAACCAAGGAGTTAAAAATCTCTGATTAGACTTTTTCTTTTTTAAGGGGGCCACCAAGTCTAGAGCCTGATGTAGAGAAGCTGAAACACTATCCACCATGTTATCAATTACAGAAGGAGCAAGCTGTCTATAGCTTATTTCCGTTGTGTTGACACATGGCATAGAGGAAACAATCTGCATAAATTTGGAAACAGCATCATCTGAGAGGCATCTACTGTGATAATATTTTTCTTTAGGAGCCAAATAGTCAGAAATAGTAAAATCAAAGGTTAACAGACAATGGTCTGACAGTACAGGGTTATGAGGAGACACTACCAGATTTTCTATTTCTATGCCATATGTCAGAACAAGGTCCAATGTATGGTGGAGGTAATGAGTAGAATTTCCTACTTTCTGAGAAAACCCAATCGAGTCTAATATTGAATTAAAAGCCACATTAAGGCAGTCACTATCTACATCCACATGTATATTAAAGTCCCCTACTATAATTATTCTATCAGATTTCAGCACTAAATCAGCTAAGAAATCAGGAAATTCGGATAAAAATTCTGAATAGGTTGATGGGGGACGATAAACTATGGCAAATAAAATTGGGTTTAACCTGGAATTGCTAAAGTGCCCAATACTGAGGACCAGGCCCTCAAAGGAATTATAACATGTTTTTTGCTTTACATTAACTAGTAATTTGGAATGGTAAATTGCTGCTACTCCTCCTCCACGACCAGAACTTCTGGGATTTTGACAGTTTAAATAACCAGAGGGAGTTGATTCATTTAAACCAACATAATCCTCTTGTCCTAACCAAGTCTCTGTAAGGAGACTCTGTAAGGTTCCGGAGGAAACGGTGGACAAACAGAAAATGCCCGTAGTCCGTGCCCATTAACGCCAACATCTCCATCAGTTTGACCGCCGACCCATCTCCTAACTCGGAGCGCCTCAGGATCCTCTCTGCTCTCTCACAGTCCGAGACCGTGTAGCGCCGGGTCAGCGTGGCCTTGAGAGCCCCATATTTGTCATGGGCTGGAGGCTGTTGGAGCAGTCTCGCTACCTGCTGAGATGTGCGAGTGTCCAGCGCTGCGACCACACAGTAATATTTGGTGTCGTCCGCTGTTATTCCCCGGAGGGCGAACTGAGCCTTGGTGTGGTGGAACCAAGACTGCGGGTCGTGCAGCCAAAAGTCCGGTAGTTTGACCGAAACGGTGCACGTGTTGCTGGGGGTTCCCGTCCGGGCGGTCTCTGGGATGCTTGCCGCGTCGCTGGGGCTTCCCGTCCAGGCCGACTCCGGGGTTCTTGCCTCGTGTTCCATAATTCGTCAAGGGGTCACCAGTGTGGAGAGTGTAAATGGGGTGTGTGTGATTAACACAGTAGATAGGTAAAACACAATCTCGTTCTACTGTACATGATTGGTTGTACAGTTGAATGACAATAAGGGTGATTTAATTTAATTTAATTTTAAAATAACGAGACTGATTTGTGCAGCAGACGACTTTATTCACTGTCACATCAGTCATATACAGAAAAGCATGTCCCCATACACCGGGGGTTCTCCCTTTATATCCACCGCCCATCTCACATCTCCATGACATCTCACATCACAATACATTCATCCTTTCTACCCCCAACTCCTTCTTCCTGCTGCCTCACCATAATCTCCATGCTTATTGTCCTTCTCTGTTTACCCTCTGCATCCAGTCTGAGATGATTAACCCCCTCTCCAATATCAATGTGAATCCAGTTGCTAAAGGTTTGTTTTGATGGTCAAGGCATCTGAAAATATAGATAAAATTAAATTAAATTAAATCACCCTTTATTGTCATTCCTCCGTACAACCAATCATGTACAGTAGATTGAAATTGTGTTTTACCTATCTACAGTGTAAATCACACACACCCCATATGTAGAATCAGAAGGTCGCTGCCATGCAAGGCGCCGCCACAGATTTCCCTCCTCCATTCCATTATTGCTGAGCACCAAGCTGGACGGCAGGAAGTTCCACTTTTATATGGTCTTCGGCATGACCCGGCTGGGATTTGAACCCCTGCCTCCCGGGTGTGGGGCGGATGCTCTACAAACTGAGCCACCACTCCGGTAAATGTAGGACTATTATATTTGGGGAAAAGCCCAATATTAGGGGGAACTGAGGTACTTGGCAGAGGTCTGCACTCTCCGAGTGCTTTTCTAGTTTGGTATGGAACCTTCGGTTCAGTGCAGAGGTGTACCGAGATTCCACACGGACCATGTTGAGTGACAGACATGAAGTGTAACTGCAGTGATAGTGGGGTTTAAAGGACATGTAGCATCAATCCCTTTGGCTCTAATCTCTAAAATCACTCTTCACCTTAAAGAAATTGTTTCACCCAAAAGTCTGGTCAAGAATTGTTTCCTTTGTGGAGAGTGCAATAATCAGACCAGACATTCACAGCAGACGAACTTTATTCACTCTCTCACTTTTCTCAGACTCATAAAGGAGAGACCCTGTGGCATGTCACCACACTCGCTCCCCCTGTTGCCTGAGGTCTTGCATCACAATACATTTACACGTCACAATTCCTATTGTCCCCACACCTGTTTATTCCTGCTGCCTGGGGTCTTACACCACAATACCTTCTCCCATCACAATTCCTATTGTCCTCCATTGCTTAATCCCCCACGCTCTTCCGGCAGAGGAATTTACTGCCTCTCCTTTGCTTCAGTCTGAGATGAATATCCCAGTGTGGGTTCCCCATACCACGACCCCCACCCCCCAGAGTCTCAGACTGAGCTTTAACTCTCACGTCCTTTTGGCTTCAGCCTCCTCCCATATCTGCTGTAACGAGGGGTCTTCGGCTCTGCGGCGCTGTTGTGCCGATGGGGGGTTCCTGAGGGTGTGTCCGTCTGTGGGTGGACAATTGTGAGGGGGGGGGGAAACATTCAGCATGCTCGTGTGACTGCTCTGATGAATCGTTTACCTGGGGAGTCCTCAGTGAGGGTCTTCCACGCCGAGGAGCTCAAGCCAATATCACCTGCTCGTCTGCCACCACAAAGGCGGGCTTAAGCCTGTCTATACAGATTTTCTCCCGCCGACCCCCCAAGTCTAACATAAAATGTTTGTCCCCTGGTTCCAGCACTCTAAACGGGCCACTGTAGGGTGGGCGCAATGGGGGACGGTGGGCATCGTGCCTGACAAACACGAATGCCATGTTCTTCAAAGTTTTTGGCACAAAAGCGCATGGAAAACAGTGGTGGGCCGGGCCAGGTAGCGTGCCTGTGTCTGCGCTATGCTGTGAACGCGGGGACGGATGGTTGTTCGGCGCGGGGTTATCTGGTAAAAATTCCCCGGGGAGCCACAGCGGCTGAGAAAAAAAACAGCTCTGCCGGGGAAGCCTCCAAATCCTCTTTTGGTGCGAGAAACAACCCTAATAGAACCCACGGCAACCGGTCCACCCAATTTCCATCCATAAGCAAAGCCCTGAGCGCTGCTTTCAGTGACCTATGGAAACGCTTGCATAACCCATTGGCCTGTGGGTTGTACGCGGTTGTGCAATGAATTGCGACACCCAGGCTATGAGCCATCATGGACTAGAGGTCATAAACAAACTGAGGTCCCCTATCGGAAGTGATGTCCAAAGGGATGCCAAAACCTGCCACCCATGTCAAAAAGGCGCGTGCCACATCCGCAGACGCGGTTGCAGCTAGCGGGACTGCTTCTGGCCATCGTGTGGTGCGGTCCACCACTGTCAGAAGGTGCGTGATCCCCTGTGATGACGGGAGGGGGCCCACAAGGTCCACGTGAACGTGGTCGAACCGCTTAGCCGGGATAGGAAATGGCTCCTAAGGGGCATTTGTGTGCCTGTGCACTTTGGCTCGTTGGCACGCTACGCAGGCTGCAGCCCACTCTTTCACCTGTTTGCACAAGCCTGGCCATACCAACTTTACTCCCACCATTTTGACTGACGCGCGCACTCCTGGGTGCACCAGGGCGTGAACGGACTCAAACACGCGGCGGCACCAAGCGCCTGGTGATGCCCAACCTTTCCAAGTTGGCAAACTCCTCGTGCACGATGGCCAGTTTAGCTTTGTCCAGGCACCGAGGTTGTGCGAAAACGGGCGGCCCGGTGGTGGTAATAAAGTGCTCCACCCCGTGTTTATTGATGGCTGCTGAAAACGTCGGGACCGTGAGTGCTGGGAACTGGGTGAGCAGTGTGTGGAACTTACCACCTGGAGCTGTGACGTTGGCTAGCGTTGTTGGCCCGACTCCTCGAGCTGTACAGGGGAGGATATCAAAAGACATTGCATTGATCAGGTGTCTGTTAGCAACATCGACTAGCAGCCCGTGAGCATACAAAATATCAGTGCCCAAGATTGGGAAACTGCATGCCACTATGACAAATGTCCACTCGTACGTACGGCCATGTAGGGATACAGTCAGTGTCTTCTCACCAAAAGTCCTAATGTCCAAACCGTTTGCGGCCGTCAGCTTGGGGCCGCTAGCTCCTGCTAGCCAGTCAGCGTAGGACAGCAGGATGAGGCTCTTTTGGGAGCTGGAGTCTACAAGGAACCATCTTCCCGAGCGTGAGTCTGTCACGTAGAGCAGCTTGTTTTCTTCACTGGCGGTCGCAGCTGCTACCGACTGCCGGCCTTGGCGTTTCCTGGATGCTTGAATTGGCACGGTGGCATGCATCGGTGTGCGTCCTCTCCAAAACGGCGGTGGTAGGAGCAGAGCGTGTCTCTCTGGCGCTTCCTGGCCCCCGCTGCCGCTACCATCTCCGGCTCCTCGCTTCCGTTGGCCGTCTCGCTGGGTTCCGATGCCACTGCATTCACTGTGAAGGCTCTGGTGGTGAGGATGATCCGATCTGCCTCCTGGGCTAGCACACGATAGTCACGCGCGGCTAGCAACAGCGAGTTGGCAAGGACCGCTCTGGCCTCCGTTGGGAGGTTCCAGAGGAACAGGTGGGCAAACAGAAAATGCCCGTCGTCCGTGCTCATCAACGCCAACCCATCTCCTAACTCGGAGTGCCTAAGGAGCCTCTCTGCTCTCTTGCAGTCTGAGAGCGTATAGTGCCGGGTCAGCGCGGCTTTGAGAGCCCCGTATTTGTTGTGGGCTGGGGGCCGTTGAAGCAGGCTCGCTACTTGCTGAGTCGTGCGAGCGTCCAGCGCTGCGACCACATAGTAATATCTGGTGTCATCTGCCGTTATTCCCCGGAGCGCGAACTGGGCCTCAGTGTGGATTAATCAAGACTTCGGGTAGTGCAGCCAAAAGTCTGGTAGTTTGACCGAAATGGCGCACGCGTTGCTGGGGCTTCCCGTCCGGGCTGTCTCCAGGGTGTTTGCCTCGTGTTCCATTATTCGTCAAGGGTCACCAGTGTGGAGAGTGCAATAATCAGACCAGACATTCACAGCAGACGAACTTTATTCACTCTCTCACTTTTCTCAGACTCAGAAAAAGCATTGACCTCATGCCACAGGGTCTCTCCTTTATATCGCCACACTCGCTCCCTCTGCTGCCTGAGGTCTTGCATCACAATACATTTACACATCACAATTCCTATTGTCCCCACACCTGTTTATTCCTGCTGCCTGGGGTCTTACATCACAATACCTTCTCCCATCACAATTCCTATTGTCCTCCGTTGCTTAATCCCCCACGCTCTTCCGGCAGAGGAATTTACTGCCTCTCCTTTGCTTCTAGTCTGAGATGAATATCCCAGCATCCACACCTTCACCTAAGGATCACAGTTTGAAAACACATTCCATGGTAAAAGGCCAATAAGGATCCCATTTCGTGCCAGGAACGGGTTAAGTTGCAATCATAAATCTCGGAACTTCTTCCCCAGCCAGGCAGTTTTATGCTTCAAGTACTGTTTGAGACATTCCAGATCCATTAAACGAATTCCACCGGTCTCCAGGAATTATCCACAGCTCAACATTACCCCCTGATGGGCAACTACGGAATATGTTTGCATTACTTCTGTCAACTGCTGGACTGTTTGTTTTTTGACTGATCATTAACTCTCTCTTCAAGTTTTCATTCCCCAGGATAATTCTCAGGAATGTGGGGAGACTTGAATAACGAAACCGAATGGTCTTTCATTCCAGTTTATTCAAGTAATCATTCCACTGTCTGCTCTCATTCCTGAGCAGCGAACAAAGAGAGTGAACACACCAAAGTTCTCTCATTTAAACATTCTGACATCAAACCATTTCCCTCGCGGGGGAAATCACACATCTCTCTCAAAATCTCTTTATTCACATTCATTAGCCTTTTATTTACATAACTCCCCCTTCTCTCTTCTCGAGCCTCAGTGGTCAGGAAGTCTTCTGTCCCCTGTCCTCCGCAGGGGGTCCAGGCTTTGTGGCTCTGCACCGCAGGGGGCTGGCTCTCCTTCATCGTGGTTAAATCACATATGCAGTGTCCAACATATACATGTCTCACAACACAGCCATATAACCCCCCCCCCCAAACGATGAAGAACAGACTAATTCCTAAAATTAAATAGCACCTTACTCACTACTGAATAATCAACACCAACATTCAGTCTGTGCGCCGCTTGGGCTTCAGCCGTCTGCCGAATCTGCTGTGCGTTGGCCCCGCCTTGCCTGCGGTGCGTTTCTGCTTTGGGTCTGTTGACTGAGGGAGAGAGTGATTAATTGCCCCCTGCAGGGGCCTGCCTCGTCGAGGCGCCACTGCGACCGGTACAGACACGTCCTTCATGACAAAAGCAGGTTTTAGTCTGTCAATACTGACTGTCTCTTTTCTGTCTCCAAAATCTAGCACAAATTGCTTATCACCTGCCTCCAGCACTCGAAATGGCCCTTCGTATGGTGGTTTGAGCGTTGCTTTTAGGGCTTCGCGCCTGACAAAAACGAAATCGGCATTTTTCAAAGCCTTGGGGACGAAAACTCGTGGAAAAGCGTGATGAACCGGACCCGGGAGCGTGTCTGCCCCCGTGCCGACTAACGGTCCCAGAGCCGAGAAAGGTGGGGGCTCTGGGTGCTCTGGTAAAAACTCGCCCGGCAGCCTCAGAGTTTGTGCGAATACCAGCTCCGCTGGGGAGGCGTCTAAGTCCTCTTTAGGCGCAGAACGCAACCCTAATAAAACCCATGGAAGTTTATTCACCCAATCTGCATCCGTGAGCGACGCTCTGAGTGCTGCCTTCAAAGACCTATGAAAACGCTCGCATAAACCATTGGCCTGAGGGTGGTAAGCCGTAGTGCGGTGAATTTTGGCTCCTAAGCCGTTGGCCATCGCTGACCACAGCTCAGAGATGAATTGCGGTCCTCTATCGGACGTAATGTCCGACGGAACCCCGAAGCGCGCCACCCAAGCCGTTAAAAAAACGCGAGCCACCTCCGCGGCCGTGGTCGTCGCAAGTGGGACCACTTCCGGCCAACGTGTGGTGCGGTCCACCATTGTCAAAAGATACGTGAACCCCTGTGATGCCGGTAGGGGGCCCACAAGGTCGACGTGCACATGGTCGAACCTTCTGGCCGGAATGCGGAACGGTTCTAACGGGGCTCTTGTGTGCCTGTGAATTTTGGCTCGTTGACAGGAAATGCAGGTTTTTGCCCATTCCTTCACGTGCTTGCGCAGGCACGGCCAAACAAACTTTTCCGCCACTAGTTTCACCGACGCGCGCACCCCCGGGTGCGCCAGTGAGTGGACCGAGTCAAAAACACGGCGGCGCCACGTGGCCGGAACCACCGGACGCGGGCGCCCCGTCGACATGTCGCAGATCGGGGGGGCATACCGGTTTGTAAACACTTGCTCTCCAGCCTCAACCCTGTTGGTCCAGACTGGAGCGCGCGCACGTCTGCGTCCGCCCCCTGGTCCGCTGCCATGGCTGCGTAATCTATACCCACGTGCACCAGGGCTGCGCGCGCCACCGTGCCGCTCTCCTGCGGCGCGGTCACGGTGGCCCGTTCTGCCTCTGCGCGTGTTGGGGTCGTGAACGCGCGTGAGAGACAATCCGCTACTACATTGAATTTGCCCGCGACGTGCCTAATGTCAGTGGTAAATTCCGAGATTGCGGCCAGCTGCCTCTGCTGCCTGCCGGACCACGGGTCTGAAATTTTGGCCATGGCGTATGTGAGCGGCTTGTGGTCCACATAAGCGGTGAAGCACCGTCCTTCCAGCAAGAACTGGAAATGACGAATAGCCAAATGCAGCGCCAACAGTTCTCTGTCAAATGCGCTGTATTTTCGTTCAGCCGCGCTTAAAGATTTGCTAAAGAAAGCCAAAGGCTGCCAAACTCCGGCTACCTGTTGCTCAATAACGGCCCCTATGGCTAAATCTGAAGCGTCTGTCGTCAGCGCGATACGTGCTGCAGGGTCTGGGTGGGCCAGGAGCGCAGCGTCAGCCAAGGCTTTTTTAACCTCTGTGAACGCGCGCTCCCGCTCCGGGGACCATTCGACCGCCTGGGTCGGTTTTTGTTTTTTGAGCGCGGCATATAACGGTTGCATGATTTGAGCTGCGTGGGGCAGGAATCGGTTATAAAAATTCACCATCCCCAAGAATTCCTGTAGTGATTTGACCGTTTGTGGACGGGGAAAATCCGCTACCGCGCGTACTTTCTCTGGTAACGGAACCGCTCCCTCCGGGGAGACGCGGTGACCCAAAAAATCGATCCGCTCGATGCCGAACTGGCACTTGGCTGGGTTAACTATTAAGCCGTGCTCTCCCAGCCTCCTAAAAACTGCTGTGAGGTGCGTTTCGTGTTCGCCCTCTGAAGTACTCGCGACCAAAATGTCGTCGAGGTACACAAACACGAAAGGGAGATCGCGTAACACGGCATCCATCATCCGCTGAAATGTTTGCGCCGCCCCTTTGAGACCAAACGGCATGTGTAAAAATTCGAAAAGTCTGAACGGGGTTATTACCGCTGTTTTAGGAATGTCCTCCGGTTGGACCGGGACTTGGTGATAGCCGCGAACTAGATCAATCTTTGAAAAAATGCGCGCCCCCGCCAGGTGCACCGAAAAATCCTGAATGTGCGGGATGGGATAACGATCGTGCGCCGTAGCGTTGTTTAGCCTGCGGTAATCCCCGCACGGTCTCCAGGAGCCATCGGCTTTCGGTACCATGTGCAGCGGCGAAGCCCACGGGCACTTCGACCTACGAACGATGCCCAGCCTCTCCAGGCTGGCGAACTCCTCGCGCGCAATGGCGAGCTTAACTGCATCCAAGCGCCGAGCTTTTGCAAACACGGGAGGACCAGAAGTGGGGATAAAGTGTTTCACCCCGTGCTTCGCGACCGTCGCTGAAAAAGTGGGCACAGTGAGCGCTGGAAATTGGGTGAGGAGTGTGTGAAACTTACCACCTGCTGTAGCGACGTGGGTCTGTACTGGTGGCGGGGACACTCGAGCTGAACAGGGGAGAGAGTAAAAAGAGAGTGCATTTACCAGCCGTCTATTAGCAAGATCAACTAACAGATTGTGTGAACACAAAAAATCCGCGCCCAACATGTTGAAACTCACCGCCGCTATCACAAAAGTCCATTCATATGTGCGGCCATGTAAGCATAAAGGCAAGGTCCTTCTCCCGTAGGTGTTGATGTTCGAGCCATTTGCCGCTGTAGCTCCGCTACCGTGGGGTCCAGCCACCCGGTCCGCGTATGTTGGGGTGATGAAGCTCACTTGTGCTCCGGTGTCGATTAGGAACTCTCGTCCGGAGCGCGCATCCGTGATGTAGAGCAGCTTGTTGCGTTCTCCGAGGGTCGAAGCTGCTAGCGACCCCCGGTCTTGCCGTTTCCCGAACTCCTGAAGATGCAGGGCGGCACACACCTGCGTGCCTTCTCTGCGAACCTCCGATGGTAAAAGCAGAGGTCTTCTCCTCCGCTGTGTCGTGCCCGCGCCTCTGCCGCCGGGCTATTGGCTCCCCCTCGTCGCGGCCGTGTTGCCGCCATCGTCGGCCAGTCTGGTTCTGCCGCCTCTGTCTCCCCGCTGTCTCGGGTCGCTGCTGTGGTTGCTTGCCCGCCGCAGGCGTCCAGGATCCCATCTGCCTCCTGGGCCAGCTCCCGGAACTCCTCCAGGGTGTGACACTTTTTGCCGGCCAGCGTGCTTCTCGCATGCGCCGGGAGGTTGGAGAGGAAGATGAACTGAAAAATGAAATCATCGTTGTCCAACCCTCTCAGCTGTATCATCTCCGCCATCAGGGCGCTCGGCCTGTGTCCACCTTGGTCTAGCAAAGACAGGATCCTCCTCGCCCTCACTTCAGCCGAGGGGGTGAAAAACTTGATGAGGGTGGATTACAGCTTGCCGTACCTGTCGGTCGCGGGTGGCTGCTCCACCAAGCTTTGCACGCACCAAGCTGTGCTGTTGTCCAGTTTAGCGATGACATGGTGGAACTTAGTGTCATCCACCGTTACTCCTGCGAGCGCGAACTGCGACTCTGCTTGCAGAAACCACGACCGTGGGTTATCCTGCCAGAAATCAGGCAGCTTAACGGCCACTGCGCTTGCCAGCTCTGAGCGCTGTGAGTCCGGGACCCTGAGAATTTCTTCGTTCATTCTCAACGTCGTCAGTCACCAATGTGGGGAGACTTGAATAACGAAACCGAATGGTCTTTCATTCCAGTTTATTCAAGTAATCATTCCACTGTCTGCTCTCATTCCTGAGCAGCGAACAAAGAGAGTGAACACACCAAAGTTCTCTCATTTAAACATTCTGACATCAAACCATTTCCCTCGCGGGGGAAATCACACATCTCTCTCAAAATCTCTTTATTCACATTCATTAGCCTTTTATTTACATAACTCCCCCTTCTCTCTTCTCGAGCTTCAGTGGTCAGGAAGTCTTCTGTCCCCTGTCCTCCGCAGGGGGTCCAGGCTTTGTGGCTCCGCACCGCAGGGGGCTGGCTCTCCTTCATTGTGGTTAAATCACATATGCAGTGTCCAACATATACATGTCTCACAACACAGCCATAAGGAAACTATTTGAAGAGTTGACCAACCCTGTGTTGGACAATGATGGGTTTGCAATGTTTTATTAATCATTGATTTTGGCATCAAACTGGGGATTCTAAATTGTCTTTAGGTATGACTGTGAGAGTGAATGGCTGTCTGTGTTGGCCCTGCGATGGACTGGCAATCTGTCCAGGGTGTACCCTGCCTCTCGCCCAAAGATGCTGGGATAGGCTCCAGCACCCCCCCACCCCCACCCCCACCCGCGACCCAAAAAGGATTAAGCAGAAGATGAATGATTTTAAATGTGTTGCATGTTTGAAAATGCTTAAATGAACCTTATTCTAATGCATGTTAATTATAGAAGGACAAATTCATAAAAGTGCATGCTCACTCAAAGTTAGTCATGAATCACTGAAGTTAGCTTTGATTTTATATACAAGTATATAATGTGAATTTCACAGTTAAGGTGTGGTTACCTTCTAAAACTTACTCAAGTCATCTGACTGGCTCAGCCAATCACCAGCCAGTCTCTTTTGGCTAACTACCCCTTTCATTCTATTGGTTGGTTACAAAGGACTGTTTCCTTATTGGACCAGAGTTCATTCAAACCTCCCGCGATAGGAGACAATTGGTTCCCTTTCATGTCAGTCAAGTTTTTCCCCTGAAAACTTACTCAGTTTTAAGTGAGGAACACCCTAGTTCTGAGAGTTGTTCTGTGTGAAAGTTTTTGTGTCCTGCCTTGAATTTTCTTTCCTTTGAACTTGAAATAAGAAAAAGTATTTTTCCCAGATGTTTTAATTTCTCTTTTATATGGAGTGACACTCCGTGTTCACAGATGTTTTTCTATTTTATTCTGTTTTTCTTATTTTCTTTAACTCACTGTGTTTTAAAGTGGACTGATCATTTTTCCTCACACTGGAAGCTGTTTTCACCAACCCCCACAACATCTCAAGAACTCTGATTTCATGGCTTAAATAATTTTTAAAAAGTTTTTTGTCTCTTCAATTGTGTGACTGTGATCAGACTTTGAACCATCTCCAATTTATTTGGACCCGAGAACACCACTGAAAAATTCTCGTGTTGTCCATATGGCATACTTCACGGCCAGCAGCCTCATCGTCACCAGACCTCAGCTCCTGACTGTTGCCCTGGGAAGAAATATCTGCTGGCAGATATTCTCCTGTATAATCTTCAAATAAAGCTTCAGCTAAGGATCCAGCTAGAAGCCAACGCAAGAAAAGCTCATGTGAGCCAGATTCCTTTGTTTCATCTACTGAGTAATGCAATGTTCATCGCCTTAAAGTATCTCATGATTTGTCTCAGGTTTGAAACTAGTTCATAACTCTGATCTGAGCTATAGAATTAAAGCGAAATAGCATCACTTTTCATTAAAGGGTTAGGGTTAGGGTTAGGGTTAACCCCCTAACCCATCCAAGATGGCGCCGCGGATGGCAGCCACTGGCTTCTGCTCTCTGATGTTTTTGATAATTTTGTGTGTTTTTTTGGACTTCTGCTCTTCTGTCCGAATCACCTATTCAAGGGAGGAACTACTTTCACTCAGACTACCTCCCAATGCAACTTCTCCGCCAGTTACTGCTGCTGATCTGAAGTTTTTTCAGTCCATCTTAGCTGTGGGAGCAGCGGCTATTGGCGCTGGCCGGAAACGAAGGCGGCGTGGTAAACGTGCCGGTGCGTTAGTCAGGCTGAAGAAACGAGGATTTCGCACGCCACTCCCATCGATCCATCTGGCAAATATCCGCAGTTTGGCGAACAAAATGGATGAACTGCTGCTCCTGACTCACAAAAACCGGGATTTTAGCAGATCTGGCGCCCTTTGTTTCACGGAGTCCTGGCTGAGTGAACACATCCCGGACAGCGCGGTCCGTCTGGACGGATTTCAACTGTTTCGCGCTGATCGCAGCCGAGAATTTTCTGGAAAGACTAAGGGTGGTGGAATCTGCTTCTTCATAAACGAAGGTTGGTGTACTGATGTCACAGTGTTGAAGAAGTTTTGTAGCCCTAACCTAGAGTCACTGTTCATAAACTGTAAACCCTTTTATTCACCGCGAGAGTTCTCCTCGTTTATTCTGGTCGGAATTTATATCCCGCCTGCTGCTTGTACAACGGAGGCACTGCAGCACCTCGCTGACCAGATAGCAGAGGTGGAGGAAAAACATCCAGACTCTCTGCTTATCATTCTGGGTGATTTCAATAGAGCTAATCTCACAAATGAGCTTCCTAAATACAGACAGCATATTAAATGTCCCACCAGGGACACAAATACACTTGACCACTGTTACACAGTTTTAAGAAATGCCTATCATGCCGTCCCCCGTGCAGCTCTGGGTTTTTCTGACCACTGCCTGCTCCATCTTATTCCAACATACAGACAGAAACTAAAAACTTCCAAGCCTGTTGTAAGGACTGTGAAGAAATGGACTGTGGAATCAAAGCTGAAGTTACAAGCCTGCTTTGACTGCACAGATTGGAGTGTTTTTGAAGCTGCAGCCATTAACTTAAATGAACTCACTGACACTGTGACTTCATACACCTGTTTCTGCGAGGACATGTGTGTGCAGACCAAGACCTTCTGCATATACAACAACAATAAACCCTGGTTCATTCCTAAACTGAAGCAGCTACGTCAGACCAAGGAGGAGGCCTACAGGACTGGTGACTGGACTCCGTACAAGCGGGCCAGAAACATGCTGACGAAGGAGACCAGGCTTGCTAAGAGGAGCTACAGTGTGAAGTTACAAAAAAACTTCTCAGCTAACAACTCTGCTTCTGTCTGGAGAGGCCTACGGAATATCACCAACTACAGGAGACCATCCCCCCACCCTGCGGAAAACCTCCAGCTGGCTAATGACCTAAACAGCTTTTACTGCAGGTTTGAAAAGAACCTACAGTTCTCACCACCCACCCACACAAAAGGATTATCTGCAGCCCCAGGAACTCCATCCCTCCTCCACTCTGACCTCCCACCAGCACTAATGATCTGTGAAGAGGAGGTGCGCCGGGTCTTTCAGAGACAAAAGATCAAGAAGGCTGCAGGACCTGATGGTGTGTCTCCGTCCTGCCTGAGAGTCTGCTCCAACGAGTTGGCCCCCATCTTCACCCGGATCTTTAACAGATCACTGGAGCTGCGTGAAGTGCCTTCCTGCTTCAAACGCTCCATCATCATTCCAGTTCCCAAGAAACCCTCTATTACAGGATTAAACGACTACAGACCTGTTGCCCTGACCTCTGTGGTCATGAAATCCTTGGAGAGATTGGTGCTGAACCACCTGAAGGTCATCACAGGCCCCCTGATGGACCCACTGCAGTTTGCCTACCGGTCAAACAGGTCAGTGGATGATGCAGTGAATATGGGACTACATTACATCCTGCAACACCTCGACTCCCCAGGGACGTACGCCAGGATCCTGTTTGTCAACTTCAGCTCAGCGTTCAACACCATCATCCCAGGCATTCTTCATCAGAAACTCCTCCAGCTCAAGGTGCCCCCCTCCACCTGCCAGTGGATCTCCAGCTTTCTGACTGACAGGTGAAGCTAGGGAGATTTACATCCAGCTCCCGAAAAATTAGTACTGGCGCCCCCCAAGGATGTGTCCTTTCCCCACTGCTCTTCTCCCTCTACTCCAACGACTGCACCTCAGAGGACCCTTTGGTGAAGCTCCTGAAGTTTGCGGACGACACCACAGTCATCGGTTTGATCCGGGATGATGATGAGTCTGCATACAGGCGGGAGGTGGAGCAGCTGATCCTCTGGTGCAGCCAGAACCATCTTGAACTTAACCCAGCCAAAACGGTGGAGATGACTGTGGATTTCAGGCAACACCCCCCTTCATTCCCCCCACTCACCATCCTCAACAGCACAGTGTCCACTGTGGACTCCTTCAAGTTTCTGGGTACCACAATCTCCCGGAACCTGAAGTGGTCCTCCCATATTGACACTGTCCGGAAAAAGGCCCAGCAGAGGTTGTTTTTTCTGCGTCAGCTCAAGAAGTTTGATTTGCCTCAGGAGCTGCTGGTTGTCTTCTACACCGCCATCATCCAATCTGTCCTCTGCTTTTCCATCACTGTCTGGTTTGGATCTGCCACTAAACAGGACAAGACCAGACTGCAGCAGATCATTAAGTCTGCGGAGAGGATCATTGGTACCGACCTACCCCCCATTGAGAACTTATATCGGTCTATAACCAGGAAACGGGCGGGAAACATCTGTGCTGACCCATCACACCCCGGCCACAAACTGTTTGAACTTCTATCTTCTGGTCGTCGTTACAGATCACTGAAGGTCAAAACCACCCGTCACAGGAACAGTTTCTTTCCTCAAGCCATCACTCTGATGAACTAACATTCACCTAGTCCTACCTGTTGCTGTACTCATGACTTTTCATCCATTATTACATTGCACATAACTCTCACACTGCTTTTTACTTCATTCACATTATATCACTGAATCTGAGTCCACATTGAAATACTGTGTGATTGTATATTTTTTCATATATTTCTGCAAAGTGTGGTTAGTCCGAGTAAATAACTGCATATATTCCTGTATATATTTGCATCCTTTTATAGAAACGTGGACAGACTGTAATTTACTGTACATACTCTGGTTGTCATTGAATCCTTATTTAAATCCTTCACCTGAACAACGAGAGCAAGTTTTTAGCCAAAGTCAAATTCCTTGTATGTGTTGTGCATACTTGGCCAATAAAGCTGATTCTGATTCTGATTAAATTCCGTTGTTACTTTTTAGAGTAACTCAGAATTTTTTCCCCATATAATTAGCTTTTATAATTTTCTTCATAAAATTTGCATCCTATTTTCTTCATATTTTGGATACAGTTATTTCAGTCTCCATTTTCATCAGTTACAAATTCATACTAAGGTTTCCTTGGTTCCACAAATGTGATTACACTCTGTTGCTCAATAATCAGTTACAAGTTGAATGTAATGCTTGATACTTGATCATTTCACCATACGTCTGTTGAATGTAACGTCATTTAATCTGAGTCTGACCATTAAAACTGTAAACGGTATATGGAAGTTTCTGTGATTTCATTTTCCTGTGTCCGACTGTTGAAGTCACCCAGTAGAATTCACGAATATTTGAGAGTGAATGAAGGTATAAAGACTAGTTATTAATAAATTGTCCAAGTTTGGACTGATGCCCCAAAAACGAGTTTTGCTCCTGGTGTGTGCGTGAACCCGAAGCAAGCCTTTTCTACACACACCTGTAGGTATACAATAATCGTTGTAGGAACAGTTGGTTATGAGGTACAGACAGCAGGAGGCAGTAATGCGCCATATTGGATGCCAGCTGTTGTAAAAATCCAAAGAAGAAGAAGTGTAACTGCCTTGCGCTGGACATGTAAACAAATAGTTCAGCTCTATACAGAGAAGCCAGAGCTTGAAGACTGACCAAAGTAAGTGAATAATACGACGAAAACGGCATCAGATATGCTTTTGGCAGTAAGTTTACCTTGTTAACTCATTTGAAACACCACGAGAATGTGCAGCACAAAAACCTTCCTACCTTCACAACCTATATACAACAATGACAAATTATTGACCAGTTACTGTAAGTGAAATCAGATAATTTCCCACAGAAACCTGAACATATCAGAGCACACTGGTTAAAAACATTACTTCATGTTAGGCCTTAACAAGGAGCCAAGGACGAGGCCAGGTGTCAAAGTGAACACACGTTTATTGAAGAGGCACCACACAGCACACAGGAGCCGCCGTCAGGCTGCGAGGTGGCAAAGAGACCGCTCCTCCTGCCCACTGCCCTCTTATAGCCACGGGTGGTGGTAGAACCGGAAGGTGAAGCCACCACCCATACCTCCATCCATCCATCCATCTTCTACCGCTTTTCCGGAGGTCCGGGTCACGGAGGCAGCAGTTCAAGCAGAGAAGCCCAGACTTCTCTCTTCCCAGCCACTTGCTCCAGCTCTTCAGAGGGGATACCAAGGCGTTCCCAGACCAGCTGGGACCCATACCTTACAAATAAAAGTCTAAACTCTAACACAACACTTAAGGCAATAAGGAACTTTCATTTCCTAAAAAAAAAAAAAAAAAAAAAAAAAAGGATAATTCAGACTACTCAAACTTCTCTTTTTGGAAAATGAATGACGCAGACAAGTGCAACAATAGAATTTATTTGTTTTATTGTATACATTTTATTTATTGGAGAATTCACTGTTGGCACTTTGCAGGGTTTTTTTTGTCAACAATGTTCCTACTTATACAAAAGATAAGCAGTTTTATGATTTGCATTTTGTTCCCTTACTGTACCGAAAACGAACCATGACCTTAGAATCAAGGTACGTACTGAACAATGATTTTAACGTACCGTTACACCCTTAAAATATATATATATATAATAAGACTTCAGGTTTTCTTATTTTTTGCTTTATTTGCTTGATATTTCCCTCATGCATGTGCAACCATTTTTTCTGAAAAACCTTTTCTTGTAAATGTAACTTTTTATCTCAAGGCTTCAGGGGGCCGCTGGCTGTGAGCAGAAGAGCCACATGTGGCCCCAGAGCCGTAGTTTGCAGACCCCTGTCCTGACATCAGTATTGGGGATGACACAATGCATGACGGTAACTTTTAGTTTACTGTGTTTAGTGATAGAATGAGCTGATAACCCGTTAACATTAACTCGTTAATCGTCATAGCAACGTAAAACAGTGACAGATGTAACAAACTTCTGATTTCACAGACACCTGGACCCAGTATTTAATTCACAGGTGAACTACATGCAGATTCAAATAATTCTAGTAAATCTACACCTGTGGCAGTCTGAACAACTGAACAGAAAATGGAAATAAGGGAATGAAAAATGTATTAAAACCGTTCTAAACACGTCAGAAAAACATTACACCATAAGAAGGAAACAAAAGACAATGACCTCCATCAGAACAAGTTATAGTGGCAAATTAGAGAAACACTGGGACTCCAGCCGAAGGCTCTCATTGGTCAGTGCTCTCTAAACGGCGTGGCGGGATGAGCAGAACGATGGCAGCGGCAGACACACGAACGCATTTTTAGCTTCATCAACTCTTCCTCGTTGTGACTTCTGCTTTACTCAGTGAGTCGTGGATGATACGTCTGATAGGCTCCGCCCCCTCCTCCTCTAAGAAACTGTGATGGTCTCCGTCGATGACGTGGACTGACACCTGTCCGTCACACACCTGAACGAAGACAAAGGTTACAGTTCTAGTGGAGGAAAAACAGCGACACACAGAGTAATGGGGAAACATCTTGCAGAGGTTGGCTGAACATTGGCTGGACGTCGGCACTGATATCTTGTTTTTTTTTCTAAATTTGTCCTGTTTTTCTTTGCAAATATCTTTATTGAATAAAACTGAAAATTTTTTCCATGTAAATCTGTGACATTTTGCCCAATAAAATTAAAAGCTTTTTTTCCATTCATTTTGATATTTTTCATATAATCTTCAGCTTTTCTTAACAGATTTTTATGCTTTTGAAGGTAAAAATGCTGCATTTTTCATATAAATGTGAATTATTAAAATTGAGCTTTTTTCTGATAAATTTTTCTGCCAGTTTGTGTTATTTTACTCCTGACAAAACTGCAACATTTTCCTTAAATTTAGAGTATTTTTGGCATAAATTTTCAGCTATTCTGATAAATGTATTGCATTTTTCTTTGTAAATTTATTACCTTTGTGTGAAACTGCAGCATTTCTTGCATAAATTTATTACAATCTTCTTATAAAACAAACTTTTTTCCAGTAAATTTGACTTTATGGAAAAATATGTTTTCTCATAAGACTCCAACATTTTCCCCCTGAATGTGTGTGAATTTTTTGAATAAATTTTCAAAATTTTCTGCTTTTCAGTATATTTTTCTCATGAATTTGCAACCTTTTGTCTCGCAAATTTGTTGCTTCCTCTTGGAAATTATGAGGGGAGCCACTATTTCTGGGCAAAAGACACACTTGTGGTACTAGAACCACAGGTTGCAGACCCCAGCCCTGTAAAGACATCATCTCTTCACAGGTGAAGTTCACATTACCTCACTGAGCTTGTAGTCTGCTCCCAGACTTCGCTCATATTCACTGCTGGTTCGGGCTCGCAGCAGCGTCACGTTGCCACAGTATTTTGTTTGGGGCACGTAGCAGTCGGCGGCCTTTAGCTTGCGGTAAAAGGAGACGGCGGCGAAGGACAGTGAATCTCTGCTGAGGTCTCTGTGACTTGAAGTAATTAGGTCAACCGCCGTGTCCACACGGGACTGAAGGTCAGACAGAGGAAGGAGGATCTCCAGAAGCTGTGGGAGAAAAGGAAGGGTTTACAAGAGGATGGTGGTGGTGGTGACGGTGGTGATGGTGGTGGTGATGATGGTGGTGGTGATGGTGACGGTGGTGATGGTGGTGATGGTGACGGTGGTGATGATGGTGGTGGTGGTGACGGTGGTGATGGTGGTGATGGTGACGGTGATGATGGTGGTGGTGACGGTGGTGATGATGGTGATGGTGACGGTGGTGATGGTGTGGTGACGGTGGTGGTGGTGACGGTGGTGACGGTGGTGATGGTGATGGTGACGGTGGTGATGATGGTGATGGTGGTGACGGTGGTGATGGTGGTGATGATGGTGATGGTGGTGACGGTGGTGATGGTGGTGACGGTGGTGATGGTGACGGTGATGATGGTGGTGGTGACGGTGATGATGGTGGTGACAACGGTGGTGATGATGGTGACGGTGGTGATGACGGTGATGGTGACGGTGGTGATGGTGTGGTGACGGTGGTGATGGTGGTGGTGGTGATGGTGGTGGTGACGGTGACGGTGGTGACGGTGGCGGTGACGGTGGTGGTGGTGACGGTGGTGATGGTGGTGATGGTGACGGTGATGATGGTGGTGGTGACGGTGGTGATGATGGTGATGGTGACGGTGGTGATGGTGTGGTGACGGTGGTGATGGTGGTGACGGTGGTGATGGTGACGGTGGTGATGGTGATGGTGACAGTGGTGATGATGGTGACGGTGGTGATGGTGGTGGTGACGGTGGTGATGGTGATGGTGACGGTGGTGATGGTGATGGTGACGGTGGTGATGATGGTGATGGTGACGGTGGTGATGGTGGTGGTGACGGTGATGATGGTGGTGGTGACGGTGGTGATGGTGGTGGTGACGGTGGTGATGATGGTGACGGTGGTGGTGATGGTGACGGTGGTGATGATGGTGATGGTGACGGTGGTGATGGTGGTGGTGATGGTGACGGTGGTGATGATGGTGATGGTGACGGTGGTGATGATGGTGATGGTGACGGTGGTGATGGTGGTGGTGACGGTGGTGATGATGGTGACGGTGGTGATGATGGTGATGGTGACGGTGGTGATGATGGTGATGGTGACGGTGGTGATGGTGGTGGTGACGGTGGTGATGATGGTGACGGTGGTGATGGTGGTGGTGATGGTGACGGTGGTGATGATGGTGATGGTGACGGTGGTGGTGACGGTGGTGATGGTGGTGACGGTGGTGATGGTAATGGTGACGGTGGTGATGATGGTGACGGTGGTGATGGTGGTGGTGACGGTGGTGATGGTGGTGGTGACGGTGGTGATGGTGACGGTGGTGATGATGGTGACGGTGGTGATGGTGATGGTGACGGTGGTGATGGTGACGGTGGTGATGATGGTGACGGTGGTGATGGTGATGGTGACGGTGGTGATGGTGGTGGTGATGGTGATGGTGACGGTGGTGATGATGGTGACGGTGGTGATGGTGATGGTGACGGTGGTGGTGATGGTGACGGTGGTGATGGTGATGGTGACGGTGGTGATGGTGATGGTGACGGTGGTGATGGTGACGGTGGTGATGATGGTGACGGTGGTGATGGTGATGGTGACGGTGGTGATGGTGATGGTGGTGATGGTGACGGTGGTGATGGTGATGGTGGTGATGGTGATGGTGACGGTGGTGATGATGGTGGTGGTGACGGTGGTGGTGATGGTGGTGGTGACGATGGTGATGGTGGTGGTGACGGTGGTGGTGATGGTGGTGGTGATGGTGGTGATGGTGATGATGGTGACGGTGGTGATGGTGGTGGTGATGGTGATGTGACGGTGGTGATGGTGGTGGTGACGGTGGTGATGATGGTGATGTGACGGTGGTGATGGTGATGGTGACGGTGGTGATGATGGTGGTGGTGACGGTGGTGATGGTGATGGTGACGGTGGTGATGGTGGTGGTGATGGTGACGGTGGTGATGATGGTGGTGGTGACGGTGGTGATGATGGTGGTGGTGATGGTGGTGATGATGGTGACGGCGGTGATGGTGGTGGTGACGGTGGTGATGGTGACGGTGGTGGTGATGGTGATGGTGGTGATGATGGTGACGGTGGTGATGGTGGTGGTGATGGTGATGGTGACGGTGGTGATGATGGTGGTGGTGATGGTGATGATGATGGTGATGGTGGTGATGATGGTGACGGTGGTGATGGTGGTGATGGTGACGGTGGTGATGATGGTGGTGATGATGGTGACGGTGTTGATGGTGGTGGTGACGATGGTGATGGTGACGATGGTGATGGTGATGATGGTGATGGTGACGGTGGTGATGGTGTGGTGACGGTGGTGATGATGGTGGTGGTGACGGTGGTGGTGATGGTGATGGTGATGATGGTGATGGTGACAGTGGTGATGGTGTGGTGACGGTGGTGATGATGGTGGTGGTGACGGTGGTGGTGATGGTGGTGGTGATGATGGTGGTGACGGTGGTGATGGTGATGTGACGGTGGTGATGATGGTGGTGACGGTGGTGATGATGGTGACGGCGGTGATGGTGGTGGTGACGGTGGTGATGGTGACGGTGGTGATGATGGTGGTGGTGACGGTGGTGGTGATGGTGGTGGTGATGATGGTGGTGACGGTGGTGATGGTGATGTGACGGTGGTGATGATGGTGGTGACGGTGGTGATGGTGATGGTGACGGTGGTGATGATGGTGGTGGTGACGGTGGTGGTGATGGTGGTGGTGATGATGGTGGTGACGGTGGTGATGGTGATGTGACGGTGGTGATGATGGTGGTGACGGTGGTGATGATGGTGGTGGTGATGGTGGTGATGATGGTGACGGCGGTGATGGTGGTGGTGACGGTGGTGATGGTGACGGTGGTGGTGATGTAGATGTAGATTAGTTTATTTGACAGGGACAGTGCAATAAACATAGACAATTAATCAAAGACAATCAATCTGATGTGTTGCACATAGAGTGTATAGCTATTAGCTAATTTGCAACTCTTGTCCCTGGATGGGCTTTAGAAAAAAGAATCAAGATAAAAAATATACACAATAATCACATACATCAATGCAGAAAAATTATAAATACACAATTATAAATATTATATTATAAATACACAAATATAACAGCCTGACTCACATTTAACATAAATATTATAAATATTATAAATACACAAATATAACAGCCTGACTCACATTTAACACATATAACATAACTCACATTTGCCTATTTCAGGCCTTCCTCCCTCCGTCACTCACTATAAACAAACACATTTATTCCTTCCCTTCATTCACTCTCACTCTGCAGACAGTTAATTCATACATGAGTACATTCTTGTTTATTTTTCAGCCAGTTTTTAACATTTTTAGTGAATGTTTTAAAGTCCGTTATTATTTTAATTTCATTTGGCATTGTGTTCCAGATGTGACTGCCCTTTATAGAGAAAGCTGTTTGTCCAAATGTGGTTCTGCGGTGGAATATTTTACAGTTATTGTTAACAGAACTCCTGGTGGCTCTGCTGCTGTCCTGTCTTTGGATGAAACCAGCAAGTGGCTCGGGTGCTGATTTATGGAAACATTTGAACGTTAACTTCAGAAGACAGAGGTCAATGAAACTCTCAAAACTCAATAGGTTGTATTTTTTTAAAACATTACAGTGATGCCACCTAATGGGCTTTTTGTCCAAGATTTTTAGGGTTTGATTATATAATGAACCTATATGTCTTATTGTGGAAGGGGCTGCTTGAGCCCAGACTGTCAAACAGTATGATATATGAGAAAAAACCATAGAATGCATATACAGTGCAGCTGCTTCGTAAGGTATGTAATATCTAATTAATTTAAAGCAGTTCAGATTTTTTTTTACTGTTTTTGAAATTTTCTTTATATGAAGATTAAATTTGAGTTGAGGATCTAGTACAATGCCAAGGTATTTGAATTCTGTAGCTAAACTGATGTCATGATCATGTATATTAACTTTAAAATGTTGCAGGTTACATTTTTTGATTGAAAAGCACATTGAAACTGTTTTCTGAAGGTTCAGCAATAGATGGTTCTGGAAGAGCCACTCTTGGACATCAACCATACTTGTAGACAGTACATCTGCAGCCTGTGCTGGAGTCTTGGCAGCTGTGTAAATAACTGCATCATCTGCATAAAGTTGGCATGTTGCAGCTGAGCAGTGTAACGGCAAGTCATTAATAAAAATGCTGAAAAGTAAAGGACCAAGAATGGACCCTTGTGGGATACCCATGCGGTTGTTTAAAAATGAGGATTTATCCTGGTGAACTTTTACACACTGTTCTCTATTCTGGAGATAAGATGCAAACCATTCTAATGTATTTGGGGAGAAGTTAAAAGATACCATTTTGGATAAAAGCAAACTGTGGTTTACAGTATCGAAAGCCTTTTTGAGATCTAGAAAAACAGCTCCTACCACATTACCCCTGTCCAAGGACTGTTTGACGTTTTCAATAAGGCAACAATTTGCTGTTTCTGTTGAGTATCCTGGTCTAAAACCAAATTGATGTGGATGAAGAAGTTGACTGTCTTGTAAGTAGTCTATCAGCTGTGTAGCTACAACTTTTTCAAGAACCTTAGACAGGACTGGTAAAATAGAGATTGGGCGGTAATTGCATATATCGTCTTTACTGCCTGATTTATGAACTGGTATGACGACAGCTTTTTTCCAGCCAGATGGAAATGTACTAGACCTAATGGAGAGATTAATGAGATGAGTCAGTGGTTTGATTAATATTTTGCTGTGCATTTTGAGAAAGGAGGTGCTCATATTGTAGATATCATTAGTTTTTGAGTTTGACAGTGTTTTAACAACGCCAGCAATTAACTTCTCATTTACCTCATCGATGTGAAAAGTATCTGTTGGAAGTATGGAATTTGTGTTGTTGAGCACATTTGGCAGCACAAAAATTTTTGTTAAGTCTTCCACAGAGCCCACAAAGTGTGAATTAAATTCATTTGCCAAAGTAGCCTTGTCACTGACGATCTTGCCATTGATTCTAAGTTCCTTTACCCCCTTCTGATCGTTTTTTTTATTAGTTAAGTTATTTAAATGCCTCCATAGGGAACTGTTGTTACCCTTTGCATGATCTATCAGTTTATTGTAATAAGATATTTTTGATTTTCGCAGCTCATGTACCACTTTATTTCTTAAACTTTTGTACACAAGGTGATCATTTTGTAGTTTGGAGGTTAGTGATGTTTTCAGTGCATAGTCTCGCCTCTTCATAAGTTTTCTTATTTCATTATTTAACCATGGTAGGTTAATCTTCTGTTGTCTACTTTTAATTTGCTTTGAAAATTTTTCTATAGACTTTGTAATTGTTGCAGTTATAAAATTACAACAATCATCTACTTCACATGTTGACATGAGCTGCTCCCAATTTTGATTCTCTAAGTAATGTTCAAACTCCTCATTTTTTGATTTGGGGATAATAAAATTTGATTTGTCAATATCGACTCCCCCAAAATACTGTAGTCGCTTTTTAGTAAGTTTCCTGACAGCAAGAACCATGTTATGATCTGAGAGACCAGTTACAAGATTATAGGTTCTGGTTATTCGTTCTGGTTTATTAGTAAATACCATGTCAATAAGTGTTCTGGATTGTTTGGTTATCCTGGTGGGTCCTTTGATCATTTGCTGGTAATTAAATTTAGTCATGAGGCTTTTCAGTTTTTGTTTGTCTTTTTTATCAGACCAGTTGATATTAAAGTCACCATGAATTATTGTTTCTCTGTTCTTCTCAAGTTGTTTAACCAGATCACTTAATTCATTATAAAAGGAAGAGTTGTGTGACGGTGGGTTGTACACTACTGCAATGTTGAAGTTCATTACCGGAGAGAGACATACATTAACAGCTAAACATTCAAGTGAAGTATTCAAATCAACCAGTTGACATTTATATTTCTCTTTGATGTAAATTAAAACACCTCCTCCCCTCCCTACCTGCCTGTCTTTTCTAAAACACTGGTAGCCCACAATATCGATCATATTAGTGTCTATGTTACTGTGTAGCCAGCTTTCTGAGAGACAAAGGTAGTCCAGATTTGAGTCCAACAGCAACACCGAAATCTCATCTCTTTTGGGGATTATGCTCCGTATGTTTAAATGACCGCCGAGGATCCCCTTTGGTTTAGCCTTGGTGTCCCAAAGAACTCGTGCATGATTAACAGTTTGGAAAAATAAATGTTGTTTTTGCTTTTGTACAGCTCGGTTTTGTGCTAACCCAGTGGTCTGCTGTTTAATAGTGGCAGGTCCAGGGTTAAGGTGAATATCTCCTGCCAGAAGTAGCAGAACTAACAGAACTTTAATTGTATATCCTCTGCCATATTGTGATTTTTGCTTAACAGCCATGTTTGCCTTAATTTGGAAGTTTTTGCTCAGGCCTTTTAAAGACCACATAGAGTGTAGGGTGAGATGTCCAAGCCCAAATCCATACAGATAAAACTTTTTAACTTCACCTTTGGTTGAGTTTGTCGGAAAATCCTTCTTGTTGCAGGTCCAGACACACAAAGACAAAACGAAGAGGAAGTAGATAAGTAGAGAAGGCTTATTAGTGGTGCCCATCAGCCCACTTTTTAATCCGGTGGCAGCCATCTTTGGTCTTTCTTGGAAAGAAAGACCAAAGATGGTGACGGTGGTGGTGATGGTGATGGTGGTGATGATGGTGACGGTGGTGATGGTGGTGGTGATGGTGATGGTGACGGTGGTGATGATGGTGGTGGTGATGGTGATGATGATGGTGATGGTGGTGGTGATGATGATGGTGATGGTGGTGATGATGGTGACGGTGGTGATGGTGACGGTGGTGATGATGGTGGTGATGATGGTGGTGGTGACGATGGTGATGGTGACGGGTGGTGATGATGGTGATGGTGATGATGGTGATGGTGACGGTGGTGATGGTGTGGTGACGGTGGTGATGATGGTGGTGGTGACGGTGGTGGTGATGGTGGTGGTGATGATGGTGGTGACGGT
The DNA here is from genome assembly GCA_020510985.1 of Pholidichthys leucotaenia. Taxonomy (NCBI): domain Eukaryota; kingdom Metazoa; phylum Chordata; class Actinopteri; order Cichliformes; family Pholidichthyidae; genus Pholidichthys; species Pholidichthys leucotaenia. The sequence continues at coordinate 491,661,379 of CM035836.1, read as the reverse complement.
GGTGATGGTGATGTGACGGTGGTGATGATGGTGGTGACGGTGGTGATGATGGTGATGGTGACGGTGATGATGGTGGTGGTGACGGTGGTGATGACGGTGATGGTGGTGATGGTGGTGATGGTGGTGGTGATGGTGACGGTGGTGATGATGGTGATGGTGGTGGTGACGGTGGTGATGATGGTGACGGTGGTGACGGTGGTGATGATGGTGACGGTGGTGATGGTGACGGTGGTGACGGTGGTGATGGTGATGGTGACGGTGGTGACGATGGTGATGGTGACGGTGGTGATGGTGTGGTGACGGTGGTGATGGTGTGGTGACGGTGGTGATGATGGTGGTGGTGACGGTGGTGATGATGGTGACGGTGGTGATGGTGACGGTGGTGATGATGGTGGTGACGGTGGTGATGATGGTGGTGGTGACGGTGGTGATGATGGTGGTGGTGACGGTGGTGATGATGGTGATGGTGACGGTGGTGATGGTGGTGGTGATGGTGATGGTGACGGTGGTGATGGTGGTGGTGATGATGATGGTGACGGTGGTGATGGTGATGGTGGTGATGATGATGGTGACGGTGGTGATGGTGACGGTGGTGATGATGGTGATGGTGACGGTGGTGACGGTGGTGATGGTGGTGGTGATGGTGATGGTGACGGTGGTGATGATGGTGACGGTGGTGATGGTGACGGTGGTGATGGTGGTGGTGATGGTGACGGTGGTGATGATGGTGACGGTGGTGATGATGGTGACGGTGGTGATGGTGGTGGTGATGGTGACGGTGGTGATGATGGTGATGGTGGTGATGATGGTGACGGTGGTGATGGTGATGGTGGTGACTGTGGTAATGGTGATGGTGGTGACGGTGGTAATGATGGTGATGGTGACGGTGGTGATGGTGTGGTGACGGTGGTGATGGTGGTGATGACGGTGGTGGTGATGACGGTGGTGGTGATGGTGGTGGTGACGGTGGTGATGGTGATGGTGACGGTGGTGATGATGGTGATGGTGGTGATGGTGGTGGTGACGGTGGTGATGGTGGTGGTGATGGTGACGGTGGTGATGATGGTGATGGTGACGGTGGTGATGATGGTGATGGTGACGGTGGTGGTGACGGTGGTGATGGTGGTGACGGTGGTGATGGTAATGGTGACGGTGGTGATGATGGTGACGGTGGTGATGATGGTGACGGTGGTGATGGTGGTGGTGATGGTGACGGTGGTGATGATGGTGGTGGTGACGGTGGTGATGGTGGTGGTGACGGTGGTGATGATGGTGATGACGGTGGTGATGGTGACGGTGGTGATGATGGTGACGGTGGTGATGGTGATGGTGACGGTGGTGATGGTGACGGTGGTGATGATGGTGACGGTGGTGATGGTGATGGTGGTGATGGTGGTGACGGTGGTGATGGTGACGGTGGTGATGATGGTGACGGTGATGGTGACGGTGGTGGTGATGGTGATGGTGACGGTGGTGATGGTGATGGTGACGGTGGTGATGGTGACGGTGGTGATGATGGTGACGGTGGTGATGGTGACGGTGGTGATGATGGTGACGGTGGTGATGGTGATGGTGACGGTGGTGATGGTGATGGTGGTGATGGTGATGGTGACGGTGGTGATGGTGATGGTGGTGATGGTGATGGTGACGGTGGTGATGATGGTGGTGGTGACGGTGGTGGTGATGGTGGTGGTGACGGTGGTGATGGTGATGGTGGTGATGGTGGTGGTGACAGTGGTGGTGATGGTGGTGGTGGTGATGGTGGTGATGGTGATGATGGTGACGGTGGTGATGGTGGTGGTGATGGTGATGTGACGGTGGTGATGGTGGTGGTGACGGTGGTGATGATGGTGATGTGACGGTGGTGATGGTGATGGTGACGGTGGTGGTGATGGTGATGGTGACGGTGGTGATGATGGTGGTGGTGACGGTGGTGATGGTGATGGTGACGGTGGTGATGGTGACGGTGGTGATGATGGTGGTGGTGACGGTGGTGATGATGGTGGTGGTGATGGTGGTGATGATGGTGACGGCGGTGATGGTGGTGGTGACGGTGGTGATGGTGACGGTGGTGGTGATGGTGACGGTGGTGGTGATGGTGATGGTGGTGATGATGGTGACGGTGGTGATGGTGGTGGTGATGGTGATGGTGACGGTGGTGATGATGGTGGTGGTGATGGTGATGATGATGGTGATGGTGGTGATGATGGTGACGGTGGTGATGGTGGTGATGGTGACGGTGGTGATGATGGTGACGGTGTTGATGGTGGTGGTGACGATGGTGATGGTGACGGGTGGTGATGATGGTGATGGTGATGATGGTGATGGTGACGGTGGTGATGGTGTGGTGATGGTGGTGATGATGGTGGTGGTGACGGTGGTGGTGATGGTGGTGGTGATGGTGATGGTGATGATGGTGATGGTGACGGTGGTGATGGTGTGGTGACGGTGGTGATGATGGTGGTGGTGACGGTGGTGGTGATGGTGGTGGTGATGATGGTGGTGACGGTGGTGATGGTGATGTGACGGTGGTGATGATGGTGGTGACGGTGGTGATGATGGTGGTGGTGATGGTGGTGATGATGGTGACGGCGGTGATGGTGGTGGTGACGGTGGTGATGGTGACGGTGGTGATGGTGGTGGTGACGGTGGTGGTGATGGTGGTGGTGATGATGGTGGTGACGGTGGTGATGGTGATGTGACGGTGGTGATGATGGTGGTGACGGTGGTGATGGTGATGGTGACGGTGGTGATGATGGTGGTGGTGACGGTGGTGGTGATGGTGGTGGTGATGATGGTGGTGACGGTGGTGATGGTGATGTGACGGTGGTGATGATGGTGGTGACGGTGGTGATGATGGTGGTGGTGATGGTGGTGATGATGGTGACGGCGGTGATGGTGGTGGTGACGGTGGTGATGGTGACGGTGGTGATGATGGTGGTGGTGACGGTGGTGGTGATGGTGGTGGTGATGATGGTGGTGACGGTGGTGATGGTGATGTGACGGTGGTGATGATGGTGGTGACGGTGGTGATGGTGATGGTGACGGTGGTGATGATGGTGGTGGTGACGGTGGTGATGGTGATGGTGACGGTGGTGATGATGGTGACGGTGGTGATGGTGGTGGTGATGGTGACGGTGGTGATGATGGTGGTGGTGACGGTGGTGATGATGGTGGTGATGGTGGTGATGATGGTGACGGCGGTGATGGTGGTGGTGACGGTGGTGATGGTGACGGTGGTGGTGATGGTGACGGTGGTGGTGATGGTGGTGATGATGGTGACGGTGGTGATGGTGGTGGTGATGGTGATGGTGACGGTGGTGATGATGGTGGTGGTGATGGTGGTGGTGATGGTGATGGTGACGGTGGTGATGATGGTGGTGGTGATGGTGATGATGATGGTGATGGTGGTGATGATGGTGACGGTGGTGATGGTGGTGATGGTGACGGTGGTGATGATGGTGGTGATGATGGTGACGGTGTTGATGGTGGTGGTGACGATGGTGATGGTGACGGGTGGTGATGATGGTGATGGTGATGATGGTGATGGTGACGGTGGTGATGGTGTGGTGACGGTGGTGATGATGGTGGTGGTGACGGTGGTGGTGATGGTGGTGGTGATGATGGTGGTGACGGTGGTGATGGTGATGTGACGGTGGTGATGATGGTGGTGACGGTGGTGATGATGGTGATGGTGACGGTGATGATGGTGGTGGTGACGGTGGTGATGACGGTGATGGTGGTGATGATGGTGACGGTGGTGATGGTGGTGGTGATGGTGACGGTGATGGTGACGGTGGTGATGATGGTGATGGTGGTGGTGACGGTGGTGATGATGGTGACGGTGGTGATGATGGTGACGGTGGTGATGGTGATGGTGACGGTGGTGACGATGGTGATGGTGACGGTGGTGATGGTGTGGTGACAGTGGTGATGGTGTGGTGACGGTGGTGATGATGGTGGTGGTGACGGTGGTGATGATGGTGACGGTGGTGATGGTGACGGTGGTGATGATGGTGGTGACGGTGGTGATGATGGTGATGGTGGTGATGATGGTGGTGGTGACGGTGGTGATGATGGTGGTGGTGACGGTGGTGATGATGGTGATGGTGACGGTGGTGATGGTGGTGGTGATGGTGATGGTGACGGTGGTGATGGTGGTGGTGATGATGATGGTGACGGTGGTGATGGTGATGGTGGTGATGATGATGGTGACGGTGGTGATGGTGACGGTGGTGATGATGGTGATGGTGACGGTGGTGACGGTGGTGATGGTGGTGGTGATGGTGATGGTGACGGTGGTGATGATGGTGACGGTGGTGATGGTGACGGTGGTGATGGTGGTGGTGATGGTGACGGTGGTGATGATGGTGACGGTGGTGATGATGGTGACGGTGGTGATGGTGGTGGTGATGGTGACGGTGGTGATGATGGTGATGGTGACAGTGGTGATGGTGGTGGTGACGGTGGTGATGGTGGTGGTGATGGTGACGGTGGTGATGATGGTGATGGTGACGGTGGTGATGGTGGTGGTGACGGTGGTGATGGTGACTGTGGTGATGATGGTGACGGTGGTGATGGTGGTGGTGATGGTGATGGTGGTGGTGACGGTGGTGATGATGATGGTGATGACGGTGGTGATGATGGTGATGGTGATGGTGGTGATGGTGGTGATGATGGTGATGGTGGTGACGATGGTGACGGTGGTGACGGTGGTGATGATGGTGACGGTGGTGATGATGGTGATGATGGTGACGGTGGTGATGGTGGTGGTGACGGTGGTGATGGTGATGGTGACGGTGGTGATGATGGTGATGGTGACGGTGGTGATGGTGTGGTGACGGTGGTGGTGACGGTGGTGATGATGGTGGTGACGGTGGTGATGGTGACGGTGGTGATGGTGACGGTGGTGATGATGGTGATGGTGACGGTGGTGATGATGGTGATGGTGACGGTGGTGATGGTGACGGTGGTGATGGTGGTGGTGACGGTGATGATGATGGTGATGGTGACGGTGGTGATGGTGGTGGTGACGGTGATGATGGTGGTGGTGACGGTGGTGATGGTGATGGTGATGATGGTGATGGTGGTGATGATGGTGACGGTGGTGATGGTGGTGGTGATGGTGACGGTGGTGATGATGGTGATGGTGACAGTGGTGATGACGGTGGTGATGATGGTGACGGTGGTGATGATGGTGACGGTGGTGATGGTGACGGTGGTGATGGTGGTGATGATGGTGGTGGTGACGGTGATGGTGACGGTGGTGGTGACGGTGATGATGGTGATGGTGACGGTGACGGTGGTGGTGATGGTGGTGGTGACGGTGGTGATGGTGGTAGTGACGGTGGTGATGGTGGTGATGGTGACGGTGGTGATGATGGTGATGGTGACGGTGGTGATGATGGTGATGGTGGTGATGGTGACGGTGGTGATGATGGTGGTGGTGACGGTGGTGATGATGGTGATGGTGGTGATGATGGTGGTGGTGACGGTGGTGATGATGGTGATGGTGGTGATGATGGTGGTGGTGACGGTGGTGATGATGGTGATGGTGGTGATGATGGTGACGGTGGTGATGGTGGTGGTGATGGTGACGGTGGTGATGATGGTGGTGGTGACGGTGGTGATGACGGTGGTGGTGATGGTGGTGATGATGGTGACGGCGGTGATGGTGGTGGTGACGGTGGTGATGGTGACGGTGGTGGTGATTGTGACGGTGGTGGTGATGGTGATGGTGGTGATGATGGTGACGGTGGTGATGGTGGTGGTGATGGTGATGGTGACGGTGGTGATGATGGTGGTGGTGATGGTGATGATGATGGTGATGGTGGTGATGGTGGTGGTGATGGTGATGGTGACGGTGGTGATGATGGTGGTGGTGATGGTGATGATGATGGTGATGGTGGTGATGATGGTGACGGTGGTGATGGTGGTGATGGTGACGGTGGTGATGATGGTGGTGATGATGGTGACGGTGTTGATGGTGGTGGTGACGATGGTGATGGTGACGGGTGGTGATGATGGTGATGGTGATGATGGTGATGGTGACGGTGGTGATGGTGTGGTGACGGTGGTGATGATGGTGGTGGTGACGGTGGTGGTGATGGTGGTGGTGATGATGGTGGTGACGGTGGTGATGATGGTGATGGTGACGGTGATGATGGTGGTGGTGACGGTGGTGATGACGGTGATGGTGGTGATGATGGTGGTGGTGATGGTGGTGGTGATGGTGACGGTGATGGTGACGGTGGTGATGATGGTGATGGTGGTGGTGACGGTGGTGATGATGGTGACGGTGGTGACGGTGGTGATGATGGTGACGGTGGTGATGGTGACGGTGGTGACGGTGGTGATGGTGATGGTGGTGACGATGGTGATGGTGACGGTGGTGATGGTGTGGTGACGGTGGTGATGATGGTGGTGGTGACGGTGGTGATGATGGTGACGGTGGTGATGGTGACGGTGGTGATGATGGTGGTGACGGTGGTGATGATGGTGATGGTGGTGATGATGGTGGTGGTGACGGTGGTGATGATGGTGGTGGTGATGGTGGTGATGATGGTGATGGTGGTGATGATGGTGACGGTGGTGACGGTGGTGATGATGGTGACGGTGGTGATGATGGTGATGATGGTGACGGTGGTGATGGTGGTGGTGACGGTGGTGATGGTGATGGTGACGGTGGTGATGATGGTGATGGTGACGGTGGTGATGGTGTGGTGACGGTGGTGGTGACGGTGGTGATGATGGTGGTGACGGTGGTGATGGTGATGGTGACGGTGGTGATGATGGTGGTGACGGTGGTGATGATGGTGGTGACGGTGGTGATGATGGTGATGGTGACGGTGGTGATGGTGGTGGTGACGGTGATGATGGTGGTGGTGACGGTGGTGATGGTGATGATGGTGATGGTGGTGATGATGGTGACGGTGGTGATGGTGGTGGTGATGGTGGTGGTGACGGTGATGGTGACGGTGATGATGGTGATGGTGACGGTGGTGATGATGGTGACGGTGGTGATGATGGTGACGGTGACGGTGGTGATGGTGGTAGTGACGGTGGTGATGGTGGTGGTGACGGTGGTGATGATGGTGATGGTGACGATGGTGATGGTGACGGTGGTGATGATGGTGATGGTGGTGATGGTGGTGATGGTGACGGTGGTGATGGTGGTGGTGACGGTGGTGATGATGGTGATGGTGGTGATGATGGTGGTGGTGACGGTGGTGATGATGGTGACGGTGGTGATGATGGTGGTGGTGACGGTGGTGATGGTGGTGGTGACGGCGGTGGTGACGGTGGTGGTGGTGATGGTGGTGATACAGCCAGTCACACACTGGTGCTGAGCAGCAGCATCATGTTACCAAGGGAAACCAAATCAAAATCATCTCTTCACATCTCCACCACTTGTCTCAGCATCTTTGGCAGTAGCCACGGTTACATGGGCAAAAATTTCTTCTGAATCTCAATCTGATTACAATTCCGATCAGAACTTTACTGTTTACATGGATCCTGAAAAAGCTGATCTGATTAGGACGTGCGTTTCCATGTGTCACATGTTCTGAATGGAATAAATCATTCAGACATGCGCACGTCAACATTCTGAAAATAGTAGAAGAAGCAGCAACTTGCGGTGTAAACAAAACCCGCTTCGTGTCTCTCTTTTTGAACTGGACCTGTATCGTGTTATCCACACCGTACTGTTGCTTCTGCTGGTCTCCGTAATGAAGCTACAAGCCCAGCAGTACAGACTTCTGCATATGACCAACAGAGGGAGACAGCCACAGACCAGTTTTGTTTTACTCCCGCCATGTCTTCTGCTAGCTGCTGTAAAAGCAGAAATGCGTCACGTCGACGTGTGGCTGACGTACAGACATGCGCAGTGGACATATTTTCTACCCAAGCTTTGGAATAAGTGTTTATAAGCGGCACCAATCGGAATAATAATCAGCATAGCCCACCTGTCTCAATCGGAATGAAATTTTGGTCTGAATGAGTGTGATGGGGTCAGAATATTCAGATTGGCGTGTTTACATGAAGCATTTTTATTCCCATCAGGCTTTTAATCCGGTTACTTGTGTCCATGTAAACATAGCTAGTGTTACCACTGAGTGTGCGTGTGTGTGCACGATAGTCATGTACACACCTTGTTGTACTCCATGACCGTGAACTGCTGGATGAAGGCACACAGGGCCTTGGTTTCGGCCTCAGACTCCTGCCCCGGCGTCAGCTTGGCTCTGTAGCTCTGGAACCCAACAGCAGAACCCAAAACATTGTTATACACATCAGAGGCAGAACCCATCATCATTCAGTCAGGACGGTTATTTAAACTGTTTTCTCATGATATATTTCATCTGTAATAGAGTACAGTGTAATAAAGGCCGACTGATTAGTAACAGTTACTGCAGTTACTACAGATACTGGGAGCTTCATGAATTAAAACCTCGTCCCTGTTTCAGTTTTCTGATACCGACACATCCCAATATTACGGGGAATGTTATCCCCTCGTTACCAAAGTCACCCCCTTGTTAACCTGCCATCCCACCATTCACAGGAGGAAATCGGGGGGGGGGGGACACTGCCCCTCCCAACCTGTCCCCCAATATCATGATAAACCTTCCTATATCATGTTACACAACTGAAGAAAATGACTCAGAACCACCAGTACTCAGCAGAAATGCAGAAATTTTTATCAGATTTGCAACTTTTCTTTTTAAAATGCGACTTCTTTCTCATGAATCTGCATTTTTTTTTTTTTATAAACTTGTGAAATTTTTCTCAAAATTTTGCAACTTTTTTCTCCATTTTTTTCATGTAAATGTCCATTTTTTTCTGTACATTCTCAATTTTTTCTTGTAAACTGGCAGATTTTTTGTAGATTTGTAGTTTTTTTTTTCTCATAAATGTGCAACACTCATCTGGATGCTGGCTACATTCTTCTTCAGAATAATTCTGGCCCGAGCCGCTGACGTCTGTGGGCGAGAACCCGACTATTTGTTAGAATTTTTTTATCTTCTTCTCCACCTAAGATCTCATTTTTGGGGTAGTCAACGTGCCCGAAAAGTCACCATTGTTTGCAAGGACCTCAAGACTGGCAAAAAATTTAATATTTTGGAGGAAATATGAATGACCCCACAAAAATGGCTCTACAGCGCCACCTAACATGAAGTCAATGGGGAGTGGCCCACACTTACTTTCACGCAGAAAGATGAAAATCGGGTGAGATGTTTATCATGTCAAGACATGCAAAAAACTCCACAGAAGTGATGGTCTACACCCAACAGGAAGTTGGCCATTTTGACAGGAAGTGGCGGTGACCTGATTTCCACCTCACGCATTTGATCCAACTCATCCTAGGGTTTTAGTCCAATTAAGCTCATTTGTGGTGACAATCATCTATACCCATGTGCCATTAAAAGTTATTGAAAACTTTTCCAAAAGCTCGACGGTTTGGCCGTCGGGGTGTGGAAAGTTTGATGCCTCGCCATGATCATTCTATGGCCATTCTGATGGCAATAACTCTGGTATGTGCTGTCGGATTTCAACCAAATTCATTATGGATATTAATCCAATTCCAAACAGTTCTACAGAACAATATTCATAGAAATCTACAGCACCACCTATAGGAGGTAGAAAGTTTTGCATCAGAGTTTGCATCATGTTGTTTTTTAATACCTCAGGAATGGAATGTCAGATTGGCACCAAGATAGGTATGATGTATACGGGTATGCCTCCAAACAATTACAGCTATGAATATTCATGAGTAGCAGTAGCGCCCTCTCTTGGACACATGAAAGTTACACCAAAGGTTTTCTTCAATATCTCTCAAATAAATAGTCTGATTGGTACCACCAATCATCTGTTCTCATATGCCATCAAAAGCTGTTGAAGACTTTTCCAAATGCTCGATGGTTTGGTGGAAGGGGCGTGGCCAAGTTTGCCGTATCGCCATCACCCTTCCAATGGCTTTTACTCTGGCATACATTGACTAATTTCAACCAAATTTTGTGTGGTTAATAGGTAGCAATACTGAAAATTTCTATAATAAAGAATGACACACACCAACAGTGCCTCCTACCACCAATGGACAGGAAATTTCCAAAACTCACATGTAGAATGCCAGATTGCTGCTAATATATATATATATATATATATATACATACATATACATACATGATACCCAGAAAAGATTTTTGTAATGATAACAAACATAGCTACAGCGCCCCCTAGGAAAAAACAAAGCTTTAAAACTCAGGCATTCTTTGTCCAAATTCAACCAAATTTTGTGCGACACATCGGCAGCCTACACTGAACCTTTGTATAATGAAAAATGATACATAGCAATAGCACCCCCTAGCAGAAAAAACAAAGCCTTATAACTCTGAAATACTTGGGCCAAATTCAACCAAATTTTGTGTGGTGTATGGTTAACCAACACTGAACCTTTCTATAATGAACAATTACACATGGCTCTAGCGCCCCCAACAGAAAAACAAAGCTTAATAATTCTGGCATACTTTTTCCAAACTCAACCAAATTTAGTGTGTTGGATAGGCGGCCAATGGTGAACATTTCTATAATATACAATGACACGCAGCAGTAGCGCCCCCTACCGCTAATGGACAGGAAGTTGTCATACAACACTTCCGCCCTCCCAAGAGAGTAGACGCTTTTTTCTTCTCTCCTGCTCTGACTTTTTCCTCCCCTCCTAACTACTGGATCCCAGCTTGCTGTTGTCTGTCTGCGTCTAACTGCGACCGCCGAAAAGAAATTATGGAGTTAATAAGCTGGGCTTTGAACACAATTGACACTATTTTTTCAACAAGGAAAAGTGCTCCGGGGGAAGCTGTCTGCCCCGCTGGAACGGCTCCAGCGGGCTATTTACGTGACACAGGTAATTGGAAAATGCTGTGTCTCACTAATCTCTCTATCGAAGATATTGAAGATTTGTTTATCTTCGTAATATTGGTGATCGGGATTTTTCTGATTGGGACTGGAATTGTCCTGGTTTACTGCAAATTGCTGAAGATGGATTCAACCTATCAAAATGCTGACCAGGCGAGGTGCATCTATCAAATTGAAAAACTGGAGAAGACCCTGATAGCGACTACTGGAGAACTGTCTCGTAAGGTGGATTACATCATGATTTCGCTTAGGTGTTTCCACGACGGATTTAAAGCCCCGCAATGAAGGACTAAGTACTGAATCTACAGAAGAAATATAAGCCTTCTCTGTGATCAGTCCTATTTGGCTCATTCCCCATGAAAATTCCTCCTGGCTGTCTGCAAACTGTGTTTTCAAAATCATCGAGCACAAGGCCTTGGACAGCCAGCTGTACAGCGCCAGATAAGGACTGGGCGCCAGCCAGACAAAACATCTTCTGCCAAGTGTCCTTGGGTCTCTCTTATTATCATTAACACTGCTCAACACCGCACACACACTGATCCATGAACTGAATAAAGATATACACTGCTCTCTTGTGTCTCGTGAATCCTGTGTAGCGAATGTATGTGCAATGAGAGCTTTTTTTTCCCTTGAACTCTTAATATTGATTAATTATGTAACCAGTATTTTGAATCAACGATTTTTTTGCTCCTTCCTATTGTATTATCCTTATGCTACCTGTACCCTCCTGCTGATAGGCGCGTTTCAGATGCGCCGCGGCACGGAAATGCAGGTTCATTACTGTGTCAAGTCAAATTCTCTCGTATGTTATCAGTGATCTGTTAATGTACTTGGCAATAAATCTTTTCTGATTCTGATTCATACACGTACATCATCCAAATGGACCCAAATTTGATAGACATGGTATTAGTACCACCCAGAACAGATTTATAGGACTCTACCACATATAGCTACAGTGGCCCTTAGGTTAAAAAAAAAAAAATAAAAAAAAATAAAAAATTCATAGCTATGGCGTAGCTTGTCTAAATTCAAACAAATTTCCTGGTAAAATTTTCACCAGAAGTGGCCTTTAGGCTATGGACAAACATTAGATTTTTGAGGTAATCCATGAGCTTATACAGTTCCTCTGCCGAGGCGCTCTCTTGCAATGTACAGATGGACGGACTGATGATGGATGGCGGTATAGATGGATGGACGGCGGAATGGATTGATGGATGAATGGATGATGGGTGGATGGGCGTATGGCATTATGGAAGGATGGACAAAGAGTGGGAGGGAGGAATGGGGCCTGCGCGGAGTTACGTGCTCCGAGTGGCAAGGCCGAGGTCTAGCAAGGACGCGAGGGCCCATTTATCGCTGCTTGCAGCTTTAAATTGCTATTTGCAACTTTTTTTAATGTTTAACCCTCAGCGACCCCTCGTATTTACTACCCTTTGGGAACCCTCGAGCCAAAAATGGACACGGAAAAAGAAAAAACTGCTATAAAATCAGACATCACTGTTTTTCTACTTTTTCTGCATAAATCTCTTAAACCACTTCAGCTCTGCTCAGAACTACCAAAAGTCGAATAACTTTTTGAATTTTAACCCTTTAAATACCAGTTTGAATACATGATGTCACTGTAGCTTCAACTCTGCCTCTTCTTTTGATAATGGTAAATGTAATAAATGATGTCTTTTTGAGGCGCTTGAGGCGAGGTTGTGTAATTTGGAATCCTGGCTCCGCTGCACTGAAACACTGTCAGCACCAGTTAAGAATGACGGACTCCCCTTGGCAGCAGCGGAGAACCGTAGCACAGGGCCTGCTAGCCGTCCCCCAGCACAGTCTCCTGAGCAGCCAGGAGAGAACTGGTGGATGACTGTGAGAAGGAAGCAAAGTCGCAAGTCTCTTGTTAACCACCAGCCTGTACATGTTTCTAATTGCTATTCCCCGCTCACCAACACACCCACTGAGGAAAAAACTCTGATCATTTGCGACTCTATAGTCAGAAACGTGAACCTAGAGACTCCAGTAGCCATAGTCAAATGCATTCCCGGGGCCAGAGCAGACGACGTCGAGTCAAATTTGAAAATGCTGGCTAAAAGTAACTAAATAATAAATAGTCTTATTAGGCGAGACGGCGTCTATCCCACTTTGGATGGTGCATCTCTTATCTAACAATCTGGCATCACTTTCATCCCAAGTTCCAAAGCCTTGACAACTCAGAGTTGAGGCCAGGAAGCAGAGTCGCAGTCTTACACGCCTCTCTGCAGCTCCTCTCCATCTGCCACCCTTCAACTTAGACCCTGTCTTCCCCATCAGAGAATTACTGGAATGCTTATATATTTTATTTTTATTTACTTTGGAGGAAGCAGACAAAGTGATTCAACAAAAAGATGGTAAAATGCAAATTAAACATGTAGCCTCTAAATCAGGGGTCTCCAATCATGAGCCATAGAGGGCCAAGGCCCTGCAGGTTTTCTCTTCTATCCAGTCTCTTCAGCAGGTGTTTTCACTTATCAGCAATCAGTGGGAAGAAATTCAGTGAAATCTGCTGCTGAAGACACTAGTTGAAGGTAAAACCCGCAGGGTCTGTATAAGAGGGCTGTGCGGAAGAGGGGTGGTCTCTTTGACCACCTCTCAGCCTAGCAGGAGCACCTCTGTATTATATGTGAGTCTATTTTAAGTCCTATCTAGTTCACCACTCGGTCTCGTCCTTGGGTCACGATTTACATACATAACATTTGGTGACGAGGGTTAAAGAAAGGAAAAACATGGACGCGGGAGTCACTACCATTTGGCCGTTTCTGGAGCTTCCCGGCGAGCCACCCGTCCCTTGGGTGAGATGGTTTGCAGCATTCCAAAATTACTTGGTGGCTCCGGACCTTGGTGAACTGAAGAAAATACGGGCTTGGGCAATATTGGTTCATACTTTGGGTATGGAAGGACAGCGTATCCTTACTACCTTGGGTGCTAGCGATAGTTTTGAAGATGTTTTTGAGCTAATGGCGTGACATTTTCGCGCCCCGTAAAAACGTCATCACCCGGAGGATCCAGTTTCGACAGCGTCGCCAGCGGACTGGCAAGTCAGTGCAGCGGTCTGTAACATACCTATGCCAGCTGGCCAGAGACTGCCAATTTGGAGCGTTGGAGAAAGAGATGGTCCGCGACCAGCTGGCAGAACATGGTGTTTGCCTGGCTACAAGGTCGAAGCTCCTTACATACTCGGGCAAGCTGATGTTACCCAAGTCCATCGAGATAGCTCAGCAGTGTGAAGCAGCAGACAGTCTATCATGTGACCTCGGTGAGAGAGCTACGCTGCACCGCTCTGAATCACAATCAACGGCACAGGCTGTGAACCCAGACAGCGATGATAGCAAACAGGAGAAGGAGGAACGCGCTACGGCTGTGAAGGTCTGCCCTGGGATCACCCAGGCATTTCGGTTGTGGGTCCACTAAGCACCGATAAGATTAGAGAGGGTTCGGCAAGGGGACGACGCTACGGCACGTGTGGATTCTTGCATCATTTCGCTAGGGCATGTTGTGGGTTCAAGTGAGGAGATCCGAGACACAGAGGATCTCCCCATTTCACCTCCCACAGCTGTTTGCAGTGCATCGGTGTTGGATTGGGAAACTGTGTGGAGTTCTTTCTCACAGTCTCGGGCTGGAGAAGAGCAGTAGAGCTGTGGTCTGTGGGACTGGCTGGTTCTGCAAACGATTGATGGAGCTGTGTGGGACGAACCTTTGCCTAGTAATCTGGACAATGAGCAGAACCAATTCCATTTAGGGCCATCGTGGGAAGGGTTCCAGTGTCAGTATCCAAGTAACCCTGGTTGAAGGAACTGGGTGACGCGGTGGGACGCCTGTGGCGGTGGGTGGCGCCGAGTGGCTGACCCACTCTGCTTCCGGAGTTCAGCTGGGTGGTACCGAGGAGCAAGGGGTCACAACGGCTTCGCCAGCATCTGAAATGAAAGTGAGCTGGGCAGGACCGGCTGGCACGGTAAAAAACAACGTGCCACACAGAAACACTGGTAGCTGAGTCGGGCGCCTCTAAGGGTCGCTGATGTGGTACGACCCAGAGAGGAGTTGGAGGCAAACAATGAGACAACCAGGGGAGGCTACGGGTGGTGGCTGTTAGGGAGGATGGCTAACTTCAGCTATCTGATGGTTTATGGTGGCATCTCGACGAGTTGAGGCGCACCAAGCAGGAGACGGACGTGTTCGGGCTGCGGTGTGAGCCATCCCTGGGCGTGAAGAGAAGAAGATGCACCGGAGAGGAACCGTCTGATGGTTTTCTGGGGTGTGGTTCCTCTACTGGGACTGACCGGTAACTGGGGGGGACAATATATTCAATACATGCTGTTGGTATGTAAATTGCCTGCATCATGGTATGTTTATTGCATGGTGTTGATATGAGTGATAATAGGTTATTTCTTCTTTTTTTTTCCCAACACCAAATCATAATAACCAGTTTGTATACATGTTCTGTGAAGGGGATTGTTTTGGATTATTTATTTTAGGAGCACGGCTATTTTATGTTTAATGGACTCTAGTTTAGTAAAGACGGCAGAATAATCCGTCTGGCCGTGTGGGGGTGGAACAGTAGTCCACCTGTTTCCCCCTAGCCTTAGTTGTTTTGTGCGAATGTTATAGGCCCTGAGATATTTCTGTTTATTGTTAGTGCATGATTCGGGTTGTAAATTGATGAGGGTTTTGATTGCATGTGTGTTTTGGACCTTTTTGAAGGGGGGGTGTAATGTTGTTCTTAGGACACATTATGGTGTAACACGGGTGGTGACATCACCCAGAGTATAAGAGGGCTGTGCAGAAGAGGGGAGGTCTCTTTGACCACCTCTCAGACTAGTGGGAGTGCCTCTGTATTATACATGAGTCTATAATAAAGTCCTATCTAGTTCACCACTCGGTCTCGTCCTTGGGTCACGATTTACATACATAACAGGTTCCAAAATTGGGGTGGGTCCCAATTGTGTGTGTGTGTTTTGTAGCTTTTGTGAGGGGGGAGGGAATGTTGTGTTACAGTTTGGACTTTTATTTGTAGGGTACGGGTAGCGGCTCCACCTTCTGGTTCCGCCACAACCCGCGGTTATAAGAGGGCAGTAGGCAGAAGGGGCAGTCTCTTTGCCACCTCTCTGCTTGACGGCTGCGCCTGTGTGCTGTGTAGTGCCTCTTCAATAAACGTGTGTTCAGTTTGACACCTGGCCTCATCCTTGGCTCCTTGTTATGACATAACAGTCTTGGCCCTCCAAGGCACATGATTGGACACCCCTGCTCTAAATTTAATGACTTGGCCTCTGTTCCTCCTCATAATTTAAAAATTAAATGTGGTTTGTTAAAATTTAAGTCTCTAACTCCCAAGTTTCTGCTAGTCCATGATCTGTTAATTGATCAGCAGATAAATTTCCTATCCCTTACAGAGACTCGGCTTGGATTATGCTGGTTTAAATTAATCAACTCCCTCTGGTTATTTAAACTCTCAAAATCCCCGAAGTTCTGGTCGTGGAGGAGAAGTTGCAACAATTTACCATTCCAAATTACTAGTTAACCTGTTGCACTCCGGGATACCGCGGGCGGTCACGTCTCTGTGTCCTAGTGTGTCTCAGTGCGCACTGAAAAAAAAAAAAAAAAAGCTGCATTTCCGTTCTTCCAGTACAGACACAGCCGCGAACAGAAAGCCAAAGGAGTGTTTTGATTGGTTTAGATTTGATTGACCTCTCATTCGACTAATAAGAGCCTTGAATTGGGTTTCTGAAACCTTTGAAGAACCAATGACTGAAAACCTAGCAAGAAGGATCTGCCTACCAACGACCTTGAATACAACGAGCCAACTGAAGCAGAGAAGTTCGACGATTGAAACGCGTGCGTCCCGTGCGTAAAAGGCACGCTGGGTGACCCACATTGAGACCTGTGTAACGGTAGCGTTCGCCAGTCTTTTTTTATTACTACTGTTCTTATTTGTTTTGAAAAATCGTTCGCCAAAACCGCAATCATGGAAGCGCAAAACCGCAACCATGGAATCATGGTTTGACCAGGTCGCGTGACCAGAACCACGAGTCCGTAACAAGCGGACCAGCTTCATGTTCGTCTGACAATGAGGAACAGATGTTCGCCAACGACACTGCTGTTGTGGACAGGTAAGTGTTATAAGCTAAATTATTGTTTATCACTGAAAATAGTAATCAAAATGACTTTTGACCGATTGGTAATTACAACGGTGCATCATGGCCACATGACGGACCGTTGACGGACCGTTTTTTGTGCGCCGAGCTCCTCTGTAGCGGGGGGGGGGGGGGTTGTTATCCTCTAAATTGCAGATATTTTACTATAATTTTTATTGCACTGTAGGTTATTTTTTCTTGTAAAAAAAAAAAAAAAAAAGCCACACATTTTTTTTACGTGGCATGCTTCTTTGTGTGTGGGGGGCTTGTTTGTTCATTCATTCATTCACGAATGAATAAACAACCCCCCTCCACACACAGCCCCGAGTGTCACCTTTCATTAGAGCCCAAGATGAAGCTTCTATATTGAATCATTCAAAAGTTATAGACATTTTTCCAAACTGTGCCATTTGGCACAATTTGGCACTGTGGCGGGTTTGGAATAACTGCCACAACAGACTAAGGACAGACAGCTCGCCACTCCTGTTTTTTTCCGCAGCACTACTGATGTAATGTGCCATTCATGCATTGTGATGTTAATGTGCCATTCATGCATTGTGTTCATGCGTCCTGTCCTTACTGTGACCTAGAGACATGTAGATGTGCCTTGTAACCTCTTTGTCCTGCAGCTGGAGCAGAGGCCAGCAATCTACCTACTGTTATGTATGTCTCTTACATGCAAATGCCCATACCAACTGCTGTGAATGCTCTTTCATGTATTGTTGTAACTGGGTATATATGCTGCACGATTCTGTCTCTCATTCTCTCTTTGACTGCTGCTGCGGACACACACACACACTCTGTGTCCCTGTGCTGGAGAGCCTCCGGGCACGCTCCCGGCGCGCATGCACGGCACCGGGGCGGGCTTCGTGACGGCGGTATGATTTAATAAACCTGCTTAAAACCTTCACCACGCCGCTTTATTTCATGTCGCCGCAGCACAATTCAAAAACGCCTGGGAACAACCTGAGAAAAAAGCCATGTAATATATTCATTTTTTGTGGTATTGTTACAAAATTTTGACTTCAGCTGGATAACACTTGGTTCTACATTTCTGTTGCATTTTCCAGCCAGTATCTGACAGTTGTGTGTTATTTGCAAGCATTTGTATCTAAAAAAAACACCCAGGCAAACTTTATTTTCTTCAAGTTCAGTGTGTTTAGATGACTGTTACTCAGTGGCAGAAGCACTTGGAGAGATTATGACTGTTTTGCCAAAAAATTCAAAGTGTTTTCTTTTAAATGAGACCAACCCCATGAAGATGCTGCAAAGGGTTGAAGAACAGCTTTTGATTTACTTTGGGTATGTTATTTTTAGGCGTTTTTAGGGAAATTGACCAGAGTGCAAGGGGTTAATGTAAAGCAAAGAACATGTTATAATTCCTTTGAGAGCCTGGTCCTCAGTATTGGGTATGTTAGCAATTTTAGGCTAAATCCATTTTTATTTGCCATAGTTTATTGTCCTCCTTCAGCCTACTCAGAGTTTTTATCTGAATTTGCTGAATTCTTAGTGGATTTAGTGCTTAAATCAGATAGAAAAATTATAGTAGGGAACTTTAATATACATGTAGATGTAGATAGTGATTGCCTTAATATGGCATTTAATTCAATATTAGACTTGATGGGGTTTTCTCAGAAAGTATGAAATTCTACCCATTATCCCCACCCCACGTTGAACCTTGTTCTGAAATATGGCATAGAAATAGAAAATCTGGTAGTGTCTCCTCATAACCCTGTACTGTCACACCATTATCTGTTAACATTTAACAGCCACATTAAGAGTATTGAAATCAGCCTATTATAACTTAAAGACCATAATGACAAATAAAGGTCTGATGTCTCAGGAGGATCTTGAAAAACTTGTCCATGCATTTATGATAGTGTCTTTGTTTGGTCTCAGAGTCTAACCTAGAGTTTGTGTAAAAGTATCAAGGCTACAGCTGCACTAGTTATCATCTTGTTTTTAGTCTAGTCTGCGTGGCTCCTGTGTGATTGGGACGGAGTGACCTGAGAAAAGCTAAACTGTACACCAAGTTTTGACCAGATGTACTGGACCAATCATGATGGGCAATTTGCTTCTCCACCTCTCAGATAACGGAGGGCTTAAAGAACTGAGTGATGTGTGTTTGAGCCTATCCGCACATCATTCTGACTCAGACTATTTTTGTATTGTTCTCCACTGGCCAGTGTAATTAAATTTGCTGAAACTCTGACCCAGCCTGGTTTTTGACTGAAGGTTAATAAGAATTTTTCTAACGTACTTGGCACCAGAATCACAGGGACTCCATATATCTCTCCTCTGCTTCTGGCACTTTTGGTCCACAGACAGCTGTGCACGGCTGTGGAGAAAGCCCTCCCCCGACCGGGACCAACGACCCAGTTGTTGCAGAAGTGGAGGCATGGTCCTGAGATGCTGGGAGCTGGTGAGTGACGGAGTTAACCCACAGGCTGATCACAGTGAGCAAATTTAATTGGTAAATAGACACCCGGTTTGAGCCCATGATGGGTTTGAATATGCGTAAAAATACTGTAAACCAAGTGTTTGATACCAAAGTCCAAATCGGGTTCTGGACGGGGTAGAGACTTGGCGGTCCCGGTTCGAGTCCGCAATGGGAATGTACATTTCCACTGCATAAAGTGGAACAATAGACACGCGGGAAATAAAATCAATGCGAGATCTTAACATCTCAAGTGAGCATAGATTGAAAATCAATGCGAGACCTTACTAACATTACAAGTGAGCATCAATTAATAAAAATATCAATGCGAGGCCTTACTAACATCACAAGTGAGCATCGATAAAGTGAGGGTTAACCTTCAAAAAAAAAAATGAAAAAACCTTAAAAAATAAAGGTAAATAGCGCTAATCTAATAAGGATAAATTCTAATGTGGTAGTAAGAACCAAAAAACCTTAAGGCATAATTCAGAACAGGTCTAAGAATAAAATAAAAATAATCGTTAAAAATATACAGTATATATGATAAAATAACCCTAAATTATAATAAAATAAATACATCAAATAAATAACTGGAGTTTGTTTGTCCGGTTGTTCGTGTGCTTTTAATGTTTTACAGGTTACTTTGTGAGAAAAAGAAAGAAAAAATAAATGTGTTTTCAGAGCGGCAGAAGATGACTGACGATGAGAACTTTGGGTTGCCAGATCTGCTTATTATAAGTGGCTTTGGGATTGCTTACTAACGTGTGTGTGCTCATTTGAGCTTGCTATTTGACTTTGCTATTGTATGTGTGTGCGCGTGTGTGAATAATACTCAATGATTGAACTTTAAATACAGCTTACAGTATATGGGACGATCCAAACCACAAACAAGGTAATGATGAAAGTGCTGAAGCTTATACAACCAGGTTACAAGAGGTTTGATGGGCATTCTGATTTAACTGAGGCTGCTAATGATTCAGGTGTAGAACCTTATTGGCAGCATTTGAATAGTGTCTTTTTGCAAAACATGCAACCACACCTAGCTGATTACATCTGCTAACATTTGGTCACATACCACACCTGTGCATTTGGTGATGTGTTAACTTATGAAAAAGTGAAAGAAAAATCAGCTTCTGTTTGTGTGATTGTTGACACGGGGGGGGGGGGGGCTTCCCCAATTCTATTTTTCAGGGTGGCACCGGAAATGGACCCCAGTGGTGGAGGGGGGGGGGTGGAGGGAGGTGTGGGACGAGCTGGTTGCAGCAAGGGGAACGTGATGTTTGTCATCAATATGGATTTGGATGAATTTGCTACTAATTTTTTTTTTTTTTTTGGTAACTCAATTCTGTAAGAAGAAAACAATGCTTAAGGGAATTTAAGGCCAAAAAAAGGCACCTTCCCTGCATCAACTTATCCTTTTCAGAACCTTTGAACGGATTCTATTGAACTAAAATGTGAATGGAAGAAATATTGTTTGGTGATTATTAATACATTTATGAAACGGACAGAAGCCTGCCCTTGCACTCACCCAAATGCTGCTACAGTAGCAAAGAAACTCTTAACTGAAATAATACCAAGATTTGGAATAACTGAAAAGATTTTCTCAGATAATGGAACATATTGTAAATTAGATTATATCACACTCTGGTACAACACTTAACATTAACTTGGAAAACCATTTGCCTTACCATCCACAATCTGCAGGATTAGTGTAACGCACAAATAGGACTGTTAAAGAAGGCTTAGGAAAATAGTGACAGAAATAGGAAAAATAATGGATGGTAAGCCTTACCTACTCCCACCATTAAGGCCATTTAATTCAGGTAATGAGGAAGGGTGTTTAGCTGATTACATGCAAAAAATGTTAACTGACAAGAGATATTCATGCTGCACTTCCCAGGAGGGACCACGGGGAAGCACCCATCTTGGCCAAGCCGGGGGACCTGGTCCTTATCAGAGTCATCAAAAAGAAAAACTGGGCCGACGCTCTCTGGCAAGGACCACACAAAGTCATCCTGGCGACACCAACAGTCGTTAAAGTCGAAGCACATGACTCTTTGGTGCTTTTGACACATTGCAAACTTTACCCTGTACAAAACCCCCAGCAACAAACTAATTAATCCCCATTCCCCCAGCAAAACTCTATTTTAATCCCCATTGCAAACTACATCAAAAGGGGGGGGGGAGATCCTCAACAAGTGACTGTTAAACCATTTAACTTTTTTTTCTGTAAAAGGTTGTCACCTGAAAGATGTGAATGGTACACCTGTTTTTTCATCATCACCCTTGTGGTAACACTTATTTTGGTTATTTTTAGGGACATCATTACCCAACCATCGTAGGGCTAGATACATTACACACACACACCATGACTGGCTGGAAGGTCCAGGTCATCAGGATCATGTTTATGCTGGTAATGTGTGGTGGAAGTATGCTAATTACACAGCCAAATCAGCTAATCGTTCAAACTGCTGTGTGTTCCTTGCTCCCACTCTCTGATGGCCAAATATCTGTCACAGCTAAACTAACGGAACTATCACAAGCTATTTGTTTCTTACAAGAGGCCATGTATAGAAATAGTACAGCAAGCATTACTTTGAATCACACCTGTCACACTGCTTATGATTCCACTGACCGGAGACACAATAACACCCCTTACTTGGTGAAGGCAAGGTTAACCTCACTGGGGAACTTCTCCTTATGTCCAGAAGAGTGTGGAAATGTCTCTTTGGGCAGTTTACCGCTTTCTAAGTGTGCAACGGTGCATAGTGCATCTTGCCCCTGTACTGCTACCTGCTGGACCAACGAAGTGGGCAAAAGTTGTCCTGAAGATCCTTTTTGTCAGTCCAGAAGTCTAGAAGGTGATGTCACCCTGCAGAAGCTCTGTAGCACTGCCATTTGTGATTCTTACAAACATGGCATACATAGTGACAGGGGGATGGTGGTTGTGTGGCCATCATGCCTATTCACACCTGCCCATGAATTGGGGGGGGGGGGGTGCCCCGTAGTTGTGACTGATCATACCATCATATTGTATTGAATTTACATTGTATTGAATTGATTTTAAAGTTCTTGTTGTTACTTACAAAGCCATTCATGAAGAGGTGCCTTTTTATATTAGTGACCTGCTCTTTCTACACCAGCCCAGCAGGTCTCTCAGGTCTTCTTATCAGAATCTATTGGTAGTCCCTAGTACTAGGCTCAGAACCAAAGGCGATAGAGCCTTTGCTGCTGTTGCTCCCAGACTGTGGAACTCCTTATCTTTTGAACTTAGATCTGCACCTTCCATTGGTGTTTTTAAGAAGCAACTAAAGACCCACCTTTTTAGCCTGGCTTTTTAATTACCTCCGCCAGGCCGCAGGCCAGGAGGTTATGTTTTTGCCGGGGTTTGTTTGTCTGTCTGTCTGATGGTTAGCAAGATAACTCAAAAAGTTTTGGACGGATTTCCATGAAACTTTCAGGTGTTGTTGGAAATGGTACAAGGAAGAACTGATTAAATTTTGGGGATGATCCGGATCACCGTCTGGATCCAGGAATTTTTTAAAGGATTCTTTAACATTGTGAGATACGGCCATTTTCAACATGTGTGCAGGCGCAATGGAGGGCGCTGGTCGTCGTGTCTGACGAACACGAACTCCGTGTTCTTCAAAGTTTTAGGCACAAAAACACGTGGAAAACTGTGGTGGGCCGGGCCCGGCAGCGTGCCTGTGTTTGCCCTACGCTGCAAAAGCTGAGACGGGCAGCTGTCCGGCGCGGGATTATTTGGCAGAAATTCCCTGGGCAGCCATAGCGGCTGCACAAAAACAAGCTCTCTGCCGGGGAAGCTTCCAAATCCTCTTTTGCCGCGGAGCGCAACCCCAATAAAACCCACGGCAACCTGTCTACCCAATTTGCATCCGTCAGTGAACCCCTGAGTTCTGCTTTCAGTGATCTATGAAAACGCTCGCATAACCCATTGGCCTGTGGGTTGTACGCGGTTGTGCGATGAATTGCAACGCCCATAGCCTGGGAGTTTGGAGAGGGAGGAGATGGACACAACAGCAACACTTCAGTTTATTACCTCCGCCAAGGAGGTAATGCTTTTACTACTGAACCACTAATCCTATCATTGTGAATCCAATTGCTAGTCATATGTTTTCATGGTCAAGGAATCTGAAAACGTACACACAAACACTGTATGGGGGGAACTGTGGTGCTTGGCGGAGGTCTGTGCTCTCCGAGTGCTTTTCTAGTTAACTATGTGTTGATTGTACTTTTATGTGCTTTTACTGTCTCCTTTTTTTTTTTACTGTTTTATGTGCCTGTGTTTTTATTTATTTTTTTTTTTACCATGTTAAGCATTTTGTGACTTTGTCTGTGAAAAGTGCTCTATAAATAAACTTATTATTATTATTACTGTCGGCAGGACAGGTGGGCAGGGTGAAGAGATATGTCTCCTTTGCACCACATGATGCCATCTGGGGCACAGATGTGCCGAAGGAATTTAAGTTAGAAACTACAGGGCTGAAGGTCCTTCATGCACCGTCTCCCTGGGTGGGAGTGGCTCAAAACACCTTGTGGACTGAAACAACTAATTATAGATTACAGTCATTTGTGAATGTTTCGCTATCTGCTTTTTCTGGTATAGATGAGGAATTAACGGCTCTTAGACTTACACTGACCCAAAATAGAATGGTTCTTGATCAAATAATTGCCGCCTGATTATTGTACTTTTATCCCTGAAAATGAGGCAGATGGTCATGTGATTGCCTCGGCCATACGCAACCTCACTGCCTTGCAGGCTGCCGCGGCCAAGGACAATATTACTGATGAACATGTCTGGTTACGTTGGTTACTCTCTTCATGGAAGTCTCATCATGAACCTGTTAGTGATTTTGGTGGTATTATTTTTGGCTTTTTCCTGTCTCATTCCCTGTACCTGTAGTATGACGATGACACTCGCTCATGTTAACTTAGTGATGTACCATAGTGCAGTTACTGGGGATGGTGGAGATGATGAACAAACAGCGTGAGCTCAAGGTGTCTCTCCATGACCTGAGTACAGAGTAAAAGTATGACTGACATGCTGAAAACTGAAAGGAGTTGCATGATCATGATGTGAAGTTGATATGGACTACTTGTAAATACACTTATGAAGTTTGAAGCATTACTTTTATTACTTTTATTTTGTTTTTATATTACTTCTATTTTTACATTACATCATTACACTTTATTATTATATAATTGTTTTGTTTTCTATTTTTTTGTTTTATCTCTTAAGTTACCTAAGTTTGTTTTTATATAAGCTGTAATGACATAACTATAACACACGTATACCCTTATTATATCCTTTTATTATCATCATTTTGCTTTCGCTGTTTTTACCTTTAATGATTTTCTTCATTGATCAATGAGCTTATTGTTTCATTTCTTCTCCTAAAGGACTAAAGCGTTTATCCGGTGACTGGGGCAGCAGGGCCAATGGTGGACTTTCCCCGCCGTTAGCTACTGTAGTTAGGATTTGTTGCATACAAATGCACTGCAGCTTAGCATAGCTGCCAGATGGGGTTTTAGATGCCATAAATCATTCTTTTCTGATGCCTTACATGGCATGGGGGGGGGGGGGGGTCGAAAAATGTCATATTTGTCTTTGTTTGGTCTCAGAGTCTAACCTAGAGTTTGTGTAAAAGTGTCAAGGCTACAGCTGCACTAGTTATCTTGTTTTTAGTCTAGCCTGCGTGGCTCCTGTGTGACTGGGACGGAGTGACCTGAGAAAAGCTAATCTGTACACCAAGTTTTGACCAGATGTACTAGACCAATCATGATGGGCAATTTGCTCCTCCACTTCTCAGATAACAGAGGGCTTAAAGAACTGAGAAAAAAAAAAAAAAAAAAAAAACCAAGATGGCGCCCACAGCGGCCGCCATGGTGTATCGCTGCCCTTTAATTTTTATAATTTGTCTGTTTTTGTTCACTGATTGTGCATCTGCCGGTTCATACACCCGTGAAGAACTACTAAATATCAGGACTCTCACCCCCATGGACCTTCTTCCAGTTTTTTTAGCTCCTGCCGCTGATCTGATCCATTGTTTGGCCAAAAAAGCAAGACGGCGGAAAAGAGGGAAGAGAGGAGGGATTCTCGCTCGGCTACGAAAAAGAGGCTCGCGAACAGCCTTGCCTGGCATATTTCTATCCAATGCCAATTCTCTCCTGAACAAAGTAGAAGAATTAAGACTGCTGATGCGTTTCAAGGACCTCGCTTCCTCGTCTGTCATCTGCTTCTCTGAGACCTGGCTTAATGAGACCATTCCAGATAGCGCGATCAGCCTCGAGGGTTTCCAGCTGATTCGTGCTGACCGCGTCACACAGCTGTCCGGTAAGTCTATCGGAGGAGGAGTGTGCTTCTATATTAACAACAGCTGGTGCTCTGATGTAACGGTGATTTCCAAACACTGTTCTCCCGCCCTGGAATTTCTTTTCATTAACTGCAAGCCATTTTATTCCCCGCGGGAGTTTGCCTCATTCATTCTCGTCGCTGTGTACGCCCCTCCTGACGCGGACACGCGCGAAGCTCAGCGCGTGCTCGCAGATCACATCCAACTTACGGAGCGGAACTTTCCAGACTCCCTGGTTATCGTGGTGGGCGATTTTAACCAGAGCAATCTGAGTCACGAGCTCCCCCGCTACAAACAGTGTATTAAATGTCCAACCAGAGGAAATAACACGCTAGATCACTGTTATACTTCAGTAAAGGACGCATATTGCGCTGTTCCCCGCGCAGCGCTGGGACTATCTGATCACGTGATGGTTCACCTTATCCCCACATACAAACAAAGACTGAAACTCACTAAACCTGTGGTGACCACCACGAAGAAATTGACCAGTGAAGCTGGAGAGAAACTGAACACATGCATGGAAATAACTGACTGGGGCATGTTTAAAAGAGCCACACATGATCTTAATGAGTACACATACACTGTGAACTCATATCAACTTCTGTGAAGAGCACATTCTCCCATCGCGCACCAGGATAAGATATTCTAATGACAAGCCTTGGTTCACAGCTAAGCTCAGACGGATCAGGAAGGAGAAGGAAGCAGCGTTGAAAAGTGGAGACAGGGACTGCTACAGGGAGGTCAAATATCGGTTTAACAGAGAGCTGAGGAGAGCTAAATCTGTATATTCTGAGAGACTCCAGCAGCAGTTCACTGCTAATGACTCGGCTTCTGTGTGGAGAGGACTGAGGCAAATCACCAACTATCGGCCTCAGGCTTCTAAAGGTCAGGATGACAAAGCCCTTTGTCAAAGACTGTCCCAACACTATGCCCGTTTTGACACCTCGTCAGCTGTGTCCAACTCACCCACTCCACCCAGCTCCTCTGCCTCCTCAGCCCCTAATTCATCAAGAGCGGTCCCCCCCTCCTCCTCCTCCTCCTCCCCCCCTCCCCTTGTCATCAGTGAGCAGGACGTGCACAGACAGTTCTCCAGACTGAACCCGCGCAAGGCCCCCGGGCCGGACGGTGTGTCTCCCTCCACCCTGAGACACTGTGCGAAAGAGCTGGCTCCCGTCTTCACAGACATTTTTAACACCTCCCTTAAGCAATGTCACGTGCCGACCTGCCTCAAATCCTCCACCATCATCCCTGTCCCCAAGAAGCCACGGATCACTTCCGGTTATGGCTGCCACGTAAGACGGACGTGTCTCACTCTGCTCTGCTCCTGGAGAAAAAAAATCGGCAAATAACTCTCTCATTTGGGACAGAACGTATCCCAGCGTTTGGGCGAGGATATGTCGGCGAAGCCTAAGGCTGGAAAACCAGGTAAAGGAAAAAGCGAGCCGCCGAAACAGTCCAAATTAACGGACTTTCAGGTCTGTGACGCAGCAAATAAAACTCCATATATGGCGGAGGAGGCTGGCAACGGTGCGATATCTGCGGGGAGAGGCGCAGATGCGCTGATGGCTGCCATGAGTTCAATGAGAGCGGACTTTTCCTCTAGATTTGATGGGATTATGACAGCGTTGGAAGGAATAAGAAAGGAATTGGGTGACTGTGTAGAACGAACGGCGCAGATGGAGCTCCGTCTCGCTAGTGCTGAAGATGACGTCACCCGTCTTCAATTAAAGGTGCGCACTTTGGAAAAAAAAAATAAATCTCTGGAAAATAATATTTTGGATTTGGAATCTCGGTCGAGACAGAATAACTTGAGGCTGGTGGGTCTTCCAGAGGAATCAGAAGGTCGGGACGTATGTTCCTTTCTGGAAAAGTGGATTCCGGAGGTGCTGGGCAGCGAGGAGTTGCAATCAGCAGTGGTTCTGGAAAATGCACATCGTATTGGCCCACGGAGAGATAAGGGACCGCCGAGGACCTTAATTATGAAGTTTCTCAGCAACAGAGACAGGATGAAGATCTTCAACGCTGCACGAGCTAAAGGAGAAATTAAACACCAGGACCAGCAGGTGCGGTTCTACCCAGATTTGGCCACAGGAATCCAACAATTGAGGAAGCAGTTTGATCCCATACGTAAGGAGCTGCGCAACCTTGGGATTCGTCATGGTGTAATCTATCCTGTGAGACTGCTGACCACGTATGAGGGCAGAACCCACATCTTCAAGACCCCAGAGGAGGCGCAGGAGTTCATCAAGAAGATCAAAGAAGAAGAAGAGACTGGTGGGAGCTAAGCATGAACAAAATATAAGGTAGAATAATTAAGCATTTGCACAGGCATCTGACTGACTTGAAGTAAATAGTAAGTTTACAAAATATAGATTGTATTATATATTAAAAAAAAACAAAACAAACAAAAAAAACTATGATGTACAAAGTTGTTAAAAATTTTGGAGTTGAGTTGGAAAACTACAGAGGAGAGTTAATGTTACGTCATTAAAAGCAGTAAAGTTAGGGTGATTGGGAGGATGAAGAAGGAGTGGCTTTGGCTGATCCTCGTGGGTGTGGAGCGGTCGATGGCTATATCGGGAGACGGAATTTTTTTTTTGATTTTGGGGGGTTTGCCACAAGTGTGGGAAGGGGAAATTTGTTTGTGTGTAGTTTGTAGGATGAATGTTCAACCACTCATGTTTTTGCTTCTCTGTATGAGCATGTTTACACTGCAAGGTAATCCCAAACTCTCTATTGATCATAAACCAAAGTGTTAATCTTAATTTAACTTCATGGAATTGCAGAGGTCTACAAAATTTAAAAAAACTTAAACAAGTTATGAATAAAATAAAAGACATGGATTCAAAAATTGTGTTTTTACAAGAAACTCATTTAATAGAGGAGGATATAAAAAGAATTAGGAGTAGATGGCAAGGAAGTGTCTTCACCTCATCATTCTCATCCCGGGCCAGGGGAGTTATGACTCTCATACATAAATCAGTTCCTTTTCAAGTGAAAAATGTAATTGGAGACAAATTTGGAAGATATGTAATCATTCAAGGTTCTTTGCTATTAGAAAATATAAATCTTGTGAACTTATATGGTCCCAATATAGATGATCAGAAGTTCTTTGCTAATTTATTTCTTATCTTATCATCACTTACAGGGCAACATATAATAGCAGGGGATTTTAATTGTACATTGAATCCAGGTATAGATAGATCAACAGGACTGGATTGCACGCACATTGGATGTAGGATGACTATTAATCATTTTATGAAAGAATTGAGATTGTTAGATATATGGAGAGAAATGAAACCACAAGTTAAAGCCTATTCTTGTTATTCCAGTACCTACAAGACATTCTCACGTATTGATTATTTTTTGATTTCCACAGAATTAAGGTCCAAGATTCAAAACTGCTTTTATGATAACATCGTGATCTCTGATCATGCACCCTGTTGTCTAATATATGTAGATAAAAAATTGACAAAGGAATCAGGTAGATGGCAATTTCAGCATAAATGGCTTCAGGATGAGGAATTTGTCAAGTATATAGAAAAACAGATAGACGAGTTTTTTGACATCAATGCTACACAAACATCAGCATGTGTAAAGTGGGAGGCTTTCAAAGCTTTTATTAGGGGACATATTATTAGTTAAACAGGATCAAAATCTAAGAAGACTCGAGAGGAGAGAGCTAAATTGGAACATAAAATAAAAAGTCTACAGGAAAAAGTGTATGCAGGAAGTGACCCAAGGTTGGAGAATGAATTACTGATTTTGAGAGCTGAATACGACAAAAAATCAGCGAATAGAGCTGCCTCGAGTCTTCTTAGATTGAAACAATCTTTTTATGAACAAGGTGAAAAATCAGGAAAATTATTAGCATGGCAGATTAAACAATTAGAAATTAAAACACCAATTACCAGTATTATAAGTAAAGGACAGGTAGTTATAGATCCTTTAGAAATTAACAGGGCCTTTAGAGATTACTATGAAAAATTATATGATACCAAAAATGAATCTGATTTAACAAAACTAAATGGGTTTTTGAACGAACTATCTATACCGTGTATTCCAAATAAAAACAGGGAGATATTGGAGTCTAAAATTAGTCAAGAAGAAGTTGGGCTAGCCATTGATAACATGAAATCAGGAAAAAGTGCAGGACCAGATGGTCTTCCAGTTGACCTTTATAAAAAATTTAAGAATAAATTAATAAAACCTTTTTTGGAAATGGTTTTAGAAGCATTTCAAAATAATAATTTACCATCATACATAAATAATGCCTTAATTATACTGCTGCCAAAACCAGGTAAGCCCTCTAATAAATGTGAAAATATGAGACCAATAAGCCTATTAAACGCCGACCTTAAGATAATCTGTAAAATTTTAGCAAGACGAATACAAGAAATTTTACCAAATATTATTAATCGAGATCAGAATGGCTTTATAAAGGGTAGACAAGGCTTCCATAATGTAAGAAGACTATTTAATATTATTTATTTTAATAAAGAAGCACCGGATACAGCTCTCCTATCACTGGACGCCGAAAAGGCCTTTGATAGAGTTGAATGGCCCTTTCTTTTTGAAGTCCTACAAAGGTTTGGACTTGGAAATAATTTCATAAAATGGGTTCAAATAATATACAATAATGCTACAGCAGAAATCCTAACAAATAACAATATTTCAAAACCAATAAAAATCAATAGAGGATGTCGACAAGGCTGTCCACTTTCACCTTTACTGTTTACTATGGCAATTGAACCTTTAGCGATGGCGATACGTTTACATTCACAAATATATGGAATTAAAGTTGGACCAACAGAACATAAAATCTCCCTGTACGCCGATGACATAATTTTGTTTATGTCGAATCTAAAAAAATCAATTCCAACCTTGTTGAATTTAATAAAGAATTTTGGGGAAATATCAGGATATAAAATAAATAAAACTAAATCTTCAATATTAATGCTAAATGAGACCCAGAGAAATTACCCAGCCCCTGAGGTAAATCAATTCAATGTTGTAAATCAGTTTAAATATTTAGGAATCCAAATTGTGCCTAAGCTAGAATCAGTCGCCAGTGTCAACTATGAAGCCTTAATGTCAGATATCAATGAGTTAACTCAGAGATGGATGTCACTACCAATGTCGATGATCGGGAGAATCAATATACTTAAAAGTAATATTTTACCTAAAATACTTTATTTCAATACATTCCCTTATCACCACCTTTAGATTTATTCTCAAGAATTAAAAAAAAGTTAGTGGAATTTATATGGAACAACAGGAGGGCTAGATTACGTCTGTCTTTATTATATTTACCATTTGATCGTGGAGGTCTGAAATGTCCAAATTTTATGTTGTATTATTGGTCGGCACAACTGAGGTCTATGACATATTATTTTTCATCAAATGATCTCCCTCACTGGACTGAAATGGAATCATACAATTTACCTTTACCTCTTCCCATATTCATATACTCAGATTCGGCAAAAAAATTACAAAAACAAGTTAAAAATCCATTTGTAAAGCATATGATCAAAATATGGTGTGAAGCTAAAAACTATTTAAAAGAACCACAGTTATTGTCACAATTTAGTCCAATATGGGGTAATCAATATTTTAAACCAGGGAGAGCGGACGCTGTATTTAAAGTATGGAATTTAAAAGGGATACAAAAGATTCAGGATTTATATTTGCCATGTGCAGAAAACATAATGTCTTTTGAAGAGCTGAGGATCAAATTTAATCTCAATAGAACACATTTTTTTAAATATCTTCAACTTAGAAACTTTATTCGATCAAATCAAAATAAAGCTCTCACTCGACCTATTTATTCATCCTTGGAAAAAATGATGATGAAAGATAGTAAAAGAAAGGGTATTATTTCAGAGTTTTATAACTCATTGACACTATCTTCAAGTGAAAATTCACTGAAAAGATTAAACTACTGGAAAGAAGATCTGCAAATTGAAATTTCAGAGGAACAATGGGAATTGGCTTGTACAGAAGCTCAAACCAAATCAATAAATGTACGCCTTAAATTGATACATTTCAAATGGTTAATGCGGATGTATGTTACACCGGAGGAGTTAAATAGATATAACAAAAATATACCAGATACGTGCACAAAATGCATGGAAAGTAAAGGAACCCTATTTCATTGTTTATGGGAATGTAGATTAATAAGAATGTTTTGGGAAGAGGTGAGGGTAACAATTGAAAAAATAATCTCAAAACAAATCATATTGAATCCTAAACTGTTTTTGTTGGGTCTGTACCCAGAAAAGCATAATTTTAATAAAA
Organism: Pholidichthys leucotaenia; assembly: GCA_020510985.1. Classification (NCBI taxonomy): domain Eukaryota; kingdom Metazoa; phylum Chordata; class Actinopteri; order Cichliformes; family Pholidichthyidae; genus Pholidichthys; species Pholidichthys leucotaenia. Next base: position 491,629,208 of record CM035836.1, on the reverse strand, counting down.
GTGAAAGAACATTCATAGACCTCAGTTTGCTTAATGCCAAAAAATGTATTGCACTATTATGGGAAAAGACTCATAGACCAGATGTGACTCAGTGGTTAAGACAGATGTTAACAAACCTTCCATTAGAAAGAATAACATATATACTGAAATCAAAGGAAATTGTGTTTGAGAATATATGGAGACCTTTTATTGATTATGTAAAAAATTTAAACATAACTCTTGAAGAAGAAGGTGAATGATGTGTGTGGACCTTGTAAATTCCAAACTGGTGAACATAATATGTATACTTATGTAATGGATTGTCTAGACTAAACAGAGGAGCATTGTTGAAGACTTGATTTTGTTGGTGGTTGTTGGTGTTTTTAGTGCATTTTTTTTTTTTGTAGTACTTTAGTGTTAGTGTTTGATTGTTTGTATCATGTTTGTTTAAAAAAAAAAAAAAGGTTCAATAAAGATATTGTGGAAAAAAAAAAGAAGCCACGGATTACTGGACTTAACGACTACAGACCTGTAGCGCTCACCTCTGTAGTCATGAAGTCCTTTGAGCGCCTGGTCCTGTCTCACCTCAAGTCCATCACCACACCCCTCCTAGACCCGCTGCAGTTTGCCTACCGTGCTAACAGGTCTGTGGACGACGCAGTCAACCTGGCCCTCCACTCCATCCTGCAGCACCTGGACTCCCCGGGAACCTACGCCAGGATTCTGTTTGTGGACTTCAGCTCCGCATTCAACACCATCCGCCCCGATCTGCTCCAGGACAAGCTGTCCCTGCTCAACGTGCCTGACTCCCTCTGCAGGTGGATCACCGACTTCCTGACGGACCGGAGACAGCATGTGCGGCTGGGGAAGTCTGTCTCAGACTCTGTTAGCATCAGCATTGGATCACCCCAGGGCTGTGTACTTTCCCCCCTACTCTTCTCCCTTTATACCAACTCCTGCACCTCCTCCCACCAGTCTGTTAAGCTGATTAAGTTTGCGGACGACACCACCCTCATCGGGCTCATCTCCAACAGTGACGAGTCCGCCTACAGGGAAGAGGTGGCCCAGCTGGTGTCCTGGTGCAGCCACAACAACCTGCAGCTGAATGCTCTGAAGACAGCGGAGATGATTGTGGACTTCAGGAAAGTCACATCCCCCCTGCCCCCCCTCACCATCACAGGCTCTCCCATCACCTTTGCAGATTCCTTCCGCTTCTTGGGCACCACCATCACCCGAGACCTCAAATGGGAGCCGACCATCAGCTCCCTCATCAAAAAGGCCCAGCAGAGGATGTTCTTTCTGCGGCAGCTGAGGAAGCTCAAGCTACCCACCAAGATGTTAGTGCAGTTCTACACGGCCATCATCGAGTCCATCCTCACCTCCTCCATAACTGTGTGGTACGCAGGAGCCACTGCCAGGGACAGACTAAGGCTGCAGCGCGTCGTGCGCACTGCTGAGAAGGTGATAGGCTGCAAGCTCCCATCTCTCCAGGACCTGTACATCTCCAGGACCCGGAGGCGTGCTGGCCGGATCATAGCCGATCCTTCACATCCTGGTCACGTGCTGTTTGCCCCCCTCCCCTCAGGTAGAAGGCTTCGGTCCATTCGGACTAAAACCTCCCGGCACATGAACAGCTTTTTCCCCTCTGCCATCAGACTGCTGAACACTAAGTGACTTTTGACTCTCGTGCACTATGTACAGCAGCTCAACCAGACTCATGTCATTCATCACTGTTTTTCTGTTGCATTATTGACTGCACTATGTGGTACTTCACATTATCTGCTACATGCTAATTTTTTAAAACTGCCTTGACTAGTACTACTCATTATTACTAGTATTATTATTATTATTACTTATTATTACTTATTTTTCTACACTTATTGCACGTTTCTAGTCCTTTAGTTTTTTAGTTTATCCCTTTTTGTCATTATGTTTTTAATGTTGCAGCATGGCACCGAGACAAATTCCTAGTTTGTGTATCACATGAACAATGGCAATAAACCTGATTCTGATTCTGATTCTGAGTGATGTGTATTTGAGTCAGAATGATGCACGGATAGGCTCCAAGACTATTTTTGTATTGTTCTCCACTGGCCAGTGTAATTAAATTTGCTGAAACTCTGATCCAGCCTGGTTTTTTGACTGAAGGTTAAGAAGAATTTTTCAAACAATTTATCTTCAGTAAACTGGACTACTCTAATGCCGTCCTCACAGGTCTCCCTAAAAAGTCCATCAGACATCTACAGTTGGTTCAGAACGATGCAGCTCGAGTCCTCACTAAGACCAAGAAAGTGGATAGTATAACTCCAGTTCTCAGATCTTTGCACTGGCTTCCTGTCTGTCAAAAAAATAGACTCCAAAATATTGCTGCAGGTTTATAAAGCTCTGAATAGTTTTGGGCCAAAATACATTTCAGATCTGCTAGTCCATTATGAACCACCCAGAGCCCTCAGGTAATCAGGGTTAGGCGTATCATCTGTGCCCAGAGTTAGAACCAGACGTGGTGAGGCAGCATTTAGTTTTTACGTCCCTCACATATGGAACAAACTCCCAGAAAGCATCAGGGCTGCTGAAACTCTCAGCTGCTTTAAATCCTGGTTAAAAACTCTATTTACCAAGGCCTTTCAGTAGCCTACAGTGTACTGTAGTGTACTGTACTTTCTTTTTTTCTCTTGCCTTCTGATTGTTGCTATCCCTGTGCTGTTGCAATCCTGGAATTTCCCCATTGTGGGACTAATAAACGCTTATCTTATCTTTTATATTCATATGTCATATTCTATTTTAGCTTGCTTTTGTTTCTCTTTAATTTACTTTTTAGTTTGCTTTTATATTCTTATGTATTCCTTTTGCAACTTCAAATCAAATCAAACTTTATTGTCATATTGCTGTACATACAACTGTAGTGCAGGCAAGATGAAATTGCATTTCTCTCGGCATCCATACAAGAAGCAGCATGATTAAGACACACTCCCACATAGCTCCACCCCCACCCCCACCCCCCATCCATTCACACATCCCTGAGACATACTTGGGGAAAAAGAATAACTAACTATAATATACAAAATGTCCGTAGGTGCAGCTTGCACCTACGGACAGTAGGTACAGTACAACTTGCTGTAATGCTTCATGTAAAGCACTTTGAATTGTCTTGTACACAAAATGTGCTATACAAATAAACTTGCCTTGCCTTTAGGAGCCAAATAGTCAGAAATAGTAAAGGAAAATATTGCCACAGTAGAGGTCTCTCAGGTGATGCTGTTACCAAATTTAAGCAGACTGTTTCCTCTATGCCATGTGTCAACACAATGGAGATAACCCAGCAGAGACTGCACTTCTTGAGGAAACTCAAACAGGCCTCTCTCCCCATCTGCATCCTCAGGACCTTCTACAGAGGTGTGGTGGAGAGTGTTCTGACGTACTGCATTGCTACATGGTTCTCCAGCTGCAGTATGTCAGACAAAAAAGCCCCGCAGAGGATAGTCAAGGGGGCTGAGAGGGTAATTGGAGTTTCCCTCCCCTCTGTCCAAGAACTTTTTCAGAACCGTTGTAGGAGCAGGGCACCGAACATTGTCAAGGACCGTTGTCACCCTCTGCATAAACACTTTGAACTTCTGCCATCTGGCAAATGATTCTGGAGCATCAGAGGCAGAACCACCAGACTGATCAACAGCTTCCTTCCACAAGCTGTCAGGATGCTGAACAGTTGATCCGGAATCTTTCATACATACTACTGCACCTTATGGACATAATGTATATTATACACACAGTATATCGTTCTAGTTAGTTTCAAGTATGTCTCAGGGATGTGTGAATGGCTGTGTTGGGGTGGGGGGTGAGGGGGGGTGTGAGTGTGTCTTAAATTGTGTTCTTTTTATTATATGAATGCCTAGAGAAACGTAATTTCATCCTGCCTGCACTACAGTTGTATGTACAGCAACATGACAATAAAGGTTAATTTGATTTGATAGCATGGTAGACAGTGTGACAGCTTCTCTGCATCAGACTCAAGACATGGTGGCCCCTTTAATAAAGAAAGTCTAATCAGAAATTTCTCACTCCTTGGTTCAATGAAGAAACTCGCAGCTTAAAACAGAAGATTTGTCAATTAGAAAGAAAATGGCGCTTCACTAAATTAGATGAAATCTATTTATACAAAAATCTCTTAGGAAAGTTAGAACAAGTTATTATTCTGCATTAATAGAGGAGAATAAGAATAATCCCAGGTTTCTTTTCAGCACTGTAGCCAGGTTGACAGTCAGGACTCTGTCAATCCTAGTATTCCCCTAGAGCTTACTAGTCAGGACTTTATGAACTTTTTCAATAATAAAATTTCATCTATCAGAGATAAAATCAGTCAGATTCTTCCCACCCTTAACTTAAATACAGTAACTACCACAACTCCTTCAACTGATATCTGTTTGGATGAGTTTACGCCAACTGAACTTTTAGAGTTGGATAAAATAATTTCCTCATCCAAGCCTTCAACTTGTCTTTAAGATCCTATTCCATCCATCCATCCATCTTCTACCATTTTTCCGGAGGTCGGGGTCACGGAGGCAGCAGTTCAAGCAGAGAAGCCCAGACTTCCCTCTCCCCAGCCACCTGCTCCAGCTCTTCAGAGAGGATACCAAGGCGTTCCCAGACCAGCTGGGAGACATAGTCTCTCCACCGAGTCCTGGGTCTGCCCCGGGGTCTCCTCCCAGTGGGACGTGCCCAAAACACCTCAAGTGGGAGGCGTCCAGGAGGCATCCTAATCAGATGCCCAAACCACCTCAACTGACTCCTTTCAATGTGGAGGAGCAGCAGTTCTACTTTGAGCCTCTCCCGGATGACTGAGCTCCTCACCCCATCTCTGAAGGTGAGTCCAGCAATCCTATGAAGAAAGCTCATTTCAGCCGCTTGTATCCGCAATCTCGTTCTTTCGGTCATTACCCAAAGCTCGTGACCATAGGTGAGAGTAGGAACGTAGATTGACTGGTAAATCGACAGCTTTGCCTTAGAACTCAGCTCCCTCTTCACCACAACAGACCGGTACAACGTCCGCATCACTGCAGATGCTGCTCCAATCTGTCTGTCGATCTCTCGCTCCGTTCTCCCCTCACTTGTGAACAAGACCCCAAGATACTTAAACTCCTCCACTTGGGGCAGGAGCCTGTCCCCAACCCAGAGAGGACAATCCACCTTTCTCCGGATGAGGACCATGGACTCGGATTTGGAGGTGCTGATTCTCATCCCAGCCACTTCACACTCAGCGGCAAACTGTCCCAGCAAGAGCTGGAGGTCATTGCTGGATGAAGCCAGCAGGACAACATCATCTGCAAACAACAGAGATGAGATCCTGTGGTCACCAAGCATGACACCCTCCATTCCCTGGCTGCGCCTAGAAATCCTGTCCATAAAAATTATGAACGGGATCGGTGACAAAGGGCAGCCCTGGCGGAGTCCAACTCTCACTGGGAATGAATCCGACCGAGTGTTGGCAATACGAACCAAACTCTGACAACGGTCGTACAGAGACCGAATAGCTCGTAACAACAAGCCCGATACCCCATACTCCCGAAGCACCCCCCACAAAAAAACCACGAGGGACACGAGATCCTATTCCTACCAGGTTATTTAAAGAAGTCTTCCCATTTATTGGTAGCTCTAATCTTCAAATAATCAATTCTTCATTGACATTGGGCCATGTACTGCAGGCTTTTAAAACTGCTGTAATTAAACCCTTACTTAAAAAGCCAATTTTCAAGAACTGAGGTGATGCTCAGAGCTGTAGTAGCTACAGAAGCATAAAGTTGATCAGCCACACTATGAAGATATGGGAAAGAGTTGTTGAAGCCAGGTTAAGAGTAGCGGTGACAATCAGTGAGCAGCAGTACGGTCTCATGCCAAGAAAGAGTACTGCAGATGCAATGTTTGCTCTAAGAGTGCTGATGGAGAAGTATAGAGAAGGTCAGAAGAAGCTGCACTGTGTCTGTGTGGATCCAGAGAAAGCAGATGATAGGGTGCCAAGAGAGGAAGTGTGGTACTGTATGAGGAAGTCAGGACTGGCAGAGAAGCATGTGAGGGTGGTGCAGGACCTGTATGAGCACAGCGAGACAGTAGTGACGTCCGCTGTAGGAGTGATGGATGGATTCAAGGTGGGGGTGGGGTTACATCAGGGATCGGCTCTCAGCCCCTTCTTGTTTGCCATGGTGATGGACAGGCTGACAGATGAGGTCAGGCAGGAGTCTCCGTGGGCCATGATGCTCGCAGATGACAGTGTGATCTGTAGTGAGAGTAGGGAGCAGGTGGAAGAGAACCTGGAGAGGTGGAGGCATGCTCTGTAGTCCTCTGGTAGCTCTGTGTGTTAACTTTCCTTTCCCCATTCTATTATGCTGAGCACCAAGCTAGAAGGCAGAAAGTACCATTTTTACCTGGTCTTTGGTATGACCCAGCCTGGATTTGAACCCCGGTCTCCTGGTTGTGGGGCAGATGCTCTACCAACTAGGCCACCACTCTGGTTGAAGAGGACTTAAAACCTTTCCTTTTAGAAGGACATTTGATCATGGAGTTACTGTTTTAATCTCTTTTGCTTTTCACATGTAGCACTTTGAGTTTTTTTATGTAAAGTGCGTTACAAATAAAATGTATTATTATTATTATTAAAATGACGGATGGATTCTCTCCTCATCTGCCAATTTAATGATTCTTGTTTTCTGATCTTCTTTCCCAGCAACAGCAACTGAATTTAAGATGATCATGTTGTGGATTTGGTGACAGCTGTGTGTGTGTGTGTGTGTGTGTGTGTGTGTGTGTGTGTGTGTGTGTGTGTGTGTGTGTGTTCTTCAGACCTGTGTGTACGCTGCCACGTAGGAGTGTGATCCGTCCAGCAGAAACAGGTTTTCCACCTGCTGGTTGTGGCTCTGCAGTTGACAGCACATCTCAAAAGCCACGCACGCTCCAAATGAGTACCCGGCGACCTGGTACGGTCCGTCTGGCTGAACCTGTCTGATGCAGTCCACGTAATAGGACGCCAGGGACTGGATGCTGTCCAGTGGAGCAGCTGGACACAGAACAACATTAATTATTGTTGCTCATTAAGATCAGTTATTGAGCACTGGTAATTAGCAAAACCAGTACTAACAATCAAAAACACTGTTACTGCACAGCTGAACTACAACAAAGTCATTGTTAAAGTTCCACTTTCAGACCTTTGGTGCACTGCAGGCCGTAGCATGCCAGGCTAAGCTTGGAAGCCAGAGTCTTGAAGGGAGCTGTGGAGCCCTCGATAGGATGCACCAGGAACAAGGGTCCACCCAGACCCGGTCCCTGATTCAGCAGAACTACAGTAGGACCAGCAGGGTCCACCAGGATCTGGGTCAGGTCAGAGTTCAGAACAGAGGGGGCACTGTCCCTCTGAGGTCCAGACTGGTGAGACTCTGGGTGGAAGAGAGAAGATGTTTTTATTCCAGGAGGGCCTGGAGATTTAATAAAGAAGGAACATGAGGGTCATAAATGAGACTAAACAGGGCACACCTTAATAATCAATTTTATTAAATAGATTATTACACTTGATCAGCATCATTACAACTAATCAACAAAAAACCTGAAGGCTTTTATATATGATCTGCTAAACGTATTTAAGAGAATGGAGTGGTAGGTGTTGGTATCCATCCCACAGTGGGGAGGTTTGAACTTTTGGCATAAACCCAACAGAAAAAAGAACATTCACTCACACAGCTGGAACCCCCCCCCCCCCCCACACACACACACCGTAGTAGCTTTGTGGGTCACTATACTCCCTATGGAGTTCCACATGGTGGCGTCAACACAACACTGACATGTTCATTACAACTTTAAACTGCCCACAATTAGAAGCAGCCAACTTTATTGTCAGGGCGGCGCGGTGGCGGAGTGGTTAGCACTGCGGCAGCACAGCAACTCACCCTTGCCTGGGGGATCCCGGGTTCGATCCCAGCCCCCGACCAACAGTGATCTGTGTGGAGTTTGCATGCTCTCCCCGTGTCTGCGTGGGTTTACTCCGGGATTTCTCCGGTTTCCTCCCACATGCCAAAAACATGCAGGTTAGGTTAACTGGCATCAAACTGGGGATTCTAAATTGTCCTTAGGTGTGACTGTGAGAGTGAATGGTTGTCTGTCTCTCTGTGTTGGCCCTGCCATGGACTGGTGATCTGTCCAGGGTGACCCTGCCTCTCACCCAAAGATGCTGGGATAGGCTCCAGCCCCTCCCCCCCCCCCCCGCGACCCGAAAAAGATTAAGTGGAAGAAGATGGAACTTTATTGTTATTCAGTCCATACAGCCAATCATGTACAGTAGAAGGAAATTACTTTCCTCCTCTCTACAACATTCGTCACATCTAGAATCAGAAGGGTCGCTGCCATGCGAGGCACCACCACAAACAACTTTTCCTTCCCTCATTCTATTATGCTGTGCATCAAGCTGGAAGGTGGGAAGTACCATTTTATATGGTCTTTGGTATGACCCGGCCAGGACTTGAACCGCCAACCTCCCGGTTGTGGGGCTGATGCTCTACCAACTAGGCCACCATTCAGGCAGTTAGATTAAAATGCAAATGATTACAATTATATTTGGTTTTCTCTGGACCTCTGAAAGAACTTCTCCAAGAAAAACTGCACAGGAGACTGTATATATAACATTCACGACAACCCACTTCAGAATCCCACAATGCAATACTATTACAGTGTGGCAGATATGACGCGGGGTGGATCTCACACCAGGAGAGATGGACGGAGCTAGTGAAAAGGGAGTGCTCTGGTTTTACCTCTATGCTCACTTGTGTTTTGGCTTGTGTGGAGTAAACGCTCCAAATGAACTTTCTGCCTGCTCACCTCGTTTTTCCTGCTTTCCACATTGGTGACCCTGATGTTGGACATGTTTTCTGATGTGAGTGGCGATGGCGCGCCGAGCACCTCGGCACCTGGGCAAGCTCCCGTTATTCCTCCTGGAGTTTTTGCAGCTACAATTAAGCTGCCGGAATTTTGGCAGCATGACCCGGACCCGTGGTTTCAGCACACTGAAGCACAGTTCAACCTCCAGGGGATAACGGTCGATGAGACCAAGTACTATCATGTGGTTGCAGCGTTGGATTCTTCCACTAGCCACCGGTGACGGGCTTGTTCAGGGACCCACCAGCTAACAGGGAGTATAAGGCTTTGAAGGCTCAGTTGCTGAGATTATTTCAGCTGTCGGACACGGAAAGGGCTGAGCGCCTTTTACCTCTCAATGGTTTGGGAGATAGTAAACCTACTGAGCTGATGGAGAACATGCTGGCACTGCTGGGGCCCGTGATGCTTCTTTTTTTTTTTGTTCAACTGTTCCTGTGGCAGTTACCACCTCAGGTGCATACAGCCCTCGCCAGCTCACCTCTACTATGCACTAAGGTTGCTGGCGACCCGACAGTATGGCGTGTATGCCATGGGTCCCCCACAATTCCACTTTCCACTGGAGGACGAGGAGGCAGCATTTGTGGCAGCAATATCGACTTGCCGCAGAAAGTGGGGTGAGGTGTGTTTTTATCATCGTTGGTTTGGCGTTAAGGCCAAACGCTGTGTGCAGCCTTGCTCTTTCTTGGGCCACGGAAAAGTCAGGGCTGGCATTCAGTCGCAGCTGTGGGCACTGGAGACAGGGAAGAGCTGGAGGATATGCTGTCCGGCAGGCACCTGCTTGTGGATTCAGGCGCACAGAAGAGTGTACTGCCAGAGTTGACTGCAGACAAATTAAGCAGCAGTCATGGTCCACCGCTGGACATGGCTAACGGGACTCCCATTTGTACTTTGGCACCAGGTTTGTGACTGTGAGTTTTAACGGACGGCAGTTTGGATGGGATTTTGTAATGGCTTCAGTTTCTGTGCCAATACTTGGAGCAGATTTTTTGTGTGCTCACAGACTGTTAGTGGATATTGCTAACTGGCGCCTAGCGGCTGCCCCGGCCTTGGATGCGCTCTGCAGAGCGTGCCCAAATGCCAAGTCACGTTTCGTTACCTTGTATACATGTGTAATGACAATAAAGTTGAATCTCAATCTCAATCTCTCAATCTCAACTGCCGTTTGATAGATGCAGTTTCTTTTGCGACAGTTCCATGCACGTTGGGTAGGCCTGGGCCGTTTGCTCTTGTTAACATTCTTGCTTCAGGGGTTACGTATCAGAGACTTCTTGCTGAGTTTCCATCCCTGACGTTTCCAACTTTTTCTGCCATGGTGGCTAAGCACTGGGTAGAGCGTTATATTCGTACTGCTGGCCCTCCGGTTTTTGCATGTGCTCACCGTCTTGATGTTGCTAAATTGGCAATAGCTAAGGAGGAGTTTGCTACGATGGAACAGCTTGGCATCGTGCGCTGTTCCAACAGCCCATGGGCTGCACCTTTACACATGGTGCCCAAGTCTGATTGTAGTTGGCGGCCATGCGGTGAGTTCCGATGCCTCAGTAATGTGACTGTGCATGATTGATACCCAGTTCCACACAGTTTTTTGGTGGGGAGCCACTATTTTTTCTAAGATGGATCTGATTCGGGGCTACTATCAGGTCCCAGTTCATGCGGAGGATGTGCCCAAGACTGCTGTCATTACTCCCTTTTGACTTTTTGAATTTTTGAGGATGCCGTTTGGTCTGAAGGGGGCTGCGCAGATGTTTCAGCGATTGATGGACTCTATTTTGAGGGGAATGACATTTTTAATTTGTTTATTTAGATGACATATTGGTAGCTAGTGTTTCAGTGGAGGAGCATTTGTTACATCTACGGCAACTTTTCCAGTGATTAGATGAGCATGGTTTGATTGTTAATCCTGCCAAGTGTCAGTTTGGCCCGTCAGTGATTGATTTCCTGGGCCATTGCATTTCGGCACTGGGGGCCATTCCACTGCCAGTGAAGGTGGAGGCGGTTGCAGTTTTTCCACAACCCGGCATTGTTAAATCCCTGCAAGAGTTTCTTGGTATGGTGAATTGTTATCACAGATTAATTTCACATGCAGCTCAGTTGTAGTAGTAGTAGATTAGTTTATTTGACAGGGACAGTGCAATGTCACATCCCCTTTATGAAGCGCTTGGGGAAAAAAGTGCAGTGAGACCGTGGAGTGGTCTCCGGAGATGGTTCAGGCTTTCGAGGGGGCTATGCTGGCACACCCATCACCTACAGCTTCTATAGCTCTTACATCTGATGCTTCTGAATTTGCTGTGGGGGGGTGGTGTGTGAGCAGTGGGTTGCTGGCGCTTGGCAACCGCTTGGTCTTTTTTAGTAGAAGACTTTGTGACAACGAACGGAAGTCTAGTATGTTTGATTGGGAGCTTTTGGCTCTTTTTCTGGCCACTCGTCATTTTAGGTTCCTAATAGAAGCGCATGAGTTCACCGCTTTCATAGATCATAAACCCCTTACTTTCACTATGGCTAAGACTGCAGCACCTTGGCCAATGCCAGTTATGTGTTATTTCAGAGTTCACCACAGATATTTGTCAAGTGGCTGGTAAGGATAACTCGGTAGATGACTGGCTTTCTCGGACTCAGGTAAACTCTGTGCATTTGGGGGTTGATTATACTGCCATGGCTGCAGAGCATCTTTTGGATTCACAAGTTCAGAGGTTACGGACAGCTGTGACGGGACTTTGTCTGGAGGAGGTGGTGCTGCATGAAGGTGGGGCCAGACTCCTTTGTGATGTCTCAACCGGCCCACCCTGTTCTGTAGTTCCCGGTGGTTGGCACCAGTTTTTGGTTTTTGACATTATTCACAATCTTTCCCACCCAGGGGCAAAGGTGTCAGTTAGGCTTGTGGGAGCTACGTTTGTATGGCCAGATCTCCGTAAGGATATTAAGGGGTGAGGCTTCCTGTGTGGCATGCCAGCGGATTAAGGTACATCTTCACACAAAAGCTCCTCTGGAGCCATTTTTAACACTGGAGGAGGTTTAACCATGTCACTGTAGACCTGGTTGTCCACGTCCCCCTTGTCAGAAAATTGTATATATGTACAAATACGTTATCATTTCATAATTAGTTTTTAGCTGAACTTTTCTGTATTTTTCCCTTACAATGGCTGCAACAATGCTGCATCAGGAAGGTTTAACTCACCCTGTAACAGACATGCCTCAATAGACCGGAATAATCTATATTTACTTAAAGTTTGGAAACTGGTGTGCAAGAAGTCATGTGCTGATATGGAGTTGTTTTTGTGTAACACAGGAAAGGCTGACCGTTGTATGTTCTTATCAGTCGCCACAAGGGTGCCCACAAGGGTGCAGCAGATGTTTCCTGTGTCTGATCTGTTCTGTATACAAGGGAAGTGCTGGCTTTGTGTAGCAGCGCGCATTTCCCATCTGTAATCAGAGGTGTGTGTCGCTCCTTGTACAAGTAAAAACTTTGAACACATTTTGTGTCTCGAATCTTATTAAGGTACAAACCTAACGGAGTACTATTATTTTGTGAGTTTTGAGTTTCAGATTCCTGACACCCCTTCTCAGGGTTTTTCATACCTCCTTACTATGGCAGACAGGACAACTACGTAGATGGCCAGAGGTTGTACCTCTGTCATCTACTACATCTGCAGAGGTGGCTCAGGCCTTTATTTCCACTTGGGTGGCCTGTTTTGGCACTCCATTGGATATAACATCAGCTAGACGCCTCCAGTTCACTTCTGAGCTGTGGACTACAGTGGCTGAGAGCCTTGGAGTGAAGCTCCATCATACCACAGCATATAACCCACAAGCTAACGGGTTGTGCGAGCGTTTTCAATGTACCATGAAATCTGCCTTGCAAGCCGCTCTCACGGGTGGTAATTGGGTGGACTGTTTTTTGGGTTTTTTTTTTTTGTTTTGTTTTTTGTTACTTATTTGTACCCGTAGGTAGACTTGGTTTGCAGTCTGGTGACAAGCCACCGGCTGCTGGTCGCTGAGTGCGCGAGCGCCCTAAACCTACATGTTTTTGGTGTGCGGGAGGAAACCGGAGAAATCCCGGAGTAAACCCACGCAACACGGGGAGAACATGCAAACTCCACACAGCTCACTGTTGGTCGGGGGCTGGGATTGAACCCACGATCTCATGATCCCCGCGATCCCCCGGCCGAGGGTAAAACTGTGCTGCCACAGTGCTAAACCACTGCGCCACCATGCAGCCCACGATTGTTGTCGTTTGCCGTGGGTTATGGTAAGATTTGCGTTCTTCTTCGTCCAAGCTTGTGTTTGGTCAGCCGTTAAGGGTTCCAGGGGAGTTTCTTTTTGGGTCTACAGTCCCAGGATCGACTATAGGTCGTCGACCTCGGTTTCAGGATACGGCTGCTGTTTTTGCGCCCATTCCTGTTCATCATTGTATTCCCTGGTCCTACATGCCTAAGAACATGTTGTTGGTGGAGTATGCGTTTATTCACCACAATGCCCACTGTTCTCCACTCCAGCATCCTTATGATAGGCCGTATTGTGTTTAAAAGACAGGACCCAAAAATTCTGTTGTGGACATCGGGGCGAGGCGTGAGCAGGTGGATCAGCTTAAATCTGCGTATGTACTTCCAGATGAGTGGTTGGAGCTGGCGCAGCCCCAACGGCGAGGTAGCCCCCCCCCCCCCAACCCGATTTCCATTTCAGACCTTGCCCCTGCTCGTACCCTCTCACCATCTTCAGTGGGGTTTAACTGTTGTTGTCGGAGTCGGGTGATTAGGCCTCCTAGGAGGGTCTAAAGGAGTACAGATTGCAAGGGTTGGTTTTGTTTTGTTAGTCAGTTCTGGGTGTTTGGGGGGGGGGTATGTGGTGGAAATGATGTGGGGTGGATCTCACACCAGGAGAGATGGGCAGAGCTAGTGAAAAGGGAGCGCTCTGGTTTTACCTCCATATTAACTTGTGTTTTGCTTGTGTGGAGTAAACGCTCTAAACGAACTCTCTGCCCGCTTGCCTTATTTTTCCTGCATTCCACAACAGAACAATTTACAGGCGACATCTCATTTAAACCTTGTTTAAGGTCCTTTACACTTAAGCCACTTTTCCACTAGCACCTACTCAGCTCGACTTGCCCCGACTCTACTCTGCCTGACACGGTTTAGGTCGTTTTCCATTACAACTGAGTACCACTGCTGAGAAGGTGATCGGCTGCAAGCTCCCATCTCTCCAGGATCTGTACATCTCCAGGACCCGGAGGCGTGCTGGCCGGATCATAGCCGATCCCTCACACCCTGGTCATGTACTGTTTGCCCCCCTCCCCTCTGGTAGAAGACTTCGGTCCATCCAGACTAAAACCTCCCGTCACATGAACAGCTTCTTCCCCTCTGCCATTAGACTGCTGAACACTAAGTGACTCTCGTGCACCATGTACAGCAGCTCAACCAGACTCATGTCAATCATCACTGTTTTCTTCCTGCATTACCGACTGCACTATATAGTTCTCCACAGTATCTGCTGCTGGCTAATATATATTTTAACTGTTGACCAGTATCACTTAATCTTATCCTACACTTTATTACATGTATAGTTTATTTCTCTTATCTTATCATGTTTAATGTTGCAGCATTGTACCGAGACAAATTCCTAGTTTGTGTACTACATGAACAATGGCAATAAACCTGATTCTGATTCTGATTCTGATTCACTTCAAGGTGGGTGGGTTCATTACAGGAAGGCGGCCCGTTCTGTTGTTGACATGCTGACGTTTTGCTGTCAGAAGCAAATACTGATTACAGCAAGTGCAAAACACAAGCAAAGCATGGAGCTACTCACCATCTTCCCTGTGAGCAGCCATCAGCTTGGAGACCTCCTGGTTTAGTTTTTCATTCTGGGTTGCTCTGCCGGCAACAAGGTTGAAAAGTCCATAGTGGTCAAATTTGACAAAATGTGGTTTATTTTTCCAAGGACAGGGAGCCAACCCCTGCAACACCGATGAAAGAACTGTGTGGATCGAAGGGGAGACTGTTGAAAAATAACCATATTTGATCAAATATGACCACTATATGAACTTTTCAGCCCCGTCACCAGCAGAGTGACCTGAACTTAAACTATATCAGGAGGCCTCTGAGCTGATGGCTGCTCATGAGGAAGATGGTGAGTGTGATCGTTGATTATTTATTAAATAATAAAAACTCACGGCCGAATTTACAAATGGCGGTTTAGAAATCTGTGGGGAACAGAAGTTTACCTAAATGAACATTTAAGATAAGATAATTGATCCGCTGTTCCAAAAAGGCAGCCTACTCCTGTGGCACCAGAAGTGTACAACAAAGACTAATGCTGAAATAGCACGGCAAGCACGGATGCTGAAAAGACAAAACAAGATACAAGCAACATGGACAAGAAACTGTAGAGTCTGGATTTAAACTAAATGGAACACCTGAAGAAGCAAAGGCCATAATAATAAGAGATCTCACTGACTTAAATATAGATGAACACTGATTAAAGAAAATTAAGAGACAACGATAATCCATATCCACACACAGCAAGAAAAGTCCTTTTGTGACATGATAACGTACTTTAAAAAACAAAACAAAACTCACAACTGACTTTTAGACCAAGAGCTTGGGGGTGTTTATCTGCAAAGAATGAGAGGTTGTCTCATGGGTATTTCTGAAAAGGGTATCCCATGGGACATCCAAAACTGAGATGCTGATGAGTCACAGCCGGGGCATCTAGGAGATATTAACCCTTTTCCACTTTTTGGGCCGCGTCACAATTTCCGCACTTTTGTGGGGTAGGGATACTTTAAAATAGAATAACTCGGGCACCCCTCCGGCTATGATGCTGTTCTGTACCTCAAAATATTCACCAGGGAATGCTCTTTCACATGATATATCAACTTTGCAATTTTAACCCTTTTTCACCTCACCAGAGGTCAAAAGGTCACGTGACCATGAAAAATCATGAAATTTCGACCCTTCCTTCCTTTGAAATTTATAATCATGGACAATACAGGACCAAATCCAAAAAAACTTTATATTTTCTCATTGCCCAGACTTCTAGACAGATTTAGGTAGCATTTGGAGTGATTTCATGAATGTAGGGGAGGGGGACAAGGCTTTGAATGACAGGGACAAAATCAATGAAATGTCATTTACTTGCACATTTTGTCTACAGATAGCGCTATTCACATAACCAAATCAACAGTTTAAAGGAACAAGTAAGCATCATCCCAGCTATTGTACGCTGCTCAGGATGGAAATGACGCATTTTTTAAAGTTTTATTCAGTAATGGTCAATGTAACATGGATCATATATCCATGTTTGAAGGTCATGCGTGTACAATGCCTGAGATTTTCAGAGGATCCTTTCTTTAGGGGTACATGTGCCATACTGTATTAATACCCTGTAGCTAAGGATCCTCTGTGCTGTTGAACTGAAGGCAATTTATCAAATCAAAAACCCAATAGTAAAGATTGCGTAGCTACATTTCACTACTATTGAAGATTTGCACCACACCCATTCCGCAATGCAAGACCTTTTGAAACAATACAACAAAACTGGTGACTGGCCATTTGCCCACATCTCTGTCCAGTTAATGCATGGATAACTGTCCGTCAAGTAGATGTATACAGACTAGCTAGGCCCACTCAAACTCATCTCCAGAGTCGTCCTCATCTGACGACAGGCTTTCTGTAACCTCGTCATCGGTTTCCTCAGACTCATCTTCCTCTTCGACCATTGATTCTTCCACGACCAATGTTGGTGGCATCTGAAGGCCTTGAAACCAAACCATGTCCAATCTGTTGTTGTCCTTCTCGCTCAACTTCCAGCCATGGCCTACAGGCCCAAAGTCTACTGGTTTAGATTTCCTTGCATTCTTCCATAAGTAAGCTACATGATTCACTCTCTTCAGTTTTTCATCTAGGACAGATCTACATGGAGGCAGACAACATGGGTCTGATGTCTTTATCTTTCCATAAGGATCATCCTTTTTCTTGGGACCATACAACTTTCTGAACAGGTTGAGCCTGGCTTCATTCACCTGACTCACATTCTTCATGCCATACATGGAACAAACATAGTCCTTCAGAGTGGCAGAAACATCCATATCAATTCTGTCTGAGGTTCCAAGAGCACTCATGGCCTTGGTGAATGCTTCACTTTTCACCATGATCTCATATGGTTTCCATTTCCCCTTTCTAATGAACGATGCAGTGAAATCACTGCCTGTGAAGGCATGATAACTAGGCAAAGTTTCTAGTCTCGCAGGGGTAATCTTCTCAGCCAATTCAGAAATGTCTACAAGACATCTCGTATTCTTGGCATTTACTCCAGCATCAAGCCACAACTTTGCATTGATGTATTGTGAATGATAGAGAAGAAGTATGAGTACGTCTGTGTCATTGCTTATGATAACGACCACTGGCTCTCCACTATCATGTAGCGCAGAGACACCGCATGGAAGATCAATCTGGTATCCGCCTCTTCATGTTCACTCTGCAATTCAATGACCTGAGTTCTCTGCACCCCTCCAGCAACTGCTGTGTAGTGGAAACATTCTCCCCCTACAGCGAAATAGAAACTGTGGTCTTCAAGAATAGGTGCATAGATGGGATCTGTCCATTCATCCTTCAGGAAGGACAACAGCTCATTCTTAAACTCTGGTGAGAGCAATGCATTCCGAAAATCATTTGGTCGTTTTTGCAGTGGTCCAGTGATTTTGTAGGAATGCATAGATTCACCGTGGAAGTCATGCTCCTGATCTTTGATGGATGCTTGGTCTTTATACGTATCACACACTAGATGTACCACATTCACGTTCGTGCAAGCTTGTTGAAGAATCACTTTGGCGACCCCGCCAAGTGTAGGTGGCAATGTGTGAAGGGCATGAATGAAAAACATGGCATCAATCAGATAGGCATCTACTCTAGCTGGTTCTGTATTATGTGAACCCATTGCTTCAAGTTTCTCCATCAAGACACTCTTGGCACTTTTGTGCATGTTACCAGTGATGTGACAAAGAGAAAGTGGAATGGGAGTCAATGGGTATGACATAACAGTCGCCAAGTCGATACCCTGTTCAACTGCAAGATATAGAAGTCTACCAAACAAGTCCCTGGTGCACTTTGCCTCCATCAATTTCTGGTCTTTGGAAGATACCTTCATTTTTGCAGCATCATTGGTAAAATTCTTTACCTTTTGGCGTTTTATTGGTCGCTCGAATCTACCTGAGTCATCTTTGTACTCTGTTACAAAGTCCTGATGCCACTTCTTTCCTTTTTCCACAAACTGGAGAAGGTCATCCTTCACAGCTTTTGATGCTGCTTTACCAGTTGAAAGACAATACAAATTGTCATCTTCCATGGTGAAAGGATTCAGGGTGCCTTCTATTTCATTCATCAGCTATTTCAAATTGTCATAGTAAATCTGTCTAGAAGTCTGGGCAATGAGAAAATATAAAGTTTTTTGGATTTGGTCCTGTATTGTCCATGATTATAAATTTCAAAGAAGGAAGGGTCGAAATTTCATGATTTTTCATGGTCACGTGACCTTTTGACCTCTGGTGAGGTGAAAAAGGGTTAAAATTGCAAAGTTGATATATCATGTGAAAGAACATTCCCTGGTGAATATTTTGAGGTACAGAACAGCATCATAGCCGGAGGGGTGCCCGAGTTATTCTATTTTAAAGTATCCCTACCCCACAAAAGTGCGAAAATTGTGACGCGGCCCAAAAAGTGGAAAAGGGTCAATATCTCCTAGATGCCCCGGCTGTGACTCACCAGCACCTCAGTTTTGGATGTCCCATGGGATACCCTTTTCAGAAATACCCATGAGACAACCTCTCATTCTTTGCAGATAAACACCCCCTAGCTCTTGGTCTATTTAGTAGACATCAATCATCCCCAATTGGAGGAAGTCATTTGACACAGAGAGAGGAAATTCAGACTCTGAAAATATGCCATTATGCTGAACATAAACTACAAGAGGTGGAGAATGATATTGATCCTAATAACTACTTCTTCAATAATATTCATAATCACTGTGACTATTACACTGAAAAGCAATTCAAAAGTCAAGTGCAAGTAGATGGTAAACTATCTATAATACACTTTAACAACAGAAGTCTTAAAAACTTTCCACACATTCAGGACTATTTAAAACAGCTAGATAGAAAATTTACAGTTATCGCAGTCTCTGAAACTTGGCTCAATGAAGAGCAGGCTTCTCTGATGGCAATAGAGGGATATCAGATGTTTTATATTAATAGATCTCAAAAAAGGGGTGGTGGTGTTGCACTGTACCATCGTTGAATGACCAGAAAGGGCCGCACCTCTTCTCTTCCCATGTCCTTGGAAAATAGATTTGAGATTCTTTCTCTGGAGGATTTTCCCCACCTGGACGCTGGCCGTCCGCCTGTGGACACCCCTCATCCTCCCTCCTCTCCTTCAGCAGCGGCTCAGGTCCGCAAACCCCAGACTTAAGACCACTCTGGGTGTGTCAAATTACACACCAGCTCCAGGTAGAAGAGAGCGCATCACCCCGCCTTCGCAACAACAACATCACCCTCTTCAAAGTTACTCCCCACATCAGAATCCACTGACAAAACCCCCCCAGACGACACTGGTAACTGGTGACTCGATTATGAGGAACGTCAGAAGCAGGTACTGTATCACTCAATTTTTTTTCCCGGGGCTAGAGTCTCTGAAATTGAGGCCCTTATCCCTGACCTGCTAAATGAATTCCCCCACGTTCAAACTGTCATAGTACATGTTGGATGCAATAACATCCCAGATGAAGCGTCAGAGATTTTAAAGAGTGACTTCAGGAGCCTTCTGTCCACTCTTATGAACTGTGGCAGACGTGCGCTCATCTCTGGGCCTTTGGCACCTCTCAGGCGAGGCTGCAATTATTTTTGCAGAACTCGTAGTCTTAATTCTTGGCTGTGTTTTACTTGTCCTATTTTTAACATTAGTTTTGTAGACATCTTTAACTTGTTTTGGAACCGCCCATCACTTACGAGGCCTGATGGCATCCACCCAAATAGACTTGGTGCACGTGTTTTAAGAGAGTCTGTTCTATTCCATTCGGTATTTTTTGGTACAGTGGCTGAAACTTGGTGTGTTTACTCATTCTGAAGCTTCTGGGTTTGCCAACCTGCCCTTTTTTGGTTCTATTTCCACTTCTCGTATTAATCCCATTAATTCTAATAATCTTCACCATTTGGATCAACCTTTGATTCATAATCCTACAGAGGTTGTGTCTATCTCCCGTTACCCTAAATATTGTAACCCAGGACAAATACAATTTGAAAAATACACGCACTTCTGCAGCTCCTCATCCACCACCCCTCAACTTTGCCCCTCTCTTCTCCCTTAGAGAACCTCTTTCTGCTCCCCTCAAAGTTAATAAAAAAGTTAATAAAAATAGAATACATAAACATCCCAAATTGATTAAACAAAATGTTGGTAAAATTCAAATCTAACCTCAAGTCCCTAAATTTAATAAATTGGCCTCTGTTCCTCCCCAAAATTTAAAAATTAAATGTGGTCTATTAAACATTAGGTCTCTAACTCCTAAGTCTCTTCTTGTTCATGATCTATTAATCGATCACCAGATCGATTTATTATCCCTCACAGAGACCTGGCTCGGGCAAGATGACTATGTTGGTCTGAATGAATCAACTCCCTCTGGTTATTTAAACTGTCATAACCCCAGAGGTTCTGGTCGTGGAGGTGGAGTGGCGGCAATTTTCCATTCTAAATTACTAGTTAATGTTAAGCAAAAATTATGTTTTAATTCCTTTGAAGGTTTGGTCCTCAGTGTGGGGCATGTTGGCAATCTTGGCTTGAACCCAATTCTCTTTGCCTTAGTTTATCGTCCTCCCTCAGCCTATTCAGAGTTTCTATCCGAATTTGCCGAATTTTTAGCTGAGTTAGTGCTGAAATCTGATAGAATAATTATTGTAGGGGACTTTAATATACATGTTGCTGTAGAGAGTGACTGTCTTAATAAGGCATTCAATTCGATCTTAGACTCAATGGGGTTTTCCCAGAAATTCTACCCATTATCTCCACCATACATTGGACCTTGTTTTGACTTATGGTATAGATATAGAAAATCTGGTAGTGCCTCCTCATAATCCTGTACTGTCAGACCATTGTCTGTTAACTTATGATTTCACTATTTCTGATGACTTGTTTCCTAAAGAAAAATACTACTACAACAGATGTCTTTCTGATGACGTTAATAAATTTTTGCAGACTGTCTCCTCTATACCATGGGTCAACACAACAAAAACAACAGAAATTAAAGATGGAGAGCCTGCTCCATTCGTAACTGATAGCATGGTTGATAGTGTTACAGCTTCTCTGCATCGGACTCTAGATTTGGTAGCCCCTTTAAAAAAGAAAAAGTCTAACCAGAGATTTCTAACCCCTTGGTTTAACACAGAAACTCGTGGCTTAAAACAGAAGACTCGTCAATTGGAAAGGAAATGGCGTTCTACTGATTTAGATGAATTCTATTTAGAGTGGAGAAATCATTTCTTAATCTATCAAAAATCTCTTAGAAAAGCTAGATCAAGCTATTATTCTGCATTAATAGAAGTGAACAAGAATAACCCCAGGTTTCTCTTCAACACTATAGCCAGGCTTACAAAGACCCAGGACTCGGTCAATCCTTGCATCCCCCCTGAGCTTTCTAGTCAGGACTTTTTGAACTTCTTCAATCATAAAATTTTATCTATTAGAGATGAAATCAGTCAGATTCTTCCTACCATAAACTCAAGTACATTAACTACTAAAACTCCCTCAATTGATACAGTATCTGTTTAGATAAGTTTACTCCAATCGACCTCTTAAGAGTTGGATAAAATAATTTCCTCATCTAAACCTTCATCTTGCCTTTTGGACCCTATTCCCACCAGGTTATTTAAAATTATTTTCCCAGTTATTGGTAGCTGTATTCTTCTTATAATTAATTCTTCTTTAACTCTACATAACAGCAAGTTGCTGTAATTAAACCCTTACTCAAAAAACCGACGCTCGATCCGGGAGTTTTGGCCAACTATCGACCAACCTCTAATTTGCCTTTCATCTCAAAAATCCCGGAAAGAGTTGTTGTTTCGCAATTGTTCGACCACTTGCAGGGAGTTGGTTTGTTTGAGGAGTTTCAATCTGGGTTCAGAGTTCATCACAGCACTGAAACTGCCTTAGTGAAGGTCACTAATGATCTCCTGATCGCATCTGATAATGGACTTGTTTCTGTTCTTGTTCTTTTAGATCTTAGTGCAGCCTTTGACACCATCGATCATGCCATTCTACTTGATAGATTAGAACACTACGTTGGACTAAATGGAACTCCGTTGCAGTGATTTAGATCTTACTTGTCCGACAGATTTCAGTTTGTTCACATCAATGATGAATTTTCTTCCAACTCTAAGCTCAGTCACGGAGTTCCACAGGGATCTGTGTTAGGCCCTACTCTTTTTAGTTTATATATGCTTCCGTTGGGCAATATCATTAGAAAGCACTGTTTACATTTCCACTGTTATGCAGACGACACACAACTATACCTGTCAATGAAGCTCGATGATTATAATCAATTAGCCAAGTTAGATGCCTGTCTTAAGGACATCAAAGCTTGGATGACTTGTAATTTTCTACTATTAAACTCAGATGAGACTGAAGTCATTCTTGTTGGCCCAAAACATCTTAGAAATTCCTTCCCAAATCATGCCCTTAATTTAGATGCCGCCACTCTCATTCTGAATAGTTCTGTGAGGAACCTTGAGAGTTATTTTTGAACAAGATCTGTCCTTTAATTCACATATTAAATTTGTTTCTAAGACTGTCTTCCATCATCTGCGCAATATTGCCAAGATTAGGAGGATCTTGTCTCTGAATGATGCTGAAAAACTGATTCACGCCTTTGTCAGCTCTCGATTAGATTACTGTAATTCGCTTTTATCTGGTTGTCCTAAAACATCCTTAAAAAAATCTTCAGTTGATTCAAAATGCTGCTGCTAGAGTTTTAACTGGCTCTAGAAAAAGAGATCATATCTCCCCGGTTCTGTCCTCCCTTCAATGGCTTCCCATAGAATTTAGAATCAAGTTTAAAATCCTTCTTCTCACTTTCAAAGCTCTTAATAATCAGGCCCCCCTATATATAAAGGATCTGATATTACATTGCCATCCTAATAGAGCATTACGCTCCCAAAATGCTGGATTACTTGTGGTGCCCAGAATCTTCAAAAGTACATTGGGAGGAAGAGCCTTCTGCTACCAAGCTCCTTCTCTCTGGAACCAGTTACCACTCTGGGTCCGGGAGTCAGACTCTGTCTCTGTTTTTAAGAACAGGGTAAAATCCTTCCTTTTTAACATAGCTTACGTTTAAGGAGGGATTTTGTGTCTCTTAACCCCATTTCTGTTCTGCTGTTATTTGATTCATACTGCTGGTTGACCCCCTATGTACTGTAATGTACTGTTATGTACTGTTATATTGATGACCTGTATAGGTGTAAACTTGTAAATGGAATGTCCTTTGCACTACCAGGGATTCTGGAATGTGTTACTGTTGAGATTGACCAAGATAAAACAAAAAATCCAATTATAAGTTGTATATATAGAATGCCGGGAACTTGCATTGAGACATTCAGAGGTAAGTTAGTCGAGCTGTACAATAATATAACTAATAAGAAAATGGTTGTAATCTGTGGTGACTTCAATATTGATTTACTAAATCCATTTAAACAAAATGTAATTAGAGTTCATGAATTCTATGTACAGTATGAGTCTATATCCCACAATAACGCATCACAGTAGAATCACAGTCCACACTGCCACACTTATTGATAACCATCCATCCATCCATCCATCCATCTTCTACCGCTTTTCCGGAGGTCCGGGTCGCGGAGGCAGCAGTTCAAGCAGAGAAGCCCAGACTTCCCTCTCCCCAGCCATCTGCTCCAGCTCTTCAGAGGGGATACCAAGGCGTTCCCAGACCAACTGGGAGACAAAAGGCCCTTTTCCACTAGCCTCACTTGGCCCTACACCGCACCACTCAGCCCACTTTAGGCGCTTTTCTACTAGCCCCAGCACCGGTTAAGCAGGTACTTTTTTCGTACCTGATCCAGGGCAGGGTCTAACCGGGCCGAGTAGGGCTGAGTATGGCTGTGATATGACTTTAAGAGACCGGTCGCCGCTGATTGGTCAGGTTGTAACGTCATGAAAGCGACTTTTTCTGCTGAATTTACTCCAAGACCGCCATTTGTAATTGTTCAGCAGTGAACACAGTGCGCCCCTTTAATACGGTATATTATATTAATATACTGTATAATATACTTATATAATAATATACTCCTAATATTATATATTAGGAGGTGCACAATTTTCTTTCTATATTAGGCAACGATCGCATCCAGCGCGAGTTGGACGGATCTACTTGAAATGCAGGTGTCCGAGCAGATGGCTTCTCAAGGGCACATCCGTACTGCCAAACAGTGTTGGGAGAAGCTGAAAAAGCTGAAAAGCGATTACCGAGCAGTGAAGGACCACAATGCTCCAAGTTCAGCGGATGGAAGGAGTGGAAGTGGTTCGCTGAGAGACATTGGACTCCACACGGTCACGGTCACGGCCCTTGGAAACCGTGGATGGTGAGTGTTTATTTGATATTGCGCATCTGTTCGCCATTTGATCCGTTCTATGCCAAGCTCACTGTTTTTAAGAAATAGTAAGGTTGTTAGATTGTGGGTAATGGCTGTTACTGAGGCTTGCGTATTGTTTTGCAGCCAACTGCAGATTCACGCTTGCTTTGTGTTAAGTATTAGCGCGAACAAAACGCTGAATTGCGCTTATTGTATTCCGGTTAAAAACTTGAGAGTGTTGTGTACATGTTGCACTTTGGTGTTAAGTTTTAAATTGCATGCATTTTCTTTCTAGAATCGCATTTCATATCACAGGGGTCCACCTCAGTGGAGATGACTGACACAGCGGACTCTCCTGGCGCTGCATCTGCGTGTGCGTCTGGCTGAGCGCCAGCTGGATCAGCTCCACATCACCAGCTCCATCTGGATCACGTTCAAGTGCCGGTAAGGCACAATAACCACGATTTTTTTTTTTGGTTGAAACAGGTCCAGCAGCGGAAACCAGGGTCGAAAATCCATCCATCCATCCATCTTCTACCGCTTAATCCTTTACAGGTTGCGGTGGGGCTGGAGCCTAACAAGTTATGTACCAAATTGATTAATGCAATTTCCTGTAGCTGCATATTAATTAATTGAAAATGTCTTTTTAAATGTACAAAAAGGTTATTCTTTGGTCTTCACTTATCGGTGTTCCACAACCATTTTTAGGTGTGGTGATTGAAGTGCTGTTGTAACTCCTGTTTTAGAAAAACAACTAAAGCTCATGAACTGCCGTTGAAATCAACATGCTTCATTGAAATGCTTCGCGTCAGCTGACTGTATTAACCCATTCAGATTTCTGCGGCCACACTACAAGCAACTAGTTTAAACATTATCCATCCATCCATCCATATTCTTAATCTTAATCCTTTTTAGTTTTGCAGGGGGGCTGCAGCCGAAGACAGCACCCTGCGTGTTGCAAAATCTGCTCTACTGAGGGGCAGCAACATGACAGTTCAGCTTATATACAGCAATGAAGCATAATATAATAGTGACATTCCACCACAGACTTTCACCAGTGTAATTCCATAATATATGTAGTGATCCAGCTTTAACGACCATGCCTTTCTGTCTTTCCATCCAGGCAAGACGAAAACAGACAACTCCCATCGCTGACCTTACATCAGCGATGGTCAACATGCATGACGAAGAGATGCGGCTCTTGGAACGGCAACATGACCAGCGGCAAGAATCAGGAGTACATGCAGCATTTGCGACAGGTGGCTGCAGATGTGCGGGCAGATGCGCATGAAGCCTTGGAACAGGACGCTGTGTTACGAAGGGAAGAGCTCGCAGAGATGTCATCGCCCAGTCTGTTTTTTTGTTTGTAAATTTTGCTTCTGGAATAAAATTGTATTGTATGCATCAAAAGTCTGGTTTATCTGTTATGACACCGTATGAGAAAAGCCAATAATTACATACACATTCCATTCTCTGTTCACTCCACATGCTGCTGTTCATCAGGTCAGGTGTATAGCCTTCTAATGGTAATTTAATTTTTAACAACACAACGAAACGTAATGTCTTGGTAGGTTTTTTTTTTTATTTTAAATAAATTTGCAATGCTGAATCCATTTCTCTTGAACGGGTACATTTTTTATGTTATAAGCAGTTGTACAGGTGTGCTTGAACTTGTAGACACTGCTAAAGGTAAGTACATGTAAGTTGAATGTTGCATCACCAGTCAAAATTTAATAAATTAAGAAGGAATCTAGCAAAAATTTGGCACTAATAACAGTAGACAGATTGGACAAGGATACACAACTGTGTTTTTGTTGCACACAACTGTTGTTACCAACAAGTGCAAAATTTATATTTCCTTTTCCCAAAAATTAAAAATCAATTTGTAAGTAAAAGTGGGAGACCTTTACATGGGAAAATATGACATGTATCAGCACATGATTTATAGTTCAATTTGCATTTCCACCTAAGCAAAAGTGGCTTGTCGAGCTGGATTTTTGTGAAGATGGCCTGTGCGGTGTTTCTGCATGTAATTACATACCTGTCAAGTGATACGGTTTCGCCGTATTTTTAATACGGGGAAAATGCAATTTTAGCAAATACGGGCGTATTGCCATTTCTGTAGAAAAATATACGGGAAAAAAATTTGAGAGTGTGGGGAGGAACACGTGTGTGACCCCCACAGCGTACGGGGCTGTCAGAGCGCTCAGCGTGAGCAATTATCACAACAGAAGTGTGGACTCATCATTAGGCTGATGGCTTCGCACCTTCTTAACAGATAAGCGTTATGAACAAGAGGACAGGTAGATGGACCATGCACAACATTTTATTTACAAAAAACATTTTTGAAATATGTATGCACATAAATGTGGACAAAATAGACAAGTATTGCATGTTATATTGTAACATGCAGCTCAACATGGCGACATCCCACCGGCAGGTTTGAACTCACGCCTCCCGCTCCGGAGTCCCACACTCTACCTGTGTCACCAATAGGGTCAACCCACTTGTCAAGCCAAGTAGGGTGCTTATATTGAGTTCACTACAATATCACCACCCTGCTCCTCTGCTCTCTGTGCCGCTGCCACCACTGGTTCATCTACTGCATCATCCAATGTAGTGTCAAACGTCTCTCCATGACTCTCACACAGATTGTGCAGAGCACAACAAGTCAGCATCATAGATTTAACCAGTTTCATGTCACAGTCATTCCTCCTTCCTTCTCTCCTCGTCATCAGCCATGTTTGTTGTGGAGGATTCAGTCGCGTGTGTTTCACGTCACGAGGGTGTGGCGCCGCCTGCTGTTCAACAAATCCCACCCACAGCAGGTGTGCCAGCAGGTGCGCCAGCAGTAGTTGAAAAGCAACTGAGGCTGAACCGAACCGAAGTGAGTAGAGCCGGGTTTGCAAACCGGGGCTGAGTGGGGCTAGTGGAAAAGTGCCTATAGTCTCTCCACCGAGTCCTGGGTCAGCCCCGGGGTCTCCTCCCAGTGGGACGTACCTGAAACACCTCAAGTGGGAGGCGTCCAGGAGGCATCCTAATCAGATGCCCATACCACCTCAACTGACTCCTTTCAATGTGGAGGAGCAGCGGTTCTATTCTGAGCCTCTCCCGGATGACTGAGCTCCTCACCCTATCTCTGAGGGTGAGTCCAGCAATCCTACGGAGAAAGCTCATTTCAGCCGCTTGTATCCGCGATCTCGTTCTTTCGGTCATTACCCAAAGCTCGTGACCATAGGTGAGAGTAGGAACGTAGATTGACTGGTAAATCGACAGCTTTGCCTTAGAACTAAGCTCCCTCTTCACCACAACAGACCGGTACAGCGTCCGCATCACTGCAGATGCTGCTCCAATCCGTCTGTCGATCTCTCGCTCCATTTTCCCCTCACTCGTGAACAAGACCCCAAGATACTTAAACTCCTCCACTTGGGGCAGGAGCCTGTCCCCAACCCGGAGAGGACAATCCACCTTTTTCCGGCTGAGGACCATGGACTCGGAGGTGCTGATTCTCATCCCAGCCGCTTCACACTCAGCGGCAAACCGTCCCAGCAAGAGCTGTAGGTCATTGCTGGATGAAGCCAACAGGACAACATCATCTGCAAACAACAGAGATGAGATCCTGTGGTCACCAAGCATGACACCCTCCATTCCCTGGCTGTGCCTAGAAATCCTGTCCATAAAAATTATGAACAGGATCGGTGACAAAGGGCAGCCCTGGCGGAGTCCAACTCTCACTGGAAATGACTCCGACCGAGTGTTGGCAATACGAACCAAACTCTCACAACGGTCGTACAGAGACCGAATAGCTCGTAACAACAAGCCCGATACCCCATACTCCCGAAGCACCCCCCACAAAAATCCACGAGGGACGCGGTCAAATGCCTTCTCCAAGTCCACAAAACACATGGAAACTGTTTGGGCAAACTCCCACGAACCCTCAAGAATTCTCGAGAGGGTAAAGAGCTGGTCCGATGTGCCACGACCAGGACGAAAACCACACTGCTCCTCCTGAATCCGAGGTTCGACCAACGGCCGGACTCTCCTCTCCAGTACCTTGGCATAGACCTTCCCAGGGAGGCTGAGGAGTGTGATACCTCTAAAGTTGGAGCACACCCTCCGGTCCCCTTTTTTGAAGAGAGGAACCACCACCCTGGTTTGCCATGCCAAAGGCACTGCCCCCGACCTCCACGCAATGTTGCAGAGGCGTGTCAACCATGACAACCCAACAACATCCAGGGCCTTGAGGTACTCAGGGCGAATCTCGTCCACCCCCGGGGCCCGGCCACCAAGGAGATTTTTAACCACCTTGGCGACTTCAGCCCCTGTGATAGGCGAGTCATCCCCCTCGTCCCCAAACCCTGCTTCCTCTGTGGAAAGCATATCAGTGGGATTGAGGAGATCCTCGAAGTATTCCTTCCACCGCCCGACGATATCCCCAGTTGAAGTCAACAGTGTCCCATCCGCACCATACACAGTGTGGACGGGGAGCTGCTTTCCCCTCCTGAGCCGCCGAACAGCTTGCCAGAATCTCTTTGAAGCCGACCGAAAGTCTTGTTCCATGGCCTCACCGAACTCCTCCCATACCCGTGTTTTTGCTTCAGCAACCACCCGAGCTGCACTCCGCTTGGCCTGCCGGTACACCTCAGCTGCTTCGGGAGTCCCACAAGCCAACCAAGCTTGATAGGACTCCTTCAGCTTAATGGCCACCACGAGATGTTGCCACCACGAGATGCACCGACCACCTTGCGGCCGCAGCTCTGGGCCGCCGCTTCAACAACAGAGGTGGAGAACATGGCCCATTCAGACTCCATGTCTCCAGACTCCCTCGGAATGTGGTTGAAGTTCTTCCGGAGGTGGGAGTTGAAGACCTCCCGGACAGGGGCCTCAGCCAGACGCTCCCAGCACACCCTCACTATACGTTTGGGTCTACCAGGTCTGAATGGCTTCCTCCCCTGCCATTGGATCCAACTCACCACCAGGTGGTGATCAGTTGACAGCTCTGCACCTCTCTTTACTCGGGTGTCCAAGACATACGGTCGCAGGTCTGATGATACGATAACAAAATCGATCATCGACCTGCGACCTAGGGTGTCCTGGTGCCAGTTTGTTAATATTATTGATAAGAAAATAGAAAGTGGATTATTGATATATAAGTGACCATCTGTCAATCTTTGCACTTACTGTATCCATGGCCACACGGGGGCCAATACAGAAAAAACTTAAAAATCTTTCAGATACAAATCACAAAATGCAATCAGTTCTTTAAAGAAGACTTGCTGAAGCAAGACTGGACAAAAGTCTATGTATCAGATGTAAATGAAGCCTATGACACATTCATGAACACTGTAATCATTCTTTATGAAAAAAAAATTGTCCATTAGTAAAGAAAAAGCTTAAACATAAATTTGTCGACAAGCCATGGTTAACCAAAGGATTACAAAAAGCGTGTAAAAAGAAAAACTCATTATATAAAGCTTTTCTAAAGAAAAGGACAAAAGAAGCAGGGCAGTGGTATAAAACATACAAAAATAAGTTAATATACTGTATATAATGAGATGTAGTAAACAAGACTATTACAGTAAAGAACTGGAGAAAAACAGATAACACTAAAAATACATGGACAATACTTAACAATATTCTTGGAAATAAAAACAGAAATACAAGGAGAGCGGATGCTGTATTTAAAGTATGGAATTTAAAAGGGATTCAAAAGATTCAAGATTTATATCTGCCATGTTCAGATAATGTCTTTTGAAGAGCTGAGGATCAAATTTAATCTTAATAGAACACATTTTTTAAAATATCTTCAGCTTAGGAACTTCAGGTTCAGGTTCAGGTTCAGGTTACTTTATTTGTACCCGTAGGTAGATTTGTTTTGCAGTTGGTGACATCCATATTTACAAGCCACAATTACATTCAACATAGACACAAACACAGGCACACATCTTACAAAATAGGTAAATATAAAATATGTACAATATAATTTTTATAGCTTGTTCAACTCTTTGACAGCAGCAGGGACAAAGCTGTTTTTGTAGCGCTGGGTTCTACTTTTTGGGACAGCAAACCTCCGTCTGGAGGGAAGAAGCTGAAAGTTGCAGTGCAAAGGGTGGGAGTCATCATTTAAAATCGAGTCGGCCATCCTCTGTACTTGTCTGGTGTACAGGGATGTCAGGCTCAGCTGTGACTCACCAAGCAAACGACTGGACCATCTGACTACCTGATCCAAGGATTTCCTCTGTTTCAGTTTTATCTGACCAAACCATGACATTAAAGAAAAGGATAAAACAGATTCAATAAAAGCCCGATAGAACATAGTCATTATGGTTCGGTCAATTTGGAAGCGTGCAAGTTTCCTCAAACAATGCAAATTTTGCTGACCCTTTTTGCATACCCTTTCACAGTTCACCTCAAAGTTCAATCCACTATCAATAATCGTCCCAAGATATTTGTACGATTGTACACATTCGGTGGTCTGGCCTTTTAGTATGGTGACTTTGTGCCTGGGAGTTTTCCTCCTAAAGTCAATAATCATATCTTTCGTTTTTGTTGTATTCAGCTGCAGGTAGGAATCCTCACACCAGTGAACAAAGTCATCAACTACTGGGCCATGGCCACTCTCACCATCCTGGAGGAGACTGACAATGACTGAGTCATCAGCATACTTTATAATGTGTCTGTTGTCATGTCTGCTCCGACACATGTTTGTGTACAGGATGAAGAGTAGTGGTGACAACACACACCCCTGAGGAGAGCCAGTAGAAGAGCACTTTAGGTCAGACAATGTACCATTGACCCTTACTCTCTGCGTCCTGTTGGTTAAGAAATCCAGAATCCAACCCACCAGATTATTGCTTAAATCAAATTGTTGCAGGAGCCTTTCAACTAAAATATGAGGTTGGATTGTATTAAAGGCAGAAGAAAAGTCCACAAATAAAAGCCTGGCGTGTGTCCCATTAAAATCCAGATGTTTAAAAAGCATGTTAAACAGAGTGACAGTGGCATCCTCCACTCCTCTGTGAGGCCTATAGGCAAACTGCAGAGGATCCAATGCATGTTCAGTCTGCTTTAGGACCTCACATCTGACCAGTTTTTCAAAAATTTTCATTAAAATTGAAGTCAAAGCAACTGGTCTAAAGTCATTTACCGTTTTAGGACAGCTGGATTTTGGAACGGGAACAACCACGGCATCTTTCCAGATCTTAGGCACATGTTGTGTCTGTAAGGACTTATTGAAAATGTAGTGAAATATAGGACTCAGTTCATGTGCACAGGACTTTACCAGGCGTCCACATATATTATCAGGGCCCTGACTTTTGTTCACTTTTACAGCGCGGAACTCCCTTTCAACATCCTGCATCTCAATATTAAAGTGCTGATTGTCTTTGAGTTTCTGTTTCAAATCTTGGATTTCTGTGCTAAAATCAAAGGAGTCAAAACGACCATAAAAACAATTAAGAGCATTAGCCAGCTCTGTGTCTGAACTAAAACCATCTAAAAACACACGATTACTGCGCTCTGTGCTCTGAAGGCCTGCAATTTTTTTCATACTGGCCCAGGCCGAACCAAGTTTATTTGCTGCCATCTTGCTTTCCAATTCTGATTTATAATTCTGTTTTGCTCTTAAAATTTCGGCCTTTAGCTCCTTAGTGGCAACCTGTAGCGCAGAAACAGACCCCTGTTTAAAGGCAAGTGCTTTCCTCTGTAAGCAGGATTTAACTGATTTAGTAACCCATGGTTTGTTGTTGGGATATATTTTGACACGTTTACGTGGAACAAACTTATTTTGACAGTGAGCCATGTATGAGCATGTGAGCTCAGCCAGAGAGTCCAAATCATCCCCGCAGGCCATTATGAACATCTTCCAGTCTGTACAGTCAAAGCATTCCTGGAGGCTGTGCTCTGAATCTTCTGTCCACACATCAATGTCTCTCATCTCCACCTTGCCTCTTCTGAGAGCAGTTTTATATGTGGGCAGCAAATGAACACAGTTGTGATCTGATGATCCTAAAGGAGGAAGGGGGAGTGATTTATAGGCCCTCTCTATGGATCCATAGCACAGGTCCAATGTCTTTTTTCGCCTGGTTGGGCAGGAGACATACTGATGAAAGTTTTTAAGTGTCTTCTTTAAAGAAACATGGTTAAAATCCCCAAGAATGAAGTTTGGCGCCTCTGGAGAAATTGACTGCAGCCGCTGCACCACATCAGAGATGGTGCTGGAGGCGGAGTCAGCGTCTGCCCTCGGATGAATGTACACAACTGTGATGAAAAGTTGGGGAAACTCTCGAGGCAAATAAATTTCATTCGATCAAATCAAAATAATGCTCTCACTCGACCTATTTATTCATCCTTGGAAAAATTTTTGATGAAAGATAGTAAGAGAAAGGGTATTATTTCAGAGTTTTATAACTCATTGACACTATCCTCAAGTGAAAAACTCATAGAAAAGATTGAATTATTGGAAAGGAGACTTGCAAACTGAAATTTCAGAGGAACAATGGGAATTGGCTTGTACAGAAGCTCAAACTAAATCAATAAATGTACGTCTTAAATTGATACATTTTAAATGGTTAATGCGGATGTATGTTACACCGGTGGAATTAAATAGATATAACAAAAACATACCAGATACGTGCACAAAATGCATGGAAAGTAAAGGAACCTTATTTCATTGTTTATGGGAATGTAGAAAAATTAGAATGTTTTGGGAAGAGGTGAGGGTAACAATTGAAAAAATAATTTCAAAACAAATCATATTGAATCCTAAATTGTTTTTGTTGGGTCTGTACCCAGAAAAGCATAACTTTAATAAAAGTGAAAGAATATTCATAGACCTCAGTTTGCTTAATACCAAAAAATGTATTGCACTATTGTGGAAAAAGACTCATAGACCAGATGTGACTCAGTGGTTAAGACAGATGTTAACAAACCTTCCACTAGAAAGAATAACATACATATTGAAATCAAAGGAAATTGTGTTTGAGAATATATGGAGACCTTTCATTGATTATGTAAAGAATTTAAACATAACTTTTGAAGAAGAAGGTGAATGATGTGTGTGGACCTTGTAAATTCCAAATTGGTGAATGTATAATATGTATACTTATGTAATGGATTGCCTAGACTAAACAGAGGAGCATTGTGGAAGACCTGCCTTAGTTAGTGGTTGTCGGTGTTTTTAGTATAATATTTTTTTTATTACTTTAGTGTTAGTGTTTGACTGTGTTATGTTTGTAAAAAAAAGGTTCAATAAAAATATTGTGGAAAAAAAAACAAATACAAGCTACCCAACCAATTTTTTAAAAAAAAATAAAAAAATAAAATAAAAAATAATAATAATAAAACGACTCAGAGTGTGAATGCAGTCTCACCTGCAGATGAATTTAATAATTTTTTTGTTAACATTGGTCCTAATTTGGCTCGAGAAATACCCATTACGGCACCTACAGGTGATACAATAAGCAAAAACACTGCTATAAAAGACTCCATTTTCATAAAGAACACAGACGAGAGAGAGGTCACTGAAATTGTTAAATCGTTTATAAGTAAAACATCTACGGACTGTGATGGTATTGACATGCCCTTAGTCAAAACTATTATTGAATGCTTAGTGAAACCACTGACGTATATCTGTAACCTGTCTCTCCAAACAGGTATATTTCCCAATGCAATGAAAATAGCTGAAGTAATTCCGATATACAAGACTGGTGACAGAGGGGAACTTTCAAACTATAGACCTATTTCACCATTGCCGCAATTTTCCAAGATACTCTGACAACTTTATAATGAAAAATAATTTATTGTGTGAGCAGCAATATGGGTTCAGACACAAGAGGACAACTGCATTTGCTCTAATGGAATTTACAGAAAAAATATCAACTGCTGTAGAAAATATAGAGTATTCAGTTGGGGTATTAATGGATGTTAAAAAAGCATTTGATACAGTGGACCATAAATAACATTGGTCAACACCAACTTTATTATCTTAGTTTTTTTTTAGCTGATTTAGGACAATTTTGATGTGCTGAATCCAAAAATCACATTGGTTTTGCTCAATCAGGTCAACTTTTTGAATTATGGCCACATGTTTTATACGTTTTTTACATGTACAGGTATTTTCGCTTTACATGATGCAAAATTCTTCTTTATGCCTTAAAATTCTCTGAATTTTGAACAATGATGATGTAACATTCAATTTACATGTACTTGCCTTTATATAAAGGTAAGTACATGCACAGTACTAAGTAAGTACTAAGTAAGTACAGGTTTTTACTTAGCAGCTGATCGAGAGAAACGGATGTCATTTTCGGATTCAGCGATGCAAAATTGTCTTAAATCAGTTGAAAAAACACAGACAACTTACAAAAAAATTATTTTTGTAACCCTGTGTTATTGTTAAAGAAACTACAAAATTATGGTATTGGGGGGTAGCACTGTCCTGGTTATGTCGTTACTTAAAGAACAGATATCAGTATGTATGTATTTGAATCCTTATTTAAATCTTATTTAAATCCTCCACCTGAACAACGAGAGCAAGTTTTTAGCCAAAGTCAAATTCCTTGTATGTGTTGTGCATACTTGGCCAATAAAGCTGATGCTGATTCTGATTCTGATGTGTTGGTAGCAAAATCTTGCAGTTACTGAAGGTTACTTGAGGAGTCCCACAGGGTTCAGTTTTGGGGCCATTGTTATTCAATATGTATATACTGTATATATGATATATGTGAAGTTTTGGAAAAAATGGATTTAATATTGTTTGCAGATGACACTAATTTATCATGCAGTGGAAGCAATTTGGAACAACTTTTGGATACACTTGGAAAGGAATTAGGAAAACTTAAACTGTGGTTTGATTCAAACAAATTAACGCTCAATTTAAGTAAGAAAGTTTATAATTTTTAACAACCATCACAACAACTCAGTATCTAAACTCAGTGTAAATGGTGTAGAGATTGAAAGGATATCCGAAATTAAATTTCTTGGAGTAATAATTGATAAACTGTGTTGGAAGTCACATATTAATTATATTAAAGGTAAAATATCTAAATCAATCACAACACTATACAGAGTGAAATATTTGCTGAATCAACCCACATTATGTACTTTGTATCATTCATTAATACTCCCATACATGACATATTGTACTGAAGTATGGGGAAATACATATAAAACAAACATATATCCAGTCTTTATGCTTCAGAAGAGAGCTGTTAGAATAATAAACAAAGCAGCTTACAGGGAACCAACAAACCCACTTTTTCTTAAATTAAAAGCTCTCAAGTTGAAAGATCTGGTTGACTTTAAAACTGCAGTAATAATGTTTAAAGTGAAGAATCTATCACTGCCCGCAAATATCCAAAAGTTGTTCCAAATAAGGGAGAAACAATATCATTTCAGAGGAACATGTATATTTCAAAAAACTTCAGTGAGAACTACCACCAAGCAACACTGTGTTTCAGTGCAAGGAGTCAGATTATGGAACGATTTTGGACCCGAATTAAAATCATGTACAACGCTTAGACAATTTAAACAAAAACCAAAGGAAGAAATACTCCAAACATACATACAAAACAACATGTAAAATCATATAAGGATTATCATATCCATTCTGTGTTGTGCTGTTGCTTAGTTTTTGTCACGTTTTGTCTTAGCTTTGTTCTGATTTGTAATCACTTATTTTATTTTATTTTTGAATTCTTAGATGGAACATGGGTGGGCAATATAAGCTGCGGCTTCAGCCATCACCCAGTTTGGATAACTTATGTTGAACTGTATAATCCGAGGAGTTATTGTTTAATTTGACCTTGTTTGATTTTTTTTCTCGTTATATTATTCTGTTCCTTTCTTTTAATCTTTTAATCTAATCTATTTGAAATAAAGATTCAATCATTCAGAATTTTGTGAAGACATCGCTCTCATCCACTGACGTTACGCCCTGGCCAATCAGTGGCCTGGCCATTTTCTGCTTGAGTCAGCACAGTTGGAACCTCACTCAAGTAGGTACCAAAATAGTACCTAGTACCAGGTACTAATGAAAACCCTACAAACCCAGTAGAGGTGAGGCGAGTCGGGTTGAGTAGGTGCTAGTGGAAAAGGGCCATAACGTAAACCCTTCAATACCCAAAAGTTTGGCATCTCTGTTCATTTTATGGTACCAAGTCATTTTTTTTTTTGTGATTACCTAATATATGAAGAGTTCGTTTGCAAAAACAGGCAAGTCCAATTGGTTTCATAATGAGAAAAACAACTTTTTCATCTGTTGGTTTATATGTGTTAGTATTTTTAATTCAGCTTCTAAGACATGGCCACTTGAAATATGAGTATCTCAGACATAATAAAGCAAAAAATTGAACAACTCATTGTTATCCGTTTTTGTACTCATAAATTGCCAAAAAATAAGTTCACAACACATACTTTTGCAAAAACAGACATGTCCCAAAAACCGTGCTAGTTTGTCTGGTGAACACATCACTGGTTCATCTGCTTCATCAAAATGATCCATATTTGACATAAAATACAACAAAATTGAAAACAACAACAAAAAAAAACTGGCAGGGAAATCACGCAAAGCGAGCAGACCCAAGTAGGGGTCTCTGCAGAACGCTGCCGCAACAGACAGACACATGATTGGCTGGTCCTCGCTGCACCATTGAGTCACGCCACCCAAATACCAAGCGCTGATTTGCCTTGTGTGGAGCTATCTGGCTTTGTAAAAACAGGGTCCCGGCATTTATTGGCTTTTGAAAAAAAACATGAACTTCATAGTGTATATAACAGCGGATGCAGCAGATCTTTAGAAAAAACAATTTGAACTTCTATGAGTAGGTAATGGGAACAGTTGTTTGTTGTACAGAGGGAAATTTTCTTGGAAGTGGCGTTTATCGGTTTTTGCAAACAAACTCTTCATATATCCTATGAAAGAAAATCAGACTGATGTTGATCTTGTTCATGAAATACTCCATCATGTTCTCATTATTATATAAAACCGTTTTACTACACTAATCTGTTAACCATACCATTGGATGCTTGCGTCTTCCTGTTGGCCAGTTCCCGCAGCTTGTTAATGGTGAGCTGGCGGATCTCCCTCATGGCCATGACAAGGTCATAGTCACGCTCCAACGTCTGGCGAACTTCCACACCCATCAATGAGTCGAGGCCCAAGTCAGCCAATGAGGCATCAGCGTTCAGACTGTTCAAATCTCGCACACCTGATGGTGAAAGTCAAAATTCTTCAAGTTTAGCCCCAAATAAATTAGAAACAGACGTTTACTGATAAGCAACAGTTCTGTTAACAATCAAGACGTGATGCACTTGCTGCAGAAAGTTCTACAACAGGACCAGATCTGATAACTTCTGGTTCTGGACCTTACCCAAGATATGAGCTACAGCATCTACCAGATCTTTCTGGCTCCCTGGATCGGTCTTCACCACCGTCCTCTCTGCCTGGATGAAACTGGACATCACTGGCTGCTGTCGACACAGGAAAAGGTCGAGGACTTCCAGACATGACGCCATCCGCTGGGGGAGGGTACCACCAATGACCGTGTCATTTCCACCCATGGTCTCCAGCACCACTCCAACATCACCGATGGCACCCCATTGCACCGCCAGTCCAGGTAGGCCATCGTAGCGGCGTTTTTCACACACGCGCTCCATCGCTGAGTTGGCGTAACCATAATTACTTTGACCAGCATTCCCACGGCCACAGCTGACTGAGGAGAAGGCCACAAAGTACCGGAGTTCTGGACACATCTGTCTTGTTACTCTGGAGGGACAAAGAAATTAGAGATGAAATGTTCCTAATTAATGTAACGAACAACCAGCAAAGATTACGGTACAGGTTCAGGTTCCTTTATTTGTACCCGTAGGTAGATTTGTTTTGCAGTCAGGTGACATCCATATTTACAAACCACAATTACATTCAACATAAACACAAACACAGGCACACATGAAGCGGACTATAAACATGATAAAGTACTCAAGGCTCCATCAATCAGGACATAAGACAAAGAGATGAGAGAAAAACCAGAGATAAGAGAGAAGAGTCATATTAAAAAGTTAAAGACTAGTCAAAGAGGTTAAAAACTCAAAAGTCTAAAACCCAATAAAAGATTTAGAACCCAAATCAAAAACCTACACAAACATGTAAATATGAAATGAAATTAATAAATAGGTACCTAAATTATGTGCAATATATTGTTATAACTTGTTCAACTCTTTGACAGCAGCAGGAATAAAGCTGTTTTTGTAGTGCTGGGTTTTACTTTTTGGGACAGCAAACCTCCGTCTTGAGGGAAGAAGCTGAAAGTTGCAGTGCAAAGGGTGGGAATCGTCATTTAAAATGGAGGTAGCCATCCTCTGTACTTGTCTGGTGTACAGGGATGTCAGGCTCAGCTGTGACTCACCAAGCAAACGACTGGCCCATCTAACTACCTGATCCAAGGATTTCCTCTGTTTCAATTTTATCTGACCAAACCATGACACTAAAGAAAAGGATAAAACAGATTCAATAAAAGCCCAATAAAACATTGTCATTATGGTACAGTCAATTTGGAAGTGTGCAAGTTTCCTTAAACAATGCAAATGTTGCTGACCCTTTTTGCACACCCTTTCACAGTTCTCTTCAAAGTTTAAATTACTATCAATAATTGTCCCAAGATATTTGTAGGATTGTACACATTCGGTGGTCTGGCCTTTTAATACGGTGACTTTGTGCCTGGGAGTTTTCCTCCTAAAGTCAATAATCATATCTTTAGTTTTTGTCGTATTCAGCTGCAGGTAGGAATCCTCACACCAGTGAACAAAATCATCAGCTACTGGGCCGTGGCCACTCTCACCATCCTGGAGGAGACTGACAATAACTGAATCATCAGCATACTTTATAATATGTCTGTTGTCATGTCTGCTCCGACACATGTTTGTGTACAGGATGAAGAGTAGTGGTGACAACACACACCCCTGAGGAGAGCCAGTAGAAGAGCACTTTAGGTCAGACAATGTACCATTGACCCTTACTCTCTGTGTCCTGTTGGTTAAAAAATCCAGAATCCAACCCACCAGATTATTGCTCAAATCAAATTGTTGCAGGAGCCTTTCAACTAAAATATGAGGTTGGATTGTATTAAAGGCGGAAGAAAAGTCCACAAATAAAAGCCTGGCGTGTGTCCCGTTAAAATCCAGATGTTTAAAAAGCATGTCAAACAGAGTGACAGTGACATCCTCCACTCCTCTGTGAGGCCTATAGGCAAACTGCAGAGGATCCAATGCATGCTCAGTCTGCTTTAGGACCTCAAATCTGACCAGTTTTTCAAAAATTTTCATTAAAATTGAAGTCAAAGCAACTGGTCTAAAGTCGTTTACCGTTTTAGGACAACTGGATTTTGGAACGGAAACAACCACGGCTTCTTTCCAGATCTTAGGCACATGTTGTGTCTGTAAGGACTTATTGAAAATGTAGTGAAATACAGGACTCAATTCATGTGCACAGGACTTTACCAAGCGCCCACATATATTATCAGGGCCCTGACTTTTGCTCACTTTTACAGCACAGAATGCCCTTTTAATATCCTGCACCTCAATATTAAAGTGCTGATTGTCTTTGAGTTTCTGTTTCAAATCTTGGGTTTCTGTGCTAAAATCAGAGGAATCAAAACGACCATAAAAACAATTAAGAGCATTAGCCAGCTCTGTGTCTGAATTAAAACCATCTAAAAACACACGATTACTGCGCTCTGTGCTCTGAAGGCCTGCAATAGTTTTCATACTGGCCCAGGTTGAACCAAGTTTCTTTGATGCCATCTTGCTTTCCAACTCGGATTTATAATTCTGTTTTGCTCTCAAAATTTCGGACTTCAGCTCTTTTGTGGCAACTTGTAGCTCAGAAACAGAACCCTGTTTAAAGGCAAGTGCTTTCCTCTGCAAGCAGGATTTAACTGATTTTGTAACCCATGGCTTGTTGTTGGGATATATTTTGACACGTTTACGTGGAACGATCATGTCTCTACAGAAAGCCATGTATGAGCATGTGACGTCCACCAAAGAGTCCAAATCATCCCCGCAGGACAGTGTGAAAACCTCCCAGTCCGTACAGTTAAAGCATTCCTGGAGGCAGTGCACTGAATCCTCTGTCCACACGTCTATGTCTCTGGTCTTCACCTTGCCTCTTCTGAGAGTAGTTTTATATGTGGGCAGCAAATGTACACAGTTGTGGTCTGAGGATCCTAAAGGAGGAAGGGGAAGTGATTTAAAGGCCCTCTCAATGAATCCATAGCACAGGTCCAATGTCTTTTTTTTCGCCTGGTTGGGCAGGAGACATACTGATAAAAGTTTTTAAGTGTCTTCTTTAAAGAAACATGGTTAAAATCCCGAAGAATAAAGTTTGGAGCCTCTGGGGAAATTGACTGCAACCGCTGTACCACATCAAAGACGGTGCTGGAGGCGGAGTCAGCGTCCGCCCTCGGGTGAATGTACACAGTCGTTATGAAAAGTTGGGGGGAACTCACAGGGCAGATAAAAGGGGCGTAGCGATATGGACAGAAGATCCACATCGGGTGTACAGATGCGCTCTCTGACCGTGACGGATGTGCAGTACTGTTTATTAATATATAAACATACGCCGCCCCCCCCGATGTTTCCCCATTACCTCTTCCTGCCGATCCAAGCGAAGTGGGGCTCCAAAGCCGTCAATCCACAGGTCCGCATACGGGTCATGCGCCGTAAGCCACGTCTCCGTGTAAGCCATGACACAGCAGTTCTTGAAGTCCTTCTGATATCGTACATTTTCTTGAATTTCATCCACTTTATTTCTCAGGGATTGTACGTTCCCCATAATCATGGAAGTTAGAGGAATGCTGTTAAGCTGACGCCTCCTCAGGCTTAATCTTACACCTCCACGCTTTCCGCGTTTCCTCCTCTTGTTTCTCTTTTCATCGCTGTGTCCATGAAAATCTCTTAAAATAAAGTCCGGCAGTTGCGGCACAGACTCACTCACAGATGCTGCATTATCCGTGTTTAAATGCAGTAACATGGAATACTGTATTCTTCCTGGCATGATCGTGATTGCGCTGACCTCAGAGACCAAGAGCCGGTAGGAAAGAAGCAACAGTGCAAAAATAAGGAGGAAATCTATACTGATGGAACCAGGGAGCTCTTCGTTATGTAGTCCACAAACATTCAAGGACAAAAATGACACAGAGAATTTCGTTAAAACACATTAAAGTGCGTAAAAATAGAGACACCGACGTCAGACTTTTTTCACCAGCTTCCGGTTGCTGCGTGCGCATGCGCCCAATTAGACCATAACTAATTAGGTACATTAGGTTAATTGGTTGTTCTAAATCATCCCGAGAT
This sequence comes from Pholidichthys leucotaenia, assembly GCA_020510985.1. Classification (NCBI taxonomy): domain Eukaryota; kingdom Metazoa; phylum Chordata; class Actinopteri; order Cichliformes; family Pholidichthyidae; genus Pholidichthys; species Pholidichthys leucotaenia. The sequence continues at coordinate 491,587,357 of CM035836.1, read as the reverse complement.
ATCTGTCTCCTACAGGCCCTTGGAATAGAGGGTTAGTACTTATGAAGCACTTTGAGTGGTCTTTGAGACTAGAAAAGTGCTATATAAGAGCAGGCCCTTATCCCTTATCTGTGTCTTACCTGTCCAGGTTTATGGCGCCGTCACGTTTGGGTTTGTTAACATCCAGGAAGAGCTGAGGAGTCAAATTCTCTAACATGCCATCCTTCAACACCTGAGGAGAACAAAACAAAAATGTTAAAGGTGAGGTGGATGCTGAGAAACAACACCGGCACTGACAGGAGCTTCCTCAGGACCAATCAAACTACTACAGGAATGTGTCAATCTCCTGCCCTTTGACCTTCAGATGATAAAACCACCATAGGAACGCACTGATTCAATTCAACTTTATTTATATAGCGCCATTTCACAACAACAGTAATCTCAAAGCACTTTCAACTGTAGGGGAAAGCCCCACAATTGCAGAAAGACCCCAACAATCAGGCAATCCCTTGTAAGCAAGCACTTGGCGATGGTGGAGAGGGAAAACTCCCTTTTAGTAGGAAGAAAAATCCAGCAGAACCAGGCTCAGGGCGGGGCAGTCATCTGCTGTGACTGGCTGGGGGGGTAAAAAAGAAGAAGAAAAGAACAGACATGCAGAGAGCAAACGGCACGATGGGGACTCAATCTATGAGAGAGAACAAACAAATGTTAATGACCAGCAAAAATATTTCATTGACAGTGAAGAAAGGAGTGAAGCCCAGTGCATTATTGGAGGTCCCCAGGCTGACTAAACCTATTAGCAGCATAACTAAGGAAGGGTTCAGAGACACATGATCCCTCCCTAATTGTAGGCTATATCAAAAAGGTAGGTTTTAGCCCTATTCTTAAAAACAGAGATCGAGTCTGACTCTCGAATCCAGATTGGCAGCTGGTTCCACAGGAGAGGAGCTTGATAACTCAGGTTCAGGTTCCTTTATTTGTACCCGTAGGTAGATTTGTTTTGCAGTCTGGTGACATCCATATTTACAAGCCACAAATTACATTCAACATAGACACAAACACAGGCACACATGAAATTGACTATGAACATGATAAAAATACTCAAGGCTCCATCAATCAGGGTGTAGCGGGTTGATTCAACCCCCCACAACACAGAGACAGAACACAGAGACAGTCAGCTCGCACTCCTTGGTTTTTCCCGCTGCACTACTGAGATGTAATGTGCCATGCAGTTATCGTGATGTAATGTGCCATTCATGTATCGTGATGCAATGTGCCATTCATGTACTGTGATGCAATGTGCCATTCATGTATAGTGTTCATGCGTCCTGTCCTTACTATGACCTAGAGGCTGAGATCAATATGTAGATGTGCCTTGTAACCTCTTTGTCCTGCAAGCCAGAGCAGAGGCTGCATCTGCCTATTGTTATGTAGGTCTTACAAATGCAAATGTCTCATGCCTGTTCTGCAGTCCCTTTGATCAGACCAACTGCTGTGAATCTGCTTTGATGTATTGTTTGAGTTTGGTATAAATACTGCACAGGTTCTGTAACACAACCTCTGATTCCCACTTCTGCAACTGCTGCTGCTGGACACAGACATTGTGTCCCTCTTCTCTGAGAGCCGCTGGGCTCGCTCCCGGCGCGCATGCACGGCGCCGGGAGCAGGAGCTCGTGACGGCTGGATGATATAATTAAACTCTCCTTAAAACCTACAGCATCGCTGCTTATTATTTTTTATCATCCGCCGCACTGGTGACCCAACGCTGAAATGAACACGCTGCTGGCGAACGCAACACCCGGCGGGGATTCTCCGACGACAGGCGAACGCGGCAGCCTGACTGATCTGCCCTCCCTTCTGCTTCAGGGAGACTTCGACGCAGAGTTTCCAGGTGAAACTCTCCGGAGACCACCCACGACCGGGAAAGCCGCAGCAAACTTCATGGTGAGATCTGCACGCCTAGATCGGCAAATCCACGCTGGACCAGCCGCGCTCGCAGCTCCTCCACATGAGAGCGCATACACCTCGTCCTTTCTCCGCGACGGCGACTCCCATGGCCGACGGAGCACACGTGGACCTGAACGCACCATGACCGAGCGAGTGACAAGATCGTCTATTCCCTCCCACCGCTCCAACGCATCTGCACGAGCCTGAGGGACAAAAGATCGTCTATTTCCTCTCACCGCTCCAACGCACCATGGCCAATCTGCAGCCACAGCTCAACTTGGATTTTATCGGCGCCGTCTGCGCCGATCTCCGCCAAGATTCTGCACCCTGACTCGCCACTCCAGTGGCCCACCGAAGCACGGAACCCCCGCGTGCGCACCGGGGAGTTACGTGGAAGGCACACCACGCACAGGACAATAATGGCTTCACTGACCGCCTTCCTTCTGCTGCACACTGGCCCTTCAGGCTTGCTTGTACACCTGAGGCCCGCAGCTTGTTCACTGGATTTTATGGTCTTAGCCACGGCACACAAGGGGAATTCAGCCGTCAGCTGTTCCCGGGGGGCTTTGGGGTTGCTCCTGCACCTAAAGCCAACACGCCAGTCCCTCTGCTTTTGTCTTTTTTTTTTCTTTTCTTCTTACAGCCACTCCTGCTTTTCTTCATGGCCACGGGAGGAGTCAGAGACAAATTTTTCTTCTTCTGATCTCCGCATGTTCAGACGGGACATCGCGGAGCAGCAAACACTTTTGGCGTGACTCGAACGGTTTTCCCGCGCCCGGGCAGCATTTGCTACCCCCCTCCCCCTCCTCCTGCACAGAGCTTTTCCCTGCTCGCTGCCCAAACTGCAACATCGAGGCCACGGTGTCCTACCGTGCCCTCTGGGGGGGAGCAGTGTAGCGGGTTGATTCAACCCCCCACAACACAGAGACAGAACACAGAGACAGTCAGCTCGCACTCCTTGGTTTTTCCCGCTGCACTACTGAGATGTAATGTGCCATGCATGCATCGTGATGTAATGTGCCATTCATTTATAGTGTTCATGCGTCCTGTCCTTACTGTGACCTAGAGGCTGAGATCAATATGTAGATGTGCCTTGTAACCTCTTTGTCCTGCAAGCCAGAGCAGAGGCTGCATCTGTCTATTGTTATGTAGGTCTTACAAATGCGAATGTCTCATGCCTGTTCTGCAGTCCCTTTGATCAGACCAACTGCTGTGAATCTGCTTTGATGTATTGTTTGAGTTTGGTATAAATACTGCACAGGTTCTGTAACACAACCTCTGATTCCCACTTCAGCAACTGCTGCTGCTGGACACAGACATTGTGTCCCTCTTCTCTGAGAGCCGCTGGGCTCGCTCCCGGCGCGCATGCACGGCACCGGGAGCAGGAGCTCGTGACGGCTGGATGATATAATTAAACTCTCCTTAAAACCTACAGCATCGCTGCTTATTATTTTTTATCATCCGCTGCAAGGGTATAAAAAGACAAAGAGATGAGATAAAAACCAGAGGTAAGAGAGAAGGGTCATATTAAAAGTTAAAAACTAGTCAAAGAGGTTAAAAACTCAAAGGTCTAAAACCCAATAAAATATTTAGAACTCAAGTAACATCCTACAAAAATAAGTAAATATAAAATGGAGTTAATAAATAGGTACCTAAATTATGTGCAATAGTTACAGCTTGTTCAACTCTTTGACAGCAGCAGGAATAAAGCTGTTTTTGTAGCGCTGGGTTCTACTTGTTGGGACAGCAAACCTCCGTCTTGAGGGAAGAAGCTGAAAGTTGCAGTGCAAAGGGTGGGAGTCATCATTTAAAATCGAGTCAGCCATCCTCTGTACCTGTTTGGTGTACAGGGATGTCAGGCTCAGCTGTGACTCACCAAGCAAACGACTGGACCATCTAACTACCTGATCCAAGGATTTCCTCTGTTTCAGTTTTATCTCACCAAACCATGACACTAAAGAAAAGGATAAAACAGATTCAATAAAAGCCCGATAAAACATTGTCACTATGGTTCGGTCAATTTGGAAGTGTGCAAGTTTCCTTAAACAACGCAAATGTTGCTGACCCTTTTTGCACACCCTTTCACAGTTCTCCTCAAACTTTAAATTACTATCAATAATCGTCCCAAGATATTTGTAGGATTGTACACATTCGGTGGTCTGGCCTTTTAGTACGGTGACTTTGTGCCTGGGAGTTTTCCTCCTAAAGTCAATAATCATGTCTTTAGTTTTTGTCGTATTCAGCTGCAGGTAGGAATCCTCACACCAGTGAACAAAATCATCAACTACTGGGCCGTGGCCACTCTCACCATCCTGGAGGAGACTGACAATAACTGAGTCATCAGCATACTTTATAATGTGTCTGTTGTCATGTCTGCTCCGACACATGTTTGTGTACAGGATGAAGAGTAGTGGTGACAACACACACCCCTGAGGAGAGCCAGTAGAAGAGCACTTTAGGTCAGACAATGTGCCATTGACCCTTACTCTCTGTGTCCTGTTGGTTAAGAAATCCAGAATCCAACCCACCAGATTATTGCTCAAATCAAATTGTTGCAGAAGCCTTTCAGCTAACATATGAGGTTGGATTGTATTAAAGGCGGAGGAAAAGTCCACAAATAAAAGCCTGGCGTGTGTCCCATTAAAATCCAGATGTTTAAAAAGCATGTTAAACAGAGTGACAGTGGCATCCTCCACTCCTCTGTGAGGCCTATAGGCAAACTGCAGAGGATCCAATACATGCTCAGTCTGCTTTAGGACCTCAAATCTGACCAGTTTTTCAAAAATTTTCATTAAAATTGAAGTCAAAGCAACTGGTCTAAAGTCGTTTACCGTTTTAGGACAGCTGGATTTTGGAATGGAAACAACCACGGCTTCTTTCCAGATCTTAGGCACATGTACGGACTTATTGAAAATGTAATGAAATATAGGACTCGGTTCATGTACACAGGACTTTACCAAGCGCCCACATATATTATCAGGGCCCTGACTTTTGTTCCCTTTTACAGCGCAGAACTCCCTTTTAACATCCTGCACCTCAATATTAAAGTGCTGATTGTCTTTGAGTTTCTGTTTCAAATCTTGAACTGAAGGCTCTGCCTCCCATTGTACTTTTGGAGATTCTAGGTATTACAAGTAATCCTGCATTTTGGGAGCGTAGCGCTCTGTTAGGATAATACGGTAGTATCAGATCTTTCAAATAAAAAAGGGGCTTGATTATTTAGAGCATTGTAAGTGAGAAGGAGGATTTTAAACTTAATTCTAAATTCTATGGGAAGCCAGTGAAGGGAGGCCAGAACCAGAGAGATGTGATCTCTCTTTCTAGTAACTGTTAAAACTCTTGCTGCAGCATTTTGGACCAGCTGAAGACTTCTTAAAGATGTTTTAGGACAGCCTGATAAGAAAGAGTTACAATAATCTAATGTAGAGCTAACAAAAGCATGGATTAGTTTCTCAGCATCACTCTGAGACAAGATGCTCCTAATCTTGGCAATATTACACAAATGATAGAAGGCAGTTTAAGAAAAAAGATTAATATGTGAATTAAAAAACAGATCTTCATCAAAAATAACTCCAAGGTTCCTCACAGAACTATTAAGAGAGAGTAACCACACCCAAACTAAGAGTTTGATTTAGAAAGGTATTTCTAAGGTTTTTTGGACCAACTAGAATGACTTCAGTCTTACCTGAATTTAATAGCAGGAGATTACAAGTCATCCAAGCTTTGATTTCCTGAAGACAGGCCTCTAATTTGGCTAATTGATTACCATCATCTGGCTTCATTGACAGGTATAACTGTGTCTCATCTGCATAACATGGGGGGCAATGGATCAGCGTTCTCGTCGCGCCCTCCGCCAGTACCCAGGCTCGCCTGGGGAAGCTAATGATCCTACCAGCAGACTAAATTCGAAGAGACGACGCCTCTGTGCCAAGTCAAAGAAGAATCCTAGTCACAGTCCTAAAGCCGAAAGCAAACAGCCCCAAGAGCACTTTGTGGTAGGATCTGCCCTTCGCATATTACAACTAAACGTTGAAGGCCTATCTGCAGCCAAGCGAAGCCTTATTGAAGTCCTCGCCTTCCAACATTCAATTGATGTAATCTGCCTCCAAGAGACTCATATTGGCACAGAGGAAGCTGGCCGCTTCACCATCAAAGGCTTTGACCTCCTGTGCTATGTTCTACATGCTAAACATGGACGTGCCACCTATGTGCGTTCTGACATAGTTGAAGCAAATCACCTGATAACAACACATTTCTCAGACACCATAATCATTGGTGGCTTCCATATTGTCAATGTGTACAAGCCCCCTAATGCCAACTGGGATCTGCAGGTCTTACCCACCCTACCCCACCCTGCCATCTATGTGGGGGACTTTAACAGCCATCACCCTGACTGGGGGTACCCAGCAGTGGACAGTGATGGGGAGGCACTTTCAGACTGGGCATCCAGAAATGACCTCGCTTTGATATACGACCCCAAACAAAGAGGAACCTTCCACTCTGCTAGGTGGAAGAAGGACTATTCTCCTGACCTGTGTTGGGTCAGCTCTTTGAATGGGGAGCCATATCCTACACAGATCCTCATTCTTGATGATTTTCCACACAGCCAACACCGGCCCCTGCTTGTACACATTGGCCTACAACTTCCAGTCATATACAGCCCAAGGAAGATGCGCTGGAACTTCCGCAAAGCCAACTGGAAGAAATTCAGTGAAACTCTGGACCGGAGCGTTGTTACCATCCCACTCCACACCATCACTGTAGATGAAGCATATAACCGCTTCTGCAGCGCAATCTTCAAGGCTGCCCATACTGCAATCCCACGAGGCTACCGACCCCTCTATGTCCCATGTTTGGACGGAGAAAGTGCTGCCCTCCTACAATCCTATCAAACATCAGGGGACCCAGAGATAGCAGACCATCTCATTGAATCGCTAAATACAGCCCGGCGAAAGAAATGGGAGGAGACAGTTGCTGACCGGAGCTTTACCCACTCTAGCAGGAAATGTTGGAGCCTCATCCGTCGCCTAGGAGCTGCACAGAAGCCCCCTAGCCAAAGCCGAGCATCCGTCACACCCAACCAAGTTGCATCCCACCTACTGACTATCGCCAAAGCACCCCAAGACAAAGACACCAGAACAGCAGTTACAACTGAGCTAAAAAAACACCAAAAAATGCCTGTAGAGGAAACGAACCCTGAACCCTTCGAGGCTGCTGAACTGGAGAAAGTCCTACAGGGCCTGAAATGTGGAAAGGCAGCAGGATACGATAACATCTTCCCAGAATTCATGAAAAATCTTGGCCCCCGAGCCCTAACCTGGTTGACACAATTCTACACAAGGATCACACAAACGAACTCGATCCCAAAGAAATGGCGGGCAGCAAAGGTCATTGCCATCCCAAAACCTGGCAAAGACCACAAACTACCAGCAAGCTACCGTCCAATCTCCCTACTCAGCGTTCCTTACAAAATCATGGAGCGCCTAATACTGCAACGCATTTCCCCAGAAATAGAGGATATTCTAAGTGTGGATCAAGCAGGTTTCCGCAAGGACCGCAGTACAGGAGAACAAGTACTGGCCCTAACCACCTTCATTGAAAATGGCTTCGAGAGCAGACTGAAGACAGGGGCTGTGTTTCTCGATCTTACAGCCGCCTATGATACGGTCTGGCACAAAGGCCTCCTCCTGAAACTTATAAAGGCGATCCCTGCTTGGGCAACAGCAATTATAAAAACGCTGCTGACCAACCGAAGGTTCAGAGTCCACCTCAGTCAGAACACAAGTGCATGGAGAATGCAGAAAAACGGACTCCCACAAGGCTCAGTTCTAGCTCCAACTCTGTTCAACCTCTACATAAACGACCTGCCTACTACAAAATCCCGCAAATTCATCTATGCAGACGACATCTGTTTGGCATTCCAAGCACCAGACTTTGAACCACTGGAACGGGTGCTCACGGAAGATCTTGCTAAACTGGACCAGTTCTGCAAAATCTGGCGCCTAAAACCAAGCCCAGCAAAAACCGTCTCCAGTGTATTTCATCTCCACAATGCAAAAGCTGCCAGAGAACTAAACATCCACCTGAGCGGACTCAAGCTTAAGCATGCCCCAAATCCAACTTATCTTGGAGTGACCCTTGATAGGACCTTATCCTTCAAGGAACATCTAAAGTGGACGGCTGCTAAGGTGAAAGTACGAAACAACCTGCTCTGCAAGCTCGCTGGTGCAAAATGGGGGGCGGCAGTCTCCACCCTGCGCACCTCAGCACTGGCCCTTTCATACTCTGTAGCAGAATATTGTGCCCCTGTCTGGTCCAGGTCATCTTACACACACCATGTAGACACCCAGCTCAACTCAACCATGAAAACTATAACTGGAACAATCCGCTCAACACCACTCCCCTGGCTCTCTGTACTGTCAAACATAGCCCCTCCACACATCCGGCGAGCAGCATTAACTCAAAGGATGCTCCAAAAAGTTAAAGATTTTCCTCACTTACCAATCCATGCAGATATCTACACCCCACCCACTGCCCGACTTTCATCCAGACGGCCGATTTGGAAAAACCCTCCCCCAGCTGACTTTACCATCCAGACAGCTTGGCAAGAGGAATGGGAGACCAAGGAGGTCCCAAACAAACAGCTGGTGATAAACCCCAACCAACAGGTCCCGGGCACCAACCTCCCAAGGAGACAGTGGTCTACACTCAATCGCTTCAGGACTGGACATGGCCCCTGCTTGGCCAGCCTTCACAGATGGGGCAGTAGCCCTAGCCCACTGTGCGCATGTGGAGAGGAGCAAACTATGGAACACATCATAGAGGCTTGCCCGCTCCAAAGACTGGAAGGAGGATTACACACCCTCCATACAGCAAACCAGGAGGCAACTGCTTGGCTTAAGGACTTTGCATTCGCTAAATAAATAAATAATCTGCATAACAATGAAAATGTATATAGTGTTTTCTAATAATGTTGCCTAGCGGAAGCATATATAAACTAAAAAGAAGAGGGCCTAGCACAGATCTCTGTCCAACTCCGTGACTGAGCTTTGAGTTGGAAGAAAACTCATTATTGACATGAACAAACTGGAACCTATCAGATAAGTAAGATCTAAACCACTGCAACGAAGTTTCATTAAATCCAATATGGTGTTCTAATCGATCAAGTAAAATATTATGATCGATAGTATCAAAAGCTGCACTAAGGTTTAAAAGGACAAGCACAGACACAAGTCCATTATCAGATGCGATAAGGAGGCCATTAGTGACCTTCACTACAGCCGTTTCGGTCATGGGCAGCGAGAGCGCACCCCTCCTTCCCGTTTATCTCTCCTCAGGTCATCACCGTACCCGAGTGAGAGGACGCACCTGCACCCTCTCATCAGCCAGCATTTATAAGGAAGCACTCTTCAGTGACTCGACACTGGCTCGTCTGGGTATACTGCCTATCAAAGACAGCAAGTGTATGATTCACACCGGTGAAAAAAGTGTTAACCTGTATGCCTTTTCTCCTATTAAGGTTGCTGCCATTGCGCGGGTGTGTCACCGGGACTGCGCGCACTCTCCTGCCACATCACCACTCATCCACAGCAATCAACCTCCACCCGGTCAGGTACCACTAGCTCCACTCACCTCACCCTGCTGGTTCATCTATTCCCCACTGGAGCCCTGCCGGTTCACCTTCGGAGCTCACTTAAGTGGTAATTTGGCCAGCCCATTTTCCCCTTACTCTGTTCCTCCTATTCACGGCTCTCTCCACAGGCTGTTTCCTCCTGTAAGTGATCATTTCTGTAGCTGTGCGTTTATTTGATATTAATAAAGTTCTCAAATGTGTTTGATGTTTGATTAATCTTTTTGTTGCTGCATCGCACACGTGAGCTGATTGTTATCACAATCATGGTAGTTTCAGTACTACGATGGATTCTCTTCAACTCTTCAAATAAACCATTTCCCTGCAAGTGGTTGGAATAATAACTTGTTCTAGCTTTCCTACAAGATTTTTTTATAAATTAGAAGATGATTTCTCCAAGGTAAATAGATTTCATCTAATTTAGTGGAGCACCATTTTCTCTCTAATTGATGAGTCTTCTGTTTTAAGCTACGAGTTTCTGCTTTGACCCAAGGAGTTAGAAATCTCTGATTAGACTTTTTCTTTTTTAAAGGGGCCAACATGTCTAGAGTCTGATGCAGAGAAGCTGTAACACTATCTACCATGCTATCAATTACAGAAGGAGCAAGCTCTCCATAGCTTATCTCCGTTGTGTTGACACATGGTATTGAGGAAACAATCTGCTTAAATTTGGTAACAGCATCATCTGAGAGGTATCTAGTGTAGTAATATTTTTCTTTAGGACCCAAATAGTCAGAAATAGTAAAATCAAAGGTTAACAGACCCTTCCCTCCTGCCTGCCCCCTGACCCATTTGACATCGCCCAAGCTCCCTTTTGTTTGGTCTGATGAAGCCGATGCAGCTTTCTCCCTACTCAAGGCAAAATTCACAGAAACACCCATCCTTACTCAGCCCGACACTGTACGGCAGTTCAATGTGGAATTGGATACATCAGATATTGGGGTAGGGGCAGTCCTCTCCCAGCACTTGGTCACCAACAATAAGAGCCACCCTAGTGCATTTTTCTCTTGGCGTCTCTCCCCCGCCGAGAGAAACTACAACATCGGTGACCGAGATCTGTTGGCAGTCAAGCTGGCATTGGAAGAGTGACGCCATTGGCTTGAAGGTTCTGTGCAGCCATTCCTGGTCTCGACTGATCATGAGAACTTAAAGAGTACATTAGAATGACTAAACGTCTCAGTTCTTGCCAAGCCAGGTGGGCGCTATTTTTTTGATCGCTCTTCCTTCACCATCACCTATAGACCAGGATCTAAGAACATGAAGCCTGCCGCCCTCTCCAGATAGTTTGCACACGACTCAGTGCCCCTTGGTGAGGAAACTATTATCCTAAGGTCTGCTGTCATAAGTACCCTCACTTGGGACATCGAATGAAGGGTGAGAAAGGCTCGGGTCACCGATCCGGACCCTGGGGGTGGGCCAGCTGGTCACACAGTTGTACCTACCACAGAAAAGGGGGAGGTTATTCAATGGCTTCATGTGTCTAAGTTTTCCTGTCATCCAGGGGTAGCTAGGACCCTCGCCTCCCTTCGCCGCATGTTCTGGTGACCGGCCATGGACCATGAAGTTTGGGAATATATCAAAGCCTCCCCACAGTGCTCCACAGGCAAGTCCCTGAGGACCCACCCTGCCAGCCTTCTTCAGTCCCTTCCCATTCCCAGTCACCCTTGGGCTAGCATCGCACTGGACTTTGTCACCGGACTACCACCTTCTCGTGGTTACACCATCATCCTGATGATCTTGGACAGGTTTTCTAAGGCTACGCACTTTGTCCCCCTCCGCAAGTTACGATCAGCCTTGGAGACTGCTAACCTGCTCACCAACCACGTCATCAGGTTACATGGTATTCCGGCTGATATTGTCAGAATACTGGCTGGTATTCTGCAAATCCATCGGGGCCACAATCAGTCTGTCCTTGGGTTACTACCCACAGTCCAACAGGAAGTGCGAGAGGGCCAATCGGGAACTGCAGGCCTTCCGATGGTGCGTCACAACCTCTGACCCTGTGTCATGGTGCACCTACCTGCCTTGGGTGAAGTACACCCATAACTCCGCCACCTCTGCGGCCACTGGGTTCTCCCCGTTTGAAGCATCTCTGGGTAACAATCCTCTCCTGTCCATCATGGAGGAAGAGCTCGCTGTGCCAATCGTTGCTGGCCACATGGCTAAGTGTTGTTGCTTTTGGAAGGACACCAGGGCAGTGCTGCTTTGCTCCACTGAGGAGAATGCCAAGTGGGCCAACTGGAGGAGGACTCCTGCTCCCGTATACTGTGTGGGTCAAAGGGTTTGGCTGTTGACAAGGAACTTTCCACTCAAGACTGAGTGCAAGAAGTTGGCTCCTCATTTCTTGGGTCCCTTCATTATTAACGCCATTGTGAACCCTGCATCGGTTCAGCTTGAACTTCCTCCCTTTCTCCAGGTGAACCTCACCTTCCACGTCTCCCAGGCAAAGCCAGTATTCACCAGCTCCCTCTGCCCTCCATCCAAACCCACACCGCCGCCCAAGATGGCAGATGGAGGACTGGTGCATGCTGTTCACCTCATCGTTGATGCTTGCCATCAGGGTCGTGGCATTCAATTTCTGGTGGATTGGAAGGGTTATGGACCCGAGTAGAGATCATGGATTCCCAGGTAATTATCATGAACAATTCTTTCATAAGGATCTTCTACAAACACCACCCTGACAAGCGCAGAGTTACACCAGGAGGCATCCGTTGGGGAGGAAGGGGTACTGTAAGGATTCCTGTGTTCTGTATCCCTGCCTCTCTCTCCCCCTCTGATTGAACCATTTTCCTGCAGCCTTGTAGATCGCCTGCTGCCAATTAGAGAGACCCTTTAAATAGGGCACTCCCCCTTCACTCTGCCTGGTGACGTTAACCTGTACACAGCCTGTACCATGCTGAGCTCAGTTTCATGATATTATTCTGCCTTGCTATGTTTTTTGAACTTTTGCTTGTCCTAGACCCAGAGACTGCCTGTCGAATTGGAATTATCTGTTAGCCTGAATTCAGTCTACCATCCCCTGATCCCTGCCTGCCTCTGGATTCTGCTAATAGCCTTACGGACTGGACTTGGATATTCTCGGATTGCGCACACCCTCATTCCTGCAAGTAAGTCGACTTACCACCATTATCGCCACTGCTCTTCACTCTCACTCCCCAGCACTCAGGCCTGACCAGCCTGTCCAAAACAATCCCCTGGAAACACCCCTGCAGCTCCTCAGTACCTTTTTCCCTGGCAACCTGCTTCCCCTGCGTGGAGATCCTTCAGCTGCTCCCAGCCGCTCTCCCCTGCAGAAGTGTAAGCACAAAGAAAATAAATTTCAAACCTCATCATACTGTTTATCAGTTATACTTACCTGCCCCTATGCTGTCTCCTTATAGGGTTGCCAGATCCTCGGGTTCATCAATGTTGCACATTATCTTGCACAATTATTGTAATAAAGATTACTGTTCACTTCAATTATCATTTCCCCCTGTGTCTGCTTTTGGGTCATATGCCACACACCTTAACAAAGCCAAACTGTCATGACCTCGAGATAGCCATCCATGCTTTAGTCACTTCTGGACTTGATTACTGCAATGAACTTTATGTTGGTGTCTCTCAGCTGCCTTCAATTTGTGCCAAACGCAGTGGCCTATCTCTTAACCAACACAACCAGACGATGGCCTTACTTTGGCTTATTCATCTGAGATTTTAACTGTCCGTGACCAAGGCAGAGCTTTGAGGTTATCCAATCAGCTTTTGCTGGATGCAGGTCAAGCTATAAACACTGGGGTGACCGAGTCTTTTCTGTTGTCACCCCCAGGCTCTGGAATAATCCCCCCCCCGACTTACGTGTTATCTCTGAGCTGAACTTTAAAATCAAAACTTAAAACGTATTTATTCAGGATGGCTTTTAACACCCAGTAGTGGTGTAACTTTATCTTTTTAATTTGCTTTTATTTTTAGGTATTTATCCTGATCCCTTTGTTTATGTAACTGTTTTTATGCTGTGGGTGTTTCTAGTGCTGTTCAATTTTCTGTAAAGCACTTTCGTCACCTGTGGGCTGTTTTAAAGGGCTATATGAATAAATACAATACATTCGCACATTAAAGTCCAACCACAGAAATCACGTAGACCAACACTGCTGTCATAGAGCACATCTGAATTCACGTTATGAAGTAGACAGGAAGCTGAATAGGAAGCTGACCATAGCTAGGTGAAAGACCCCGCCCACTGGACCCATGGCACAGGCCTCAGCGATCAGCTGCTCCGTTCCCTCCAATGTTCCCACATCTTTGGTTGACACCACAACTTCCACCGACTGGTTCTGCCATTCACTGACCCGCTTCGCTTGGTAACCTAACAACACAAAAAACAGAAAAAAGAGTAAATCAATGTATAAACAGTGACTTAATGATCCAAGAGGAAAAAAAAACTGCATGGTCCATCTCTGCAGCAGCCTTCCCATCACTCACAGACACCTACACCACCAGGGTCATCAGGAGGGCCCACCTCATCAGAACCTGGCACTTTTCTCAGCAGTTAGCAGTAACTGAATATGTTCACTACACACAGTAAAGAGGCTTTCGGCTTTCTACCCTTGTATTTATGCTTTTACTAGTGTTTTCTTTGCTAGTTCTAAGACCTGAAGCCTTAATTCAGTACAATAAGGGTGAACTGTGGGATATTGGGAAGCAGTTCGGACTCTGCATTCCCAAAGCCAGCCTTTATTCCACCTGAGATACAGCAGACCCCTGTGGCTTTCAGCACCCCCCCCCCCCCCCCGTGGCTTAGGAGACGGGAGGACAAACCATAAACAAAAGAGGGGCAAACGGAGTGGCCTGTGTGCAAGGCTACAAGTCAACCTAGATAGACCGGCGCTTCCCAGTCTCTTCCTCGCAAACGCCAGGTCACTCGCCAACAAGCTAGATGAAATTCGGACGGACAGCTGTTACGGAGACCTGGCAGGACAATAACATCCCGGCTGCTGTGGTGGAGCTGGAGAGGCGCTCTCTGTTCTGGGCAGAAGGACTGCAGCCCTAGGGAAGAGCAAAGGCAGAGGTTTGGTGCTGTATATTCATAACACCTGGTGTAGTGCTACGAACAATATCGGCACATATTGCTCCTCCGATCTAGAGTATCTGGCCATGAATTGCGGACCAAGAAAACTGGTTAGGGAGTTGTGCTGCATTATAATTGTGCCAGTTTATGTGCCACCATGGGCTAAAACTAAGTTAGCATTTGAGGAGCTATACTGCCTGATCAGCAAGCAGATGAACACTAACCCAGAGGTGGCTGTGATCGTGGCGGGGGGCTTTAATCAGGTGGAATTAAAAGCAGTGCTTCCCAAACTCTATAAATGCATAAGCTTTCACCAGAGACACCAACATTCTGGACCAGGGGCCTCATGTACAAAGACTTGCGTGGATTTCCTATTGAAAGATGACATATACTGTATGTTTAAATCAAGAAAACGCTGTAAGCAAAAAAAAAAAAAATCCAGATGTATGAAACCATCTGTACGCAGGAATTCAAGTATATTTCCTTTGTACATTCTGATCTGCTTGAAATTGAACGCACGTGAGGAAATAGCGGACTCCTCCTCCCTCCCATTTGAATATGCAATTAGATGCAAATTAGATGTTTTTTTAAATTAGATGTTTTTAGCCAAAGTCAAATTCCTTGTATGTGTTGTGCATACTTGGCCAATAAAGCTGATTCTGATTCTGAAATAGTTATGCAAATAGATCTGTACAAGCTCAGCACGTTTGACTCTCCTGTATCCATGATCAGAAATAATGGATTTAATGGAATTTGACGGAATGTGAGTTGGAGGTGCTTCTGAACGAGGCAGAGGCATGTAAAAATGTTTTGTTTGGCACGCTGTCCTCCAGCATTAGCCCCAGATACAGGGAATTCAGTAGGCTGCTCACAGCCGTACGAGATTAGTTTACTGTTTCATTTATTCAGACAGGGATAAGAAGGAGAAGTTTCTATAACTCTGACATATTTAGATTGACGTCTGCAGTCGTCCTCAGAGTGTCAGCTGAGCGCTGTGACTGTCACCATGTATAGCTCAGTGGTTAAACTGCCACACTGGGCTGCACGGTGGCGCAGTGGTTTAGCACTGTGGCAGCACAGTTTTACCCTCGGCCGGGGGATCGCGGGGATCATGAGATCGTGGGTTCGATCCCAGCCCCCGACCAACAGTGAGCTGTGTGGAGTTTGCATGTTCTCCCCGTGTTGCGTGGGTTTACTCCGGGATTTCTCCGGTTTCCTCCCGCATACCAAAAACATGTAGGTTTAGGGCGCTCGCGCACGCAGCGACCAGCAGCCGGTGGCTTGTCACCAGACTGCAAACCAAATCTACCTACGGGTACAAATAAGTAACAAAAAAAAACACTTCAAAGCAAAAGGTTGCCGGTACGAAACCAGCTGCGATCTCTTAAGGACCACAAGTGTGTGCACTTTCTTGCGCATCCCATTGTTTTTAGATGTATGTTGTCTTTTATACAATCTTATTTTAAATGATGAATAAATCAATTTGTGACCAGCTGGGAGGATCAGCTGGTTGAATAAATGAAAACAGTCACAAAGAAGAAGACAATATGAAGCTGTTCAGTGGGTAGCCAAGGTCACCTGTCAGTTGAACACTGATCATATTAGACTCAACAAGTACATATTTTATGTCCAAAATGCAAATCTCATCCTTTCTAGTTATATACAACTTACATGGATTATACACACACTAATGTAAATGAATGAAGTGCGCCAGGGAATGTGTGACACTGTTGCATTTCAAACTTTACACAAGTGTTTATTCACATAACTACTGTACACACAGAGGCAGTTGGGGGCTTGGTAGAATGCTGTCAAACTGTAGTTTAATCAGCGAAAAAAGAAAATCACTTATTCAGATCACGGCGTTGTAATGAAGCCTTGCAGACGGGGTGATATTTGGGGTGCACAGGCGCGCTCCACAAGGACTGCCCGTGGAAACCTAAACCGGATGACAAGCCAGTCATCATCCTGAGCCAGAAAATCTTCTGTCTCTAAATACCTTTTCTCTTTTCACTGCCTGATTTGCAATATCCTCTAATCCTCTGTCGTTAGAGGCATTTTCTGCACTTCTTTGCGCTTGCTTTTATATCCACTCATCTAATTTCACACACTTGGATGTTTGTTCATCATGTGTCTCTAGTGTGTACGATCATTTTCACATCATTATTAGTCTCCCAACATCACCTCTAAGTGTCGCCAACGGACCAGTAACAGTAGAAACATACGTATGCCAGCCATGAAGTTGCCATGGGGCTGTGCATGTTTCCACTGTCATTTCATTCTTGATACATCTGAAATTTTCTGTGGAAAAGGACATACGCCATGTTTTTGTGCACAAGTACCCTTTGTACATGAGGCCCCAGGTGCACCGAAACATCCCGGGAGCCTATAAGGCTGCAGCAGCCCTGCACCTGGGCATGCCAGACCGTGTCTCCATAGAGTTGATCCTAGCCTACAAATCTCTGATCTGTAGGAAGAAACCAGCAACCAAAACAATTCAGGTATGGACTGAGGAGGCATCCTCAGCATTACAGGACTGTTCTGAGCACAAAGACTGGGGATGTTTAAAGAGGGCACAGATCTGGAGGAATACATTTGTCCTGTCCTACGTACAGTTCTGCACCAATGATGTCCTTCCCACAAGGTCTATCAGGGTCTTTCCAAACCAGAAACCATGGCTGGATGGTACAGTCCAGCCCCTGCTCAAAGCCCAGGATGCTTCCAATAGGTCGGGTGATAGGCTGGCTGATAGCAAGTCTCGTCGAGAACTGAAGAAGGGCATTTAGCAAGCTAAGTAGAGGTACAAACAGCACATTGAGGAGCACTTTGATAATAACAACCCTTGGAATATGTGGAGAACCATCAGGACTATACAGTGCATCCGGAAAGTCTTCACATGTTCCAGCCTTATTCCAAAATGGATAAAATTCATTTTCCCCTCAAAATTCTACACAATACCCCATAATAACAACATGAAAAAAGTTTGGGTTTTTTTAGATTTCTGCACATTTATTAAAAATAAAAAAACTCAGAAATCACATGCACACAAGTATTCACAGCCTTTGCCATGAAGCTCAAAACTGAGCTCAGCTGGATCCTGCTTCCACTGATCATCCTTGAGATGTTTCTACAGCTTAATTGGAGTCCACCTGTGGTAAATTCAGTTGATTGGACATGATGTGGAAAGGCACACACCTGTCTATATAAGGTCCACAGTTGACAGTGCATGTCAGAGCACAAACCAAGCATGAAGTCAAAGGAATTGTCTGTAGACCTCCAAGACAGGATTGTCTTGAGGCACAAATCTGGAGAAGGGTACAGAAAAATTTCTGCTGCTTTGAAGGTCCCAATGAGCACAGTGGCCTCCATCATCCATAAATGGAAGAAGTTTGGAACCACCAGGACTCTTCCTAGAGCTGGCCGTCTAAACTGAGCGATCGGGGGAGAAGGGCCTTAGTCAGGGAGGTGACCAAGAACCTGATGGTCACTCTGTCAGAGCTCCAGCACTCCTCTGTGGAGAGAGGACAACCTTCCAGAAGGACAACCATCTCTGCAGCAATTTGGAAGCCAATCCTTAGTAAAAGGCACATAGCAGCCTGCCTGGAGATTGCCAAAAGGCACCTGAAGGACTCTCAGACCATGAGAAACAAAATTCTCTGGTCTGATGAGAAAAAAATTGAACTCTTTGGCGTGAATGCCAGGCATCATGTTTGGAGGAAACAAGGCACCGCTCATAACCAGGCCAATGGTGGTGGCAGCATCATGCTGTGGGGATGTTTTTCAGCGGCAGGAACTGGGAGACTAGTCAGGATAGAGGGAAAGATGAATGCAGCAATGTACAGAGACATCCTGGATGAAAACCTGCTCCAGAGTGCTCCTGACCTCAGACTGGGGCGACGGTTCATCTTTCAGCAGGACAACGACTCTAAGCACACAGCCAAGATATCAAAGGAGTGGCTTCAGGACAACTCTGTGAATGTCGTTGAGTGGCCCAGCCAGAACCCAGACTTGAATCCAATTGAACATCTCTGGAGAGATCTGACAATGGCTGTGCACCAACGCTTCCCATCCAACCTGATGGAGCTTGAGAGGTGCTGCAAAGAGGAATGGACCAAACTGCCCAAAGATAGGTGTGCCAAGCTTGTGACATCATATTCAAAAAGACTTGAGGCTGTAATTGCTGCCAAACGTGCATCAACAAAGTATTGAGCAAAGGCTGTGAATACTGATGTACATGTGATTTCTTAGTTTTTTAAATTTTTAATAAATTTGCAAAAATGTCAAAAAACTTTTTCACATCGTCATTATGGGGTATTGTGTGTAGAATTTTGAGGAAAAAAATTAACCCCTGTTGAAATAAGGCTGTAACATAACACAATGTGGAGAAAGTGAAGCGCTGTGAATACTTGCCGGATGCACTGTAACTGGCTACAAGAACAGAAACCAGCAGGTCAGCTCTGACCCCACCCTGCCTGACACCTTGAACAGCTTCTTCGCACAGTTCAACACATCGAACTGCAGGGAGACTGTACACCTACCTCAGCTGGAGGAGCAGCACCAGCCTCTCGTCCTGCAGCTCCACCAAGTGACATCCACCCTGAGGAAGATCAACACCAGCAAAGCAGCAGGACCAGACAAGGTATCGGGCCAAACATTGAAGGTATGTGCTGATCAACTGGCTGGAGTTTTTATGGACATCTTCAACCAGTCCCTGCAGCTAGCTATGGTTCCTGTTCCCCTCAAGTCCTCTATCATTCAGGATCCTCCAGAAAAACATCAAGGACACCATCCCTGCTGATCTAGACAGCCTCCAGTTCACCTACAGGGGGAACAGGTCTACAGAGGATGTGCTTCTCACAGCCCTGACCCACCTGCAGCATCCTAACACTTATGTTTGTGCTCTACAAGAATGGCAGCACAGGCTGCTCCTCCTGAGGAGACTCAGGTCTTTTGGAGTGCAGGGGGCATTCCTGAAGACTTTCTACCATTCTGTGGTGGCATCAGCCATCACGTTTGGAGTGGTCTGATGGGGCAGCGGCATCATGGCAGCCAACAGGAAAAGACTGAACAGGCTGATCAAAAAAGCTAGCTCTGTTCTGGGGCGACGCCTTGACCCAGTGGACGAGATAGGAGAGAGGAGGATGTTGGCTATGATGGTTGATGATGGATGATGGTTCCAAGGTTGTCATAGCCAGGAGTGGCACTGGGGTTAAGCTCCCAGTGCTCATAAAATGCTCCTTACGGCGTGCGTCTCGAAAAGCCTCTGACAACTAAGTCTAACTCCTAGCCTGCCCGTGTGGTTTAGTCTCTAAGCCCGGCGGAACTGCTTTTACTAATAGGAGAAGGGGCGAGGGCGGATCTCTGGCGCCTTAAAACCAGATGCTTCGGGTAGATGGTGGCTCGTCAACCTGGTAAGGTAGCCCATCTAAGGGAAGGTAAACCCTGATTTCAAACCTCCGCTGCCTTGTGGCACACCCGGTCACGGGAAACGCTTCGGGAGTCAACCCTGAGGAAAAATCCGGAGTGGGAGCCCCTAAGGCAGTTCTCTGTTGTGCTCAACATCGTTCTGGCAGCTCCTGCGACGGCGCTGGTGCCAAACTATAGCAGCCCTGCTGTTCCTTTGGATTCATCAGTGACGTGGAGAGGGAGGACATGCTGCATGGGTAACATCTTGTCCTCCATATCTTCCTGCCCAGGCTTGAATCCTACCAACGCCCAACGCTGGAAGGTAGAACACCGGTGCACATCGGCCTGTTCAGCCACAGGCGGTGCTGTTCCAGCAGAGTGGACGTTTAGGATTCTCTTCCATGGTCATCATAGACCGACGGAGGCCGACCATGGATGTTGGCTAAGTTGTCATTTCTGCTAGAGTCCAAGTCCCACCCCATACAGGGCACACCGAGGAGCTCATTTAGCGGTAGGCTGTTTAAGCTTAATGTTTATTTGAAAGAGACAATATATGGAATGGAATGGAGGAGGGAAATTTGTGGCGGCGCCTTGCATGGCAGCGGCCCTCTGATTCTACACTTGGGGTGTGTGTGATTAACACAGTAGATAGGTAAAGCACAATCTCGTTCTACTGTACATGATTGGTTGTACAGTTGAATGACAATAAAGGGTGATTTAATTTGATTTAATTTAATATACTAATGAACATCAATACAAATATAAGTATGTCAGATTTAGTAATACTGTTAATATGCATCTGTAGTCCCCCAGCGGGTCACGAAAACACACAATCATACATGAGCACAACAACTGCAATGAAACTGTACAAAATGGATATGCTAAAGGACGTGGAGGAGAATTCAACTCGGAGGAATGGAGGTAGGAAGCGTGGAAGAGGAAGTTTGGAGCTTGGTGGAGTCTAAAAGAAGCAAATGTAGACGTAAAGAAAATCAATCAAGAGCGTTATCAAGTGCTGATGAATCAGAAGATGAACAATCCCAGAATAAAGAGGAGTGTAAAGTAATCATTAAACTTACTCAGGAAGGAGCATCATTTCGTGAGTGGAACCCAATTAAGCTCACAAATGCAATTAAGTTACTGGGAGAAGTTTTAAATGCAATAATTCTTCGTAGTGGTTCGTTACTAGTTTTTTTTTCCACAATATCTTTATTGAACCTTTTTTTTTTTAACAAACATGATACAAACAATCAAACACTAACGCTAAAGTACTACAAAAAAAAAAAAATGCACTAAAAACACCAACAACCACCAACAAAATCAAGTCTTCAACAATGCTCCTCTGTTTAGTCTAGACAATCCAATACATAAGTATACATATTATGTTCACCAGTTTGGAATTTACAAGGTCCACACACATCATTCACCTTCTTCTTCAAGAGTTATGTTTAAATTTTTTACATAATCAATAAAAGGTCTCCATATATTCTCAAACACAATTTCCTTTGATTTCAGTATATATGTTATTCTTTCTAATGGAAGGTTTGTTAACATCTGTCTTAACCACTGAGTCACATCTGGTCTATGAGTCTTTTTCCATAATAGTGCAATACATTTTTTGGCATTAAGCAAACTGAGGTCTATGAATGTTCTTTCACTTTTATTAAAATTATGCTTTTCTGGACTTCCGGTTATGGCTGCCACGTAGGACGGACGTGTCTCGCTCTGCTCTGCTCCTGGAGAAAAAAAATCGGCAAATAACTCTCTCATTTGGGACAGAACGTATCCCAGCGTTTGGGCGAGGATATGTCGGCGAAGCCTAAGGCTGGAAAACCAGGAAAAGGAAAAAGCGAGCCGCCGAAACAGTCCAAATTAACGGACTTTCAGGTCTGTGACGCAGCAAACAGGGCTCCATATATGGCGGAGGAGGCTGGCAACGCTGCGATTTCTGCGGGGAATGGCGCAGATGCGCTGATGGCTGCCATGAGTTCAATGAGAGCGGACTTTTCCTCTAGATTTGATGGGATTATGACAGCGTTGGAAGGAATAAGAAAGGAATTGGGTGACTGTGTAGAACGAACGGCGCAGATGGAGCTCCGTCTCGCTAGTGCTGAAGATGACGTCACCCGTCTTCAATTAAAGGTGCGCACTTTGGAAAAAAAAAATAAATCTCTGGAAGATAATATTTTGGATTTGGAATCTCGGTCGAGACAGAATAATTTGAGGCTGGTGGGTCTTCCAGAGGAATCAGAAGGTCGGGACGTATGTTCCTTTCTGGAAAAGTGGATTCCGGAGGTGCTGGGCAGCGAGGAGTTGCAATCAGCAGTGGTTCTGGAAAAAGCACATCGCATTGGCCCACGGAGAGATAAGGGACCGCCGAGGACCTTAATTATGAAGTTTCTTAGCAACAGAGACAGGATGAAGATCTTCAACGCTGCACGAGCTAAAAAAGGAGAGATTAAACACCAGGACCAGCAGGTGCGGTTCTACCCAGATTTGGCCACAGGAATCCAGCAATTGAGGAAGCAGTTTGATCCCGTACGTAAGGAGCTGCGCAACCTTGGGATTCGTCATGGTGTAATCTATCCTGCGAGACTGCTGACCACGTATGAGGGCAGAACCCACATCTTCAAGACCCCAGAGGAGGCGCAGGAGTTCATCAAGAAGATCAAAGAAGAAGAAGAGACTGGTGGGAGCTAAGCATGAACAAAATATAAGGTAGAATAATTAAGCATTTGCACAGGCATCTGACTGACTTGAAGTAAATAGTAAGTTTACAAAATATAGATTGTATTATATATTAAAAAAAAAACAAAACAAAAACAAAACAAACAAACAAAAAACTATGATGTACAAAGTTGTTAAAAATTTTGGAGTTAAGTTGGAAAACTACAGAGGAGAGTTAATGTTACGTCATTAAAAGCAGTAGAGTTAGGGTGATTGGGAGGATGAAGAAGGAGTGGCTTAGGCTGTTCCCCGTGGGTGTGGAACGGTCGATGGCTATATCGGGAGACAGAATTTTTCTTTTGATTTTGGGGGGTTTGCCACAAGTGTGGGAAGGGGAAATTTGTTTGTGTGTAGTTTGTAGGATGAATGTTCAACCACTCATGTTTTTGCTTCTCTGTATGAGCATGTTTACACTGCAAGGTAATCCCAAACTCTCTATTGATCATGGACCAAAGTGTTAATCTTAATTTAACTTCATGGAATTGCAGAGGTCTACAAAATTTAAAAAAACTTAAACAAGTTATGAATAAAATAAAGGACATGGGTTCAAGAATTGTGTTTTTACAAGAAACTCATCTGATAGAGGAGGATGTTAAAAGAATTAGGAGTAGATGGCAGGGAAGTGTATTCACCTCTTCATTTTCATCCCGAGCCAGGGGAGTTATGACTCTCATACATAAATCAGTTCCTTTTCAAGTGAAAAATGTAATTGGAGACAAATTTGGAAGATATGTAATCATTCAAGGTTCTTTGCTATTAGAAAATATAAATCTTGTGAACTTATATGGTCCCAATATAGATGATCAGAAGTTCTTTGCTAATTTATTTCTCATCTTATCATCACTTACAGGGCAACATATAATAGCAGGGGATTTTAATTGTACATTGAATCCAGGTGTGGATAGATCAACAGGACTGGATTGTACGCACATTGGATGTAGGATGACTATTAATCATTTTATGAAAGAATTGAGATTGTTAGATATATGGAGAGAAATGAAACCACAAGTTAAAGCCTATTCTTGTTATTCCAGTACCTACAAGACATTCTCACGTATTGATTATTTTTTGATTTCCACAGAATTAAGGTCCAAGATTCAAAACTGCTTTTATGATAACATCGTGATCTCTGATCATGCACCCTGTTGTCTAATATATGTAGATAAAAAATTGACAAAGGAATCAGGTAGATGGCAATTTCAGCATAAATGGCTTCAGGATGAGGAATTTGTCAAGTATATAGAAAAACAGATAGACGAGTTCTTTGACATCAATACTACACAAACATCAGCATGTGTAAAGTGGGAGGCTTTCAAAGCTTTTATTAGGGGGCATATTATTAGTTATACAGGATCAAAATCTAAGAAGACTCGAGAGGAGAGAGCTAAATTGGAACATAAAATAAAAAATCTTCAGGAAAAAGTGTATGCAGGAAGTGACCCAAGGTTGGAGAATGAATTACTGATTTTGAGAGCTGAATACGACAAAAAATCAGCGAATAGAGCTGCCTCGAGTCTTCTAAGATTGAAACAATCTTTTTATGAACAAGGTGAAAAATCAGGAAAATTATTAGCATGGCAGATTAAACAATTGGAAATTAAAACACCAATTACCAGTATTATAAGTAACGGACAGGTAGTTATAGATCCTTTAGAAATTAATAGAGCCTTTAGAGATTACTATGAAAAATTATATGATACCAAAAATGAACCTGATTTAACAAAACTAAATGGGTTTTTGAACGAACTATCTATACCGTGTATTCCAAATGAAAACAGGGAGATATTGGAGTCTAAAATTAGTCAAGAAGAAGTTGGGCTAGCCATTGATAATATGAAATCAGGAAAAAGTGCAGGACCAGATGGTCTTCCAGTTGACCTTTATAAAAAATTTAAGAATAAATTAATAAAACCTTTTTTGGAAATGGTTTTAGAAGCATTTCAAAATAATAATTTACCATCATACATAAATAATGCCTTAATTATACTGCTGCCAAAACCAGGTAAGCCCTCTAATAAATGTGAAAATATGAGACCAATAAGCCTATTAAACGCCGACCTTAAGATAATCTGTAAAATTTTAGCAAGACGAATACAAGAAATTTTACCAAATATTATTAATCGAGATCAGAATGGCTTTATAAAGGGTAGACAAGGCTTCCATAATGTAAGAAGACTATTTAATATTATCTATTTTAATAAAGAAGCACCGGATACAGCTCTCCTATCATTGGACGCCGAAAAGGCCTTTGATAGAGTTGAATGGCCCTTTCTTTTTGAAGTCCTACAAAGGTTTGGACTTGGAAATAATTTCATAAAATGGGTTCAAATAATATACAATAATGCTACAGCAGAAATCCTAACAAATAACAATATTTCAAAACCAATAAAAATCAATAGAGGATGTCGACAAGGCTGTCCACTCTCACCTTTACTGTTTACTATGGCAATTGAACCTTTAGCGATAGCGATACGTTTACATTCACAAATATATGGAATTAAAGTTGGACCAACAGAACATAAAATCTCCCTGTACGCCGATGATATAATTTTGTTTATGTCGAATCTAAAAAAATCAATTCCAACCTTGTTGAATTTAATAAAGAATTTTGGGGAAATATCAGGATATAAAATAAATAAAACTAAATCTTCAATATTAATGCTAAATGAGACCCAGAGAAATTACCCAGCCCCTGAGGTAAATCAATTCAATGTTGTAAATCAGTTTAAATATTTAGGAATCCAAATTATGCCTAAGCTAGAATCAGTCGCCAGTGTCAACTATGAAGCCTTAATGTCAGATATCAGTGAGTTAACTCAGAGATGGATGTCACTACCAATGTCGATGATCGGGAGAATCAATATACTTAAAAGTAATATTTTACCTAAAATACTTTATTTATTTCAATACATTCCCTTATCACCACCTTTAGATCTATTCTCAAGAATAAAAAAAAAGTTAGTGGAATTTATATGGAACAACAGGAGGGCTAGATTACGTCTGTCTTTATTATATTTACCATTTGATCGTGGAGGTCTGAAATGTCCAAATTTTATGTTGTATTATTGGTCGGCACAACTGAGGTCTATGACATATTATTTTTCATCAAATGATCTCCCTCACTGGACTGAAATGGAATCATACAATTTACCTTTACCTCTTCCCATATTCATATACTCAGATTCGGCAAAAAAATTACAAAAACAAGTTAAAAATCCATTTGTAAAGCATATGATCAAAATATGGTGTGAAGCTAAAAACTATTTAAAAGAACCACAGTTATTGTCACAATTTAGTCCAATATGGGGTAATCAATATTTTAAACCAGGGAGAGCGGACGCTGTATTTAAAGTATGGAATTTAAAAGGGATACAAAAGATTCAGGATTTATATTTGCCATGTGCAGACAACATAATGTCTTTTGAAGAGCTGAGGATCAAATTTAATCTCAATAGAACACATTTTTTAAAATATCTTCAACTTAGAAACTTTATTCGATCAAATCAAAATAAAGCTCTCACTCGACCTATTTATTCATCCTTGGAAAAAATGATGATGAAAGATAGTAAAAGAAAGGGTATTATTTCAGAGTTTTATAACTCATTGACACTATCTTCAAGTGAAAATTCACTGAAAAGATTAAACTACTGGAAAGAAGATCTGCAAATTGAAATTTCAGAGGAACAATGGGAATTGGCTTGTACAGAAGCTCAAACCAAATCAATAAATGCACGCCTTAAATTGATACATTTCAAATGGTTAATGCGGATGTATGTTACACCGGAGGAGTTAAATAGATATAACAAAAATATACCAGATACATGCACAAAATGCATGGAAAGTAAAGGAACCCTATTTCATTGTTTATGGGAATGTAGATTAATAAGAATGTTTTGGGAAGAGGTGAGGGTAACAATTGAAAAAATAATCTCAAAACAAATCATATTGAATCCTAAACTGGTTTTGTTGGGTCTGTACCCAGAAAAGCATAATTTCAATAAAAGTGAAAGAACATTCATAGACCTCAGTTTGCTTAATGCCAAAAAATGTATTGCACTATTATGGAAAAAGACTCATAGACCAGATGTGACTCAGTGGTTAAGACAGATGTTAACAAACCTTCCATTAGAAAGAATAACATATATACTGAAATCAAAGGAAATTGTGTTTGAGAATATATGGAGACCTTTTATTGATTATGTAAAAAATTTAAACATAACTCTTGAAGAAGAAGGTGAATGATGTGTGTGGACCTTGTAAATTCCAAACTGGTGAACATAATATGTATACTTATGTATTGGATTGTCTAGACTAAACAGAGGAGCATTGTTGAAGATTTGATTTTGTTGGTGGTTGTTGGTGTTTTTAGTGCATTTTTTTTTTTTTTGTAGTACTTTAGTGTTAGTGTTTGATTGTTTGTATCATGTTTGTTAAAAAAAAAAAAAAGGTTCAATAAAGATATTGTGGAAAAAAAAATTATGCTTTTCTGGGTACAGACCCAACAAAAACAGTTTAGGATTCAGTATGATTTGTTTTGAGATTATTTTTTCAATTGTTACCCTCACCTCTTCCCAAAACATTCTTATTAATCTACATTCCCATAAACAATGAAATAGGGTTCCTTTACTTTCCATGCATTTTGTGCATGTATCTGGTATATTTTTGTTATATCTATTTAACTCCTCCGGTGTAACATACATCCGCATTAACCATTTGAAATGTATCAATTTAAGGCGTGCATTTATTGATTTGGTTTGAGCTTCTGTACAAGCCAATTCCCATTGTTCCTCCGAAATTTCAATTTGCAGATCTTCTTTCCAGTAGTTTAATCTTTTCAGTGAATTTTCACTTGAAGATAGTGTCAATGAGTTATAAAACTCTGAAATAATACCCTTTCTTTTACTATCTTTCATCATCATTTTTTCCAAGGATGAATAAATAGGTCGAGTGAGAGCTTTATTTTGATTTGATCGAATAAAGTTTCTAAGTTGAAGATATTTAAAAAAAATGTGTTCTATTGAGATTAAATTTGATCCTCAGCTCTTCAAAAGACATTATGTTGTCTGCACATGGCAAATATAAATCCTGAATCTTTTGTATCCCTTTTAAATTCCATACTTTAAATACAGCGTCCGCTCTCCCTGGTTTAAAATATTGATTACCCCATATTGGACTAAATTGTGACAATAACTGTGGTTCTTTTAAATAGTTTTTAGCTTCACACCATATTTTGATCATATGCTTTACAAATGGATTTTTAACTTGTTTTTGTAATTTTTTTGCCGAATCTGAGTATATGAATATGGGAAGAGGTAAAGGTAAATTGTACGATTCCATTTCAGTCCAGTGAGGGAGATCATTTGATGAAAAATAATATGTCATAGACCTCAGTTGTGCCGACCAATAATACAACATAAAATTTGGACATTTCAGACCTCCACGATCAAATGGTAAATATAATAAAGACAGACGTAATCTAGCCCTCCTGTTGTTCCATATAAATTCCACTAACTTTTTTTTTTATTCTTGAGAATAGATCTAAAGGTGGTGATAAGGGAATGTATTGAAATAACTAAAGTATTTTAGGTAAAATATTACTTTTAAGTATATTGATTCTCCCGATCATCGACATTGGTAGTGACATCCATCTCTGAGTTAACTCATTGATATCTGACATTAAGGCTTCATAGTTGACGCTGGCGACTGATTCTAGCTTAGGCATAATTTGGATTCCTAAATATTTAAACTGATTTACAACATTGAATTGATTTGCCTCAGGGGCTGGGTAATTTCTCTGGGTCTCATTTAGCATTAATATTGAAGATTTAGTTTTATTTATTTTATATCCTGATATTTCCCCAAAATTCTTTATTAAATTCAACAAGGTTGGAATTGATTTTTTTAGATTCGACATAAACAAAATTATATCATCGGCGTACAGGGAGATTTTATGTTCTGTGGGTCCAACTTTAATTCCATATATTTGTGAATGTAAACGTATCGCTATCGCTAAAGGTTCAATTGCCATAGTAAACAGTAAAGGTGAAAGTGGACAGCCTTGTCGACATCCTCTATTGATTTTTATTGGTTTTGAAATATTGTTATTTGTTAGGATTTCTGCTGTAGCATTATTGTATATTATTTGAACCCATTTTATGAAATTATTTCCAAGTCCAAACCTTTGTAGGACTTCAAAAAGAAAGGGCCATTCAACTCTATCAAAGGCCTTTTCGGCGTCCAATGATAGGAGAGCTGTATCCGGTGCTTCTTTATTAAAATAAATAATATTAAATAGTCTTCTTACATTATGGAAGCCTTGTCTACCCTTTATAAAGCCATTCTGATCTCGATTAATAATATTTGGTAAAATTTCTTGTATTCGTCTTGCTAAAATTTTACAGATTATCTTAAGGTCGGCGTTTAATAGGCTTATTGGTCTCATATTTTCACATTTATTAGAGGGCTTACCTGGTTTTGGCAGCAGTATAATTAAGGCATTATTTATGTATGATGGTAAATTATTATTTTGAAATGCTTCTAAAACCATTTCCAAAAAAGGTTTTATTAATTTATTCTTAAATTTTTTATAAAGGTCAACTGGAAGACCATCTGGTCCTGCACTTTTTCCTGATTTCATATTATCAATGGCTAGCCCAACTTCTTCTTGACTAATTTTAGACTCCAATATCTCCCTGTTTTCATTTGGTATACACGGTATAGATAGTTCGTTCAAAAACCCATTTAGTTTTGTTAAATCAGGTTCATTTTTGGTATCATATAATTTTTCATAGTAATCTCTAAAGGCTCTATTAATTTCTAAAGGATCTATAACTACCTGTCCTTTACTTATAATACTGGTAATTGGTGTTTTAATTTCCAATTGTTTAATCTGCCATGCTAATAATTTTCCTGATTTTTCACCTTGTTCATAAAAAGATTGTTTCAATCTTAGAAGACTCGAGGCAGCTCTATTCGCTGATTTTTTGTCGTATTCAGCTCTCAAAATCAGTAATTCATTCTCCAACCTTGGGTCACTTCCTGCATACACTTTTTCCTGAAGACTTTTTATTTTATGTTCCAATTTAGCTCTCTCCTCTCGAGTCTTCTTAGATTTTGATCCTGTATAACTAATAATATGTCCCCTAATAAAAGCTTTGAAAGCCTCCCACTTTACACATGCTGATGTTTGTGTAGTATTGATGTCAAAGAACTCGTCTATCTGTTTTTCTATATACTTGACAAATTCCTCATCCTGAAGCCATTTATGCTGAAATTGCCATCTACCTGATTCCTTTGTCAATTTTTTATCTACATATATTAGACAACAGGGTGCATGATCAGAGATCACGATGTTATCATAAAAGCAGTTTTGAATCTTGGACCTTAATTCTGTGGAAATCAAAAAATAATCAATACGTGAGAATGTCTTGTAGGTACTGGAATAACAAGAATAGGCTTTAACTTGTGGTTTCATTTCTCTCCATATATCTAACAATCTCAATTCTTTCATAAAATGATTAATAGTCATCCTACATCCAATGTGCGTACAATCCAGTCCTGTTGATCTATCCACACCTGGATTCAATGTACAATTAAAATCCCCTGCTATTATATGTTGCCCTGTAAATGATGATAAGATGAGAAATAAATTAGCAAAGAACTTCTGATCATCTATATTGGGACCATATAAGTTCACAAGATTTATATTTTCTAATAGCAAAGAACCTTGAATGATTACATATCTTCCAAATTTGTCTCCAATTACATTTTTCACTTGAAAAGGAACTGATTTATGTATGAGAGTCATAACTCCCCTGGCTCGGGATGAAAATGAAGAGGTGAATACACTTCCCTGCCATCTACTCCTAATTCTTTTAACATCCTCCTCTATCAGATGAGTTTCTTGTAAAAACACAATTCTTGAACCCATGTCCTTTATTTTATTCATAACTTGTTTAAGTTTTTTTAAATTTTGTAGACCTCTGCAATTCCATGAAGTTAAATTAAGATTAACACTTTGGTCCATGATCAATAGAGAGTTTGGGATTACCTTGCAGTGTAAACATGCTCATACAGAGAAGCAAAAACATGAGTGGTTGAACATTCATCCTACAAACTACACACAAACAAATTTCCCCTTCCCACACTTGTGGCAAACCCCCCAAAATCAAAAGAAAAATTCTGTCTCCCGATATAGCCATCGACCGTTCCACACCCACGAGGATCAGCCTAAGCCACTCCTTCTTCATCCTCCCAATCATCCTAACTCTACTGCTTTTAATGACGTAACATTAACTCTCCTCTGTAGTTTTCCAACTTAACTCCAAAATTTTTAACAACTTTGTACATCATAGTTTTTTTTTGTTTGTTTGTTTTGTTTTTTTAATATATAATACAATCTATATTTTGTAAACTTACTATTTACTTCAAGTCAGTCAGATGCCTGTGCAAATGCTTAATTATTCTACCTTATATTTTGTTCATGCTTAGCTCCCACCAGTCTCTTCTTCTTCTTTGATCTTCTTGATGAACTCCTGCGCCTCCTCTGGGGTCTTGAAAATGTGGGTTCTGCCCTCATACGTGGTCAGCAGTCTCGCAGGATAGATTACACCATGACGAATCCCAAGGTTGCGCAGCTCCTTACGTATGGGATCAAACTGCTTCCTCAATTGCTGGATTCCTGTGGCCAAATCTGGGTAGAACCGCACCTGCTGGTCCTGGTGTTTAATCTCTCCTTTTTTAGCTCGTGCAGCGTTGAAGATCTTCATCCTGTCTCTGTTGCTAAGAAACTTCATAATTAAGGTCCTCGGCGGTCCCTTATCTCTCCGTGGGCCAATACGATGTGCTTTTTCCAGAACCACTGCTGATTGCAACTCCTCGCTGCCCAGCACCTCCGGAATCCACTTTTCCAGAAAGGAACATACGTCCCGACCTTCTGATTCCTCTGGAAGACCCACCAGCCTCAAATTATTCTGTCTCGACCGAGATTCCAAATCCAAAATATTATCTTCCAGAGATTTATTTTTTTTTTCCAAAGTGCGCACCTTTAATTGAAGACGGGTGACGTCATCTTCAGCACTAGCGAGACGGAGCTCCATCTGCGCCGTTCGTTCTACACAGTCACCCAATTCCTTTCTTATTCCTTCCAACGCTGTCATAATCCCATCAAATCTAGAGGAAAAGTCCGCTCTCATTGAACTCATGGCAGCCATCAGCGCATCTGCGCCATTCCCCGCAGATATCGCAGCGTTGCCAGCCTCCTCCGCCATATATGGAGTTTTGTTTACTGCGTCACAGACCTGAAAGTCCGTTAATTTGGACTGTTTCGGCGGCTCGCTTTTTCCTTTTCCTGGTTTTCCAGCCTTAGGCTTCGCCGACATATCTTCGCCCAAATGCTGGGATACGTTCTGTCCCAAATGAGAGAGTTATTTGCCGATTTTTTTTTTTCCAGGAGCAGAGCAGAGCGAGACACGTCCGTCCTACGTGGCAGCCATAACCGGAAGTCAGGTTCGTTACTAGTTACATGTAAAGATAGTGTTCAACAAGGAAAAGCAATCAGTCAATAAGATGAGGGGAAAAATGTGTAGTGTTCAGTATTGGAAGGAAATAAGGCAATGAGAGGAGTAGGGATGGGCATTCGGTGAAATTTTCTTCGTCGATCGTCGGGAGAATTAATGATTAATAATCGGTTAATCATTAACATTTTTATATTAAAAAACAATCACATTTAGGCCTATGATGCCTATACTCTTATGTATTGAGAATAATAATAAAAAAAATACAGAGCATTTTTCTTCGAGGATGAATTTATTAACAAGACAAGTTTGCAGTAAAACGTGAACACATGCGCATTGCGCAAACGAGGGAGGCTTCAAGTTGCGAGCCAGACAATAACGGAAGACACATACAGGACACATAACGGAACATATATTTCTTTTACTTTTTTCTTTTCCTTTGTTTAAAAACAAGGATATCAAAATAAGAAAGCTATACAACAATTTGCCTTTACGTAGGCTATCCCATTATATCACGGCGTCAGAATTATAGGCCTGCTTTTTGTTAAAAAAAAAAAAAATGCGCTGCAGCTCCTCCGTGCTAGCATCGAGTTCAGGCTAGCCTGGGTTAGAGATGATGAACCGCCGCCACCGTCTTTTACCAGGCTTGGATGAGTGGTGTTCAAATGATACATCATTTGTGTTGTCGATGAGGTATATTTGTATGCTGCATTGCAGTGATTGCAGTACACCTGGTCATTTTTTAAATTAAAGTGGTCCCACGCAACACTTCGCCGCGACCTCTTCATGATTTGGCGATTGACCTACGGAAGCTCGCATGTATCTACTGAGGCACGCCAGGGTACGGCGATGATGAAATGTTGCCCCCTGGTGCCCAAATTTTGCCAGTGGCACAGTTAAATGCATTGCATTGTTTGAGGACGGCCGTGCACTAGGCCTAATAACCTACATTCGGATTGTTTAAAAAAAAAATCGGTTTGTCGACGAAAATGAACTTCCTCTGTGAAATTCTTAATGATCAATTATCGATTAATCGATTAATTATGCCCATCCCTAGAGAGGAGTGATATTGGGCATTTCAACGGCTGTCTCAACTGATGAAATAATGAGGAACTCAACTGGAGCAAAAGTGACAGAGGTACAATGATTGAAAACTAATAGAAATGGCGAAAAATGTGACTGCCAAGTAAGGTGTATATTGGCTAC
The DNA here is from genome assembly GCA_020510985.1 of Pholidichthys leucotaenia. Lineage (NCBI taxonomy): Eukaryota > Metazoa > Chordata > Actinopteri > Cichliformes > Pholidichthyidae > Pholidichthys > Pholidichthys leucotaenia. Next base: position 491,553,903 of record CM035836.1, on the reverse strand, counting down.
AGGAGCTATGAAGTCAGACTTTACATTCCTCCTCCACTCAGATGTTTCAAATGTCAAAAGTTTGGTCATGTAGCAGCGATATGCAAAGGTAGACAACGATGTGCCAGATGCTCCAGTGAACATGAATATGGCAAGTGTGAAAGAGGAGCCAAATTAAAGTGCTGTAACTGCGATGGTGAACATAGCTCTGCATATGGAGGTTGTGAAGCCAGCAAAAGAGCAGCAGAAATTCAGCAGATAAAAGCCTGCCAGGGATTAACATATGCAGAAGCTGCTAAAAAGGTGCCAGCTAAAAAAGTGGGAGTGGACTCTAACAGGGAAAGTGTGCAGACTTGCAGTGCATGCAGTAGAATCTAAGGAAGATACTCTGGTTTTGAAAGAAAGTAATTTTGTCTTATTTGTGGTAGACGTGATAAACTGCACTGCACAGACTTCCAAGAAAACAGAAAAAATCAAAATCATTGTGAAAGCAGCAGAAAAATATCTTGGCATTAAAGGGCTACATTGGGAAGCAGTTGAGGACTTGTTAAGTGGGGGATCTTTAAGTTCATGGACATCATGGGGTAGTGGATCAACCGCCAATCAAGTCTAAAAGAAGGAGGAGAATAATGAGATGAGATGCAGATACAGAGTACAGCTCCTGACCAGATAAAGTGATGATATAGAATGAAGTACGTGGGCGGTGGTGCACCTGTGGGCTGGTTGCCAGCCGCCAGTCAAGTCTAAAAGAAGAAGACACTAGGGAATTCCTGATATAAAGAAACAGAGCTGTCAATCAAATCTAAAAAAAAAAGAAGAAGAAAGAACTCCTTGTGCGAAGATGTGGAGTGATGATAATCAAGTCAGTGGCGGTGATGCACCTGTGGGCTGGTTGCCAACCACCAATCGAATCTAAAAGAAAAAGAAGAAGCACGTTTTGTTGGAATGTCAGGGATACCAGGAACAAAGGAAACATCTGATTGCAGTAATAAGATTTAAGTACGTGGTGGTAATGCACCTGTAAGCTGGTTGCCAACCGCCAATCAAATCTAAAAGAAGAAGAAGTAGAAGAAGAAGAAGAAGAATGATATGCTAAAGTGCAGAGTTAAGGTGCTAGAAAACAAAACATTCAAATGTCACACGAGTGAAGTGCTGTGTATGCGAACACACACACACACATGCACCCAAGCACCTCACGGCAACAACAAACAAGAGGCGGGGCATGTGTGTGTGACGCATGGGCACATACAGTGTATATGTGTATGTCGCAGAGCAACCACTAGTTATGGGTACAGTTTTGGTTGTTTAAAAGCCAATTTTTACAAGTTTTAAAAGGCTGTGCCATCCTAAGTGCTCGAGGGAGAGGTTCCACAGGTCCTTCATACCTCCCTACGGCTGCCAGACTTTACAATCTAACCAGTGCTGTTCATAGAGGCTGTATTAAACATCACAACTTTGCACAATAGAGATCATCCCCTCCAATACACAACTTATACAATTACAATTATTATCGAGGGTGGCAAAAACATTGGTCATTCAAATCTGAAATATACTGTTTGGGTCTATATTTATATTTTGCAGGGTAATTTAACAAACTGTAATGCTGTTGATACCATCTAGCTGCAATGCTCCTGCACTGTGTATGTAACTGTGTACATATGTATATTTATTTACTGCTTTCGCTAACCAGTTCTTATCTTACTGACTACTGGCGCTGAGTGCTGCTGCAATCCTGGAATTTCCCCATTGTGGGACTAATAATAAATCTTATCTTATGTTTACAGAGACACACTAAAGAGCATCCTCTGTCTCAGCGCGACAGTGTGGTATGGCAGCTGCACTGTATAGGACAGAAAGGACCAATATTTACACCAATATTGTGGGAGCCTACACAGCAACTCCCCTCCCCCACCTAGGTCAGTCTGATCACTTATCTTTGTTCCTTACCCCCAAGTATGTACCGCTTATCAACCGGGTGAAGCCATCAGTGAAGACCGTCAAAGTGTGGCCAGAGGGGGTTGACTCTGTACTCCAGGAAAAGTTTAGGAACACAGACTGGAGTATGTTCACCTCTCAGGCTACCTGTGGCTCCCACATAAACATCAACTCTTACACCCACTCAGTCCTGGACCATATCAACACCACTATTGACAGTGTCACCACGGAAAGACAGATCACCACGTACCCAAATCAGAAGCCGTGGATGAACAGAGAAGTGCGGCTTCTGCTAAAGGCACGTAACAATGCCTTTAGATCTGGTGATGCACAGGCCTACAGTTCATCCAGGACAGATCTGAAGAGGGGCATCAAGAAGGCCAAGCACAACTACAAGCTGAAGGTGGAGGAACATTTTGGGGACTCTGACCCCCGACGCATGTGGCAGGGCATTCAAGCTATCTCTGATTATAAGCCCAGCAACTCCATACCTATAGCCATGACTGTGTCCTTTCTCAATGAGCTAAATGACTTCTATGCTCGTTTTGACAAGGACAATAACAAAAAGATTATCAATTTCCCACCCTTTGACGACCTCCACCACCTCACACTCACCCACACCGACGTCCGTAACGCACTGAGTCATATCAACGTATGTAAGGCTGCTGGCCCTGACGGCATTCCTGGGCGTGTGCTGAGGGCATGCGCCGAGCAGCTGGCAGGGGTCTTCACCGACATCTTCAACCTGTCCCTGGCCCAGGCGGTGGTACCAGCATGCTTCAAGACCACTTCTATAGTACCAGTGCCGAAACATTCAACACCATCGTGCCTAAATGACTATCGCCCTGTGGCACTGACGCCCATAGTCATGAAGTGCTTTGAGCGACTGGTCTTGGCACAGCTCAAAAAATGCCTGCCCCCTACACTGGACCCTCACCAGTTTGCCTACCGGAGCAACAGGAGTACAGAGGATGCGGTTTCTACAGCGCTGCACTGTGTACTCTCACATCTGGATGACAAGAACACCTACGCAAGAATGCTGTTTGTTGACTTCAGCTCAGCATTCAACACAGTTATCCCCTCCAAGTTGATCACTAAACTTGGGGACCTGGGAATCAGTACCTCCACCTGCAACTGGATCATAGATTTTCTGACCAACAGACCCCAGCATGTTAGGTCAGGCCCCAACCGTTCTTCCATCATCACACTCAGCACTGGTGTACCACAGGGCTGTGTGTTCAGCCCATTCCTCTACTCCCTCTTCACCCATGACTGCAGGCCTATGTATGGATTCAATTCCACCATAAAGTTCGCAGATGACACCACGGTGATTGGACCCATCAGAGACAACGATGAGTCAGATTACAGGGCAGAGGTTGAGCACTTGGCTACTTGGTGCGCTGACAACCTGCTCCTTAACACCAGCAAAACCAAGGAGCTCATAGTGGACTACAGAAAGGAGAGGGGAGAGATACATGACCCCATCCATATCAATGGCATAGCTGTTGAACGTGTCCCCAGCTTCAAATTCCTGGGGACCCACATCTCGGAAGACCTGTCCTGGTCAGTTAACACCACCAGCCTGATCAAGAAGGCCCATCAGTGCCTCTTCTTCTTGAGGACACTGAAGAAGAACCATCTGTCAACTGACATCCTGGGCAACTTCTGCCGCTGCGTGATAGAGAGCACCCTGACCAACTGTGTCACAGTCTGGTATGGGAGCTGCTCTGTCGCTGACCATAAGGCGCTGCAGCGGGTGGTGAAAACCGCCCAACGCATCACAGGGACTCCACTTCCAGTTATAGAGGACGTCTACAGGAAAAGATGTCTGCGCCAGGCATGCAGCATTCTTAGGGACTCCAACCATCCTGCTCATGGACTGTTCCAGCTTCTCCCCTCTGGAAGGTGTTTCAGAAGCCTTCGGACTAGAACCAGCAGGTTTAGGAACAGTTTCTTTCCAACAGCTGTCACGTTATTAAACTTAGTTCCCCGCTGACTCTCTTACCATCATCTCTTACCATCCTCACCTGTACATAACTGCCCACCTAACTTATTGTACATTATTTGCACATAACGGTACTCTTAACTTTCTGCACTGCTGCATATATTTGCATATATCTGCTTAAATTGCACATACTGTCAATTACTGTATATACTGCACTGCTGTCCTTTGCACTTCTGATTGGATGCTAAACTGTGTTTCGTTACCTTGTATTCATACATGTGTAATGACAATAAAGTTGAATCTAATCTAATCTAAAAGGACTTGACCCAGGTGGTGAGGCCTGCAGTTCTTTGGATGATGTTGTGGGGTCTTTTCTGACCTCTTGGATGAGTCGTCGCTCTGCTCTTGAGGTAATTTTGGTCAGCCAGCCACTCCTGGGAAGATTCACCACTGTCCCGTGTTGTCGCCATTTGTGGATAATGGCGCTCACTGTGGTTCGCTGGACTCCCAAAGCTTTAGAAATGGCTTTATAACCTTTTCCAGACTGATAGATCTCAATTGCTTTGTTTGTCATTTGTTCTTGAATTTCTTTGGATCACAGCATGATGTCTAGCTTTTGAGGAACTTTTAGTCTACTTCACTTTGTCAGGCAGACCCTATTTAAGTCATTTCTTGATTGAGAACATGTGTGGCAGGAATCAGGCCTGGGTGTGGCTAGAGAAATTGAACTCAGCTTTCCAAAGATGTAATAAACAGTTATTTATTACACAGTTAATTTATGTTTTAACAGGAAGGGGGGGTGTCCCTTTTTCACACAGGGTCATGTAGGTTTGGATTTATTTTTACCCTCAATAATAAACACCTTCGTTTAAAAACTGCATTTTGTGTTTACTTGTGTTATCGTTGTCTAATATTTAAATTTGTTTGATGATCTGAAACATTTAAATGTGACAAAAATACAAAAAAAAAAAGAAATTAGGAAGGGGACAAACACTTTTTCACACCACTCTGTGTGTGTGTGTGTGTGTGTGTGTGTGTGTGTGTGTGTGTGTGTGTGTGTGTGTGTGTGTGTATAAATATATATAAGTGTTGGACAAATAAAATTTTTAATCGCGATTAATCTTTTGGAATGCTGAGTTAATCACCATTAATAATGCATTAATCACGTTTTTCCATACAGATACAGTGTACCTTAAGTCGGTAACTTTTCAAGTTTGTTATACTGTTATGAACATGGGAGTTGACAAACATGCTTGCTGTCTTCACCTACAGGTTTATTAAAGCTCTCAACATATCCAAAATGACAAATATTATCCAGATTATTCTCCAGAAAATTCTCAAAAGTATTACTGCATGTGCAAACAACGGAATGCCAGAGCTCAATAACATCACTGAACAACCAGCAGCCACAAAAGGAGCTTGCTCTTTCTCCCATAGCAAATCAATCAACTTTATAAAGCACTTTAAAAAGCAACACTCACTCCACAAAGTGCTGTACAACAAGGACACACATAAAAACATAAAAACAAGGAGCAGGACACTCGCACAAAAACAACAGAAAACCAACGAGACAATATAAAACTCAGCACGAGTAGAAACCAGTCAATAAATAAAATAAAAGGTAGGAAAAGCAAACATCCACCACTTTTAAGGAGATCAACACAAAACCTCGTATGCCACAACAATTTCCCTTTTAGCAGAAAAATTGCAAACATAAATAAACCAACAACCATCTCGCCTGTGATGACACCCCACCAGGCTGCAAAAACAGCAGGGGAGTGAATGGACATTACGAACACAGCTAGAGAATTTTTTTAGACTTTTAATCACCTACAGTTGGACCTATGAGGATGAAAACAGGCACATTTCTGTCCGTGTCAGCGGCTGGAGGTCAGCTACAACCTAACATGCAGCTACTTGCCAGCTAGCTACTGTAGCTTCCACAGAAGAAGAACAAGCTAACATCCAGGAGAAGTTTTGAAGGAGGCTGTAACAATTATCCAGGTGAGCGCTCCAACAGGTAATGTTGTAAACTTAAACATGACAGCACTTTGGGGATTTCCATGGCTGATCCAGCTTGTTTGATTTAGCAGTGTCTGCTTGCCGTGCACAGTGTCTGTGGCCAGAACGGCCGTGGTATGGAGAGCCGCTAGGACAAAAAATACTGTTTGCACTTTCTGCTGCCGCTAACCGTGATCAAAAAATTTGTTGCCTTTAATGGGGGCAAAGCATTAATGGGCAATTAACGTGATAACGCCAACACCACTAATATATATATATTATATACACACACTTACATTTCATATCCATATTACCATATTATATATTTATACACCATTGAACATATACATATTTATAGAGCGGGGCTCCTTAAATGGCGGACCTTGGTCCGGATCTGGACCCAATCACAAGTCAGTCCAGACCCGAATGTGTGTCACACTATGTGCGTTTCTTACCAACTTGGCTGTGGTGCCTGAGCGCTGTGTACGCACACTGCGCGACACTGCTGCAGAGCGTGCCCAGCTGTGTGTTCACACGTACGTTCAGCCCACTTCCAAACATAGCTGGGGTGCCCAACACCACTACCAGATTGCTGAGACCTGTGTGAAGTTGGCCCCTTGCAGAGCTGCCATAGCTCATGTGATGCTCATCGCTCATATGTGAACGTGCCCATTTCTCATGTATGTGTGTGTGTGTGCCCACCACCGGTAATTACATGCATTAATGTTCTGTAACTGCCACAGTGAAGTAAGCCAATACAAACCAGCATGTTCTTTTCAAAGTGGCACTAGGAAAAAGAAAGGCAGGACGATCACAAAAACCAAGGTTTCAAAGAGGAATGGATAGAAAAACATGTGTTCATTCTGCCAGAGTCCAGCATAAAACCAGTGTGCCTGATGTGCAGCGACACAGTTGCCATCATAAATAGTCATGTAAAATGTCATTACGAGAATAAGCCTGGCTATTTTCAACAGCACGATCCACAGAACACTGAGGTGAGGTCTCACAAACTTGCTCAGCTGAAATCTTCATGTGAAGCCATAAACAGACCGTCAGGTCTGTGACCCGGCAGGGAAGAGCAGCTCAGGCCTCACTCAGAGAGGCCTGGATCCTGGGAAAGCATAAAAAGCCTTTTGCTGATGCAGAAGATGTTCGAGTGTTTGGATGAAGTAGTTGAGGCCATTTTTTGTTTTATTTAACCTTTATTTCATCAGGCAGGACAGATTAAGAACACATTCTTATTCACAACTCTGGCCTGGGGGGGAAGGGCAACTCACACTCATACCTCTCCAGTTGACGCCAATTAACCTAACCTGCAAGTTTTTGGCCCCTGTGGGAGGAAATTGGAGAATTCCCGGCATAAACCCACACAGACATGGGGAGAACATGCAAACTCCACACAGAAAGATCCCTGTTGGTCAGGGGGTGGGATCGAACCCGATCCCATGGCCAAGGGTGAGTTGGTGTGCTGCCACAGTGCTAACCACTGCGCCACCGTGCATTTTGGGGGTAATGAGAAACAGCTGTCTAGCAAGATTAAACAAATACCCTTATCAGACTCCACTGTGACAAGAAGAACTGAGTTACTTGCTGCAGATCTTGCAAACCAGCTAAGTGGTGATGTGAAGAATGGCCAGCGCACTTCATTAGCTGTGGACTGATCGACAGACTGGACAGACGATGCGCAGTTATGGAGGTGTCTTGGTCAGATATTACAGTGAAGCAAAGGGGGGATTTTGTGAAGACATTTTAGGTATCAAATCCCTCCATAGTTACACAAGGGACAAGAATATTTCTGAAGGCATCATGCAGATGCTGACAGAAAAACAAATTGACCTCAAAATGGTGGTGTCCATTACAATTGATGGAGCTGCAGCCATGACTGGGAGAGAGGATGGAGTTATCCAGCACCTGAAAACGCACCATCCAGACCTGCTGTCATATCACTGCACCATCCACCAGGCAGTGGCGTGCAACAGTCTTAGAAAAGAATATTCACAAGTGATGGAAACCATTATGAAATCTGTGAACCACCTGAGATCCTCCTCAGCTCTTCAGCGCCACCTTTTAGGTGCATTTCTGAATGAGGTGAGTGGACTATTTACCTTGTTTTATAGGTGCAGCTCATTAAATTAGAATACAATTTAATTAATAATAATAATTTATAATACAAGTTTCTTTTTGAATTATATTGGGAAAAAAAGTTCACAATATTCCAATTTAGCTGAAATGCAGCTCTATTGTAATCTGGTCAGGTTTATGTTAAGTAAAATTGGACCTTGCATAAAAACATTTGCGTACCCCTGACTTATAGTGCCCCCTTGACATTTACTAAGGAGAAACATTTCTGTTTGTCGACCCTCCCAACATCAAAATGAAATATCCGCTGATGCACCTTGTTAGCACTGCTCCAAACTGCCGACCCACTGGAAAAATCTAATGCAGACCCCTGGCAAAAACATCTGAGGACCCCTGTTATAGCGTGTTTGTTTTTGTCCTTTAAGGTATTGTGTTCTTCCAAACGCTGACAGCTGCCATACAGAAGCTTGTTTTGTGCACAGATAATGACAATAAAGAGCTCTTGAATCTTGAATAATGTCGTAATTTAACAAGTTTATTTTAGCAGTAAATAGACCAACACTGGTCACAGCACCATAAGCTGAAGTTCTGCAGGATTAAGTGCAGAGATTGTGATTGTTGTATTGATGAAAAGTCTTTATTACAGAACTTTTTTGGTCCTTACCATTCCTGATGCCTGATCTGGAGGTCAGTACCACTTTGCGGGCTCCTCTCTCAATCAGCCACTGAGTGAGCTCCAGGCCGAACCCTCCAAGGCCGCCTGTCACAACGTATGAGTGGGTCGGAACACATATCGTCCGACTCATGGCAGGAAGAGACAGAGGTGACGCAGGCTGGACGGCTGTCTCCGCTTCCTCAGAACGAACCTGTGTCACGTCAAAATATGATGTACATACTGTTGTAGTTTCAGTCATAATCAGACCACACAAAGGTTTCTGTTGATAAGGAACAATATCAATGCATTCTTTCACAAAAAACCTGTAAACTGACCTGCAGTAGGACCTTGCCAATGTGCTTCCCCTGAGCCATGTATCTGAAGGCTTGTTCCACTTGGTCCCGCCCAAACACCGTGGTTCTTAAAGGCTGAACTACACCTCCCACAATGCCCTCTTTCAGCAGCTGGGACACTTTCTCCCACTCCTGGTTCCCCTCTTCAAAGAGAGCATCGAGCAGGATCCCATGGAACGTCACATTCTTCAAGAACAGAGCCATGCCTGGAAAAGGAAAGAAAATATTTTGATGGACTCAAACACACACACACACACACACACACACACACACCACTCGTTTTCTGCTACACACAAGGTAACTTCAGTTTGTACTTTAGTAACTTTAGTTTCCTTTTGTGGAAACTTTTTGCCCTTATTAAATCTTCTTTAAGCATGCCGTTTTTTTCTAAGAAAAACAGTTAAACCAACTTAAGTTCAATCTTTAATTTTCTCCTTATTCTTTAAAGCAACCCAAGCTTTTCGATTTTTCCAGTTTTCAAATTTTTTTGACCCTCCACACGTAGAGTGCTCATAGTTAAGCTTAGATGTTTTCTTTGGCTGCCTGCTCATCTCAAGATGCCATCAAAGAGACTACGACCCCTTGTTCCTCCTCTCTCTCTCTCGAGAAGACTCAACCAGTCCAAGCTACAGGCCCCAAACTGGACTCCCACCTCTGAGAAGGCCCTTGTTATGACCTCCTGAAGCAGATCCACAACTAGAGCTCTGAGATCAGAGTCCTACCTTCCTTGGACCAGGCCACCATGGTGATCAGATGCTACAGCTTTGGTGTGACCATCTTGTTCTGGTTGGTCCTGAGTCTCTTAAGAATCTAAGTTTTGACAGTAGAGGAATTCCTGTGCCACTTTCATTAAATCAAGACAGCCCAAGGTTTTCTGGATAAACTTTGAATTACACTGACCATAATCGTTTCTCTAGCTGCTATACCTTTTGAGCATAACGTAAAGTTAGTCTGCCTCTTTTCAAAAGGTTGTTCCCAAAATTCCCTTTTCTTGTATAAGCATCAACTTTCCTTTGGTAGTTTCACTGATTTCATAGTCAGATTAAACAGTCACATTCCAGCCTTATTTCACACATGCAACACCTGTAAATATAAGATAAGATCAGAATCAGCTTTATTGCCAAGTATATTTACAAGTAAACATACGAGGAATTTGACTTGACATTGGGCGCGCACGTTAGGCGCATCCAATGACGCAGCAGCCATGAAGGCGCCTGTCAATTTTATTTTTTTTTCATTAAGAAGATAAGCCTTTATTAGTCCCACAATGGGGAAAATTTGTGTGAGAAAATATGTAAATATTGTTCTTTCCTCACAATAACGCTTGGTTATTTCCTCATCTTGACAAAGCTTCACAGATGTTTGTGTCACTTTGGTTCTTTAATTAAATTGCTGAACTGAGTTAAATGTGTGGTTCCTCTTTCCAAGGTTTCGGAATCACTTAGATTAACAAACCAATCAAATGTTTAACTTTGCTTATTAACCCCTTGCACTCTGGTCAATTTCCCTAAAAACGCCAAAAAATAACATGCCCACAGTAAATCGAAAGCTGTTCATCCCTTTGCAGCATCTTCATGGGGTTGGTCTCATTTAAAAGAAAACACTTTGAATTTTTTGGCAAAATAGTCATAATCTCTCTAAGTGCTCCTGCCACTGAGTTACAGTCATCTAAACATACTGAACTTGAAGAAAATAAATTTGGCCTGGGAGTTTTTTTGGACACAAATGCTTGCAAATAACGCATAGCTTCAGATCCGGGCTGGAAAATGCAACAGAAATGTAGAACCAAGTGTTATCCAGCTGAGGTCAAAATTTTGTAACAATACCACAAAAAATGAATATATCAGAATCAGCTTTATTGGCCAAGTATGCACAACACATACAAGGAATTTGACTTTGGCTAAAAACTTGCTCTCGTTGTTCAGGTGGAGGATTTAAATAAGATTTAAATAAGGATTCAATGACAACAGAGTATGTACAGTGAATTACAGTCTGTCCACGTTTCTATAAAAGGATGCAAATATATACAGGAATATACAGTATGCAGTTATTTACTCAGACTAACCACACTTTGCAGAAATATATGAAAAAATATACAGTCACACAGTATTTCAATGTGGACTCAGATTCAGTGATATAATGTGAATGAAGTAAAAAGCAGTGTGAGAGTTATGTGCAATGTAATAATGGATGAAAAGTCATGAGTACAGCAACAGGTAGGACTAGGTGAATGTTAGGAGTTCATCAGAGTGATGGCTTGAGGAAAGAAACTGTTCCTGTGACGGGTGGTTTTGACCTTCAGTGATCTGTAACGACGACCAGAAGATAGAAGTTCAAACAGTTTGTGGCCGGGGTGTGATGGGTCAGCACAGATGTTTCCCGCCCGTTTCCTGGTTATGGACCGATATAACTTCTCAATGGAGGGTAGGTCGGAACCAATGATCCTCTCCGCAGACTTAATGATCCGCTGCAGTCTGGTCTTGTCCTGTTTAGTGGCAGATCCAAACCAGACAGTGATGGAAAAGCAGAGGACAGATTGGATGATGGCGGTGTAGAAGACAACCAGCAGCTCCTGAGGCAAATCAAACTTCTTGAGCTGACGCAGAAAAAAACAACCTCTGCTGGGCCTTTTTCCGGACAGTGTCTATATGGGAGGACCACTTCAGGTTCCAGGAGATTGTGGTACCCAGAAACTTGAAGGAGTCCACAGTGGACACTGTGCTGTTGAGGATGGTGAGTGGGGGGAATGAAGGGGGGTGTCGCTTGAAATCCACAGTCATCTCCACCGTCTTTATTACATTTTTATTACACAGCTTTTTCCTCAGGTAGTTCCCAGGCGTTTTTCAACTGTGCTAAATTGTACCAAATGGCACAGTTTGGAAAAATGTCTTTAACTTCTGAATGATTCAATATAGAAGCTTCATCTTGGGCTCTAATGAAAGGTGACACTCAGGGCTCTGTGCGTGTGTGTGTGTAACCCTAATCCCCCCCCCCCCCCCCCCCCGCTACAGAGGACGGACATCGGCCATCGCTACATGATGGAATAGACTCCTGTGACGATGTGGCAACCGCGGCGCAGTCACCGCGCCCCCCCCCCCCTAAAGAAGAGTAGCGGGAGGGGGGGCGTTCATGGTCCGGACGTGGCGCATGAACCGTGTACCGCGGCGCACGTACTTCGTGCGCCGCACAGTTGTAATTTACCAATCAGTCAGAAGTCATTTTTGATTACAATTTTCAGGAATAAAGAATAATTTAGCTTATAACACCTTACCTCTTCACAGCAGCATTGTCCTGGCGAACTTCTCTTCCTCATTGTCAGACGAACGCGACACTGGTCCGCTCGTGGTTCTGGTCTCTGGTCAAAACATAATTCCATTATTGCGGTTTTGCGCTTCCATGATTGCAGTTTTGGCGAATGATTTACGACCTTCGTCGTCAGCCTCCGTCGGTCTATGATGACCATGGAAGAGAATCCTAAACGTCTATTCTGCTGGAATAAAAAAAAAAAAAAAAAAAAAAAAGCACCGCCTGTGGCTGAACAGGCCGATGCGCAAATGGCAGTCCCTGTCACACAGGTCGCAGTTGTGGGTGGTCTCCGTGCTGCTGGGTCTGTGGCAGGTTCTTCCTGCGGGTCCTTTTTTTCATCTGCTGCAGCAGTCTGTCTTCACCCAGCCTTACACAAAACAGCTTTCGAACTTCTGTGCTTCAATTGGCTCGCTGCATTCACAGCGTTGGTAGGCGGGTCCTTCTTGCTAGGTTTTCAGTCAATGGCTCTTCAAGGTTTCAGAAACCCAATTCAAGGCTCTTATTAGTCGAATGAGAGGTCAATCATATCTGATCTGTTCGCGGCTGTGTCTGTAGTGGAAGAACGGAAATGCAGCTTTTTTTTTCAGTGCGCTCTAGAACGCAACGCCCTCGTGCGCCCTGGGATGCAGAGACGTGCCCGTCCGCGGTACACCGGAGTGCAAGAGGTTAATCACCAAATCCTTAAGCTTAACTGTTAATGAATCCTTCACTCGATAAAGAAGGTGATGTCCTTGTGTAAGAATAAGGTAATTTAATAATTGTTAATTATTGTAATTATTAATCATTACAGTTATATAATTATAGCTTAACGCTACATTACTGAAGGCCTTCCCTTCAGTGTTAATTAGGTTTTAACCTGAATGTAATTTTGAGCCATTTAACCTTTAGTGTCACATTTTTTGCTCTTCAGTTTGATTTCAAATCGTTTTTTGACCTAAAGACAGTAACTTTTTATAAGCGTTGCTGAGTGAAGTCAGCAGTAGGTTTTAGTTGGACTTAACCTCAGCAACATCATTTCTGGAAATTTTTCTGGTTTTAGTTAAGAACACGATGGCTGTATCAACACTGATCACTAACTGATGACCAGCGCCTTTAATTAATAAAATCCACTTTTTCCTGTACTTGGAAACATTATAACTTTTGAAGAAAGAATTCAGAATCTTTTCTACACAGTGATGAAAAATGAAAACTACCTAAGAATTACATGCATACATGTAACTGATATATCAATTCCATGTATGTATGTAATTTACATGCTAGACCACACACTGTACTTCTACTGACCCAGAGGACTGTTGTTGGAAAGGTCGTATTTTCCAATTTCCAGGAAACGTCCATGTCTGGCGAGGCAGCGGATACTAGCCTGCAGTTTTTCTTCAGCCAGAGAATTTAGCACCACGTCCACACCTGAAACACACAATAACTCATAACTCATTACAGTTCCTACTTTTCTCAAATGAAACTGAATTAATCGGTTCATAAAAAGAGCTTTCTTGTATCCTTAGTCATTGTCTTCTTCTAGCTGCTCCCTTCAGGGGTCTCCACAGCAGATCATCTGCCTCCATCTCCCCCTCTCCCTTCATCTTCCTCTGTAACTCCAACCCTCTCCATGTCCTCCTTCACTACATCCATCAATCTTCTCTGTGGTCTTCCACAGAGCCGCCTGGCAGCTCCACCTTCAACATCCTTTGTCCAACATCTGCACTATCCCTCCTCTGCACATGTCCAAACCATCTCAGCCTTGACTCGCTTACTTTGTCTCCAAACCGCTCAACCTGAGCTGTCCCTCTGATATACTCATTTCTAATCTTGTTCCTCCTAGTCACTCCCGATGAAAATCTTAGCATCTTCAACTCTGCCACCTCCAGCTCCACCTCCTGTCTTTTTGTCAGCGCCACCGTCTCCAAACCATACATCATAGTAGGTCTCACCACAGTCTTGTAAATGTTCCCTTACACTCTTGCTGCTACCCTTCTGTCACAAATCACCCCTGACACTAGGGCTGTCACGGTGGAGGAATTTCCCCCGTGGTGAAGGTGGATAGCTCAACACCGTGATATGTGGTATTATTGCATATGTTTCTAGGACCCTGTGGTCTTGTAATTTAAACAGGATTCGTAACTTATGTGGCAAACGATGGAAGCTGTAAGAAACTCGCTGCAGCTCCGCTCTCAACTTTATTTGGGTGTGTGACAATTGTGAGGAGCTCCAGCCTTTCTACAGGCATGTAGGGATGTAACGATATTGACGTTATCGTGATACCGCGGTAGTAAAAGTGTCTCGATACCGTCGTGGTCGTGTTACGATATTAAGAGGGCGGGTATCTGTCAAAAAACAACAAGAAATAAGCAGGCTCCCACGCAACAAAGCATTGTAAACTACACAGACCATGATCCTTTGCGCTGCGTCATGACAGGAACTGTTGTTGAGCCAATAGGAGTGCATGCTGCACGCTGTCCACACAACAAACATGGCGGCGGACAGCAGCGGACAAAGTTCGGCTCACGTAAATACTGAAGAAAACACCCTCGAAGTTGAGATTGTGCAAGCCCCAGCAACTTTTAAATCAGATGTGTGGAGGCATTTTGGTTTTGCCGTGTCTAAAAACACTAAAGGAGAGAGGGTGGCGGACAGACAATGGACCATGTGCGCACCGCCGCACTAGAGTGTGGTGGTGGTGACTGGCAAAAACAGATTTAATGGCAGTTTTTGGTTATCATCATCACAAACACAATATTATGAGCTATTTTACAATACCGTGAGCCTCTCCACAATATCGCAACAAATATCGTACCGTGAGATCAATATCGAAATCGTACCGTAGCATGAGATTTTGATATTGTTACATCCCTACAGGCATGAAACGCTGATTCTGTTAAAAAACGATCATTTTCATAAAACAGTGGCGGGAACTCCACTATTTCAACTACAGGGTTTGTGGACTGGAGACTGCAGCAACATTCAGCCTATTTTAACAGGACAGCATCTCTACAGGACCCTGCCTGACTCTTGTCTCCGTGATTTTTGGCTTTTTGCCGCTGTCCGAAAAATCACGTTCAAATAAGCAATGCCCTACGCCGTAGTTGTTTGGCTTTTGGAGCTCAATTGTCAGGATCATAAACACTCAGAAGAGAATCCCCCGCTTTGTGCCCTTTCAATGCCCACTGTCATGGCTATATTTAACAAAAAGTCCCTCTGGAGAGTGCTCCACATGGTGCTGGCGGTGGCAGCACCCAGTGCTGTGGAAGCTTCCACAGTATCAGGTGCAAACATGCTGTTGGCAATAAAAATACACTTAACATTTAACAATTTATTTAATAATCAATAGGGGCACATAAGTGAACAACAACATTTAGCTACACACACACCAAAAAGTGAACACTGCATGTACGGATCCCCGTATTAAGTGATGGCAATGGTCTTGACTGCTGGTGAAGTTTACAGTTTTATTTTCTTATTTCAACACTGTACACATCAAGTAAAACACAAACTACAACCACCGTAAGAGCTTGTGTCTCATTATGGGTCCATAAACCAATTAACGTTAGTGTTTGTAGCTCGACTGTCTTCAAGTGCTGGAGCCTTACTGACAATTCCCCAGACAGGCACAGGAAGCAAAAACAAAACCACCATTAACAAAATAAAAGCCTGTTTTTTACTTCAGTGCATAGGATGGCAAAAGGCCGCTGTACTTTGTAAAATTAACTACTAATAGGAAAACATTTATGCAACTTAGCGTAGATCAAAAATACATTATCTCAGAAGTGTTGATCAAGCAATTAACCTAAAATAATAAACTTTTCAGGGGGGTTACACACCACGGTTGCTCATTATCCTCCGCTGTAGGCTTGTCCATAGCACGGTACTACATAATTGCGGTTATCACAACAGCCCTACCTAGCACTCGTCTCCACCCACTCCACCCTGCCTGCACTCTCTTCTTCATCTCTTGTGTATTTTCCATTGCTTTGGATGGCTGACCCCAGGTATTTAAGCTAATCTACTTTCACTACCTCTGCTCCTTCCATCTTCAACGTTACACCTGCCTCCCTCTCATTCACACTCATGTATTCTGTCTTGCTTCTACTGACTTTCATTCCTCTTCTCTCCAGACCACACCGCTACCTCTCCAGGTTTCTCTTCCACCTGCTCCCTACTAGGGCTAAAATGATTAGTCAACACTGTCGATAATGTCGGCAATAAAAATTTGTCAGCAAATATTTTTATTGTTGACAAATCATTTAATTATAAAGTTTATATGCTTGGCGCGGTAATGTTCAGCTGTAACTGCAATGCACGACCAGAACTGCTGCGGGAAGTAGCACCTCTGTTGTCCGGCATGCGTGAACAATTTCCAGCGAAGAAGAAGAGGAGCACAGTATGGCAAAGATAAAGGATAAGCCAGTTGAAGTGGATCAAAAAAAAAAAAAAGCTGACCCAAACTTTCTGTTGTTTGGGAACATTTTACAGAAGACAAAAAAACAAGTAAAATGCAGACTTTGCCAGGCAGACCTCTCTTACCACGGCAGCACTACAGTGACGCATGAGCATCTGAAACGACAGCTTGTCAGGGTGTGAGTTGAGCATTCTGTATTTTTAATTCTATTTTCCTGTTTTTGGCTTCGAGTCAACTCCCACCTTTAGTTCTCCTTTTGAGTTTCTGTATTTGTTTTTCAGTGTTATTATTATGTCTTTGGTTTTGCTATTCCTGTTCCTGCCTTAATGTGTTTTTGTCATCCTTTGTATTTTACCTGTATCTCGTCTTTAATTCATTTGGATCATCATGTTCGTTTGTGCTTTTATTTTGACAGTGTCCTTTGTTCACTTAAGTTTTTCTCCTAGCTTAGTTTTGCGGTTGTCCACAGCTGTCTGTTGTTTCAGTTAATTATCCTTGCTCCTGGGTTTTGATTTTCCACAGCTGTTTATTATGTCTTGTCCTATTTAAGGGGATGACGCGCCGTAGTTAGGCGCGACGTCCTATTTTGTCATGCTGGTGTGGACCGCACGCTTCTGCCTCTCCGTTACCCTGCCGTTGTCTGTAAGTGTTTGTACCTGCTTCCTGTGAAGTTATTCTTTGAGTTGAAATGAAATCTTGCAAACCCCAGTCCAGCGTTTGAGTCTGAATACTGCCCTGGAGGTGCTCACCTTATGACAGCACCCGGGAGACACGACATTACTGTCTGCTTGGTAAGTTTTAGCGAGTGAAGAAAGTTAGCACCGCTTATTTTCAATGGCCAACTGTTTCAAGCTTTAGAAAAATGACAATACTGTTAGTACATGCTGCTAATGTTAGCTTACCTGTTTGACAATCAGCTCTCGGCTCTGGCTAACGTGATGAATGCAGTAAATGACTGAATTACAGAAGTTGCTATCCGTTTTTCATTTCTGTAAATATTAGCCCTCATTCTGAATATTAGTTACACGGTTACACTGTGTCCAGCTGAGACAAAATGGCATTTAAATGCGTCCTGCCTGGTATGTCCACAAAACCTGGTGTTGAGGAGACGGACGAAGAGGTTGCACCGAACACTGCTTTATCATATATTAAGAGCACACTACACACAACGCCGTGGCAGAACCGTCCAGGGCCAAAAGAGACAGCCCTAATGGCAGACGCCCCGTATATAGGGTGGTGTGATGACACAATATTAAGGCGGTGTCATCATACCACACTTCAGCATAAAACCCTACATAACAGCCCCCCCTTCACAAGGTCCAAAACCACTCACTCAAATCGAACCCACCCTAATTTGGAAGCCCAATCACACCCTAAGCTAAAACAACCTAAGGCCTAACACATTCACATAAACCAAACCTAAAACTACCACACGGACGGCACGACACAATGGCTTATTCTGCCACTGGATACACTACAAGTCTTTTATTCAAACTAAAAATTTGCCGTGTTCCTAAGCTAAACGTACAGAACATTAAACAGAACGATAAACATAAGAAGCTGTCACAGCATCGTCACTTGGGGGGAAAAAGGTGGAACCGGCATGGGGGAAAACAGTTCAGTCAGAGGACTCTGAGGCGGCTGAAGCAGGCCCACACCACCCCACCCCCCCCGGAGTTTTGAAACGGGCCTGTTGTGGCCTCCACCCAGGAGCTTTTGGATCCCCAGGGCCAATCTTCATGACGCTGGGGCCTGAGTCCCATACTGCGGCAGCCCCCGCCATCTGGAGCCGCCGCCCACACGCACCACAGTTCGTTCATGTGCCACACTGAACCGTCCGTCAGCCGAAGATACGATGTTCCCAGCTTTGCCACACTCCTCAGCGGCGCCCGCTATTTCACCCGCTGCAGTCCGATAAGTCGCTGTCCCGGCCTCCCGCCAGCACAGACCCTAACACAGACCCTGACTTGTAACGGTGCTTTACCTGGTTCGATGTGCTGCCATGCGCTCGCCAGCTCTTTGCTCTCCTTCGGTTGGTCTGGCGCCTTCATTTCACTGTGGCAGTCACTATTATTGCAGTGGACCCCTCACCCGCTGCTGGCTGAAACTCGACCTGAGCACTGAAGGTGTCCAGTGCCTTCCCGGTGTTGTTCGCCAGAACGGACCCTCCACCCGCCTACTCAGTCGCTCCCACTGCAGCCGGCCGAGCGCGGGCACTGAAGCCATCCAGTTCCTCCACTAAGCCGTCCGAAGCGCTCTGCTGTGCTGCGCCGTGTGCTGCACCCCAGACAGACCTAATGGCAGACGCCCCGTATATAGGGAGGTGTGATGACGCCGCCTTCATCACACTTCAGCATAAAACCACACGTAACACTGCCCACGGGAGATGGAACGTTAAGAGGTATTAAACAGCGGGTGAGGTAAAATACGCACTAGACTAGAGCCCCAACAGGAAGCAGAAATGGTGGACATGAGAAAAATAAACACAATTAGTCGACTAGTTGAAAAAAAATTGTTATTAGCCCTGCTCCCTACTCTCGCTACAGATCCCAATGCCATCTGCAAACATCATGGTCCACAGAGACTCCTGCCTGACCTCATCTGTCAGCCTGTCCATCACCATGGCAAACAACAAGGGGCTCAGAGCTGATCCCTGATGTAACCCCACCCCCACCTTGAACCCATCCATCACTCCTACAGCACACCTCACCACTGTCTCGCTGTCCTCATACATGTCCTGCACCACCCTCACATACTTCTCTGCCAGTCCTGACTTTCTCATACAGTACCACACTTCCTCTCTTGGCACCCTATCATCTGCTTTCTCTCAATCCACAAAGGCACAGTGCAACTCCTTCTGACCTTCTCTATACTTCTCCATCAGCAGTCTTAGAGCAAACACTGCATCTGTAGTCCTCTTTCTTGGCAGGAAACCGTACTGCTGCTCACTGATTGTCACCTCTCCTCTTAACCTGGCTTCAACAACTCTTTCCCATATCTTCATAGTGTGGCTGATCTGCTTTATGCCTCTGTAGTTACTACAGCTCTGAGCATCACCTTTGTTCTTGAAAACTGGTACCAAAACACTTCTTCTCCACTCCTCAGGCATCAGGACAACATTATCATCTACATCAGGGATGGGCAACTGGGGGCCCCCTCATCCACTGTGGCGTGCCAGTCCATTTCCAAAAATCAATTTATTTATTTATATCACATTTGGAGCCGCATTCCTAAATGCAATTATAGAGTCCAGCAGCAAAGGGAGTTCTAATCAAAACCTAGCGCCACTCTCTGCAAGTGATAGAGCAAGAGATGGAGCCACTAGCGGGAGCGGCAGTGTGCACTGGAGTGTTGTCAGGTATGTTTTGCATGGTAAGACCGCATTAATAAGCTGTAAACAGCACTAAATGTACAAAGTAGGCTGCTTTTAAACTAGAATAAATTGCACAGCTGAGGAGCTGCAGCATTTATTCTTCTTTGGCAGGTGAAGCCCATGTCGGCAATAAAATTTCAGCGACTGGTCGTTGTAATCTGCTGATTTTTTTTTTTTTTTTTGTTCATTTATACCAGTGGTTCTTAAACTTCTTTTTTTTAAATTCCCCATTTTGGGGAGCCAGACATTACCAAGCCCACACAGCTATTTCTCTGCCCCCCCCCACACCCACAATGAATCCATGACCAAGCAAAGCCTTGTCATATTTCCTTTTCTTCTTGGCTTTTTTTTTGTTAATTATAATCTGGAATTTCTCTTTGCTCATCATTTTGATGGAGAGAGTTTTTAAAATTAGGTCATGATATAAATTTATCCATCCATCCATCTATCTTCTATTGCAGAGCTATTAAATTACAAAATCAGTTGGGCTACAATGTGAAATCAAGACATAACTGCACCACACATGTTCAGCAATCTGTTGAATGACAAATTTCAAACCAACACAGATCACTGTGATGAAAAATATGCACTTTTTATTCACCGTCTTTGTTTTAAATGTGTGCTTGGCACATGACAACGGCACATCAAAAGTGCATAAAAAAAAACTAAGTGCTGGTGCTGAGCAGAATTTGAAGTAGTAGAAATATTTTTTCTCTCGAACAACAATTAAATAAATAGAATTAAAAAATTCTGTAAATAACCATTTTGGTCACATCCTACTCAGGCATATCTCAAAGTGGATAAAAACTCAATGTGCACTGTTAGGAGCATTAACATTTGTTTCCCTTTTGAAATCAAATATACTACATCCAGGTCAAAACCGACCTTGGCACATCACAAAGTGCATTTAGCTGAATAAAAAAATGAACTGTCAAACACTTCAGTGCACAAACCCCCCAAGAAAAGATTGATAACATTAACAAACATTGCACATCCACTATTGTGGTTTGTTTTGTTTAAAATCACCACGTGTGAGTAGGAACCTCAGGGTACATGCTGGACAGATCACCAGTCCATTGCATAACTTTATCAGTAATTTTAATTCTAATATGATAAAACACAGTAGCTTTTATTTTCAACTGCATTTTCAGCTTTAATTGTGAAACTTTTAACTTTGCAGGAAATACCTCCCCGGTAGGTTTACATGTAAATCTGGCCCCCAGGAACTGAGTAAAAAATATTGTGGCCCTCACTACCACCAAAGTTGCCCATCCCTGCTCTACATTATCGATTCTAACGCATACGTCCACTCATTGCTAAATTACTGGTGAACCTGATTTTCTACAAGCAGCACCATCAGTGTATTAGCATTTGAAGCTAAGCAGAAGAGGAGAACATGGAGGTGTTTGACCTTTGCCCTTCGTGTGGAGCAGAACGTGCTGTTCAAATGAGGCATCTCTGGAGTTAGCGAAACACTCCGCTGACAGCTGTGGGAACCTTTCCTGCAGGTATGTCTGTTTCTCAGAAGAACCTAACGTGTGTGAGAAAGATCCATCAAAACATGTTTAAATATCAATCATCATGTCTAACTCACTAAACCACATCGTCGTTCTTCCAATAAGATCTGAACTCTGTCTCACTTATGTACTTACCAACCGTAGTGAAGACTCTGCACTTCCTGCTGAGCGCTATAGTGATGGCGGCCTGGCCAACACCGCCCGATCCCGAGTGAATGAGGATGGTCTCTCCGGGGCGCAGCCTGCCACGCACCACCAGAGAGTAGTAAGCTGTAGCGTAGACCACGGGCACAGAGGCTGCTTCTTCTAGAGTCCTGCAGACACAGATTTAACGGTTCCTGATTCTGCTGTCAGAGAACTCTTGAACAAACCCAGGTCAGAAACCGTGGTGGGTTGGGGCTACACTCAAACCTACAGACTGTGGTACTGCTAAAGTTCTGTTTCATGGCATCGCTGGAGATTCTAACACAGAACCCTGAGTTTGAAGTAACAATGCTAGCTTAAAAACTGCACCACTGACCAGTTAAGAGGAACGTCCCACAGAAACCGCCGGTCAGCGTCCACAACTGTCGCCAGGCCCTTACCGGGCAGCAGCCCCATCACACGCTGACCAGCTGGGTCACGACCAGAGAACTCCATACCCAGCAGGCACTGCTGCAGAGCCTGGTCTCCTGTAATATGTATGAAGAAGGTCAGCCATCTAAGCGCGCTGTTCAACCCCAAATGTTGGGCGTCTCCTACAACCGGTTTACCTGGAATAGCTTCTGGGGGCAGTTTACCCGTCGCTAGCATCACGTCTCTAAAGTTGAGCGAGCTGTAGTAGACGTGGCACAGCTGCACACCACCATCACTGGATACAAAGTTGCAAAGAGGAGAAGCAATCCAGCGCAGAGAGGAGAGGTCACCTCGAGTCAGCACATTGACGTAGGCGGCTTCTGTTGGCTCTTCATTCTGATCTGAAAACCACAGACATGAGTCAGTGCTGCTGCAGGGGTCCACATCATTAACAGTGACTGACATCGTTAATGCTGGCCCACATCGTTAATGCTGACCCACATCGTTAATGGCTGCCTAATGAACAGTTTAGAAGAACTAAGAAGCTTTACGTCACATCAGAAAAAATCCCACATAGAAGCTTTGTTAAAGCCTAAGCTGAGCTGAACTTCAGGTTTTCTGTCGTTTGTTATCAGACACATCTATGATTAATGAGGATCAGGTCATATTCAGTCATTTGTTCCAATGAGAACCTTGTACAGAACCACTTAACCTTTCCAGGTCATGAGTGACAGGAGCCAATAGGCTGCAGAATCACTTTAAAACTCAGTTATCTGTTACACAGTAATTGTCATCTCCATGAGCTTCAGTCATGGGTGTAAACAGAGCTGAACATCCATGATGTGCACGTTAGATGGTGAAACACACCAGTGCATTCACACACACATGACTCAAAAGTTTAGAGCAGCCTCTGGTTAACATCAGGTCCTGAAGCTTCTGAAGATGTTCTAACTGGACTGGGACACACTGCAATTGTGTTCTCACCCGTTTAAAACCCCACCAGTCCAAAGACGTGCACAGGTATGGGCTACTGTTATCCGGGCAGCAGCCCATTTGCTCTTTGCTGAGCTGCAAAATAAATTAGGACTTACTTTTTCCTTATAAATGTGTCACTTTACAGCAGTAAATCTGTGGTTTTTTTCATGTAACTTTGAGACTTTATTCTTATATCTGCACTGCATTGTAATCAGTCTGGAAATTTTCCTTTAGGTCGCAAGCTTTTCTTGCAAATTTGCAAATTTTTTTCTAGAAATTTTGCAGCTTTTTCTTGTAATTTTGCAACTTTATTCTGAAAAATTTGCAACTTTTTTCTTGTAGATGTGCCACTATTTTTGTGGTATATTTGAACTTTTCTCCTAACACATTTGTAAGTTTTTCCCCATAAATGTGTAGCATTTTTTCTGACAAATGTGCAACTTTTTTCCTGATAGATTTACTAGATAGACGAGTCTTTGGAGGACTTCTCTGTCCTCCTGCAGCTGCCAGATCTGCAGACACTAACAACTCACCACTGAGTTATTATATTTTCCTCACCAATTTAGTGCATTTTGAAAATGTACTTCTTTTATAAAATACATTTTAAGAGAACGTAATTACCCATACATGACTCATTTTCTCATGAATTTGAAATTTTTCTCACAAATTTGTAAATTTGATCTTATAAATTCACATTTTTTTTCCCTGTAATTTTGCCTTTGTTTCACGTTAGAGCAACAGCTTGTCCGAATATTTGTGCACGCCCGTGTTAGTCTATATTATTTTAAAACAGCATCACTAGATCACCCATGTCACTTCATAATAAACAGTTTTATTCTTCTCTACTTTTGGTTGCCCATCCTGTCCCACCTACTTTCTGATTGGTTCACGTAAAGACGATCATCCTACAGGCAGTATATGATCACAGTTAACTATACTGGCTATAGTGGAGCCCCAACAGTAATCAGAACACTGAGATACCAGGAGTGATGAGCTGGTGCCGAAACGTTCCCCACTGTCCGTCCCTGAACACGTTCATCACCAACTCCATGGTCTGATGGTCCTTCGGGAGGTCTGGTGCTGCTGAAGACTCGTTCAGGTTGGAGACAAATGCACAGCTGGAGAGAAAAACAAAGAATAGATTGCATTCAGTTTATTGATTTGTTACAGCAACGAGTCACAGATCCCACATATCACTGCTGTCACATTTACAAGAAATACAATCTTCTGTCTTTTGAAAATTATAAAACTCTCACATCTGCCTGTTCAATCTATAAAATAATAAATGGCTATGCACCCCCCCCCCCCCGGAAAATACGTTAAACTGAGGACTTTCACCAGTACAACCACCAGAGCAATCACTAGAGGAGACCGTGAGGTCCCCCACAGATGCACCACATTTGCTCAATCTGTGCTATGAGTGAGGGGCACCAAGATCTGGAATAACATTCCACCTGCAATCAGAGAACGGACCACACTAAACACTTTTAAGACTCATTGCAAAAATTGGCTTTTAAACAACCAAAACTGTACCAATAACTAGTGGTTACTCTGCAGCATATGTATATACTGTATATGTGCCATATGTATATATATGCGACAGAAGTTAACCACAGGACACCCATTATTTACAGGATAGAAGTTATCTGCAGGATACAAGTTATCTACGGGACAGAAGTTATCTACAGGACAACCATTATCTACAGCAGAGGATCATGCTTGGTGACCACAGGATCTCATCTCTGTTGTTTGCAGATGATGTCCTGCTGGCTTCATCCAGCAAAGACTTACAGGTCTTACTGGGACAGTTTGCTGCTGAGTGTGAAGCGGCTGGGATGAGAATCAGTACCTCCAAGTCCGAGTCCATGGTCCTCAGCCAGAAAAAGGTGGATTGTCCTCTCCGGATTGGGGACAAGCTCCTGCCCCAAGTGGAGGAGTTTAAGTATCTTGGGGTCTTATTCACGAGTCAGGGGAGAATGGAGCGAGAGATTGACAGATGGATTAGTGCAGCATCTGCAATTATGCGGATGTTGTACTGGTCTGTTGTGGTGAAGAGGGAGCTGAGTTCTAAGGCAAAACTGTCGACTTACCAGTCAATCTACGTTCCTATCCTCACCTTGTATGGTCATGAGCTTTGGGTAATGATAGAAAGAACAAGATCACAGATAAAAGCGGCTGAAATGAGCTTTCCTCGTAGGATTGCTGGACTCACCCTCAGAGATGAGGTAAGGAGCTCAGTCATCTGGGAGAGGCTCATTGTAGAACCGCTGCTCCTCCACATTGAAAGGAGCCAGTTGAGGTGGTATGGGCATTTGATTAGGATGCCTCCTGGATGCCTCCCACTTGAGGTCTTTCGGGCACGTCCCTCAGAGAGGAGACCCCGGGGCAGACCCAGGACTCGGTGAAGAGACTATGTCTCCCAGCTGGTCTGGGAACACCTTGGTATCCTCTCTGAAGAGCTGGAGCAGTTGGTGGGGGAGAGGGAAGTCTGGGCTTCTCTGCTTGAACTGCTGCCTCCGCGACCCGGACCTCCGGAAAAGCGGTAGAAGATGGATGGATGGATGGATGAACCATACATATTTTCTTTCACAGTGGCAGCAGCATCTTCGTGGAAAAGGAGTGAAAACCTGGAAGTCAAACAGCAGAAATGGACTCTATATTTGAAGAGAAACTTTGTGAAAAAGGCTGCCGTTTCTTCATTGGTGAAAATCCTGGCGCATCAGCGCCTTGGCGCTACCTATCGGGCAGGAATGAAACTAACAAATAATGGTTGTGTGCATGTGTCAACCGCTCGGCCTGGGTAGATGAAAAAAGTGAGCATGAACAGTGCCACGTGCATGCCAGGCTCATCCAAAGCATACACGGACCAAGGCGGACTAGAGGGGAAATGCAGCATGGAGCAGGCTTTACAAGGAAGAGCGTCTCGCTAAGCATGACTGTCCGACAGAAACATGAGTTTATTAAAGTACTTTAAATGTGGAAAAAATCAGAAGAGGTATGTGAGCACTGGAGGCGTTTATCATGGTTTTACCCCCTGGAAATGGGAGCAATAACAGAAGAGTCGCTTAGCTAAGAGATATGGTTAGAATTCATATGCAGCCAGTTTCATATGAAGGGAAAGGCAAGGGGGACTACTGAAGTGCTGAGGATATATTTCACCAGCCACTACAATATTAAGCTATGTTCCCTATTATGTACCTGGCAAGTTAAGATGACCGAAACTCACCAAGTCAGTAACTTTAATCAGTCAGCAGCCTTCAGACAAACGAAATGTGCCAACATTTGGATTTCAAAAATAAGGGAGGTTTTTTTGCCGTCTTGGTGGTGAGGAGATTTCTAAAAGAAAACTATAAATATATAGAAATATTATAACAGAAATAACGGCATCCTTGGTCATTTAAGTTGATTTAAATCATTAAATACAATTTTATTAATATTTTTTCTTTGTAATGAGAGTTAAATTATTGTTCTGTTTTGACTCTTCTGTTCTACCTCTTGTGATTTCCTCTTGGAAAATCACAAATTTGAGGAAAATGGTTTCAAATTTAGATAAATTTACAGAGAAAAGTAGAAAACTATAAGAAAATTTTTATAAATTTTTGAGAAAAACCTCAAACCTTCAAGACTGAAGTCATTACTCAAGTTTTAAGTGGCTGCTCTTTGTACCTTTAATTAGAAATTTTTGGTTGTCTCCTTTTATTAATGTCAAAGCACTGCTTTTACATGAGTAGAATTTCTGGTTACTATACCCACCTCTGAACATATACTGTAATTAAAGTATGCATGAGTATATTACTATTATGAATGTTTTTTTTCCTTCCCTTTCCTACTTTTTCCTCAATGGAAAAAAACACCAGAATAAAAATACAAAAAACAAACGTATTCTTCTCATTTATGTAAACCATGACCAAAAAAAAAAAAAAATCCTGCAGGACAAAACATGACCCTTGATATTTTCTAACCTGTTTGTATTCCACCATTGACGGACAGAGAAGGTGAATTAGATGTAGCTCAGAGAGGGAAAGATGAGACAGAAGAGAGGAGCCAAGGAGAGGAAAGTGTTCAGGCAGAGGGTCCAGGAGAGGTGAGAGCAGAGGGAGGAGAGAAGGGTGACACCAGTAAAAAGTCCAAACGCAGGATGTCTGGGTGGGACCCCAACTGGCCCAATATTCCAATATTCAAGCCTTGGTTGTACAGTACTTCAAATGGTAAGTTGCATTATGCAATATTACTGTGAAAAAAAAAAAAAAAAATAAAAATAGTGTAAAATTAGCACATTCTGATTACAAGCGTGTCATGTGTCCCCCCGCCCCCGAAAAATATGTTGCCACCGCGCCAAGGTCTTTAAGCCAGAGGAAACACTGCACTCCCACTATCTCTGGAGGTGACTGATACATAAGAAAACGTGCACACAATTTGACTGACAGCTCAATCAGTGCGTCCTCCATGTCGGATGGCAGGTGACTTGTGGCCATTACAGTGAATGGTGATCTTATCCAGTTCTATTTTTCCAGAGTTGCTTCCTCAGGGAGAAACCTGTTAAAGTGTTCCAGGAGGGCTTGAAGGTGGGTAGTGATGGACTTCTTCACAGTGTTAACACTCAGATTATTTTCCTCCATGAACTCCAGCTCAGGAAACATCAATCCTTTCCATCTCAAATTGTGCATTCCAGCGATCCACTTTCCTTTTGAATGCGTGGATTTTATCATTCGACGACATGATTCTTGTGTTTTCACCTTGCAATGACATGTTAAGTCAGTTCAGTCTGTCAAATATGCAGGACAAATATGCTAGCCTTGTTACCAGTCAGGGTCAGTCAGGTGGTCAGCGAGCTGGGACCTGTTCAACAGAAATAAGCGGACCTCATCCCGCAGTTCATACAGGCAGCTGAGGATATTTCCTGGCGAAAGCCACCTGACCTCTGTGGAACAGCAGGCCCTGATGCTCCCATCCCAGTTCATTGCAGAGAGCAGCGAACAGCCTGGTGATGAGTGGGTGGGATTTTATGTAGTTGACAATTTTTATGGCAGTCTCAAGAACACTCTTCAGATCTGGGTCGAGCGTTTTACTCGCAAGAGCTTTTTTGTGAATAATGCAGTACATAAGGTTTACGTGAGGTGCTGCTGGTAAGACTCTTAATCCTTTCCGTTTCCCAGCATTGCTGCAGCACCGTCTGTCCACACACCGATGCACTCATCCCAAGACAGTCCCTCTTCTTTTAGTTTGCTGTCAAGTTTTGTGAAAACATCCTCACCTGTGCACTTTACATCCAGCGGGGTGCAAAACAGCAGGTCCTCGTTAAGCTTTCCATTAAAACTGTATCTGATGAAAACAAGCAGCTGGGCTGAGTTTGATACATCTGTGGATTCATCTAACTGCAAAGCATATTTCCCTTTCTTCACTCTGTCAGTCAGCTGACACCTTCTGTCCTGGGCCATGTCCGTGATGCGCCGGGATATGGTCCCGTCAGACAGCAGTACTGCTTCCAGCTCCCGCGCCTCTTTATCCCCATGCGTTGTCCGACTCATAGCGATAGCAGCGGGTTTTATTAGGGTTTCTCTGACTGTATGTGGCGCTTTTGTCTGTGCAATTAAAGATGCCACCTTTGAGTTGTGGTAGTGGTTGTTGTTGGATTAGTCATGATTTTCTTTTGGCCTTGCAGTTCTCTCTCCTTTTAGTGGAAAAAATCCGCCGGTTTAGCAGCAGGAGATGAGTGCTTAGTTTTCAAGTGTCTGAGCATTTTTACGGGCTTTAAACTCTGATGTGCAAGCACCTCGGTGCACACTACACATTGGGGATGTTGTACTTCACTGATAACAGTGCATGAATCCATACTGAATATATTCCTCTCGATACTTGTGACACTTGGAGGAAGGCTGGTCCGACTGATTATGGAGCCTTGTACGGTGCTGTCCTCCTCCTCCCCCCGCACCAGAAGTCAATGGGATTTCTGACAGCATTTCTCCGCTCTCCTCTGCTGCCGTCTCCGCTGGCCTCTCTGCGTTGTCTTTGGTCAGTATTAATCCTAAGTTTAATTTTTAAAAATACTATCCTAGGCTTAAAGCATAGAGTGTTGATTTGAGTCATTTAGACGAAATCTACTGGTGCACACTGACCTGTGTCGTTTACTGTGGTGCAGTTAAAGTGACATGTCATCTGTGTAATCACCTCAAGAGGATTCTGAAAATCATCTCGCAACCCCACTTTGGAACCTCTGATCTACAGAATACAAGTGATCTACAGGACAGAGGTTATCTATGGGACAGAAGTTATCTACAGAACAGAAGTTATCCACAGGACACAGGTTACCTACAGGATAGAAGTAATCTACAGGACAGAGATTACACAACATAAATATAATTTTTTTGTAAGTTGTCTGTGTTTTTTTTCAACTGATTTAAGACAATTTTGCACCGCTGAATCGGAAAATGACATCCGTTTCTCTCGATCAGGTCAGGATTTTATGCCAAGTTGTAAGCAGTTGTACAGTTGTACTATAAATTAAATAGTAGACATTGATAAAGGTAAGTACATGTAAATTGAATGTTATGTCATCATTGTTCAAAATTCAGAGAATTTCAAGACAAAGAATTTTGCATCATATAAAGTGAAAATACCCGTACATGTAAACAAAAACGTAAAAAACATGTGGCCATAGTTAAAAAGTTGACCTGATTGCGCAAAACCAATGAGATTTTTGGATTCAGCACATCAAAGTTGTCCTAAATCAGCTAATAAAACCTTCGACGATAAATTTGGTGTTGACCAGTGTTATCTATAGGACACAAATTTTCTACAGGACACACGTTATCTGTAAGACAGAGAACATCTACAGGATACACATTATCTACCAGACAGAAGTTATCTACAGGTCACAGGTTATTTACGAGATACAGGTTATCTGCAGGATACAGGTTATTTGGCAGACACAGGTTATCTATGGGACACCGGTTATCTACAGGACACACATTGTCTACAGGACAGAAGTTATCTACGGAACAGAGGTTATCTACAGGACACAGGTTATTTCCGGTGCACAGGTTATCTACGGGACAAAAGTTATCTACAAGACACATTAACTACAGGACAGAAGTTATCTATAGGCCAAAAATTATATACAGGACACACATTATCTACAAGAAAGAGGATATCTACAGGACAGAGGTCATCTAAAGGACACGTTATCTACAAGACACAGGTTATTTATGGGACACAGATTATCCCCTCCTGGATCGTCACCTTATCATGGTGGGGGGTTTGTGTGCCCTAGTAATCCCAGGAGCTATGTTGTATGGGGCAATTTGCCTCTGGTAGGGTCACCCAAGATAAACTGGTCCTGGTTGAAGGGCCAGACTAAGAATGATCCAACAGACTCTCATGATGAATGGTATAGGGTTACTGGGGCCCCACCCTGGAACCTGGCCTGGGGGAGGGGCTCGATGGCTAGCGTCTGGTGGCCGGGTTTCTGCCCATGGGATCCGGCCAGGCTCAGCACGAAGGAGTTACATGGGTCTGCCCTCCAGTGGGCTCATCATCTGCAGGAGGGACCATGGGGGTCTGGTGCTATGTGGATCAGGTGGCAGTTGAAGGCGGAGACCTTGGCGGTCTGATCCAAGGCTTCCTAAACTGGCTTTTGGGACGTGGAATGTCACCTCTCTGGTGGGGAAGGAGCCTGAACTGGTGCATGAGGTTGAGAGATATGAGCCAGATATAGTCGGCCTCACCTCAGCACACAGCTCTGGTTCTGGAACCAGTCTCCTGGAGAGGGGCTGGAGCTTGGCCTACTCTGGAGCTGCCCCGGGCGAGAGGCGATGAGCAAGGGTGAGTATTGTTGTACCCCCCTTCCCACCTTGATGCCTCTATATTGGAGTTTTCCCCGGTGGATGAAAGGGTTGTTTCCCTGCATCTTCAGGTTGGGAAACGGGTTCTGACCATCATTTGTGTCTACGCACCAAGTGATGGTTCAGAGTACCCAGCCTTTTTGGAATCTCTGACTGGGGTGTTGGGGGGGTGCTCCTCTTGGAGACTCTATTGTCCTACTGGGGGACTTCAATGCGCATGTGGGCAATGACAGTGAAACCTGGAGGGGGGTGATTGGGAGAAACAGCCTGCCCGATCTGGACCAGAGTGGTGTTCAGTTATTGGACTTCTGTGCTAACCACAGTTTGTCCATAACAAACACCATGTTCAAGAAAAAGGGTGTCCATATGTGCACCTGGCACCAGGATACCAAAGGTCACAGGTTGATGATCGATTTTGTCACTGTGTCATCAGACCTGTGACTGTATGTCTTGGGCACTCGGGTAAAGAGAGGCACAGCGCTGTCAACTGATCACCACTTGGTGGCGAGTTGGATCCGATGGCAGGGGAAGATGCCATTCAGACCTGGTAGACCCAAACATATGGTGAGGGTATGTGCTGGGAACGTCTGGCTGAGGCCTCTGTCTGGGAGGACTTCAGCTCCTCAGTGGCCGGGCCCCAGTTTTGGACGAGATTTGTCCACCTTGTCCACGCCTTTATCACCTCTAGGCTAGACTACTGTAATTCACTTTTATCAGGTTGTCCTAATAAGTCCATAAAGTTTCTCCAACTCATTCAGAATGCAGCTGCACGTATCCTGATGAGAACGGGGAGAAGAGACCACATTACCCCAGTTTTAGCTTCTTTACATTGGCTCCCAATAAAATATAGAATTGAATTCAAGATATTGCTCCTAACTTACAAAGCCCTTAATGGTATGGCTCCTTCTTACCTGCAAGAACTCATCGTTCCCTATCATCAACCAGAGCTCTGCTCTCCCAAAAATCCAAACTACTGGTGGTCCCCAAGGTCTCCAGAAGTAGACTGGGAGGTAGAGCTTTCATTTATCAAGCCCCCCTCCTGTGGAACCATCTTTCCAGTTCAGTTTGGGAGGCAGACACTCTCTCTTTATTCAAGAATAAGTTGAAATCTTTTCTCTTTGATAAGGCCTACAGTTAAAAATGTTGCCGCTGCCAGGCCTTCACTCACATGTGCAGCCTAACCAAGCTTGATACTGGAATGTCTGGCATTGAATACTGTATTTGTTATGTTTGTTTTGAATGTACCTACTGCCAGGCCTCCTACTTTTTACCTCTTTTTTCAATCCAGCCGTTCGAGGCGGATGACCGTACTCAATGAGCTATGGTTCTGCTCGAGTTATCTGCCTGTAAAAGGGAAGTTTTTCCTCGCCTGTGTCGCCACAGTGCTTACTCTGGCCCGGGGGTGGGGACACTCGTCTCCCGGCGCCTGGGGCCCAAGGGCTGGCGTTGGCCCTGCTAGGGTGGGGGTGGGGTGGTGGTGGCAGGCCCAGGGGCGTGGGCCCGCTGCACCGGCCACCTGGCCTCCCTTGGCTGTCACTCCAGGGGCGGACGCCTGGCTTCCCTGGGGCTTGTTGACCTCAGACATTTGTGCTCTGTGGGGGTTGCCAGCGCTGTCTTGCCTGCTCGGGGTTTCTGCTGGGGGTGGGGGGGTGCTGCGACCGGCCACCCTCTTCGTATGTTTCCTGACAAACCACTCGCATGCACACACTTATTTTGCGCGCGCTCTCATATGTATGCACACGGATGCACACGCACAAATGTCTCCCCTTTAACAGGTGCGAATACCAGACTCATGTTGAGACCTCTTCAGTGGAAGAAGCAGTCTGTCTTCTGTTTGTTTTAGTTGTTGGTTTGTTTGTCTTTTTTTGTCTGTTCTTCTCCCTTTTCTTTCCCCCTCCACACACTTCCTTTTCCCATTCCCCATCCTGTTGGGTCCTTCATGAGTAAAATAATTTAAATAAAGTATTAAAAGTTATTACAGGAGTTTACAACAATATACAGTACATAGATAGGTACTGTATAAAGCTCCTTTTGGCAAAGTGAATCTGCTTTTGCACAGTAAGGTAGCAGATTTCTGTTCTGCTCACCTAGCTGCCTGACAGGACAAGGGGAAAAAAAAACTGAGGCAAGTGAGGCCTGCAGTTCTTTGGATGTTGTTGTGGGGTCTTTTGTGACCTCTTGGATGAGTCATCGCTGCGCTCTTGGGGTAATTTTGGTCAGCTGGTCACTCCTGTGAAGGTTCATCACTGTTCCATGTTTTTGCCATTTGTGGATAATGGCTCTCACTGTGGTTCACTGGAGTCCCAAAGCTTTAGAATTGGCAAATTTCCAAAACCCTGACTACTCAGAGTTGGGACCAGGAAGCAGAGTCGCAGTCTTACACGCCTCTCTGCAGCTCCTCTTCATCCGCCACCCCTCAGCTTAGCCCCCGTCTTCCCCATCAGAGAATCGTTGTCTGCTCCCTCCAAAGTAAATAAAAATATCATGCATAAGCATCCCAAAGTGATAAAGCAAAACATTGGTAAAACTCAAATTAAACATAAAGCCTCTAAATTGAATGATTTGGCCTCTGTTCCTCCTAATAATTTAAAAATTAAATGTGGTTTACTAAATATTAGGTCTCTAACTCCCAAGTCTCTGTTAGTCCATGATCTGTTAATTGATCATCAGATTGATTTAATTTCCCTTACAGAGACTTGGTTAGGGCAAGAGGATTATGTTGGTTTAAATGAATCAACTCCCTCTGGTTATTTAAACTGTCAAAATCCCAGAAGTTCTGGTCGTGGAGGAGGAGTAGCAACAATTTACCATTCCAAATTACTAGTTAATGTAAAGCAAAAAACATGTTATAATTCCTTTGAGGGCCTGGTCCTCAGTATTGGGCACTTTAGCAATTTTAGGTTAAACCCAATTTTATTTGCCATAGTTTATCGTCCCCCATCAACCTACTCAGAATTTTTATCCGAATTTGCTGATTTCTTAGCTGATTTAGTGCTGAAATCTGATAGAATAATTATAGTAGGGGACTTTAATATACATGTGGATGTAGATAGTGACTGCCTTAATGTGGCATTTAATTCAATATTAGACTCGATTGGGTTTTCTCAGAAAGTAGGAAATTCTACTCATTACCTCCACCATACATTGGACCTTGTTCTGACATATGGCATAGAAATAGAAAATCTTGTAGTGTCTCCTCATAACCCTGTACTGTCAGACCATTGTCTG
This sequence comes from Pholidichthys leucotaenia, assembly GCA_020510985.1. Taxonomy (NCBI): domain Eukaryota; kingdom Metazoa; phylum Chordata; class Actinopteri; order Cichliformes; family Pholidichthyidae; genus Pholidichthys; species Pholidichthys leucotaenia. The sequence goes on along the minus strand of CM035836.1, from coordinate 491,519,765 downwards.
TTAACCTTTGATTTTACCATTTCTGACTATTTGGCTCCTAAAGAAAAATATTATTACAGTAGATGCCTCTCAGATGATGCTGTTTCCAAATTTATGCAGATTGTTTCCTCTATGCCATGTGTCAACACAACGGAAATAAGCTATAGACAGCTTGCTCCTTCTGTAATTGATAACATGGTGGATAGTGTTTCAGCTTCTCTGCATCAGGCTCTAGACTTGGTGGCCCCCTTAAAAAAGAAAAAGTCTAATCAGAGATTTCTAACTCCTTGGTTCAACACAGAAACTCGTAGCTTAAAACAGAAGACTCGTCAATTAGAAAGAAAATGGCGCTCTACTCATTTAGATGAAATCTATTTAGCTTGGAGAAATCATCTTTTAATTTATAAAAAATCTCTTAGAAAAGCTAGAACAAGTTATTACTCTGCATTAATAGAAGAGAACAAGAATAATCCCAGGTTTCTTTTCAGTACTGTAGCCAGGTTGACAAAGAGTCAGGACTCTGTCAATCCTAGCATTCCCTTAGAGCTTACTAGTCAGGACTTTATGAACTTTTTCAATAATAAAATTTCATCCATCAGAGATAAAATTAATCAGATTCTTCCCACAGTTAACTTAAATACTGTAACTACTACAACTCCTTCTTTTGATGTCTGTCATGATGAGTTTACTCCAATCGACCTTTGTGAGTTAGACAAAATAGTTTCCTCATCCAAACCTTCAACTTGTCTTTTAGACCTTATTCCTACTAAGTTATTTAAAGAAGTCTTCCCACTTATTGGTAGCTTTATCCATCCATCCATCCATCTTCTACCGCTTTTCCGGAGGTCCGGGTCGCGGAGGCAGCAGTTCAAGCAGAGAAGCCCAGACTTCCCTCTCCCCAGCCACCTGCTCCAGCTCTTCAGAGGGGATACCAAGGCGTTCCCAGACTAGCTGGGAGACATAGTCTCTCCACCGAGTCCTGGGTCTGCCCCGGGGTCTCCTCCCAGTGGGACGTGCCTGAAACACCTCAAGTGGGAGGCGTCCAGGAGGCATCCTAATCAGATGCCCATACCACCTCAACTGACTCCTTTCAATGTGGAGGAGCAGCGGTTCTACTCTGAGCCTCTCCCGGATGACTGAGCTCCTCACCCTATCTCTGAGGGTGAGTCCAGCAATCCTACGGAGAAAGCTCATTTCAGCCGCTTGTATCCGCGATCTCGTTCTTTCGGTCATTACCCAAAGCTCGTGACCATAGGTGAGAGTAGGAACTCGTGGTAGCTTTATTCTTCATATAATCAATTCTTCATTAACTTTAGGCCATGTACCGCAGGCTTTTAAAACAGCTGTAATTAAACCCTTACTCAAAAAGCCAACACTAGATCCAGGAGCTTTAGCTAACTATAGACCAATCTCTAATCTCCCTTTCATTTCAAAAATCTTAGAAAGAGTTGTTGCTACGCAATTATTTGACCACCTGCAGGGAAATGGTTTACTTGAAGAGTTTCAATCTGGGTTTAGAATCCATCATAGTACTGAAACAGCCTTAGCGAAGGTCACTAACGACCTCCTCATTGCATCTGATAATGGACTAGTTTCTGTACTTGTCCTTTTAGACCTTAGTGCAGCTTTTGATACTATCGATCATAATATTCTACTTGATAGATTAGAACACTATGTTGGACTTAATGGAACTTCGTTGCAGTGGTTTAGATCTTATTTATCTGATAGGTTCCAGTTTGTTCATGTAAATAATGAGTTTTCTTTCAACTCAAAGCTTAGTCATGGAGTTCCACAGGGATCTGTGCTAGGCCCTACTCTTTTTAGTTTATATATGCTTCCGTTAGGCAACATTATTAGAAAGCACTGTATACATTTTCATTGTTATGCAGATGACACACAATTATACCTGTCAATGAAGCCAGATGATAGTAATCAATTAGCCAAGTTAGAAGCCTGTCTTAAGGAAATCAAAGCTTGGATGACTTGTAATTTCCTGCTATTAAATTCAGATAAGACTGAAGTCATTCTTGTTGGTCCAAAAAACCTTAGAAATTCCTTTCCAAATCAAACTTTCAGTTTGGATGCAGTTACTCTTTCTCTTAATAGCTCTGTGAGGAACCTTGGAGTTATTTTTGATCAGGATTTGTCCTTCAATTCACATATTAAATTTGTTTCTAAGACTGCCTTCTATCATTTGCGTAATATTGCCAAGATTAGGAGCATCTTGTCTCAGAGTGATGCTGAGAAACTGATCCACGCTTTTGTTAGCTCGAGATTAGATTATTGTAATTCTTTATTATCAGGTTGTCCTAAAACATCTTTAAAAAGTCTTCAGCTGATCCAAAATGCTGCAGCAAGAGTTTTAACAGGTACTAGAAAGAGAGATCATATCTCTCCGGTTCTGGCCTCCCTTCATTGGCTTCCCATAGAGTTTAGAATTAAGTTTAAAATCCTTCTTCTTACTTACAAAGCTCTAAACAATCAGGCTCCTTTTTATTTAAAAGATCTGATACTACCGTATTATCCTAACAGAGCACTACGCTCCCAAAATGCAGGACTACTTGTAATACCTAGAATCTCCAAAAGTACAATGGGAGGCAGAGCCTTCAGTTATCAAGCTCCTCTCCTGTGGAATCAGCTGCCAATCTGGATTCGGGAGTCAGACTCGATCTCTGTTTTTAAGATTAGGGTTAAAACCTACCTTTTTGATATAGCCTACAATTAGGGAGGGATCATGTGTTTCTGAACCCTCCCTTAGTTATGCTGCTAATAGGTTTAGTCAGCCGGGGGCCCTCCAGTAATGCACTGGGCCTCACTCCTTTCCTCACTCTCTATGAAATATTTTTTTTTTTGCTGGTCATTAACATTTGTTTGTTCTCTCCCATAGATTGAGTCCCCATCGTGCTGTTTGCTCTCTACATGTCTGTTCTTTTCATCTTCTCTGTCCCCTCACCCCCCAGCCAGTCGCAGCAGATGACTGCCCCTCCCTGAGCCTGGTTCTGCTGGAGGTTTCTTCCTGTTAAAAGGGAGTTTTTCCTCTCCACCGTCGCCAAGTGCTTGCTCACAGGGGATCACCTGATTGCTGGGGTCTTTCTGCAACTGTGGGGGTTCCCCCCTACAGTTGATAGTGCTATGAGATGACTGTTGTTGTGAAATGGCGCTATATAAATAAAGTTGAATTGAATTGAATTGAATTGAATTGAATAACCTTTTCCAGACTGATAGATCTCAGTTGCTTTGTTTCTCATTTGTTCCTGAATTTCTTTAGATCACAGCATGATGTCTAGCTTTTGATGATCTTTTGGTCTACTTCCCTTTGTCAGGCAGGAATGATCCAACAGACTCTCATGATGAATGGCATAGGGTTACTGGGGCCCCACCCTGGAACCCGGCCTTCAGGCAGGTCCTGTTTAAGTGATTTCTTGATTGAGAACAGGTGTGGCAGTAATCAGGCCTGGATGTGGCTACAGAAATTGAACTCAGCTTTCCAAAGATGTGATAAACCACAGTTAATTTAGGTTTTAACGAGGGGTGGGGGGGTCACTTTTTCCACACAGGGTCATGTAGGTTTGGGGTTTTTTTTTTACCCTTATTTATAAACACCATTTAAAAACTGCATTTTGTGTTTACTTGTGTTATCTTTGTCTAATATCTAAATTACAGTAGTTTGATGATCTGAAACATTTAAGTGTGACAAACACAAAAAAAATGAGAAATCAGGAAGGGGGCAAACACTTTTTGACACCACTGTATTTACGGGACACAAGTTATCGACAGGACATAAGTTATCTACAGGACACAGGCGACTGGATGTTTTATAGCATGATGTTCTGCCCTCAGTAGTGTGTGTTTATAGAAAGTCAAGAATAGTTCAAAGATTATATTAAATATCATAGTCCTTTTGTAATAATTCATGTTAGAAATAGTAATTTGTGTTAAAAATAATTTCTGTATAGCTAGTAGCGATTTACTTGTGTTTTATATTGAAAGCGCAGCCAGTTGCCGCTATGGTTTATGGGTAGGAGAAGCGGACTTTGTTGAGAGAAGAGAAAAAAAAAGGCAGACGAGCATTAACCTGCCCACGAATTTCTGAAACGTTCCTCCTGTGTGTTATATACCCTTTTTCTACACCCCCGAAAGCAATGGCTTTTCATTCAGGCTTTTCAACGAGCTTCGAGCCACAGTTGTAAGGTACTGTAAGCTGTCTAAGGAGACTGAATAAAGTGAGCAGGACGCTTGGTTTCCTGGCTCGTGAAAAACAAGTTTGGCTTGCTGTTGATCTGCGTTAACATACCCCAGTGTATATAACACGTAGTGATAACAGTACAGTGAAAAGCCAGGTCAGCAGTTGGTGAAGATAAGGTCCACGACACAGCGAGGGACAACACTCAAGAGTAAAAAAAAAAACAAAAAAAACAAAACGTCAGCAGTTGGTGAAGTTAAGATTCACGAGACAGCGATGGACGACACTCAAGAGAAGAGGGCAGAAGAGAAGGCGAACTCTGAAGCCAAATCATCATACAACACTAGCTCCAGCTCCAGACGTTCTAGCTCCAAGTTATCCTAAAAGTCCAATGTAATGGAAGCAGCCATCATGGCGCGAGCCTCTGCTGAAGCTGCGAATGCTAGAGCCTTGTACAGTAAGAAACAAGTAGAAATTAAAAAACAACAAGCAAAGCTAGAACAAGCAAAGCGACAAGCAAAGCTAGAACAAGAACAAGCCAAGCAACAAGCAGAGCTAGAACAAGCAGAGCAACAAGCAGAACAAGAACAAGCAGAGCAACAAGCAAAGCTAGAACTGGATCTAGAGATGCTGGAGATAGAGAAGGAAACAGCGGCCGCCACAGCAAAAGCAGAAGTTCTAGAAGCTGCTGCAGCTGCCGAGCTGGACGAAGGAGAAAGTGTAAGGAGCGCAATTCCATCACAAGTTGTCAGACAGAGCACTATGGAGTATGTGCACCACCAAATCCAGCTAAAGTCACAGGCGCGACCAGCTGAAGAAGAAACACCTCAAGTCGAACCTGCACAAAGGGCGCAATCATTCACTCCGCGGAGACCCGAACAAACTCTCTCTCCACCAACATTCAAGAAAATGTACGTGAAAAATGAATCCATCGACATACCGAGAGACTATGTCAGGCCAAACAGCTACCATGCTTCCCACAATGGTGACCCACCTATGGCAGACTTTGCTAGGTTCCTCGCGCGCAGAGAGCTAATCACAACCGGACTCTAAGATCGATGACACCCCCGAAAACTTTAGAGCATGGCAGTCGTCATTCATAAATGCAACTGAAGACGTTGGTCTCACATATAGCCAGGAGTTAGATCTCCTAGTCAAGTGGCTCGGTAAAGAGTCCTCAGAGCACGTTAAAAGAATCAGAGCTGTCTATGTCACTAACCCCAAAGCTGCTCTCCAATTGTCATGGGACAGGTTAAAGGAATGTTACGCTACGCCAGAAGTAGTAGAAAACGCCTTGTTTAAAAAACTAGATAACTTCCCTCGCCTTACAAACAGAGACAATGTAAAACTCAGGGAACTTGGAGATTTACTCTTAGAGCTGCGGGTCGCTAAAGATGAAGCTTATCTCCCAGGCCTCACCTACCTCGACACACCCCGTGGGGTTAAGCCCATAGTTGAAAAGTTGCCTCCAAATTTACAAGATAAATGGCTGCACGCGGGCTCAAAATACAAACAAAAATATGATGTAACCTTCCCTCCCTTCTCATATTTTGTAAAGTTTGTCCAAGATGAGGCTAAAGCAAGAAATGACCCAAGTTTTGCAACGTGCAGCAGCCAACCCTTCAGCAAAGGTGAGAGACCACCATTCAAACAAACTAGCTACAGAACGCCTCTAAATGTAAACAAAACAGAGGTCGACACAACTGATCCCACTAGTACTAAAGAAGACGATTTAACACGCTACTGTCCAGTCCATAAGAAAATGCATCCTCTAGCCAAATGTAGAGCTTTTCAGAATAAACTGCTACAAGAAAGGCAAAGCATACTCAAAGAACACAAACAATGTTTTCGCTGCTGCTCTCCCACGCACGCAATAAAGAACTGTGACATAAAACTCAAGTGCGAGGAGTGCCAAAGTGAGAGGCATTGCTCTGCTTGCCTGATTCAAGTCAGCAACCCCAGCCAGGAAACCCACGTGAACCAGAGCCTCAGCCCCAAGAAAACACACCACCTGAGGTAACGTCACGGTGCACTGAGATCTGCGGCGAAGGTAATCCTCCACGTTCTTGCTCAAAGGTGTGTCTAGTTCGAGTTTTCCCTAAAGGCCAACCAGAACGCTCCGTTAAGATGTATGCAATCCTTGACGATCAGAGTAATAAATCGCTGGCCCGTCCTGAATTCTTCGAGCTGTTTGGGATCAAAGGCAGCCCTCTGACATACCTCATGAGAACATGTACTGGTTTAACCGAAATGCTTGGCAGGGAAGCAGCGGGGTTCCAAATCGAGCCAGTAGGCGGAGGCCCACGCTTAGACCTCCCTCCTCTCCTTGAATGCAACGAGACAATGTTCAGTAGGGGTGAAATACCTACGCCCGAAGTCGCTCTTGCTCACGCCCACTTAAAACACCTCGCTCCTCTTATTCCCAAGTATGACCCAGATGCTCAGACGGCAATTTTACTGGGAAGAGACATCCTACGAGTCCACAAGGTAAGGCAACAAGTCAACGGACCCCACAATGCTCCCTTTGCTCAACGCCTGGACCTAGGCTGGGTAATTGTGGGGGAGGTGTGCCTTAACGCTCACAAGCCAATCGTCAATGTTTATAAGACGCACATGCTCTCCAATGGACGCCCATCCTTCTTCACTCCTTGTCCTAACAGCATCTATACCAAAGAGAAACCATGCTACGGCAGGGAGCACAAGGACGGCCTCTTCAAACGCAGCTCAAAACCCAACGCAGTGGAAGAAAAGCTTGGGGACAAAGTTTTTGAGTGCACAGAGAACGATAACAAGTGTGCCATGTCCTTCGAAGATGAGACCTTCCTAAAGATAATGGAGGAAGAAGTCCACCAGGATGGAAATAACAACTGGATCGCTCCTCTGCCATTCAAGTTTCCTCGCTTGCCACTCCCAAATAACAGGGACCAAGCATTGTCTAGACTCGGCTCACTAAGACGCAACTTAACGAAAAACCCTCAAATGAAAGACTTGCTCAAGTGCACATGCGCATCCTTGGCCGAGTCCAATCTCAAGCTCCACAAAATCGCCTCGAATACTGTCTCAGTCATGCAAGCCTTCAAGCCAGAAGACCTGGCCACCGGTATCAAAGACTTGAGTCTCGGCGATGACACTCTACCAGCTCAGAGAAGTCTAGGCCTGTGCTGGGACATAAACACCGACTCTTTCACATTCAAGGTTGCTGTCGATGACAAACCCTACACCCGCCGCGGGGTTCTGTCAACGATCAACAGCATCTTCGACCCCTTGGGACTAGCGTCACCAGTGACAATCAAAGGCAGACTCTTGTTACGTGAACTGTCGAATGGTGTCCAAGGTTGGGATGCTCCTCTCCCTCAGGACAAAATGGGCATGTGGGAAACATGGAAAATGTCCCTCCAAGATCTTAGCAGCCTCAAGGTGCCACGCTGCTATGTACCAGCTTCCCTCTCTAAGTCCACTTACACCGAACTGTGTATCTTCTCCGACGCTTTAAGCTGGGCTATTGCGGCAGTAGCATACTTGAAGACAGTCAATGCAGAAGGACAATGCGAAGTCGGATTTGTGCTTAGGAAAGCAAAACTTTCACCACAATCAGAGCCCACGATACCTCGCCTTGAACTTTGTGGGGCAGTTCTAGCGGTTGAGATGGCGGAGCTCATTCTGGACGAACTTGATCACAAACCAAATGCTGTCAAATTCTACTGTGATAGCAAGGTGGTTCTTGGGTACATTTGCAATGATTCAAAGCGCTTCTATGTCTATGTGCATAACCGCGTTCATCGTATACGTCAGTCCACATCCCCTGAACAGTGGCACTACGTCACATCAGAGCAAAACCCAGCTGATCTAGCCACCAGGTCAATACCTGCATCACAGCTCATGGACACTATGTGGTTTAAGGGACCAGACTTCCTTTACAGACCACCTGAATCCGAGACACCTGAATCCTTTGAGTTAATCGAGCCTGAAGTAGGCTCTGAAATCAGAAAAGTCGCTACCTTTTCTACTCACATTCAGAAGAACGGGCTCTCACCAGAATGCTTCCAGCACTTTTCAAGTTGGAACTCATTAGTACGTGCCATTGCATTCCTAATTCACCAAGCTCGTTCTCACTCATCAAGCAACCTGTCAGATCATTCATGCAAGGGCTGGCATCGATGTAGCAAACCACGCACTCCAGAGGAGCTGGATGCTGCCAGTAACCTCATCCTCCAGTCTGTTCAAAAAGACGCCTTTCCCGACGAGTATGCTGCTCTCCATGCCAACCAAACCGTCTGCAGTTCAAGTCCCATCGTAGCTCTTGATCCCTATATGAATGAAAGCCTCATCAACGTTGGAGGTCGCCTCAAACATGGTTCATTGAACACAGCATCCAAGAATCCAACCATTCTTCCAAACAAGCATCACGTAACTCAACTGCTTGTCCGTCACTATCATGCCAAAGTTGTGCATCAAGGAAGGCAGTTCACGGAAAGCGCAATTAGGCAAGCCGGACTGTGGATTGTAGGTTGCAAAAGACTGGTCTCATCCATTATCCACCATTGTGCAACGTGCAGGAGACTCAGGAGAAAACTTGAGACTCAGAAAATGGCAGATCTTCCACCTGAGAGACTCAAAACATGCCTGTGGTCTATATTAACCATATATTCCATAACCTACATATGTTAGAGCATGTGGAAATGTTTGGTGACTATATATGTAAGGAACTTCACACCTCTGAAAGGACAAAGGAATCTCACCCGCCGAGTGAAGAACAAAGACGTTCCCGGACGCGGCGGGGAAGACCGGACGAGCCACCCTCACCCCCCACGGCGAGGAGAGGAATTACCATCACCTCCCAAGACGAGGAGAGGAAATACCAAGACAATGGGGGGATTAAGATAATGAGGGATGTCAGCCTTTGTTATGCATGTCTTTTGTTGTGTGCATGTATATAACCAGTGAGTTGGCGAAATTCTGTCTCTTTTCCCTTCTGCCGCTCTCTGCACCAGATGAGACTTGCTAGAAGAGCTGAACATTAAAACTTTGCTTATAAACCAAATCGCCTCTTCATTGCCCAGCTCCTCTACACTGGTGACCTTGACGCAAGTATGGACCGGAGGCGTTCTCCCACAAGCGACTCATCCGTGGCGACTCAGGCTGACGCCAGCAACCACGCAGACGAGGGAGCAGACGGACAGCTGTTCCCCCCGGCAGAAGAGGTTGAGAGGGCTCAACCAAGCACCAGCACCGCCGTGAGAGCCGAGGCAAGGCACTCTCACCCGGCGGGCACAGCAGTAATGGTGTGCACGAACGCCGTCGCTGTCAAGCTGCCAGACTTCTGGCAAGAGGACCCCGCCTCTTGGTTTCAGCAGGCTGAAGCCCAATTTATACTGGCGGGCATCACGGCCGACGATACTAAGTTTTATCATATCGTCTCCAGACTCGACTCCGCCACTTCGAAGTGTGTGCGGAGCATGATCCGGCAACCACCGGCCCGGGACAAGTACGAGACGCTCAAAGCGACCATCGTGGCGAACTACGTCCCATCAGCGGAAGAAAGAGCTGAGAAGATCCTGGCGGTCTACGGCCACAGAGGGGGCAATCCGAAGGCCCTCATGGAGGATTTGCTGCAGCTCAAGGGAGAGGACAATGACAACTTCCTCTTCCAGTTTATTTTCCTCAGCACGCTGCCGCCACACATGAGGGGGACACTCGCCAGCATGAAGTGCAACACCCACCAAGACTTCCGCACACTGACCAGCGAAGCTCATCGGCTCGTCAACGCCTGCAAGGAGCTGACACCCACAGCAGCATCCGCAGACCTCGAAGCTGACGCCCCGAGCCATGGGGAGCCACAACCCACGGAGCAGACCCAGGCCACGGTGACAGCGACGCGGCCAAAACGTAACAGACAGAGCGACGTCTGTTATTATCACCACCGCTTCGCCGAGAAGGCCCACAAATGCGTTCCCCCCTGCAAATTTACGAGGTCGGGAAACGCCAAAGCCGAGAGCCGTTAACAGCAGCGGTTCTCGGCGAGAAAAATAAGCTGTTGTACGTGACGGATGGACACACAGGCAAGCAGTTCCTCATCGACACAGGAGCTCAGCTGAGTTTCGTCATGCCATCCCACGCAGATCGAGCCATGGGCACCCGGGGCAACGGAGCAGTGGCAGCCAACGGCTCTAACATCGACACGTTCGGTGAAAAGAGCCTACACCTTCTCATCCACGGCCGCAGCTACAGATGGACATTTGTTGTAGCGGCGGTAAGTTTTAACTTGTTAGGCGCAGATTTTTTGTGTGCACATGGGTTATTAGTGGATCTAGCAAATTTTGCTTCTATCCCATGCTCAGCTCGAGTTTCTCCACCACCTGTGCAGGCCAACGTCACCACGGCAGGAGGTAAGTTTGAGCAACTCCTCACCCAATTTCCAGCACTCACAACCCCCAAATTCTCAGCCACTGTGGCTAAACACGGGGTTGAACACTTCATTCCCACAACGGGACCCCCCGTTTTTGCCAAAGCTCGCCGCTTAGACGCGGCCAAGCTCAACATAGCACGGGACGAGTTTGCAACTCTTGAAAAATTGGGCATTGTTAGACGCTCAAAGAGCCCCTGGGCCTCACCACTTCACATGGTTCCGAAATCCGACGGTTCTTGGAGACCGTGCGGAGATTACCGCAGACTAAACAACGCTACAGCGTATGACCGTTACCCAATCCCTCACATTCAAGATTTTTCACTACATCTAGCGGGTGCGCGCATTTTTTCAAAAATAGACTTAGTCCGCGGTTATCACCAAGTCCCAGTCCGAGCAGAAGACGTTCCTAAAACAGCGGTAATAACCCCTTTCGGCCTTTTTGAATTCCTGCGAATGCCTTTCTGCCTCAAAGGCGCTGCTCAAACTTTTCAACGAATGATGGACGCGGTCCTACGCGATCTCCCCTTTGTTTTCGTCTACCTCGACAACATGCTGGTAGCCAGCTCGTCTGAGGAAGAACACGAGCAGCACCTCACTACCGTTTTTCAGAGGCTAGAAGAGCACGGGCTAATAATCAATCCAGCCAAATGCAAATTCGGCGTATCGCAAATTGATTTTTTAGGACACAAAGTCTCTCCGAAGGGGGCAGTTCCACTTCCAGACAAAGTTCATGCGATAGAAGGTTTTCCACGGCTGCAAACGGTCAAATCGCTACAGGAATTTTTAGGGATGGTTAATTTTTACAACCGCTTCCTCCCCCATGCAGCTCAGCTCATGCAGCCCCTATATGACGCGCTCAAAAAAAAAAAAAGCTTCCAACGCGGTCGAATGGACCCCGGAGCGCGAACGCGCTTTCGCGGAAGTAAAAAACGCCCTAGCTAACGCCACATTGTTAGTTCATCCAGATCCCTTGGCCTGCATTGCACTAACCACAGACGCTTCAGACCTAGCTATAGGGGCAGTTGTAGAACAACTTGTCAGCGGGGTCTGGCAACCTTTAGCATTCTTTAGCAAATCGCTAAACCCAACTGAACGCAAATACAGCACTTTTGACAGAGAGCTGCTGGCGCTTCATTTATCCATCCGCCACTTCCAGTTCTGGTTAGAAGGGCGGAGTTTCACTGCTTTTGTAGACCATAAACCGCTCACCTTTGCTATGGCTAAAATTTCAGAACCATGGTCAGGCAGGCAACAAAGACAGCTAGCTGCGATTTCAGAGTTCACCACAGACATTCGACACGTGGCAGGCAAACTTAATGTAGTAGCGGACTGTCTCTCTCGCGCTGTGGCACCACCAGAGCGCGGGGAGACAGATTATACGGCCTCAGCAGCAGAACTCTTCACTAATGCAGACACATACGCAGCACCTATCCATGAAGGGATAGATTATGCAGCCATGGCAGAGGAACAAAACAGTGACGCGGACGTGCGCGCACTCCTGTCTGGACCAACAGGGTTAAGGCTGGAGAAAAAGGGTTTACGCGACGGCGTGCCCCCCCTAATATGCGATGTTTCAACCGGCCGACCTCGCCCGTTAGTACCAGCCACATGGCGCCGCCGCATTTTTGACGCAATTCACTCCCTCGTGCACCCAGGTGTGCGCGCCTCGGTTAAAATGGTCGCCGAAAAGTTTGTGTGGCCCGGCCTGCGCAAAAACGTAAAAGAATGGGCAAAAACTTGCATTTCTTGTCAACGCGCCAAAATACACAGACACACAAAAGCCCCTCTGGAGCCTTTTCCAATCCCTGCTAGAAGGTTCGACCACGTTCATGTCGATCTTGTGGGGCCACTACCTTCCTCCCAAGGTTTCACACACCTGTTAACAATGATAGACCGCACCACACGCTGGCCAGAGGCAGTCCCTCTAGCGGCAACCACAGCGGAGGAAGTCGCTCGCGTTTTTTTGACAAACTGGGTGGCACGTTTCGGCGTCCCATCGGACATCACGTCCGATAGGGGGCCTCAATTTGTCTCAGAGCTCTGGTCAGCCATGTCCAACAGCTTAGGGGCAACAATTCATCGCACCACCGCTTATCACCCTCAGGCTAATGGGTTATGCGAGCGTTTTCACAGGTCCTTAAAGGCTGCCCTCAGAGCCTCACTAACGGACACAAATTGGGTAAATAAACTTCCCTGGGTTTTATTGGGGTTGCGTGCTGCACCTAAAGAGGATCTAGACGCCTCTCCCGCAGAATTAGTTTTTGCTCAACCTCTCAGGCTCCCAGGTGAATTTTTACCAGAGAACCCAGAGCCAGGGCATCTTCCAGCCCCGAGGTTTTTAGGCAGCAACGGACCGAACTCTCTCCCCGGTCCAGCTCATCACTCCTTCCCACGGGTTTTTGTCCCTCAAACTTTAAAAAATGCTGAGTTTGTTTTTGTTAAGCATGAAGCTCTAAAACCAACTTTACGCCCCGCATTCGATGGGCCATTCAGAGTGCTGGAACATAGTGATAAACACTTTGTGCTTGATTACGGGGATAGAAAAGAAACAGTCAGCATTGACAGACTTAAACCTGCCTTCTTGTTGAAAGACGAACCTGCACAGTTGGCGCGAGCACCTCGGCGAGGTAGACCCCCCAAGAGAAAAGACTCAGCCCCCAGGCAGGGAACAAATAACCTCTCTCCTTCCCACACTGCAGATTCCTCACAAGAAGGTCCCAGCAGGACGCCTAAACCAACCTACAGCAGTTTTGGGAGAAGAATTAAACCCAGACAGCACAGGGACTGATACAAACCACTCCACAATTATTCACTAATTGTGCTGCAACAGTTTAGGACTGACTTATGATTTTACTATGCTGCTAGGTTTACCACTGAACTCTCTTAGGAGCATGGCTGCTGGAAAGTTTCTTCCGTGGCAACAGCTGTAACACGTAGTATGTCGTAATAACTATCCTAGACTGTGAACCTTTCTGTTGTCTTTTCTTAGTTGTTTGGGGGGCCTGTGGTCTATATTAACCATATATTCCATAACCTACATATGTTAGAGCATGTGGAAATGTTTGGTGACTATATATGTAAGGAACTTCACACCTCTGAAAGGACAAAGGAATCTCACCCGCCGAGTGAAGAACAAAGACGTTCCCGGATGCGGCGGGGAAGACCGGACGAGCCACCCTCACCCCCCACGGTGAGGAGAGGAATTACCATCACCTCCCAAGATGAGGAGAGGAAATACCAAGACAATGGGGGGATTAAGATAATGAGGGATGTCAGCCTTTGTTATGCATGTCTTTTGTTGTGTGCATGTATATAATCAGTGAGTTGGCGAAATTCTGTCTCTTTTCCCTTCTGCCGCTCTCTGCACCAGATGAGACTTGCTAGAAGAGCTGAACATTAAAACTTTGCTTATAAACCAAATTGCCTCTTCATTGCCCAGCTCCGCTACAATGCCCTCCATTTTTATATGTCGGGTAGTAGATAAGAGGAAGTAGTGGCATTAGTAATGCCAGGTGGGGAGTGTTTTGCCCTCAGTAGTGTGTGTTTATAAAAAGTTAAGAATAGTTCAAAGATTATATTAAATATCATAGTCCTTTTGTAATAATTCATGTTAGAAATAGTAATTTGTGTTAAAAATAATTTCTGTATAGTTAGTAGCGATTTACTTGTGTTTTATTTTGTTGGCTGCACGGTGGCGCAGTGGTTAGCACTGCGGCAGCATAGTTTACCCTTGGCCGGGGGATTGTGGGGATCGTGGGTTCGATCCCAGCCCCCGACCAACAGTGATCTGTGTGGAGTTTGCATGTTCTCCCCGTGTTGCGTGGGTTTACTCCAGGATTTCTCCGGTTTCCTCCCACATGCCAAAAACATGCATGTTAGGTTAATTGGCTGTTCTAAATTGTCCCTAGATATTTGTTTCCTATAGGCCCTTAGAATAGAGGGTTAGTATTAATGAAAGCGCTTTGAGTGGTCTTTGTGACTAGAAAAGCGCTATATAAGTGCAGGTTAGTTAGTAGTTAGTTAGTTATATTGAAAGCGCAGCCAGTTGCCGCTATGGTTTATGGGTAGGAGAAGCGGACTTTGTTAAGAGAAGAGGAAAAAAAAAAGGCAGACGAGCATTAACCTGCCCGCGAATTTCTGAAACGTTCCTCCTGTGTGTTATACCCTTTTTCTACACCCCCGAAAGCAATGGCTTTTCATTCGGGCTTTTCAACGAGCTTCGAGCCACAGTTGTAAGGTACTGTAAGCTGTCTAAGGAGACTGAATAAAGTGAGCAGGACGCTCGGTTTCCTGGCTCGTGAAAAACGAGTTTGGCTTGCTGTTGATCTGCGTTAACATACCCCAGTGTATATAACACGTAGTGATAACAGTACACATGATGTTGTAAAGATTTCCTATAATTTTCTTTATAACAGTGGAGCTGCATAAGTCTTGTCCAGAACAAGCTCCACTGTCCGTCCAGGGTGTGGTGGAGAGGGTGATGGGGGTTGTCCATGATGGACAACAGTTTGTTCAATGTTCTCGTCTCCATCACAGCCTCAAAAACTCCTGTTTGCAGCCAATCACAAAGCCAGCTTTCTTGACCAGCTTCATCAGTCTGTTCATGTCACTGGCTCTGATGCCACCCCCCCCCCACCCCCAACAGTGAAGAACAGGATGCTGGAAACAATGGACTGATAGAACATCTCCAACATCCTGCTGTACATGTTGAAGGATCTCAGCTTCCTTAGAAAATAGTCTGCTCCTTCCATTCCTGAACACCTAGATTGGGTTAGGACAAACTTTATAGTGTTGACAGACTCTTCTGCCGCCACTTCACTTCCTCTGACTGACCCTGCTGTGTTAGCCCCACCTCCACAGAGAGACTGCTGACTGACAGGGGAGGGACAGAAGCAGCATGACCAGCTGAAATGTTACTGGATTATGTTCAGAAACACACGTAAACTGTGACATATGGAGGCCAGAAAACTTATTGAGTTCATGTTTTCATATCGTATGATTAATTGGGTTGTTAATTATCATTACAGGCCAATAAACAAACTTCCAACCTCAGAAAGACATCAACAATCAGGTGATCTCCTCTGAGCAGCACTCGCTATTGATGTGGAGGAAAACCTTCCTTTAATAAACATGAAGAAACCTGGAGCATCAGCAGGTTCAGTGAGTGACACCTTCTAATTGTAATCTAAGTTTTATTATGACAGCATGCCTACTGGAGCAGACGCCTCACCGTATTCGGTTGCCACCTTCCTCCTGACGTAGACAATTCACCATCCCTACAACCCCACAGTAGGTCTGGGACGCAGTCAGCCATATTGGACGGTCAGATGTCTCCTTCATCGACACCTGTGGTACGGTACAGAAAAACAATGGAATGTTGCACCATGTTTCAGAAGATGGAAGAAAAAAGATGATTTCATAGTCTTCTTTTCAAACATTTACTCAATGCATTTACTCAAAACATTTCAAATATTTACTCAAAAACAATGGTAAACTGATTCAAACACGTTTAAACTGATGAAAATGTTCTGGAGTTTTCTCACAAGGACATCACTGAACCCTACCAAACCAGGTCCACATCAACCCTAACAGACCTGGGGCCTCATGTACAAAGGGTACCTGTGCACAAAAACATGGCATACGTCCTTTTCCACAGAAAATTTCAGATGCATCAAGAATGAAATGACCTTGGAAATATGTGCAGCCCCATGCCAAATTCATGGCTGCTGTACATATGTTTCTACTGTTATTGGTCCGTTGGCGACACTTAGAGGTGATGTTGGGAGACTAATAATGATGTGAAAATGATTGAACACACCAGAGACACATGATGAACATTCAAGTGTGTGAAATTAGATGAGTGGATATAAAGGCTTGTCATCCGGTTTAGGTTTCCACGGGCAGTCCTTGTGGAGCGCGCCTGTGCACCCCAAATATCACCCCGTCTGCAAGGCTTCATTACAACGCCGTGATCTGAATGAGTGATTTTCTTTTCTCGCTGATTAAACTACAGTTTGACAGCATTCTACCAAGCCCCCAACTGCCTCTGTGTGTACAGTAGTTATGTGAATAAACACTTGTGTAAAGTTTGAAATGCAACAGTGTCACACATTCCCTGGCGCACTTCATTCATTTACATTAGTGTGTGTATAATCCATGTAAGTTGTATATAACTAGAAAGGATGAGATTTGCATTTTGGACATAAAATATGTACTTGTTGGGTCTAATATGATCAGTGTTCAACTGACAGGTGACCTTGGCTACCCACTGAACAGCTTCATATTGTCTTCTTTTTTGTGACTGTTTTCATTTAGTCAACCAGCTGATCCTCCCAGCTGGTCACAAATTGATTTATTCATCATTTAAAATAAGATTGTATAAAAGACAACATACATCTAAAAACAATGGGATGCGCAAGAAAGTGCACACACTTGTGGTCCTTAAGAGATCGCAGCTGGTTTCGTACCGGCAACCTTTTGCTTTGAAGTGTGGCAGTTTAACCACTGAGCTATACATGGTGACAGTCACAGCGCTCAGCTGACACTCTGAGGATGACCGCAGACGTCAATCTAAATATGTCAGAGTTATAGAAACTTCTCCTCCTTATCCCTGTCTGAATAAATGAAACGGTAAACTAATCTTGTAGGGCTGTGAGCAGCCTACTGAATTCCCTGTATCTGGGGCTAATGCTGGAGGACAGCGTGCCAAACAAAACATTTTTACATGCCTCTGCCTCGTTCAGAAGCACCTCCAACTCACATTCCGTCAAATTCCATTAAATCCATTATTTCTGATCATGGATACAGGAGAGTCAAACGTGCTGGGCTTGTACAGATATATTTGCATAACTATTTGCATCTAATTGCATATTCAAATGGAGGCGTGTCAAGGGAGGAGTCCGGTATTTCCTCACGTGCGTTCAATTTCAAGCAGATCGGGATGTACAAAGGAAATATACTTTGAATTCTGCGTACGGACGGTTTCATACATCTGGATTTTTTTTTGCTTACAGCATTTTCTTGATTTAAACATATGTCATCTTTCATGCAAGTCGTACTTGAGGTCCCTGGTCCATATGAACCCTATCAGACCATGTCCACATAAGATAAATCAAGCCTTTATTAGTCCCACAATGAGGAAATCCCAGGATTACAGCAGCAAAGGCATAGCAGCACTCAGAGCAACAGTAAATAAGATAAGAACTGGTTAGGCAAAGAAGTAAATGAACGAATAGGGGTGGGTTCAAAAGATCAATATATCGATATGGATCGATACATGTTTGACTGAGCCGATATCGATCCACAAAATCCGCGGATCGATCTTTTAATATGTTTTAATATAATATTTTTACGTTTGTGAACGTCTGCTGAGTATAATCGGGTTGAAACCGGGTCAGTGAGCCAGGAACAACGGCCGAGAAGCATAAACAGCCGACGCGCTAACGGAGCTAGCAAGCTAACGGATATGCTAGTTCTTCTTCTGTGGTGTTAAAACGGTTCTCATCCAGCAAGAGTTTCCTGCCGCGCGTGCTCTTTCGTGTTTACACGAGCGGAGATAATAACGTGCGTCTCTTAATTTAGCAACAAAAGTCACCGTAAAGATTGTCCTCAACAGCTTCTGAATATTTTTCATAAATAAAACTTGTGTTCCCTGCGGCGCGTGCACACGTCTTTTGTGTTTACATGACGCGGAGTTAATAACGTGCGTCTCTTAATTTAGCAGCAAAAGTCACTGTCTGTCCGTCTGACTGTCCTCAACAGCTTCTGAATATTTTTCATAAAGCGGGGATAAACGGACTTTTACTCCGTGCAGCGCTGTGTTGGAACATCAAGTTGACGACTGATAAAGGGAAAATGCGCGGAGGCTGAAACCCGTGAAGCAGAGACTTGGAGCTGCTGAGACTGTAAGTATAATATTTGTTTGTTTTAACATTTGTGTCGTCAATTAATAATTTATCTGGCATGATGATGGTTTCTTTTACAAACTATGGACACAGAGAGAACTGTTGGTTAAG
Source organism: Pholidichthys leucotaenia (assembly GCA_020510985.1). Taxonomy (NCBI): domain Eukaryota; kingdom Metazoa; phylum Chordata; class Actinopteri; order Cichliformes; family Pholidichthyidae; genus Pholidichthys; species Pholidichthys leucotaenia. The sequence goes on along the minus strand of CM035836.1, from coordinate 491,501,182 downwards.
CGCTGTGAATAAATGCAGAATTAAGGTATATTTTATGAGATTATGGACTTCTGCCACTTAAGCGATGTGAAGAGAATAAATCACAATAAAATTAATAAAGGCTGCAGTACAACAAGCTACTTTTACTCAGTAGAACTAAATTGAAATGAACAAACCTTCTCAGGAAATGAACTGAAACCCTTTTCCAACATTGAAAGTTAATTTGTAGTTAAAATATAAAAAAAACCCCTAAATTATTAAACCCTACTGTGGTGTGGCGATCTAAAAATATGAATGTTAATTTTACTGTGAAATCTGCTCTTTTTATCTGCCTTCAGATGTGTGAAGACTGGAAGCTTCATCCTGCACTGAGACCTTCTGAAGGTCAGAGGTGGTCAGTGGAGGAGCATCCCTGCTTCATGTGGATTTCAGCACAGAAGAAGACCTTCAAGATTCAAGATTCAAGGAGGTGCTGCCATCATTTTCTCCACACTAACATGTATTCAATGCAATTTAGTTGTTATAATGACAAATTCTTTTATTTCTTTTTTAAAGTTCTCAGCAAGAACACAATATTGGTCTTTTTTTTTTTTTACAGTTTTACTGAGCATTTAATTCTAAATAAATCACTGTTTAACAAGAAATCTTTGGCAATCCTGTGCTTTTCTTGTGGTGTTACATAGAATAGCATCACTGTAAACTATGGAAAAAGCAGCTGCTTTAAAATTTGTACTTCCTCACACAACTTTGAGTGCAAAAAAACTCTAAAAGTGCCATAACTTTTTGGAAAAGCTCCCACAAATCCAGGCTTTTTGGGCCACAACAATCACAAAAACAGCTGACAAAATCCTGGAGGGACTGAAATACAGTGAGATGATGTCTGCATGGTTCATGCATTGAATTTGTTTACTTACTCTGGGTGCTGAACTTGACACGACACACCCTTTGCACTAAAGAAAGCACCTGTGAGCACTTTATGAAATGATAAGTTAAATAATAAAAAGTGCATTATTGTACCTGATTTTGGGTCAGTTCTATATGTGATAATTTATGTATTAACAAAGTTAGAAGATTCTTGGTACAATTTGCAGCATTAGGTCTCAAAGATTTTTGTTTCATGGGAAGTAAAATGGCTATTAAAATGGTAATTCCCCAGATCGAATCGGGATTGAATCGGAATCGAATCGATTCAGAATCTCAAGAATCGGAATCGAATCGATTCTGGAAATTAGGGATCGTTCCCAGCCCTATGAACGAATATACATATGTACAGATATATACACAATGCAGGAGCATTGCAGCTAGATGAAATAACAGCATTACTGTGGGTTAAATTACCCTGAAGAATATTTTGATTTTTTTTGTATACTTTATTGATCCCCAGAGGGGAAATTTAGGGCAGCCATGGTACGGCACTATCCCTTCACCATTCACACACACATTCACACCTAGGGCCACTTTAGAGTCTCCAGTTAACCTAACCTGCAGGTTTTTGGCCTGAATATGCAGATGTACCCAGACAGCACACACACACACACATATATATATATATACACACACACATACTGTATATATACACACACATACATACATACATACATATATATATGTGTGTGGATGTGGGTGTGCATGTGGGCTATGACTGGCGCCTAGCGGCTGCCCCGGCCTTGGATGCGCTCTGCAGAGCGTGCCCAAATGCCAAGTCACGTTTCGTTACCTTGTATTCATACATGTGTAATGACAATAAAGTTGAATCTCATCTCATCTCATTTGAATTAAGTGTTGTCACCCTCAGTAATGACTGTTACTGTCTAGTTGTGTCTTGGAGGGGACGATCTCTATTGTGCAAAGTTGTTATGTTTAGTACATTCAATATGACGTCTACGACCAGCCCTGGTTAGGCTATAAAGTCTGACAGCCACAGGTAGGAAGGACCTGCAGAACCTCTGTCACGCACCTAGGATGGCACAGCCTACCGCTAAATGAGCTCCTCAGTGCATTCAGAGTGTCCTGCATGGGATGGGACTCCGACTCCAGCAGAGATGACAGCTTAGCCACCATCCTCCTCTCTCCTGCACTGGGTCGAGGCGTCACCCAGGAACAGAGCGAGCTTTTTTCACCAGCCTCTTCAGTCTCTTCCTGTCGGCTGCCATGATGCCGCTGCCCAAGCAGACCACTCCAAATGTGACAGATGATGCCACCACCGAATCATAGAAGGTCTTCAGGAGTGCCCCTTGCACTCCAAAAGAGTGCAAGGGGCACTCTTCACATGCAGGTTAGCCTGGCTTTTTAATTAACTATGTGTTGATGGTATTTTTATGTGCTTTTACTGTCTACTTTGGTTTTTTTTTTTTACTGTTTTATGTGCCTGTGTTTTTATTTTGTTTTTTTTACCATGTTAAGCACTGTGTGACTCTGTCTGTGAAAGGTGCTCTATAAATAAATAAGATAAGATAAGATAAGATAAGATAAGCCTTTATTAGTCCCACAAAGGGGAAATTCCAGGATTGCAACAGCACAGGGATAGCAACACTCAGAGCAACAATCAGAAGGCAAGAAAAAAAACAAGCAAGCAAGAGCAGCTAATATACATATGTACATATTGCTATAAAATATATATATACACACACACACACACACAGACACACAGTGCAGAGCATTGTAGCTAGATGGAATAAATATGTAAATATATAAACACCCACAGTACGGAGCATTGCAGCTAGGTGGAATAAATATGCAAGTATATAAACACACACAGTGCGGAGCAATGTAGCTAGATGGAATAATATGTAGATATATAAAAACACAGTGCGGAGCATTGTAGCTAGATGGAATAAATATATAGATATATAAATATAAACACACCCAGTGCAGAGCATTGTAGCTAGATGGAATAAATATGTAAATATATAAACACACAGTGCAGAGCATTGTAGCTAGATGGAATAAATATGTAAATATATAAACACACAGTGCAGAGCATTGTTGCTAGGTGGGATGAAACAGCATAACCGTCTATTTAGTTATCCTACATGGTATGATTATGTGCCCATACATATTCTCACCCTCCATAGCGACCGGTATGTTCCTAGTTGTATGCCGGAGAGGACCATTGTGTAAGTCTATTGCATCTTTTGCATTCAAAAAAAACTATTAGTTTGTTACGTCTTTTTGCTATCTCTGCGAGCAGCCCTGCTTAGGTTGTACAGTCTGACAGCCGTTGGTAGGAAGGACCTACGAAACCTCTCGGTTGTGCATAAACTTATTATTATTAGAAGACCCGAGTCTCCTGAGGAGGAACAGCCTGCGCTGCCCCTTCTTGTAGAGCGGGTTGGTGTTGTGTGACCAGTCCATACCTCTCTAGTTAAGGGCACCAACAGCAGCCACTTAAAGACTTGAGTAATGACTGCAGTCTACAAGGTTTGAGGCTTTCTCCAAAATTTATAACAATTTTCTTAGTTTTCCACTTTTCTCTGTAAATTTATCTAAATTTCAAACCATTTTCCTCAAATTTGTAATTTCCTCTTGTAAAATTGGCTTTTCTTGTACATTTGAGACTTTATGATAAATCTGTGGATTATTTTATGGTTAATTTTTGTCTATTTTTTTTTAAAATAAAACTAGACTAGAAATAAAACTCGCTGCCAACTGTGCTTTGTTGTTGGCCTGTTCAACTACACTGTATGGGAATATGATGCACCTGGGTGACAGCTGGATAATGCCATCCCACACAGCTGGCATAGCTCTGCTCAGGGCTGACTGGGAAATTCCCGATGGGTCTGCCAGCTCCCTCTGGAATGCCCGTTTCCAGAAGCCCCACAGTTGTCAGCACCTGCACTGGGATTGGCAGCGCACGTCTTCTCGCTGTGTCGCACTCCAAGAGCGGCCGTAGCCCTGTTCAGCTCAGTTCCACAGGGACTGTCCGTGGAAACCTAAACCAGCTAACAAGCCAGTCATCATCCTGAGCCAGAAAATCTTCTGTCTCTAAATACCTGTTCTCTTCTCGCATATTTGCAATATGCTCTGAGCCTCTGTTGTTACAGGCATTTTCTTTTTTGCTTGCTTTTATATCCACTCATCTAATTTCACACACTTGGATATTTGTTCATCAAGCGTCTCTGGTGTGTACGATAATTTTCATGTCATTATCAGTCTCCCAGCATCACCTCTAAGTGTCGCCAATGGACTAATAACAGTAGAAACATACATACGCCAGCCATCCATGAAGTTTGCGTGGAGCTGCGCATGTTTCCACGGTCATTTCATTCTTGATACATCCGAACTTTTCTGCAGAAAAGGACGTACACCATGTTTTGTGCATAAGTACCCTTTGTACATGAGGCCCCAGGTCCACATGAACCCTAACAAACGTCTCAGTGTGTTAACACTGAGACGGTGTGTCCATTACGCCCCCATAAGATAACTGGTGATTCATCAATGTTTACAGAATTACTATCTGATCAGTTTTATTATTTTACGACATAAAACTCACCTTTAGCCTGTCCACCCATTTATAGTCGGTACTGTCCACGTGGACAAAAACTGAATCTTTGTTCTGAGACAGACGGCGACATAGAAAGAGGGTGGAGCCATAAAAAGACTTCCTGACAGACACCAGACTGAGGGAGGCCTCAGAGAAGACGTTCTCCCACTCAGCCTGGAATGAAGATAAAGTTAAAACAGCTTCAATTACCTCCAACTTTATTGGGTTTTTACTGACAAACAATGAAAATGTTATTACCTCATGAAGACAAAGAAGGAAAATAAACTATGACATTATCCAAGACAGACATGGAGCCCCATAACTTTTGTTCTATATGATGGTGATCTGCTGACCTGTCATTCTATATGACGTAGATCTGTTGGCCTGTGAGTCTATATGCAGTAGGTCTGTTGATCTTATAGAGCTGAGGTTCGATTGGACATAGCAATGATGACAGAAGGACTACAGCTCCTGACCAGATAGAGTAATGATATAGAGTGAAGTACGTGGCGGTAATGCACCTGTAAGCTGGTTGCCAACTGCAAATCAAATCTAAAAGAAGAAGACGACGTGTTATTCTATATGCTGTAGGTTTGCTGACCTGTGATTCTATATGACGTAGACCAGCTGACCTGGGATTCTATACAACGTAGATCTGTTCACAGACTTCACTGACCTATGATTCTATATGACATAGATCTGTTGACCTATGAGTCTGTACGCTGTAGGTCTGTTGACCTGTGATTCTACATGACATAGACTGGTTCAAACTTCACTGACCTGTGTGAGAAGTCCTCGCTGGTTGTTCTTCTGTGCAGAGTCACACAGGAAGGCAACAGTCTCTCCTATAGTCTCTCCCTTCAACAAGGTGTGAAGGAGAACGAAGCCATGATGTTTGGCTCCAGAAGCCAGATTCTCCATCAGTGTTCCAGGGTCAGTCTGAAGAGGTCCCCATGCATGGTTACAAACCACCAAGTCTGCTCCTCCAGGAGCTGGGCTGCTAAGAGGGTTCCACTGAGCAGAAGTGACACCCAGCTTCTCTATGGTGGCCTGATGGGGCTTCAGAAGATCCGGGTTACTTGCTGTGGCTGTGTAGTCCACATGTAGCATGGGCTGGATGTGGAGGAGGGGCGGGACACGAGAGAAGAGCTGGCCATTGTCTGAGAGAGCCTGATGGAGGTGATAAGTTTTGTTAGAGAGTCCTGAGACTGATGGAGAAGAATAATCTAGAATAACCATGTTAGGATGACATGAAGATGGACTTCATGGTCTAGCCAGCTGTATTTAGTCAGATAAACTTCAACATCCAACTGAATATGTAACAGCAGCAGGTCAGAAAAATATAGACAGGATCAGTGAGTAGGATGAAGGATCGGCCCCATGTGTCAGTGTTGTGCTGAACAACCTGTAATTACAGACTTAATTCTGGCGTGACGTCTCCAACTCTGGACATCTACACTTGAATATCTGGCCACCATTCTTACAGAACTGTTGCAATCCAATTAAATCTGATAGTGACCATTGGTGGACTGCAGGTTTTCAGCTGGGTTCAAGTCTGGTTTCTGGGGAGATGTGTGGAGACATTCACTTTCTTCTCCTTCAGCCACTGTAGTCAGTTCTGGTGTGAGCATCAAGTCATTTTCAGGTTGAAATGTGATCTTCAAAAACTTTCTGGAGGAGCAGTAGATTTTCCTCAAGAATTTGACATTACATTGAACCACCCTCAATTCCTACAGAGACACACCCCTACAACTGGATAATACCACCTCCATGCTTTACTATAGGAGTGATGGAATTTGACTTTCCAGATATACACTACTCACAAAAAGTTAGGGATATTTGGCTTTTGGGTGAAATTTCAGGACAGACCTAAAATGCATTATATCCTTCACAAGTGAACTTAATTTTACCTTCTGTAATATTTTGAATGCGCATGTCCAGCAGTTCAGTGTTTCAGTACTTTTTGCATAACTTGCTGTTCTCTAACAAGGTGCTTAATGGCAAAATTCACAATGGGTGTTTGATCCATGAATCTACCAATAAATTTTCTGGTTCCATTAGAATTGGTATTTAAACAGTCCTCTTCATCATGCAGTTCACATTTTGACATCATGAGACCAAGATGACACCTAACAACTGATCAACAGTACCTCACTATTGTGAGGCTTCAGACAGGATGTTCTCAGAGGGAAGTGGCCACTGAGCTTAGAGTGTCACAGAGTTTCATCAGCAGGTTGCAACAGAGATACAGAGAAACTGGAAGAGTCACAGAAAGGCATACAAGTGGATGTCCTTTGGCCACATCCCACGCTGATGACCGCTTCATTGTGAACAGTGCCCTGCGGAACTGGATGACGAATGCTACTCAACTCCAGGCACATTTAATGGAGGTGAGAGGCACCCAAGTGTCATGTCAGACCATTCGAAACTGTTTACATCAGCATGGTCTGCGTGCTAGAAGACCTGCAAGAGTACCTGACCACACCACCAGGCACAGGCGTCATGGTCTTGCATGGGCCAGGGAGCATTTATGCTGGACAAGGGACCAGTGGTGTTCTCTGATAAAAGTCTATGCCCGTTGAGCAGAAATTATGGCGGCCAACGATGTTTGAGACATCAAGGAGAGCACTATGCATCAGCCACTGTTGTCACCATGTCACAATCTGGGCAGGTGTGTCTAGTCAATACAGAACTGCCCTACACCTTGTGAATGGTACAGTGACAAGCTGATACTACCTGAATAACATCATTAATCCAGTCATTGTACCCCTGCATGAACAACACAGGCCTAATTTCTTCTTCATGAACAACAAAGCTCCAGCTCATCCAGGTCACATCATTAGGGAACAGCTGCTGGAGGCTGGGGTACCTCAAATGGAGTGGCCTGCACTTTCTCCAGACCTGAATACCATAGAAAACCTATGGGATCAGCTGAGTCGCCGCGTAGAGGCTCGTAACCCTGCACCCCACAACCTCAATGACCTGAGGGCCACCCTTCAAGAAGAGTGGAATGCCATGTCTCAGCAGACAACAAGTCGACTTGTGAACAACATGAGACGTCGCTGTCAAGCTGTAATTGATGCTCCAGGGCACAGGTCAAGTTATTGAGACATTTTTTGTTGTGGTATACCCACCACTGTTGTTGGCTTTTGTTTCAATAAATTGTTTGAAATAAGGAAATCTCCATTGCATGCTTCTACTTAAATGCCCTTCTTTCAAGATATTATATCACTGTAGTGTGAATGACAGAAAAATTCCATATTATCTACATTATTATCTAACAATGAACTTTTTACATTTTCTAAGTTCACCCAAAGGCAAATATGCCTAACTTTTTCTGAGCAGTGTATTTGGTGTTGAGGCCACATAAATCTATTTTAGTCTTATTTGACAACAACACCTTCTTCACCTTGGCCTCAGAATCTTCACACTGTGTTCTGGCAAAGCTGCATGTGGCCTTTCTAGAGGAGCAGCTTTTTTTTTTCTTTCAGTACTTCAACAGGCGCCACATCTGTGCAGAATTTGTTGAGTGTGAACCTGTGGAGTGATACAGTGGTTAGAGCCACATAAGGACCACTCTGTAATAAATTCCTGTAACTTCTCCAGAGCTGCTGTAGGCCTCATGGTAGTCTCTCTGACCAGTTTCATCCTCACTCTTTCATCTAGTTTTGGACGGACATCCTGATCCAGGGAGGGTCTTGGCTCTACCACCCTTCTCCTTCATAATGGACTTCAGTGATTCTAGGGATTGATCAGTGGTTGAATCATTCTATCTTCTGACTTGTGCCGGTCCACAATTTTATCCTGGAGATCTTCTGAAGATACCTTCTGAAAGGATAATTGTGTTTTTAGGTAATTCTATTTAATTTTCTCTTTCTGTACTGTCACTGAAGTCTGTAACGCAATTTTGCTGAATCATGATGATCCAGTTTGATGTTCATGTTTCTTATTCCAGAGACGGAAAGACTCTGTATGTGTCCTAGAGGATACCGAAAACTAAGGAGGTCATGTGTGAGGCCGGCTGTAGCCTTGTGGTCTTGTAATCTGTTCTCAAAGAATGCTGTCTCTATGTGACATCAGCCGCTGGAGATAGACCTGTTGAGTTACCAAACAACGTTATCCTCTGTACTGAGCAACCGTCAGAACAAGTACAAACTGATGTCAGACCCAAGATCTGATACACAAAGCCATCTCACCTCTTGTGTAACATGTCTGTGTCTCTTTTCTAGTTCTCTGGTCTGAATTTATTTTTTACACTGTCGTTAAAATTCAGTATTTTTCTTCTGAGTTAGACTCAGTAATTTTCCTACACCTTCCTGCCCAGAGATGACTGTTTGCTTCAGGTGCACGACCAAAGACTGGAATCCTCCAGAAAGAAGTCTTCATATGGTGACCTCCTTAATCATCACAGGTGGAAGTGAAATGTTGTGATTAGATTTTAGAAGGTGATCTTTTATTCTTCTCAGTGATTTTGTTGTGTTAAGTCTTTCAGTTGGATGTTAGAAGTTCTCCTGAGCAAATACAACTGGATAAAACAAAAAACATGGCTGTCTTCACTTCAGACAGCAAAGCCACAAAACGTGGTTATTCTGAAGGAGATGATTCTTTTCTACACACTATAATTCTACAGCAGACAAATTAAATCAGCCCGTTTTACTTCCTTACCTCCAATATTTTGACTTTTCCAGGGTTGCTGTTTTCCAGAACAATGTCCAGACAGTGTCGGAGGGCCGGGCTGTCCAGCAGACCGTGGAGCAGGCGGTCTTTAAGTAGACACATCCGCTCCGTCTCCAACACCTGCTCCAGCTCGGTGTGAAGGTTCCCATTGAGCTCCAGATCACAGAGGAGTGAAAGCAGGCGGACAAGGCCAGGCTCAGAAGGTTCATCTACGATGGGGGGGCGGTCTGACTCCCCTTCAAGTCCTGAGATGGAGAACCGGATCCCATGGAGGGCCAACTTCTGCTGCAAGCTGTGGATTAAACCTACAGGGAGGAACAAAGGAAAGGTGATTCAAAAACAAAATCAGTGACAACAGTTAAATGTACGTTTTCGTCTTCTGTTCATGGAGCAGAAATTAACAGAAAACAGCATCCAAATATTAAAAAAAATGTTAAACTCTACAATAAATGTAAAATTAAAATTACAAGTCATCATTCCCAACTGAACATTTAATAATCACCATGTTCACTAAAATATCACAAGAATGAAGAAAACATCAGACACCAAAGCCCTGGGCTTTAAAGAGGACATGAAATGCTGCAAGTTTTAATCACAATTTAAAACCTGGACCAATATACTAATAATATATTATAGGTATAACACTGTAAGTGCAACTAGATTTAAATAAAAATATAATTTTGATGACTTAACATTTCAAAATCACCATATTGCCCGAGCCTCGATCGTGAAACAGAGCCCTGTTTAAAGGCAAGTGCTTTCCTCTGTAAGCTGGATTTAACTGATTTTGTAACCCATGGCTTGTTGTTGGGATATATTTTGACACGTTTACGTGGAACGATCGTATTTTTACAGAAAGCCATGTATGAGCATGTGACGTCCACCAAAGAGTCCAAATCATCCCCGCAGGACAGTGTGAACATCTCCCAGTCTGTACAGTCAAAGCATTCCTGGAGGCTGTGCTCTGAATCCTCTGTCCACACATCAATGTCTCTCGTCTCCACCTTGCCTCTTCTGAGAGCAGTTTTATATGTGGGCAGCAAATGTACACAGTTGTGATCTGAGGATCCTAAAGGAGGAAGGGGGAGTGATTTATAGGCCCTCTCTATGGATCCATAACACAGGTCCAATGTCTTTTCGCCTGGTTGGGCAGAAGACATACTGATAAAAGTTTTTAAGTGTCTTCTTTAAAGAAGAAGACACTTAGGTTGTGCAGGATATTTCAGCTAAAAATGAGTTTTGGTATAGAAGAAAGTTTCTGGCCTGCTACTCCTTTCAAACAGCAGGGGGCAGTAGTACACTAGAATTTATCAGTGCATCTCAGGAAATGTGGTTTCCACATTCCGAGGGAGTCTGGAGACATGGAGTCTGAATGGGCCATGTTCTCCACCTCTGTTGTTGAAGCGGCGGCCCAGAGCTGTGGCCGCAAGGTGGTCGGTGCATCTCGTGGTGGCAACCCCCGAACCAAGTGGTGGACACCAGTGGTGAGGGGGGCCATTAAGCTGAAGAAGGAGTCCTATCAAGCTTGGTTGGCTTGTGGGACTCCCAAAGCAGCTGAGGTGTACCGGCAGGCCAAGCGGAGTGCAGCTCGGGTGGTTGCTGAAGCAAAAACCCGGGTATGGGAGGAGTTCGGTGAGGCCATGGAACAAGACTTTTGGTCGGCTTCAAAGAGATTCTGGCAAACTGTTCGGCGGCTCAGGAGGGGAAAGCAGCTCCCCGTCCACACTGTGTATGGTGCGGATGGGACACTGTTGACTTCAACTGGGGATATCGTCGGGCGGTGGAAGGAATACTTCGAGGATCTCCTCAATCCCACTGATACGCCTTCCACAGAGGAAGCAGGGTTTGGGGACGAGGGGGATGACTCGCCTATCTCAGGGGCTGAGGTCGCCAAGGTGGTTAAAAATCTCCTTGGTGGCCGGGCCCCGGGGGTGGACGAGATTCGCCCTGAGTACCTCAAGGCCCTGGATGTTGTTGGATTGTCATGGTTGACACGCCTCTGCAACATTGCGTGGAGGTCGGGGGCAGTGCCTTTGGCATGGCAAACCGGGGTGGTGGTTCCTCTCTTCAAAAAAGGGGACCGGAGGGTGTGCTCCAACTTTAGAGGGATCACACTCCTCAGCCTTCCTGGGAAGGTCTATGCCAAGGTACTGGAGAGGAGAGTCCGGCCGTTGGTCGAACCTCGGATTCAGGAGGAGCAATGTGGTTTTCGTCCTGGCCGTGGCACATCGGACCAGCTCTTTACCCTCTCGAGAATTATTGAGGGTTCTTGGGAGTTTGCCCAACCAGTTTACATGCGTTTTGTGGACTTGGAGAAGGCATTTGACCGCGTCCCTCGTGGATTTTTGTGGGGGGTGCTTCGGGAGTATGGGGTATCGGGCTTGTTGTTACGAGCTATTCGGTCTCTGTACGACCGTTGTGAGAGTTTGGTTCGTATTGCCAACACTCAGTCGGAGTCATTCCCAGTGAGAGTTGGACTCCGCCAAGGCTGCCCTTTGTCACCGATCCTGTTCATAATTTTTATGGACAGGATTTCTAGGCGCAGCCAGGGAATGGAGGGTGTCATACTTGGTGACCACAGGATCTCATCTCTGTTGTTTGCAGATGATGTTGTCCTGTTGGCTTCATCCAGCAATGACCTACAGCTCTTGCTGGGACGGTTTGCCGCTGAGTGTGAAGCGGCTGGGATGAGAATCAGCACCTCCAAGTCCGAGTCCATGGTCCTCAGCCGGAAAAAGGTGGATTGTCCTCTCCGGGTTGGGGACAGGCTCCTGCCCCAAGTGGAGGAGTTTAAGTATCTTGGGGTCTTGTTCACGAGTGAGGGGAAAATGGAGTGAGAAGATCGACAGACGGATTGGAGCAGCATCTGCAGTGATGCGGACGTTGTACCGGTCTGTTGTGGTGAAGAGGGAGCTTAGTTCTAAGGCAAAGCTGTCGATTTACCAGTCAATCTACGTTCCTACTCTCACCTATGGTCACGAGCTTTGGGTAATGACCGAAAGAACAAGATCGCGGATACAAGCGGCTGAAATGAGCTTTCTCCGTAGGATTGCTGGACTCACCCTCAGAGATAGGGTGAGGAGCTTAGTCATCTGGGAGAGGCTCAGAGTAGAACCGCTGCTCCTCCACATTGAAAGGAGTCAGTTGAGGTGGTATGGGCATCTGATTAGGATGCCTCCTGGACGCCTCCCACTTGAGGTGTTTCAGGTATGTCCCACTGGGAGGAGACCCCGGGGCAGACCCAGGACTCGGTGGAGAGACTATGTCTCCCAGCTGGTCTGGGAACGCCTTGGTATCCCCTCTGAAGAGCTGGAGCAGGTGGCTGGGGAGAGGGAAGTCTGGGCTTCTCTGCTTGAACTGCTGCCTCCGCGACCCGGACCTCCGGAAAAGCGGTAGAAGATGGATGGATGGATGGATGGATGGATCTCAGGAAATTAGAATATCATAATTTGTCATTTAATTTCCAAAGCTATAGCCATAATTATCAAAAAGGCTGGAAATATTTCATTATGAATGTAATATAAATGTGTGTTTTAACAGTAAAGTTCCATGGATTACCTTATGACACTGAATCTCATAATAAAATACAATAAAAAGAACTGTTGTGAATTTTTTTATACTTAAGTTTGATCCGCTATAAATCAGGAAAAAGAACAATCTTCATACTCAATTTTTGCCACATTTTAATAAAGTCAAACCGGAGTGGTGGCCTAGTTGGTGGAGCATCCATGCCACAACCAGGAGGTCGTGGGTTCAAATCCCAGCCGGGTCATACCAAACACCATATAAAAATGGTACTTTCTGCTGTAGTTTATGTCAATCATTTAAAAATGCAATACTAATCAAAATGTTCAGGTATAAAAAAAGACCAATTTAGATGCTGTAATAATGTTGGAGCAGTTGCAGGAGGAGCATTGTGCTAGAAATTTCCAAACTTATCAAAACATATTTTAATTTTTTAAATTTTATGTACAGATCTCATTCTTTTAGCTTATGAATTCATTTTATTTAAACTCTGGGTTGTATAAAAAAGGTCTAATCTGTACCAAGTGGTGGCCTAGGGGTAGAGCATCCGCCCCACAACTAGGAGGTCGGGGTTCAAGCCCTGGCTGGGTCATAATACTTCCTGCCGTCCAGCTTGGTGCTCAGCAATAATGGAACGGAGGAGGGAAATGTGGGCGGCAGTGGCTCAGGAGGTAGAGCGGGTCGTCCAGTAACCAGAAGGTTGGCGGTTCAAATCCTGCTCCCCCCAGACATCCTGTCGTTGTGTCCCTGAACAAGACACTTTACCCAGCTCTCCTCCAGTGTCCATGACGCTGCGTATGAATGTGTATAAATGTTCGGTAGTAGTCGGAGAGGCTGTCGGGGCAGACTGGCAGCGATGTTTCTGTCAGTCTGCCCCAGGGCAGCTGTGGCTACAGAAGTAGCTTACCAATGTCTGTGAACTGAATGAATAACAGACTCACTGTAAAGCGTCTTTGAGTGTCTATGAAAAGCACTATATAGGTGTGATGCATTATTTTTTCAAACCCTGAACCAGGTAACACAAATCTAGGACCCTCAAAAAACAAAGGTCTGCTTGGGGGCACATAAATGTACGGAGTATGAGCTCCAAACGTGAACTAGAACATCTGCTGAGAAACTCTGATATTAATTTTATGGGTCTGTCTGAAACCTGGTTATCATCCTGGTCACCTGAAACTGTTGTCCCCATGCCTGACTATAATGTGTTGAGGAAAGACAGGCAACAAGGAAAAGGTGGAGGAGTCCTACTGTATGTTAAAGACGCCGTAACATGTAATCAGATTGAATGGTCAAAAGACACGAGTCTAGAATGTGTAGGAGTTAACATTAAGTTGTCAGCCAACATGACCTTCTCTGTCATTTGTTTCTACCACAAACCCTCGTCTAAACCAGATTTCTATGACAATTTAAAGTGCTTCTTAATCAATGCAATCCTAAAAATGAATTAATCTTATTGGGTGATTTAATATAAACTGGGATGACAAAAAAAATCTAAAAATCATTACAGATCACTATAACCCAACTCAGTTAATAAATAAACCAACCAGAGTCACAAGCCAGTGAAAAACCAAAACTGATTTACTTTTTACAAATAGACCTGAAAGAATCTCCCAGACTCATAACCTTTCAACAGGACTGTCTCACCACAATATTAGCAACAAGAAAGCTTCCACAGAAACAGCTTTCAAATCCATTTAAGAAGTCATCACGTAACAGTAAATTATATAATCCCCCCCCAAAAAACACAAAATATAATAATGGAAATAAATGAAACTGAATGGAAGGAAATCACCTCCTCAAATGACATAAATCACAGCAATGAATTTTTATAACAACAATCAAAGTGGTTATCGCGGCATTTTCCAAAAAGGAAACAACACAAGAAGAATCAGTTTACCACGACTCAACTCCAAATGTGTCCAACTAATGAAGACCAGAGATCAGCTTCTCAAAAACAGCTCTAAAATCAGGTTCAACAACAGACAGACAAAAATCTACGTCTGCTAGAAATAAGGGAACACAAACTCTGAGGAAGGCGAAGACAAACTTTTTTATAACCATTATTGAAAATGCAAAAGGAGATGTCAAAAAAAACTGCAATATTAACAAATCGACTAATAAACAGAACAAAAAAGACGACGGAGGCATGGAACTTAATATTAATAACAAATTGGTACAGAATCCCACGGTCATTACTACAGTCTTTAACAACTTGTTCATAAACTCTGGGCTAGAACTATCCAACTGGTTTAATCCACCTGACCATAACTGTGTCAGGACGCGGGTTGGAGCCATGCTCCCTCCTTGTGATTTATGTTTATTGTCACCTGGACATGGTCTCCAATCCACAGCCTCTCTTTAAGTTCATCTTCTGGGTTTCTGTATTTATTAGTTTATTTTCTTAGTCCTGTTTGTCATTTTGATTTCTATATTCATGTTCTATCTTGTGGTATTCGGTGTGTTTATTTCTCACCTTAGTCTTGCCTGATTTGAGTGCTCTTTACTTCCTGATTAGTCACAGTTGTTCTGTGTCTCTCGAAAAAAAAAAAACTGTTTGCATGATGTTCACCAATGACCAAATGTTAGAAACTCAAACATTTTCTTAAAAGGGGAGGAGCTGCATATAGTCGAGGAATTTAAGTATCTCAGCATGACTTTAGACTCCTCATTAACCTTTAAAAATACATTAAAAAAAATCTCAAACATAATCAAATTCAATCTAAGACATTTTACACAAATTAAACATCACTGACAGTTAGTGCAGCCAAAATGTTTCTGCATGCAATGATCTTCTCACACATCGATCACGGTTTTACCAACTGGTCTCTCACTGGTGTAACCATAATCAAAACCACTGAATCTTTATACAAAAAAGCCATAAAAATCTTTCCTAAGAAAGAGCCCACATACAGTATCATTGCTGTCACATTTACAAGAAATACAATCTTCTGTCTTTTGAAAATTATAAAACTCTCAAATATGCCTGTTCAATCTATAAAATATTAAATGGCTATGCACCCCCCCCCCCCAAGAGAATAAAAATAGAAGTGAAAACTGTCACCAGTACAACCACCAGAACAATCACTAGAGGAGACCATGAGGTCCCCCACAGATGCACCACATTTGCTCAGTCTGTGCCATCAGTGAGGGGCACCAAGATCTGGACGAACATACCACCTGCAATCAGAGAACGGACCACACTAAACACTTTTAAGACTCATTGTAAAAATTGGCTTTTAAACAACCAAACCTGTACCCATAACTAGTGGTTACTCTGCAGCATACGCCAATATGTATATATGTACAGTATCTCACAAAGAGAGTACACCCCTCACATTCTTGTAAATATTTTATTATATCTTTTCATGGGACAACACTGAAGATATGACACTTTGATACAATGTAGTCAGTGTACAGCTTGTATAACAGTGTAAATTTGCTGTCGCCTCAAAATAACACACAGCCATTCATGTCTAAACCGCTGGCAACAAAAGTGAGTACACCCCTAAGTGAAAATGTCCAAATTGTGCCCAATTAGCCATTTTCTCTCCCCAGTGTCATGTGACTAGTTAGTGTTACAAGGTCTCAGGTGTGAAGGGGGAGCAGGTGTGTTAAATTTGGTGTTATCTCACACTCTCATATTGGTCGCTGGAAGTTCAACATGGCACTTTATGGTAAAGAACTCTGAGGATCTGAAAAAAAGAATTGTTGCTCTACATAAAGATGGCCTAGGCTATAAGAAGATTGCCAACACCCTGAAACTGAGCTGCAGCACGGTGGCCAAGACCATACAGTGGTTTAACAGGACAGGTTCCACACAGAACAGGCATCACCATGGTCAACCAAAGAAGTTGAGTGCATGTACTCTGCATCATATCCAGAGGTTGTCTTTTGAAAATAGATGTATGAGTGCTGCCAGCATTACTGGAGAGGTTGAAGGGGTGGGGGAGTCAGCCTGTCAGTCCTCAGACCATACATCGCATCCATCCATCCATCCATCTTCTACCGCTTTTCCGGAGGTCCGGGTCGCGGAGGCAGCAGTTCAAGCAGAGAAGCCCAGACTTCCCTCTCCCCAGCCACCTGCTCCAGCTCTTTAGAGGGGATACTAAGGCGTTCCCAGACCAGCTGGGAGACATAGTCTCTCCACCGAGTCCTGGGTCTGCCCCGGGGTCTCCTCCCAGTGGGACGTGTCTGAAACACCTCAAGTGGGAGGCATCCAGGAGGATAAATTGTATATCAAGGATTCAGTGTACCCCACCCGGTATGGGGTTACCGGGGCTCCACCCTGGAGCCAGGCCTGGGGGAGGGGCTCGAAGGCTAGCGTCTGGTGGCCGGGTTTCCACCCATGGGACCCGGCCAGGCTCAGCCCGAAGGAGTTACATGGGTCCGCCCTCCAGTGGGTTCACCACCTGCAGGAGGGATCATGGGGGTCCGGTGCTATGTGGATTAGGTGGCGGTCAAAGGCGGAGACCATACATCGCACACTGCATCAAATTGGTCTGCATGACTGTCATCCCAGGAGGAAGCCCCTTTTAAAGATGATGCACAAGAAAGCCTATAAACAGTTTGCTGAAGACAAGCAGACTAAGGACATGGGTTACTGGAACCATGTCCTGTGGTCTGATGAGACCAAGATAAACTTATTTGGTTCAGATGGTGTCAAGCGTGTGCGGCGGCAACCAGGTGAGGAGTACAAAGACAAGTGTGTCTTGTCTACAGTCAAGCATGGTGGTGGGAGTGTCATGGCTTAGGGCTGCATGAGTGCTGCCGGCACTGGGGAGCTACAGTTCATTGAGGGAACCATGAATGCCAACATGTACTGTGACATGCTGAAGCAGAGCATGATCCCCTCCCTTTGGAAACTGGGCTGCAGGGCAGTATTCCAACATGATAACGACTCCAAACACACCTCCAAGATGACCACTGCCTTGCTAAAGAAACTGAGGGTAAAGGTGATGGACTGGCCAACCATGTCTCAGACCTAAACCCTATTGAGCATCTGTGGGGCATCCTCAAACAGAAGCTGGAGGAGTGCAAGGTCTCTAACATCCACCAGCTCCGTGATGTCATCATGGAGGAGTGGAAGAGGATTCCAGTGGCAACCTGTGAAGCTCCAGTGAACTCCATGCCCAAGAGAGTTAAGGCAGTGCTGGAAAATAATGGTGGCCACACAAAATATTGACACTTGGGGCACAATTTGGACATCTTCACTTAGGGGTGTACTCACTTTTGTTGCCAGCAGTTTAGACATTAATGGCTGTGTGTTGCGTTATTTTGAGGGGACAGCAACTTTACACTGTTATACCAGCTGTACACTGACTACTTTACATTGTATCAAAGCATCATATCTTCAGTGTTGTCCCATGAAAAGATATAATAAAATATTTACAAGAATGTGAGGGGTGTACTCACTTTTGTGAGACACTGTATATATGCCCATGCATCACATACATACAGTATGCCCCACCTCTTGTTTATTGCAGTCTCTTGTTGCTGTGAGGTGCTTGTGTGCGTGTGTGCACACACACACACACACACACACACACACAGAGCACTTCACTCATGTGACATTTGAATGTTTTGTTTTGTAGCACCTTAACTCTGCACTTTAGCATATCCACTTTGTAAAGTTTCATTGCAGTTGTTCTGCTCGTGAATGATTGTGTGTTTATGTGACCTGCTGGGGGACTACAGATGCAAATTAGCAGGAATGGTAAATCTGGCATACTTGCATTTTTATTAATGTTCATTAGTATGTAATGTCCCTTTTAAATAAACATTAAACTTAAACTGGGTTATTCCATGTGGTGTAAAGAGGCGGAGCCTAACTGGTTTATTAAGAGCCTAATCCCCGCCTCCTCTACTTCCGCTTATGAGAGCTTCAATTGGAAAAATTGTCCACTGAAATGAATGGCAAGAGCAAAATTATCCTTTGATCCCGATCACGTTTTGCCATGAGTTACTCATATGATGTTTGTCAATTTAAAAGCTAATTTTCCACACAATTAAAGTTGTCAGCTGTCATATACGTAATAACACAGTAACATTTAGTTCTTGTTTAAACAATGAGCAGACAACATCTCCCATCATCCCACATCACGAAACACAATCATGGTGAGAGATCACCAAAACCTCACCTCCTGTTTCCTGACCGATGAAAGAGGGATCCAAAGAGGAGAAAACCAGAACAAAGGTTTGGTTTCATATTGTGAGAGCTGCAGCTGATCCAGAGGACTTAGTTACTTCACCCTGGGCAGCTTTGAAAAGATGGCGTCAGCTCCGTCCATCTGTGTTTGTAATGTAATGTACTTTATTTATACAGCTCTTTAAAACAACCCGTAGGTGACCAAAGTGCTTTACAGAAAATTAAACAGCACTCACTAGAAACACACAACATTAAAACAAATTACATTAACAAAGAGATAAGCATAAATACCTAAAAATAAAAACAAATGTCAAAACAGATATCGCCACTACTGGGTATTAAAAGCCATCCTAAACAATTATGCCAGGTCAGAGATGGCACGCAGGTGACGGGGGAGATTATTCCAGAGCCTGAAGAGAAAAGGCTCGGTCACCCCAATGTTTACACCTCGACCTGGGCACATCCAGCTAAAGCTGACTGGATGACCTCAAAGCCCTGCCTTGGTCACGGACAGTCAACATCTCAGACAGATAAACCGGAGCAAGGCCATTAAGAGCTTTAAAAACAAAAAGTAAAGGTTTAAAATTAATTCTGAAATGGACTGGGAGCCAATGAAGCGGAAAAAGAATCGGTGTAATGTGCTCTCGCCTAGATGTGTTGGTTAAAAGACGGGCTGTTGCATTTTGCACAAGATCAAGGCGGCCAAGAGAAGCTGTAATTTTTTCATTTATGTATTTTCATAACCTTATACCTTAACTGTTAGACAACAACCTACACCGTTCTTTACCAGGAAAATTATCTTTTAAATGGACAAACAAACGTGTATCTCGTGGTAAAACTTGACTGGGATAAAAAGATAATTTTGCTCTTACTATTCATTTCAACTGAGAATCTTTCTGATTTAAGGTCCCATATGCAGAAGTAGAGGGGGTGTGGCTTAGGCTCTATACCATGGGGTGTGAAGAGGTGGAGCCTATTTGGTTTCTATGGCCACACAGTTACTGTCAGTTATGAAGCTACAGTGGGGGGGTTAGTCCTCTGTGTGTTCACTTTCCCTTCTCTATTCCATTATGCTAAGCACCAAGCGAGAAGAAAGAAAGAACCATTTTTATGGTCTTTGGTATCACCCGGCTGGGGCTTGAACCCACAACCTCCTGACTACCACTAGTCCACCACTGCGGTCTAACCAGGTTAAATCTGAGAGAGGTGCTCAAGAGTTCATACATACCTTTGCAGAGCCTTAAATCTTCTGCAAGCTTCTCATTGTCCCTTAGACACCCGGTTTCCACAAAGGGGACAAACACAAACTCCTCCAGAGTGGGAGGACGATGCTGCTGCTGCCGACGGGGGGCCACGGTGGCATGAAGACCACAGATCTGGACTCCACCGGCAACGATGTTATCAAGGCAACGGCTAATGTGGACGTCCACAGCTGGAGGAGATAAAGAGTTCTGCTGATGACATCACGGAGGGACAGAAGAAGATGAAGAAGGTTTCTGCATGTCATTAAATCAGACCCAGAATTACACTCAGAGATGCAGACCCTTCCAACCCTATCAGGTTATTAATTACAAGAACCACAACCCTTCTAACCCCACCCCTTTGGAGTGTCCTATAGTAGTAGGGGAAAGGGCTGGCTGACTTCCTGCTTCAGCTCTGAAAGGACGCCATGAGCCGTTTTAGACCTTACCCATCTACAAGGTCAAATCCAAGGTCAAGGTCACTCTAGGTTGTGTTCAAATGTGGCAGCTCTGTCACAATAAAGTCACCATAAACCAAAACTGATTTTGACCTTTTATGACCCTGTGACCTTTGACCTTCTGATCCCAAAAGCCAAATGTGGTCAACCTGTGTGCCAAGTCTGGTTGCCCTAGCATCATCTCCTCTGGAGCCACTGACTCGTGGACAGACTCAGGTGACCTCCCTCCCCATGCCTCGACTCCGTCAGCGTGGGCCATGATTCTGTCACACCGTTTTAAGGTGAAAATCTTAGGTAGCGTAGCTTCAAAGAGGACGGTACAGGCTCTTAGTTCTCCAAAGAGCACATGAGGAGTTACACTGTGGAGAAAATGTGGCTTCAGCCTAAACATGATCAGGTTCACCGTCATCAGAAGGTCTGCAGCATTTGGCCTTTTTATCAATGTTAAGAATGATCCTCCAGGAAAACGTGTCTGTGGATCTGTGCACGCACCTTGTTTCTCCTCCGAGTACTGGCAAATGTTTCTCATATGCAGAGCTGGATCTACGCTCACGGAGCGGATTCTAGTTGGCAGACGTAGAGCCCGCCCCGGCAGTCCCAGCACCATCATCTGCAGCATGGTGTCCAGGAACGTGACCCAGTTGCCGGTCCACTGCAGCTTCCCACGCTCTCCTGAGAATGAGTGAAGAAGCTGATGAAGGAACATCTACAGACCTTTATTATGGGACATTATGACATGACGGTCACATGTTTTTAGCTTTCAGTCATGTTTTAGTCTGTGAAGTAATAGTTTAAATGTTGACATGTCCTAATGTTATGTGACTAAGTTTTACAGTGCTTGGTCAAGATCGATGGAGTGATTCCCAAACAAAGCTACGCCACAAACAACAGTCCAGGACAATTTACCGCTGAAATATTCACAACAACAAAACACAAAAAGGTTTGCTTTTATTCAGGTTTTCATTTTTTACCCATTTCACTCTTTTAATCTTGAATTGTCTACAACATAATAAAAGTAACTCATATCACCACCTATTTGTATGTCTCATTAATTATCAGCATTCATGAAATGCCCACACTCACACACACATTAAGTTATAATAACCGAAAATTACACACCAAACCCACACTGCTCACAAAAAAGTTAGGGATATTTGGCCTTCAGGTGAAATTTATGGAAAATGTAAAAAGTTTATGCTACAGTGATATAATATCATAAAAGTAGGGGATTTTAGTAGATGCATGCAATGGTGATTTCCTCATTTTAAACAATTTATTGACAAAAAATGTCAATGTCTCAACTTGTCATGTGCCCCGGAGCATCAATTACAGCTTGACAACGACGTCTCATGTTGTTCACAAGTCAACTTGTTGTCTGCTGAGGCGTGGCATTCCACTCTTCTTGAAGGTTGGCCCTCAGGTCATTGAGGTTGTGGGCTGCAGGGTTACGAGCCTCTACACGGCAACTCAGCTGATCCCATGTTTTCTGTGGGATTCAGGTCTGGAGAAAGCACAGGCCTCTCTCCATTTGAGGTACCCCAGCCTCCAGCAGCCATTCCCTAATGATGTGACCTTGATGAGCTGGAGCCTTGTTGTCCATGAAGATGAAATTAGACCTGTGTTGTTCATGCAGGGGCACAATGACTGGATTAATGATGTTATTCAGCAGGGTTTCCTCTGGTAACATTTCCGGGTGGTGGCCCGCAACGCTTGAATTTATTACACCACTAAGGGGAAATACATATTTAAGAAAAAAAATATGAAGCAGTGACTGTCCGCAAACGCGCACACAAACAACAAGCATGACCGCCATCTGCGTGGAGTTCGGAAGAGCCCTGTCCACATGTTCCAGTTGCCAGGCAGAGTGTCTCTCTAGCGTCGCTGTCCGAGAGAAGCATGAGTTTATAGAAGTACTTTAAACATGGAAAAAATGCAGAAGAGGTATGTAAGCAGTGGAGGTGTTTATCATGGTTTTAACCTGTTGGTAACGGGAGCAATAATGAAAGAGCCACTTAGCTAACGGATGTGGTTAGAAGCTTGAGTTGGCTCATTTTGTCTTCTTTTTAATTATTAAAATTTTGGTTTTCTTATTTCAGACAAGAATGAAAAGGAGATGTTTTTACCTTTACCTTAGTTAATATTAATTGACTAATTTATGTTCATTATTATGTACCTGGAAAGTTAAGATGACCGAAATTCACGAAGTCAATGACTTTAATCCATCAGCAGCCTTCAGAAAAACTAAATATGCCAAAATTTGGATTTCAAAAATAAGAGATTTTTCCTGCTGTCTGGATGGTGAGGAGATTTCTAAAAAAAAACAAAAAACAAAAACTATAAATATGTAGAAATATTATAACAGAAATAACTGCATCTTTGGTCATTTAAGTTAATTTATTTCATTAAATACAATTTTATTCATATTTTTTTCTTTGAAATCAGAGTAAAATTATTGTTCTGTTCTGATTCTGCAAAATTATGGTCAAAAGTGTAAACTGCATAAGGAAAAAGTAAAAAAAAAAAAAAATACCACAGTCTGTTTCAAATTTATTTAAAAACAAAAGTAATTTTATTTTAAAAAATAAACACAAATTAGCCATAAAATAATCCACAAATTTATAATAAAGTCTCAAATGTACAAGAAGAGTCAATTTTACAAGAGGAAACTACAAATTTGAGGAAAATGGTTTCAAATTCAGATAAATTTACAGAGAAAAGTAGAAACTATCAGAAAATTGTTATAAATTTTTGAGGAAAAACCTCAAACCTTCAAGACTGAAGTCATTACTCAAGTTTTTAAGTGGCTGCTCTTTGTACCCTTAACTCAACTAGAAATTTTTGGTTGTCTACTTTTAATTATTAATTTCAAAGCACTGCTTTTACATGAGTAGAATTTCTGGCTACTATACCCACCTCTGATCATACAATTTAAGTATGCAGGAGTAAATTACTATTATGAATGTTTTTTTTCCCTTCCCTACTCTCTCAATGGAAAACAGAAACACGAGAAAAAAAATTTAAAAAAATGCATATTTTTGTCATTTATGTAAACCATGACAAAAAAATTCCTGCAGGAAAAAATGTGACCCTTGATATTTTCTAACCTGTTTGTATACCACCATAGACAGAGAGAGAGGCTGAATTAGACAGAGCTCAGAGAGGGAAAGATGAGACAGAAGAGAGGAGCCAAAGAGAGGAAAGTGTTCAGGCAGAGGGTCCAGGAGAGGTGAGAGCAGAGGAAGGACAGAAGGATGACACCAGTAAAAAGTCTAAACACAGGATGTCTGGGTGGGACCCCAGCTGGCCCAAAATTCCAACATTCAAGCCTCAGTTGTACAATACTTCAAATGGTAAGTTCCATATGCAAAGTTGCTGTGCAAAATTTAAAAAAGAAATAAATAGGATAAAATTAACATATTCCTTTTACAAAAGTGTCACGTGTTTTCTGTCCCCCAGAAAAATATGTTGCCACCACATCAAGGTCTTTAAGCCAGAGGAAACACTGCTCAGGTAGTATCGGCTTGTCACTGTACCATTCACAAGGTGTAGGGCAGTTCTGTATTGACTAGACACACCTGTCCACACTGGAACATGGTGACAACTGTGGCTGATGCATAGCGCGCTCCTTGACGTCTCCAACATCATTGTCGGCCACCATTTCTGCTCAACATGAATCAACGTTCATCAAAGAACAGCACTGAGGACTACTTGTCCCTTGTCCAGGGTAAATGCTCCCTGGCCCAAGCAAGACAGTGAAACCTATGCCTGGTGTGTGGTCAGGTACCCTTGCAGGTCATCTAGCATGCAGACCATGCTGATATAAACGGTTTTGAATGGTCTCACGCAACACTTGGGTGCTTCTCATCTCCCTTAAATGTGCCTGGAGTTGAGTGGCATTCATCATTTGGTTAAACAGGGCACTGTTCACAATGAGGCGGTCATCAGTGTGGGATGTGGCAAAAGGACATCTACTTCTATGCCTTTCTGTGACTCTTCCAGTCTCTCTGTATCTCTGTTGCAACCTGCTGATGACACTCTGTGACACTCTAAGCTCAGTGGCCACTTCCCTCTGAGAACATCCTGTTTGAAGCCTCACAATGGTGAGGTACTGCTGATCAATTGTTAGGTGTCGTCTTGGTCTCATCATGTCAAAATGTGAACAGCATGATGACGAGGACTGTTTACATACCAATTCTAATGGAACCAGATAATTTATTGGTCGATTTGTGGATCAAACACCTGTTGTGAATTTTGCCATTAAGCACCTTGTTAGAGAACAGCAAGTTATGCAGAAAATACTGAAACATTGAACAGTTGGACATGCGCAGTCAGAAGGCTAGAGAAGGTAAAATTAAGTTCACCTGTAAAGGTTATAGTGCACTTTAGATACATCCTAAAATTTCACCAGAAAGCTGAATATCCCTAACTTTTTATGAGTAGTGTATGTCTGCATCAATCAAGCAAAGCATCTGCAGATCATTTTCTCAGCCTCCAGTTCATCCAATTTTTATTTAAAGTGACGCTAGCTTTTTTTTTTTTTTCTCCCCCCTTTCTCTCCCTCCTGGTGAAATTCAGTTAAGTTAATCCCTTCCACAGCATGTGGGACACCATGTGGTGAATGGGGCGGTGCCCATCTCCGTTTACATGACCCTAGGCCACACAGCCTACTGTGAGTAGGGAAAGCTACAATGGGGGGGGGGGGGGGGTGGCAGTCCTCTGGCAGTTCTGTGCGTTAACTTTCTTTTCCCTGTTCTATCATGCTGAGCACCAAACTAGAAGTCAGAAAGTACCTATTTTATATGGTCTTTGGTATGACCCAGCAGGGAACTGAACCCACGACCTGGTGGTGAAATAAAGATTAAATAAAAAAATTAAAAATGAGGTGGTGTGGACTTCCGGTTATGGCTGCCACGTAAGACGGACGTGTTTCACTCTGCTCTGCTCCTGGAGAAAAAAATCGGCAAATAACTCTCTCATTTGGGACAGAACGTATCCCAGCGTTTGGGCGAGGATATGTCGGCGAAGCCTAAGGCTGGAAAACCAGGTAAAGGAAAAAGCGAGCCGCCGAAACAGTCCAAATTAACGGACTTTCAGGTCTGTGACGCAGCAAACAAAACTCCATATATGGCGGAGGAGGCTGGCAACGGTGCGATATCTGCGGGGAGCGGCGCAGATGCGCTGATGGCTGCCATGAGTTCAATGAGAGCGGACTTTTCCTCTAGATTTGATGGGATTATGACAGCGTTGGAAGGAATAAGAAAGGAATTGGGTGACTGTGTAGAACGAACGGCGCAGATGGAGCTCCGTCTCGCTAGTGCTGAAGATGACGTCACCCGTCTTCAATTAAAGGTGCGCACTTTGGAAAAAAAAAATAAATGTCTAGAAGATAATATTTTGGATTTGGAATCTCGGTCGAGACAGAATAACTTGAGGCTGGTGGGTCTTCCAGAGGAATCAGAAGGTCGGGACGTATATTCCTTTCTGGAAAAGTGGATTCCGGAGGTGCTGGGCAGCGAGGAGTTGCAATCAGCAGTGGTTCTGGAAAAAGCACATCGTATCGGCCCACGGAGAGATAAGGGACCGCCGAGGACCTTAATTATGAAGTTTCTTAGCAACAGAGACAGGATGAAGATCTTCAACGCTGCACGAGCTAAAGGAGAGATTAAACACCAGGATCAACAGGTGCGGTTCTACCCAGATTTGGCCACAGGAATCCAACAATTGAGGAAGCAGTTTGATCCCATACGTAAGGAGCTGCGCAACCTTGGGATTCGTCATGGTGTAATCTATCCTGCGAGACTGCTGACCACGTATGAGGGCAGAACCCACATCTTCAAGACCCCAGAGGAGGCGCAGGAGTTCATCAAGAAGATCAAAGAAGAAGAAGAGACTGGTGGGAGCTAAGCATGAACAAAATATAAGGTAGAATAATTAAGCATTTGCACAGGCATCTGACTGACTTGAAGTAAATAGCAAGTTTACAAAATATAGATTGTATTATATATTAAAAAAAAACAAAAACAAAACAAACAAAAAAAAACTATGATGTACAAAGTTGTTAAAAATTTTGGAGTTAAGTTGGAAAACTACAGAGGAGAGTTAATGTTACGTCATTAAAAGCAGTAGAGTTAGGGTGATTGGGAGGATGAAGAAGGAGTGGCTTAGGCTGTTCCCCGTGGATGTGGAACGGTCGATGGCTATATCGGGAGACGGAATTTTTCTTTTGATTTTGGGGGGTTCGCCACAAGTGTGGGAAGGGGAAATTTGTTTGTGTGTAGTTTGTAGGATGAATGTTCAACCACTCATGTTTTTGCTTCTCTGTATGAGCATGTTTACACTGCAAGGTAATCCCAAACTCTCTATTGATCATAAACCAAAGTGTTAATCTTAATTTAACTTCATGGAATTGCAGAGGTCTACAAAATTTAAAAAAACTTAAACAAGTTATGAATAAAATAAAAGACATGGGTTCAAAAATTGTGTTTTTACAAGAAACTCATCTAATAGAGGAGGATATAAAAAGAATTAGGAGTAGATGGCAAGGAAGTGTATTCACCTCATTATTTTCATCCCGGGCCAGGGGAGTTATGACTCTCATACATAAATCAGTCCCTTTTCAAGTGAAAAATGTAATTGGAGACAAACTTGGAAGATATGTAATCATTCAAGGTTCTTTGCTATTAGAAAATATAAATCTTGTGAACTTATATGGTCCCAATATAGATGATCAAAAGTTCTTTGCTAATTTATTTCTTATTTTATCATCACTTACAGGGCAACATATAATAGCAGGGGATTTTAATTGTACATTGAATCCAGGTATAGATAGATCAACAGGACTGGATTGTACGCACAATGGATGTAGGATGACTATTAATCATTTTATGAAAGAATTGAGATTGTTAGATATATGGAGAGAAATGAAACCACAAGTTAAAGCCTATTCTTGTTATTCCAGTACCTACAAGACATTCTCACGTATTGATTATTTTTTGATTTCCACAGAATTAAGATCCAAGATTCAAAACTGCTTTTATGATAACATCGTGATCTCTGATCATGCACCCTGTTGTCTAATATATGTAGATAAAAAATTGACAAAGGAATCAGGTAGATGGCAATTTCAGCATAAATGGCTTCAGGATGAGGAATTTGTCAAGTATATAGAAAAACAGATAGACGAGTACTTTGACATCAATACTACACAAACATCAGCATGTGTAAAGTGGGAAGCTTTCAAAGCTTTTATTAGGGGACATATTATTAGTTATACAGGATCAAAATCTAAGAAGACTCGAGAGGAGAGAGCTAAATTGGAACATAAAATGAAAAGTCTTCAGGAAAAAGTGTATGCAGGAAGTGATCCAAGGTTGGAGAATGAATTACTGATTTTGAGAGCTGAATACGACAAAAAATCAGCGAATAGAGCTGCCTCGAGTCTTCTAAGATTGAAACAATCTTTTTATGAACAAGGTGAAAAATCAGGAAAATTATTGGCATGGCAGATTAAACAATTAGAAATTAAAACACCAATTACTAGTATTATAAGTAACGGACAGGTAGTTATAGATCCTTTAGAAATTAACAGAGCCTTTAGAGATTACTATGAAAAATTATATGATACTAAAAATGAATTTGATTTAACAAAACTAAATGGGTTTTTGAACGAACTATCTATACCGTGTATTCCAAATGAAAACAGGGAGATATTGGAGTCTAAAATTAGTCAAGAAGAAGTTGGGCTAGCCATTGATAATATGAAATCAGGAAAAAGTGCAGGACCAGATGGTCTTCCAGTTGACCTTTATAAGAAATTTAAGAATAAATTAATAAAACCTTTTCTGGAAATGGTTTTAGAAGCATTTCAAAATAATAATTTACCATCATACATAAATAATGCCTTAATTATACTGCTGCCAAAACCAGGTAAGCCCTCTAATAAATGTGAAAATATGAGACCAATAAGCCTATTAAACGCCGACCTTAAGATAATCTGTAAAATTTTAGCAAGACGAATACAAGAAATTTTACCAAATATTATTAATCGAGATCAGAATGGCTTTATAAAGGGAAGACAAGGCTTCCATAATGTAAGAAGACTATTTAATATTATTTATTTTAATAAAGAAGCACCGGATACAGCTCTCCTATCACTGGACGCCGAAAAGGCCTTTGATAGAGTTGAATGGCCCTTTCTTTTTGAAGTCCTACAAAGGTTTGGACTTGGAAATAATTTCATAAAATGGGTTCAAATAATATACAATAATGCTACAGCAGAAATCCTAACAAATAACAATATTTCAAAACCAATAAAAATCAATAGAGGATGTCGACAAGGCTGTCCACTTTCACCTTTACTGTTTACTATGGCAATTGAACCTTTAGCGATAGCGATACGTTTACATTCACAAATATATGGAATTAAAGTTGGACCAACAGAACATAAAATCTCCCTGTACGCCGATGACATAATTTTGTTTATGTCGAATCTAAAAAAATCAATTCCAACCTTGTTGAATTTAATAAAGAATTTTGGGGAAATATCAGGATATAAAATAAATAAAACTAAATCTTCAATATTAATGCTAAATGAGACCCAGAGAAATTACCCAGCCCCTGAGGTAAATCAATTCAATGTTGTAAATCAGTTTAAATATTTAGGAATCCAAATTGTGCCTAAGCTAGAATCAGTCGCCAGTGTCAACTATGAAGCCTTAATGACAGATATCAATGAGTTAACTCAGAGATGGATGTCACTACCAATGTCGATGATCGGGAGAATCAATATACTTAAAAGTAATATTTTACCTAAAATGCTTTATTTATTTCAATACATTCCCTTATCACCACCTTTAGATTTATTCTCAAGAATAAAAAAAAAGTTAGTGGAATTTATATGGAACAACAGGAGGGCTAGATTACGTCTGTCTTCATTATATTTACCATTTGATCGTGGAGGTCTGAAATGTCCAAATTTTATGTTGTATTATTGGTCGGCACAACTGAGGTCTATGACATATTATTTTTCATCAAATGATCTCCCTCACTGGACTGAAATGGAATCATACAATTTACCTTTACCTCTTCCCATATTCATATACTCAGATTCGGCAAAAAAATTACAAAAACAAGTTAAAAATCCATTTGTAAAGCATATGATCAAAATATGGTGTGAAGCTAAAAACTATTTAAAAGAACCACAGTTACTGTCACAATTTAGTCCAATATGGGGTAATCAATATTTTAAACCAGGGAGAGCGGACGCTGTATTTAAAGTATGGAATTTAAAAGGGATACAAAAGATTCAGGATTTATATTTGCCATGTGCAGACAACATAATGTCTTTTGAAGAGCTGAGGATCAAATTTAATCTCAATAGAACACATTTTTTTAAATATCTTCAACTTAGAAACTTTATTCGATCAAATCAAAATAAAGCTCTCACTCGACCTATTTATTCATCCTTGGAAAAAATGATGATGAAAGATAGTAAAAGAAAGGGTATTATTTCAGAGTTTTATAACTCATTGACACTATCTTCAAGTGAAAATTCACTGAAAAGATTAAACTACTGGAAAGAAGATCTGCAAACTGAAATTTCAGAGGAACAATGGGAATTGGCATAATTACCATGCATATTACTGCATAATTACCAGAAATTATGCAGTCGAGATTCCCACATTTGGGGAATTCGCAGAGGTCAGCCCAACCGGAGTGCAATGGCTGAGCCTCACCCTGGGTGAACCACCTTCTTGATCATGGTATCTCCCCTGCCAGGTAAGTATATCTGAGTACAGAGGGCTTATCCAGGACTTCGTGGACTGGTGCCATCGGAACTGCCTCCAGATCAACGCGAGGAAAACTAAGGAGCTGGTGGTGGACTGCCGCAGGCATGGGCAGCCCCTCACAGTACCAGTAAATATACAGGGAACAGACATCGAGATGGTGACATCCTATAAGTACCTGGGTATTCATCTGAACAATAAACTAGACTGGTCACACAATACTGATGCACTCTACAAGAAGGGACAGCGCAGGCTGTTCCTGCTGAGGAGACTCAGGTCTTTTGGTGTACAAGGGGCGCTGCTGAAGTCATTCTATGACACGGTGGTGGCATCAGCCATCACTTTTGGAGTGGTCTGCTGGGGCAGTGGCATTACTGCAGCCGATAGGAAGAGACTGAACAAACTGATTAAGAAAGCTAGCTCTGTCCTGGGGCAGCGCCTTAATCCGATGGAGGAGATAGGAGAGAGAAGGACGGTGGCTAAACTGTCATCTCTGCTGGAGTCCGAGTTCCACCCTATGCAGGACATACTGAATGCACTGAGGAGCTCATTTAGCAGCAGACTACATCATCCCAGGTGCACAACCGAGAGGTTTCGTAGGTCCTTCCTACCAACGGCTGTCAGACTGTACAACCTAAGCAGGGCTGCTCGCAGAGATAGCAAAAAGACGTAACAAACTAATAGTTTTTTGAATGCAAAAGATGCAATAGACTTACACAATGGTCCCCTCCGGCATACAACTAGGAACATACCGGTCGCTATGGAGGGTGAGAATATGTATGGGCACATAATCATACCATGTAGGATAACTAAGTAGACGGTTATGCTGTTTCATTCCATCTAGCAACAATGCTCTGCACTGTGTGTGTTTATATATTTACATATTTATTCCATCTAGCTACAATGCTCAGCACTGGGTGTGTTTATATATTTATATATCTACATATTATTCCATCTAGCTACATTGCTCCGCACTGTGTGTGTTTATATACTTGCATATTTATTCCACCTAGCTGCAATGCTCCGTACTGTGGGTGTTTATATATTTACATATTTATTCCATCTAGCTACAATGCTCTGCACTGTGTGTTCATATATTCATATATTTATTCCATCCAGCTACAATGCTCTGCACTGTGTGTCTGTGTGTGTGTGTATATATATATATTTTATAGTAATACGTACATATGTATATTAGCTGCTCTTGCTTGCTTGTTTTTTTCTTGCCTTCTGATTGTTGCTCTGAGTGTTGCTATCCCTGTGCTGTTGCAATCCTGGAATTTCCCCGTTGTGGGACTAATAAAGGCTTATCTTATCTTATCTTATCTTATCTTATGGCTTGTACAGAAGCTCAAACCAAATCAATAAATGTACGTCTTAAATTGATACATTTCAAATGGTTAATGCGGATGTATGTTACACCGGAGGAGTTAAATAAATATAACAAAAATATACCAGATACATGCACAAAATGCATGGAAAGTAAAGGAACCCTATTTCATTGTGTATGGGAATGTAGATTAATAAGAATGTTTTGGGAAGAGGTGAGGGTAACAATTGAAAAAATAATCTCAAAACAAATCATATTGAATACTAAATTGTTTTTGTTGGGTCTGTACCCAGAAAAGCATAATTTCAATAAAAGTGAAAGAACATTCATAGACCTCAGTTTGCTTAATGCCAAAAAATGTATTGCACTATTATGGAAAAAGACTCATAGACCAGATGTGACTCAGTGGTTAAGACAGATGTTAACAAACCTTCCATTAGAAAGAATAACATATATACTGAAATCAAAGGAAATTGTGTTTGAGAATATATGGAGACCTTTTATTGATTATGTAAAAAATTTAAACATAATTTTTGAAGAAGAAGGTGAATGATGTGTGTGGACCTTGTAAATTCCAAACTGGTGAACATAATATGTATACTTATGTATTGGATTGTCTAGACTAAACAGAGGAGCATTGTTGAAGATTTGATTTTGCTGGTGGTTGTTGGTGTTTTTAGTGCATCCTTTTTTTTTTTTTTTTTTTTTTGTAGTACTTTAGTGTTAGTGTTTGATTGTATCATGTTTGTTAAAAAAAAAAAAAGGTTCAATAAAGATATTGTGGAAAAAAAAAAAAAATGAGGTGGTGTGGGGGACCCAGTCAGTACGTTCTCTACTCAGACTGAATGGCACGGCAGGAGGAGATGCGTAAGAGCTGAGAAACGGATATGCAAGGCAGTCTATGGTTTTCGCATGATAATATGCATTCTCCTCCAGTCTGCATAATAATGCGCCGACAGGCTGGGTGACAAAGGGAATTGTCATTGTAGATGTATGCATGTTAATGCAAACACCCCAGGTCGCCGGGCAAGTTGTATGGTATAAAAAGAGACGTGCAGTACCTGACATGGTTTGGCTTCTTAGTCTTGTTGATGTTAGAGAGAGATTCATAAAGTCTGCTCTGCTCCAACTACCGCCTTGCCTGATCATTCCTCTCTCTACACTGGTGACCCTTGATGCACAATGGAACTCAAGGCCAACACCCCAGAGACGACCCGGACTGGAGGAGCCAGCACCGCGTGCGCCATTTCAGTCAAACTCCCAGACTTTTGTCCACATGACCTGAAGTCTTGGCTCCTCCACACTGAGGCCCAGTTCGCGCTCCGGGGAGTGACAGCGGATGACAGCAAATACCACTACATGGTTGCAGTGCTGGACGCACGCACAACTCAGCAGGTGGCGAGCCTGCTCCAACAGCACCCCAGCCCATGACAAATACAACACTCTCAAAATCGCGCTGACCCTGCGCTACACGCTCTTCAACTGTGAGAGAGCGGAAAGGCTCCTGACGAGCTCCGAGTTGGGAGACGGGTCGGCGGTCGAATTAATGGAGAAGATGTTGCCGTTGATGGGCACAGATAACGGGCATTTCCTCTTTGCCCACCTTTTCCTCCAGAACCTCCCGACAGCGGCCAGAGCGGTCCTTGCCAATTTGCCGCTGCTGGCCACGCCCAACTACTGGGCACTAGCACAAGAGGCAGATCAGATTGTTCTTACCACCAGAGTCTTTGCTGTGAACGCAGTGGTGTCGGAACCCAGCGAGACGGCCAGCGGAGGCAAGGAGCCAACGACGGTGGCCGCAGCGGAGGCCAAGAAGCACTGGAGAGACACGTTCTGCTTCTACCACCACCGTTTTGGAGAAGACGCACACTGATGCATGCCACCGTGCCAATTCAAGCGCTCGGGAAATGCCAGGGCCGGCAGTCGGTAGCAGCTGCGACCGCTGATGACACAAACAAGCTGCTCTATGTGACAGACTCACGCTCGGGAAGACGGTTCCTCGTGGACTCCAGCTCCCAAAAGAGCTTCATCCTGCCATCCTACGCAGACCGGCTGGTGGGAACTAGCGGCCCAGAGCTGGTGGCCACAAACGGCTCAGACATTAAGACTTTTGGTGAGAGGACACTGACTATATCCTTGCACGGCCGTACATACCAATGGACATTCGTCATAGCGGCATGTAACTCCCCCATTTTGGGCGCTGATTTTTTGTGTGCACACGGACTATTAGTCGATGTGGCTAACAGACACCTGATTAACGCAATGTCTTTTGATTCTCTCCCCTGTACAGCTAGAGGAGCTGGGTCCACAACACTAGCCAACGTCACAGCTCCAGGTGGCAAGTTCCACACGCTACTCACCCAGTTCAGCGGCCATCACTAAACACGGGGTGGAGCACTTCATTACCACCACGGGGCCGCCTGGACGCAGCTAAACTGGCCAGTGCGCACGAGGAGTTTGCCAACTTGGAAAGGTTGGGCATCATCAGGCACTCAAACAGCCCATGAGCACCGCTACATATGGTGCCAAAAGCCGAGGGATCGCGGCGACCTTGCGGAGATTTCCGCAGATTAAACAACACCACAGCGCACAATTGCTACCCAATCCCCCACATTCAGGATTTTTCCATACACCTCAGTGGGACATGCATTTTTTCCAAGATAGACCTGGTCCGCAGTTACCACCAGGTCCCAGTGAGCGTGGAGGACATACCTAAAAACGGCAGTAATAACCCCGTTTGGTCTTTTTGAGTTCTTACGCATGCCTTTCGGGTTAAAAGGCACGGCGCAGACATTCCAACGCAAGATGAATGCGGTGTTGCGCGATCTGCTGTTTGCGTATGTCTACCTGGACGACACCCTGGTGGCCAGCGCGTCCGAGGACGAACACGTAGCCCACCTCAGGACAGTTTTCCAGAGGTTGGAGGAGTACGGGTTAATAATCAACCCGGCGAAGTGCCAGTTCAGGGTGACGGGAATCAATTTTTTGGGCCACCGCATCTCACCGGAGGGAGCGATACCCTTACCGGACAAAGTGCACGCAGTGGCAGATTTTCCCCGGCCTCAGACGGTCAGGCCGCTGCAGGAGTTTTTGGGGATGGTTAACTTTTACAACCGCTTTCTCCCCCGCGCAGCCCAGCTCATGCAGCCATTGTAGGCCACGCTTAAGAAACAGAAACCGGTGGACAGAGTCAACTGGACTCCTGAGTGAGAGCAGGCGTTTTCTGAGGTTAAAACAGCTCTGGCAAACGCCACACTACTGGCGCACCCGAACCCGGCAGTTAGGAAAGCGCTCACTACCAATGCATCAGACGTGGCCATAGGGGCCGTCGTGGAGCAGTGCATCGCTGGTTCTTCCTCTTAGCAGGTCTTTGCGCGACAGGGAGTGTAAATGCAGTGCGTTCAACAGGGAGTTACTGGCTCTCCACCAGGCCATACGCCACTTCCAGTTCTGGCTGGAAGGGCGCACCTTCACTGCGTTTGTGGACCACAAGCCACTAACGTACGCGATGGCCAAGGTTTCGGAACCATGGTCGGCCCGGCAGCAGAGACAGCTGGCCGCGATCTCGGAGTTTACAACTGACATTCAGCATGTGGCCGGTAAACTCAACGTGGTGGCAGACTGCCTCTCGCGCGCATTAGTGGCCCCAGTCTACGTAGGGATAGATTACACGGCCATGGCAGATTGGCGATGCAGAAGTTGTTGAGACATCTGTGATGTCTCCACAGGCCGCCCGCGCCCGGTGGTCCCACATGCTTGGCGCCGCCGTGTTTTTGAATCAGTTCACTCCCTGGCGCACCCAGGACTGCGCGCGTCAATTCAATTCAATTCAACTTTATTTATATAGCGCCATTTCACAACAACAGTCATCTCATAGCACTATACGTCAGTCAAAATGGTGGGAGCAAAGTTCGTCTGGCCGAGCCAACGTAAACAGGTGAAAGAGTGGGCTGCAGCCTGCGTAGCGTCCCAACGAACCAAGGTGCACAGGCACACAAAGGCCCCCCTTGAGCCGTTCAATGTCCCGGCTAAGAGGTTCGACCACGTTCACGTGGACCTCATGGGCCCCCTGCTGCCATCGCAGGGGTTCACGCACCTCCTGACAGTGGTGGACTGCACCATGAGCTGGCCCAAGGCGGTCCCGGTAGCTTCCACCGCGTCCGCAGAAGTTGCATGCGCTTTTTTGATGACATGGGTGGCACATTTTAGCGCCCCTTCGGATATCACGTCCGACCGGGGCCCGCAGTTCGTTTCCGACCTCTGGTCCACAATGGCCCGGAGCCTGGGCGTCACAATTCATCACACAACCGCGTACAACCCCCAGGCCAATGGGTTATGCAAGCATTTCCATAGGTCACTTAAAGCAGCGCTCAGGGCTTCACTTACGGATGCAAACTGGGTGGACCGGTTGCCGTGGGTTCTAATTGGGTTGTGTTCAGCACCAAAGGAGGATTTGGCGGCCTCCCCAGCAAAGCTGGTTTTTTCCCAGCTGCTGCGGCTCCCTGGAGAATTTTTGCCAGACAACCCTGCGCCGAACACCGATCCATCCCCGCCTTGACTACATAGCGCAGAGGCAGGGATGCTACCTGACCCGGCCCACCACTGTTTTCCCCGCGCTTTCATGCCAAGGACCTTGAAGGACGCGTCGTTCGTGTTTGCCAGGCACGATGCCCACTGGACCCCGTTGCGCCCGCCCTACGACAGCCCGTTCAGAGTGCTGGAACCTGGGGAGAAACATTTTGTGTTAGACTTGGGGGGACACAGAGAAACAATCTGTATAGACAGGCTTAAGCCCGCCTTCACTTTAGCAGATGAGCAGGTGGTGTTGGCCCGAGCTCCTTGGTGTGGACGACCCCCACTGAGAACGTCCCAGGTAAATGACTCGTTAGCTCAGTCACAATGGCATGCTGAAGATGTCCCCCCCTCCCCCCCCAATGTCCCCCCACAGACGGATGCACCTCCAGGAGCGCCCCACCAGCACAGCAGCGCCTCGGAGCCGCTAACCCCCATTACGGATGGCAGCTGAAGCCCACAGGACATGAGGGTTAAGGCCCAGTCTGAGTTTCGGGGGGGGGGGGGGAACCCAGTCAGCACTTTCTCTACTTAGACTGAATGGCACGGCAGGAGGAGATGTGTAAGAGCTGAGAAATGGATATGCAAGACAGTCTATGGTTTTCGCATGACAATATGCATTCTCCGGTCTGCATAATAATGCGCCGACAGGCTGGGTGACAAAGGGAATTGTCATTGTAGATGTATGTGTATTAATGGAAACCGTGACAAAGGGAATTGTCATGGTAAATGTAAGCAAGTTAATGCAAACACCCCAGGTCGCTGGGCAAGTTGTATGGCATTTATAAAAAGGAGGTGTCCACGACCTGGTTTAGGCTTCTTATTCTTGTTGATGTTAGAGAGAGATTAATAAAGTCTGTTCTGCTCCAACTACCGCCTCGCCTGAACATTCCTCTCTCTACAGTGTCTTCATTTAGACAATGTTCCTTTATAAAAACAGTCTTGACAATTACCTGACGGGTCGGACACCAAGATCCCCTGAAACGTCTCTCCATAGTCGTAACCTCGCAGTCGCAGCTCTTTGTAGACATCATGTGATGAAAGGTTCATGTTGGGGTCATCGGTGACAGCATGGCAACTGATTTGACTGTGGAGTGAATCCAGGGCTGCACCATCCAGAACCGTCACTTTCCCTAAACATGTCATAAAACAAGAAGGAACACATTTAAATGAAGAAGGGACAGTTTCAGGGTGAGTCTCTGTCCCATGAGGCCCCTACAGCCATTTCTGGAGAACCCCGGTGAGTTTCCCATACCGTGGCCGCACTGGCTCAATGCTTTTGAAAACTACATATCAGCGTTGGGCCTGGACGAGCTAGACAAGGTACAGATGAAAGTTTTACTGGTTCACAATCTGGGCATAGAAGGCCAACATATTTTCTACACCAGGGGTCACCAACTGGAGACTCGAGAGTCCTCTGTCTGGACCCCGAAGCCTTTTGATACAATTTGGGGAAAAGGGAGACCGTTTTATTTTGGTGGGGAAAAAAGCGGAAAAAGCTGAATAGAACTGCTGCATCGGCGACCACCCACAGATTGTAGCATGAGCCCTTGGGTTCTCTCCTGCTGCAGACTGTTGTCCTCACTGTCCCACAAACCCCACTCTCTGCAGAGACTCTGTGGCTCCAACCACTCCAGAGTATGCAGCAGGTTCCGAAATCAGGTTCGCTGCGGGCGCCCACCCCCCACCCACCCCCACACATACACGGTACCTGTACCCACAAAAAGAAGTGCTGCTGGGAGCCAAGAGTAGTCCTTGCTGGGATGCAGAGGTGAGGTCGCTGGTTATCACGTAAAAACTCAGTAAAAGCTCTGTGTGTTACTGAACATAAAACGTTCCACCTCTCCTGTCACCATGGAGTTACAGCTCCATCCATGGTGGAACAGTTAAATGTTGGAAAATATTGTATAGAGGTGGACTTTTTGTGAAATTTTGGGTTTTTTTAGATAGTAATCTTTTTTTAATGCAATACAATTTAGTTTGTGTTCTCCTGTAAAACATTTTTAGGATTTTAGTTGTAGATTTTAGGATTTTACACCCATTTATTTGGAGTCAAACACATTTAGTGTTCTCCTGTATCATAACATTTTATGTCATGTTTTGTTTGAAATTCAGAATCAGAATCAGAATCAGGTTTATTGCCATTGTTCATGTAGTACACAAACTAGGAATTTGTCTCGGTACAATGCTGCAACATTAAACATGATAAGATAAGAGAAATAAACTATACATGTAATAAAGTGTAGGATCAGATTAAGTGATACTGGTCAACAGTTAAAATATATATTAGCCAGCAGCAGATACTGTGGAGAACTATATAGTGCAGTCGGTAATGCAGGAAGAAAACAGTGATGATTGACATGAGTCTGGTTGAGCTGCTGTACATGGTGCACGAGAGTCAATAAGTCACTTAGTGTTCAGCAGTCTGATGGCAGAGGGGAAGAAGCTGTTCATGTGACGGGAGGTTTTAGTCTGGATGGACCGAAGTCTTCTACCAGAGGGGAGGGGGGCAAACAGTACGTGACCAGGGTGTGAGGGATCGGCTATGATCCGGCCAGCACGCCTCCGGGTCCTGGAGATGTACAGATCCTGGAGAGATGGGAGCTTGCAGCCGATCACCTTCTCAGCAGTGCGCACGACGCGCTGCAGCCTTAGTCTGTCCCTGGCAGTGGCTCCTGCGTACCACACGGTTATGGAGGTGGTGAGGATGGACTCGATGATGGCTGTGTAGAACTGCACTAACATCTTGGTGGGTAGCTTGAGCTTCCTCAGCTGCCGCAGGAAGAACATCCTCTGCTGGGCTTTTTTGATGAGTGAGCTGATGGTCAGCTCCCATTTGAGGTCCCTGGTGATGGTAGTGCCTAGGAAGCGGAAGGAATCAGCAGTGGTGATGGGAGAGCCTGAGAGGGTGAGGGGGGGCAGAGGAGTAGTGACTTTCCTGAAGTCTACAATCATCTCCACTGTCTTCAGAGCGTTCAGCTGCAGGTTGTTATTGCTGCACCAAGACGCCAGCTGGGCCACCTCTCTCCTGTAGGCGGACTCGTCGCCGTTGGAGATGAGCCCGATGAGGGTGGTGTCGTCCGCAAACTTATAGTTGACCAAATTGACCAAAGAATTAATTTTAATATTTTTTGTTTAATTAATATAGAGCTAAAACCTGAGCTTAATAAAATAATGTGTGAAAGCAAGTTAAATGATCCTGGCCTGTCTGGAGACAGCTGTGGTCTTCTGAAAGAATGTCAATGCAAGGAGGACAGCTCTTAAAAACACATTTTAAGATAAATTTGTCCATGTTTATTTTATTTTTAATTTAACCTTTATTTATACAGGGCTGTTCCATTGAGAGGAAACCTCTCTTTTTCAAGAACGCCCTGCTCACATCCACACCAGGAATCATCCCAGTCTAATCACAGACTGACCTGTGGACACTGAGCAGCTCCACTGCAGCAGTTGGGGTTAAGGCCCTTGCTCAAATGCTCCACAATGGGGATAAGGACGGTGGGGCAAACACTGCTGTGTTTTCTGTCCCACCTAGATCTGATCCTGCTAGTCCAGGGATCAAACCCGTGACCCTCCGCTCACCAGTCCACATCACTAACCATTAGGCCACCACTGCCCACTATGTGTCAGATTTCTCTTCCATTTATTTTAATAAAAAGATACTGGAAGTAAATTCATGGGTCACTGCAAATACGTAGCTTTAAAAGGACCAAGTTGTCACACAGTGGGGGGCGGGGAATCTTGAATAGAAAAAAAAAATGCATCAAGATGCATTGAGAAATGTTTTAGGATCAAGTTGGAGTTCTGAATCCTAATCAAATCATCAGGTGCTTAAAGATTCCCACACCTAGTTCGGACCTCGACTGGGGAGGAGGACCGACTTATCAGACCTTTTGCAGTTTTAGTTGGTGACCCCCGTTCTACACGCTAGGACCAACAGAAACATTTGCCAAGTCAGTTGAGCTGCTTGCTCGCCACTTCGCCACGCCCAGCAATGTGCATGATGCGGTGCATCAAGTTTGGCCAACAGCGAAATGCCAGAGAGACAACAACAATTCGTCGCGGACCTTCACCACCTAGCTAGCACGTGCAGATTCAGTTTGTTGGAGGATGAAATGGCGCAGGACCAGTTGGCTGAGCACACTAGCAACCCGCAGCTGTGGATAAAGATGCTAACATACCAAATGACATGACGTTAGTTAATACCATTGAGCTAGCATCCCAGTTGGAGACCGCCGATAGATTAACCTCGAAGCTAGGAGTGCAACAACAACAACCAAGCCATACACCACTAACATAAGCAGTAACCACAAAAGGGCCCGGTGGGACAGCAGAAGAGGCTGAAGTAAACACAGCGGATCAGAAGAACGCCAAGGGGCACTTCTAATGTGGCAACTGTGGTTCCCTGACCCACCGAGAGAGAACAGGTTTCTGCCCGGCAAGGGGGCAACAATGTAGGTGATGCACAAAATTCAACCACTTCACTAAAGTTTGACGGTCAGCACCACCACCAAGCCCGCTGATCAGTTCAAGTCACTTGCCCATGACTACCATCCACACAGTGAGGTCCGGCATACGCATTCTGCAAGGTAGGGCGGGACGACATCAACTTGCTGCTCCTGCTTGACACCGCTGGAAAGAGATCGATGTTGAACTGAGCCACAGTGAAGAAGTTCTTTCCCAACCACCCAATCGGGAAAAACCCAGCGGAGCTGTATGGGTATGGTGGCTACCAGGTCAGCAATTTAGGGACCATCACACTCAAGGTCGGCTATGTGTCCAGAGTCGTTACTGATTTCATTTTCTAAGTGGCTACGCATGGAGACAACATACTAGGATGTGACCTCTTCTATCAGCTGGGCTTCTCCCTCCACGACACCAATGGACTCGTTTGACAGATGACGACGATAACAAGGGTACAGCCGTCCCGTGCTCACAGAGGAGGGGTAAATGTATTTTAAAGAACAGTTATTAAATCCAGTAAATACCGTGACATTTCAGTGTGTGCTGGATCTGGCATCCAAAAAAAAAAAAAGGCTTGCTGCATATTTTAGTGACCTGTTACAGTGGAGAAGGGATAACAGACTGCAATGGAGTGAGTGGAAAGCACCAGTCAGTTTTTGTCTGCTACTCTTGTGCGACTTCAAATGCACAAATTGAGAATAGCAGTACTTTATTGAAAAACTGCTGCTCATGTGTTCTGTTGTTTAATTTTCACACTTTGCAAATTCATCTCGCAGGCCGGTATGGACTCCGTGGCGGCTGGTTTTGGCCCACGGGCTGTAACTTTGACACCCCTAAACTACAGTTTCTGCTCCAGTATCTTTCCACCTGATGGACCTTCCCAGATTATCTGGGTTAGGAAACAGTACTAGAAGGAACCTGGCCCTTAGACCAGTGGTCCCCAAACCTGCTCAATGGAGGCCCAAGACACTGCAGGTTTTCTCTTCCTCCAGCTTCTTCAGCAGGCGTTTTAACTGATCAGCAATCAGTGGGAAGAAACTCAGTGAAACCTATTGAAGACTCTGGCTGGAGATAAAATCTGCAGGGTCTTGGGCCTCCATAGCACATGGTGGAAGACCACTGCCTTAGACTACATGTCTGCCATTCTCTCCCGAGCCCACTCATGGCAGACGGCTGCTCGTCCTTGACTCCATTTGTCTCTGGTAAAACAATTCTTCCTTCACACCACTGTGGTCATGTGTACAGGATCACCTGATTTCTAGGGTTTTCCTTCTATTTTCCAAGTTTTTATTACCTTGAAATTTTAAGTGCTCTGGGACAATTAATGTTACCAAGTTGCACCATATAAATAAACCACAAAACTTACCGCTGACAGTAAGATTTCCGTTCTCTGAAATCTCAAATTTGTTAGTGGCTGGCATAAGATTTACCTCCAGCTGAAGAGAACCTGGGAGGGAAGAGACAACAGACCCATGAACAAAACCACGCCTACAAACAGCCAACATGTCCAAGCCAGCTGTGTTCTCACCTGTCTTTGGTAAAATTACCGCCCTGTGGATGGTCACATCCTCAAAGGTTACAGGGGTGGTTTCCATGACAACGCCAAGACTTTTCACCAAGGTACGCCATGCCAGCACCAAGTAACCCGTGGCTGGGTAGAGGACACGCCCATCGATGCAGTGTCCAGTGAGATAGTGGTCCGTAGACTCAGGATTTACCTCTGGGGGGCGAATCCAAAATTAATGACTTAACAGCAGGAAAACTGGAGAACTGTTTTGGATCCAGAAGTAAATTTGTTACCGATTTTAAAGATGCTAACAGAATTCCCTCCAGAACCAAAGACAAAATCCTCTGCCTTGGGGGTGTCCCACAGCTGGGTGTGGTCCCACAGCACTAAGGGGGACAACAGAGGGGTTCCAGAGGGCACAGGGTAGTTCACCACCGGGCAGAGGCTGTTACCATCCACATCGATGCTAAACAGTGGAATTTAAGTCAGGAACATTTTTCAGCAAGACCTTCATCACCCAACATCTGCTGAAGGCTCCACCTACCCGTTCATGT
The DNA here is from genome assembly GCA_020510985.1 of Pholidichthys leucotaenia. Lineage (NCBI taxonomy): Eukaryota > Metazoa > Chordata > Actinopteri > Cichliformes > Pholidichthyidae > Pholidichthys > Pholidichthys leucotaenia. The sequence continues at coordinate 491,458,462 of CM035836.1, read as the reverse complement.
AGATCTTCCCCACGTTTGATAAGAAGAACTCCAGGTTGTTGGAGTGGCCCCTCTTCATCAAGGGAATCAGTGAACATGTGGGCTTCAGGCTACGCTTAAGGATGGCCTGGACCAAAAAGTAAAATATGCAGAGGTCATAGGAATTATCCACATAAATGACGTGTGTTGTGCTGCCTTCTTTATCTGGATGATCAAATGTGGAACTCTGAGCTTCTACTAGAGGTGTTTAATGCCAAATTTATACAGTTCAGTCAACTGGATCACATGTTGCACGTCGCCATTATTTAGCCTCCATCAGCACATTTTGTTTTCATTTAATTAAGATGTATAAACTGAACAGTGTTATTTACTTTTAAAGTTGAATTAGGAAACTAAATTTACTTTGATTTACTGCAATGACTTTTTTTTTTTTTTTTTTTACTGGTAAAATTAACATCCTGGTGTCAAACAGTTCAGAGATGAAGCAAACTAAATGATACAACCTGGTCCAGATTTCAGTCTGAGCCAATTCCACAGCTGAATATACCTGCAGCAGAGCATGAGGGGCGATCTCCACCACCACAGCGTGTTCAGGGACCAGACGGAGACCCTCCTGGAACAGAACCGGGCTCACCAGATTGTTGACGTGGTAATCAGCCGAGCTGTGCAGTGCTAGAGGAGACTCCCACTCAGACTGGGGGATGCTGGTGCTCACCCAGCGAGACGAGCGCCGCCGCGGGTCCTTGATCACCTAAACATCAGCGGCATCACCAAGTTTTAGGCAGATTATCTTTGATATTAATACCAATGAGAAAACATCTTACAGAGGTCAGCTGCACATTGAAAAAGTTGTAGATCTACAAGAAAAAAGTTGCACATTTTCAAGGAAAAAGTGAGGAATTAATGAGAATAGTTGATAATTTAAGAGAAAAAAGGAGAAAATTTACAAGAAAAAAGTTGCAAATTTACAGGAAAGAAGTTGCAAATTTATGAGGGGAAAAAGTTGCAAATTTACAAGAAAAACACTGCAAATTTTAAAGAAAAAAATGTGGAAATTTATAAGTAAAAAGTTGCAAATTTAAGAGAAAGAAGGTGGAAATCTGTAAGAAAAAAACAGAAAATTTACAAGAAATAAGGTTGAAAATTTACAAAAAAAAATTATAAGCAAAGAAGTTGCAAACTTATGAGAAAAAGTTGCAAATATACAGGAAAAATTTTTGCAAATTTACAAGGACTTACAAATTAATGACAGAAAAGTTGTAAATTTACAAGAAAAAAATTTGTAAGAAAAGTTAGAAATTTGTGAGAACAAAGTTGCAAATTCAGAAGAAAAAAGTTAGAAATTTATGAGAATAAAGTAATAAATTGAGAATAAAGTTGCAAATTTACAAAAGAGTTACAAATCAAAAAGAAAAAAGCTGAAAATTTACAAGAAAAAAGTTGCAAACTGCTGAGAAAAAAGTTGCGATTTTACAAGAAAGAAGTTGCAAATTTAGAAGAAAAAGTTAGAATTTATAAGAAAAACATTACAAATTTTAAAGAAAAAATTTGGAAATTTACAAGAAAAAAAGTTGCAAATTTAAGAGAAAAAAGGTGCAAATCTACAAAAACAAGCAGAAAATGAACAAGAAAAAAGCTGAAAATTTACAAAAAAAATGTTGAAAATTTATATGGAAAGAAGTTGCAAACTTATGAGAAAAAGTTGCAAATATACAGGAAAAATTTTGCAAATTTACAAGGACTTGCAAATTAATGAGAGAAAAGTTGTAAATTTACAAGAAAAAAGTTGCAAATTTATGAGGAAAAAGTTGCAACTTCACAAGAAAAAAGTAGGAAATTAATGAGAAAAGTTGTAAATTCACAAGAAAAATGTTGGAAATTTATGAGGAAAAAATTTGCTAATTTACAAGAAAAAACTTGCAAATTTAAGAGAAAAAGGTGCAAATCTGCAAAAAAAAAAACTGAAAATTTACAAAAAATATGGAAAGTTTACAAGAAGTTGCAAACTTATGAGGAAAAGTTGCAAATATCCAGGAAAAAAAAATTGCAAATTTACAGGAAGTTAAATGAGGAAAAAAATGGAAAAAAAACCCAAAACTTTTCAATGAGGAAAAAAGTTGCAAACCTATGAGAAAAAAAATTGCAAATATACAGGAAATTTTATATTATATATATATATACTGTATATATATACAGATTTACAAGAAAAAAAGATGGAAATTTAAGAGAAAAAGGTGCAAATCTACAAGAAACTTTTTTTTTTCCCCCTCTCTCGGCGCCACACCAGTAGGCTGCCTTTTGCAACAGCGGCTCGATTCCGAGTCTTTTTTCCCTTCCTCTCTCTTTTTGATCTGTCTTTTTTCACCCCACTTATATCACGGGCACACAGATCGTCCCAAATGTCTCCTGAGCCGGTGGACGGAGCCACTGTTTATAGCAGGATACGATACAACAGGGAAGAGCTGCTAGCATTCAACTGCCACCCAGTCCCACTGGAAAAACTCGACATACCGAGAGAACTGAGGCGAAAACGCCGCAGCTGCCGGGCTGGAGTAAGGCGGAGGACAAAAAATATAAGGTACAGACCCTCCCTTCCATCTGTTGTCATGGGAAATGTACGGTTGTTACTGGGAAAGTTAGATGAGCTAGCGGCTATCTCCTGTTATGATAGCACATACTGGGAGTGCTCTCTCCTTTTGTTTACTGAGACGTGGCTAACTGAACTAGCAGCAGATGCTAACATTGAGCTGGAGGGTTTCCACATGATACGGGCTGACCGAACACCAGACAGTGGCAAAGCAAGGGGCGGTGGAGTGATAATGTATGTTAACAACAACTGGTGCAGACCGGGACATATCACTGTTAAACAACGACACTGCAGCAAAGACATTGAGTTGCTAGCTGTTAGCATGAGGCCTACATATCTCCCGAGAGAACACTCACACGTGATCTGCATTGTTGTTTATGCAAATCCAACGGCGAACACTGGGACAGCGCGTGACGTCATCCATTCAGTAACCAGCAGGCTGCAGACAGAACACCCAGATGCTCTTCTCCTCATCTCAGGCGATTTCAACCATGTTTCACTGTCTCCCATTCTGCCCACTTTCACCCAGTATGTCACATGCCACACTAGAGACAATAAAACACTGGACTTATTCTACGCAAACACTAAGGAGGCGTACACCTCATCACAACTCCCCCCACTCGGGAGATCGGATCACAACTTGGTTCATCTCCGGCCGGTGTACAAACCCCTAGTGCACAGACAACCTCCGGCCATGCACACTGTGGAGTTATGGTCTGAGGAGACAATGGACACTCTAAAGGACTGTTTTGAAGCCACCGCCTGGAAGCAGCTCTGCGATCCACATGGTGAGGACATCGATGGCCTCATTCACACCTTCACAGGCTACCTCAGCTTCTGTGTGGACAAATCCGTTCCCACCAAGACCATACGGCGTCACTCAAACAACAAACCCTGGATCAACCCTGAGATAAAAACACTTCTGAGAGAGAAGAAGAGGATCTTCAGGTCGGGGAACAGGGAGATGCTGAAGTCCGTACAGAGGGAGCTGAGGAGAAAGATCAGAGAAGGCAAGGACAGCTTTAGGAAGAAGATGGAGGACAAGCTGCAACAGAGCGACATCAGCGGGGTCTGGAGAAACCTCAAAACCATCTCGGGGCTCCAGAATACCTCCCCCCAGGCCACGGGGGGCAGGGAGTGGGCGAACAACCTGAATCTGTTTTTCAATAGTTTTGACCAACCGCCCTCCCCCCTGTCTGCACAACAACCACTGCTGCCTCTAAAGAAATCAAGTCCTGCTGCCCACTCCCCACTCCACCAACACCCCCCCACTCCCAACACACAGCCCCCCATCCTGACCCTGACCAGGACCCAGGTGAGGACGGAGCTGAGGAAGATCAAAGCGAGGAAGGCGCCGGGACCGGACGGCATCAGCGCAAAGCTCCTCAAGTCCTGTGCAGACCAGCTGTGTGGGATTGTGACGTATATCTTCAACCTGAGCCTGAAACTGGGGAGGGTACCACAGCTGTGGAAAACATCTTGTGTGGTACCTGTACCAAAAACTTCCCACCCCAAAGACCTGAACAGCTACAGACCGGTGGCCTTGACGTGCCACTTGATGAAGACCCTGGAGAGACTGCTCCTTGCTCACCTCCGCCCCCTGGTGGAACCAGCGATGGATCCACTCCAGTTCGCCTACCAGCATGGCATTGGGGTGGAGGATGCAGTGATCTTCCTCCTTCACCGTTCTCTGTCCCACCTGGAGAAGCCCGGGAATATGGTGAGGATCATGTTCTTTGACTTCTCCAGTGCTTTCAACACCATCCAACCGACGATCCTGAAGGACAAGCTGCTGCGCGCAGGGGTGGACCAGCACCTGTCATCATGGATCCTGGACTACCTCACGAACCGGCCTCAGTTTGTGAGAACCCGGGACTGTGTTTCCGACACGATCATCAGTAGCACGGGGGCCCCCCAGGGAACGGTGCTGGCTCCCTTCCTGTTCACTCTTTATACTGCGGACTTCTCACACAACACAACACACTGCCATCTACAGAAGTTCTCTGATGACTCTGCGATCGTTGGTCTCATCTCCAACGGAGATGAAGCTGAGTACAGAGGGCTTATCCAGGACTTTGTGGACTGGTGCCATCGGAACTGCCTCCAGATCAACGCGAGGAAAACTAAGGAGCTGGTGGTGGACTGCCGCAGGCATGGGCAGACCCTCACAGCACCTGTAAATATACAGGGAACAGACATCGAGATGGTGACATCCTATAAGTACCTGGGTATTCATCTGAACAATAAACTAGACTGGTCACACAATACTGACGCACTCTACAAGAAGGGACAGCGCAGGCTGTTCCTGCTGAGGAGACTCAGGTCTTTTGGTGTACAAGGGGCGCTGCTGAAGTCATTCTATGACACGGTGGTGGCATCAGCCATCACTTTTGGAGTGGTCTGCTGGGGCAGTGGCATTACTGCAGCCGATAGGAAGAGACTGAACAAACTGATTAAGAAAGCTAGCTCTGTCCTGGGGCAGCGCCTTGATCCGATGGAGGAGATAGGAGAGAGAAGGACGGTGGCTAAACTGTCATCTCTGCCGGAGTCCGAGTTCCACCCTATGCAGGACATACTGGATGCACTGAGGAGCTCATTTAGCAGCAGACTACATCATCCCAGGTGCACAACCGAGAGGTTTCGTAGGTCCTTCCTACCAACGGCTGTCAGACTGTACAACCTAAGCAGGGCTGCTCGCAGAGATAGCAAAAAGATGTAACAAACTAATAGTTTTTTTGAATGCAAAAGATGCAATAGACTTACACAATGGTCCTCTCCGGCATACAACTAGGAACATACCGGTCGCTATGGAGGGTGAGAATATGTATGGGCACATAATCATACCATGTAGGATAACTAAATAGACGGTTATGCTGTTTCATCCCACCTAGCAACAATGCTCTGCACTGTGTGTGTTTATATATTTACATATTTATTCCATCTAGCTACAATGCTCAGCACTGGGTGTGTTTATATTTATATATCTATATATTTATTCCATCTAGCTACAATGCTCCGCACTGTGTTTTTATATATCTACATATTATTCCATCTAGCTACATTGCTCCGCACTGTGTGTGTTTATATACTTGCATATTTATTCCGCCTAGCTGCAATGCTCCGTACTGTGGGTGTTTATATATTTACATATTTATTCCATCCAGCTACAATGCTCTGCACTGTGTGTCTGTGTGTGTGTGTGTATATATATATTTTATAGTAATATGTACATATGTATATTAGCTGCTCTTGCTTGTTTTTTTCTTGCCTTCTGATTGTTGCTCTGAATGTTGCTATCCCTGTGCTGTTGCAATCCTGGAATTTCCCCGTTGTGGGACTAATAAAGGCTTATCTTATCTTATCTTAAAACAACTGAAAATTGACAAGAAAAAAGTTGCAAATTTATGAGAAAAAAATAGCAAATTTACAAGAGTTGCAAATTTCCAAGAAAATAATTGCAAATTTATAAGAATAAAGATGGAAATTTATGAGAAAAAGATGCAAATTTACAAATAAAAAGTTGCAAATCTACAAGAAAAAAGTTGCAAATTAATGAGAAAAAAGTCGCAAATTTACAAGAACAAAGATGCAAATTTATGAGAAAAAGTTGCAAATTTACAAGAAAAAAGTTGCAAATTTACAAAAAAAAAAGTTGCAAATTAATGAGAAAAAAGTTGCAAATTAATGAGAAAAAAGTTGCAAATTTACAAGAACAAAGATGCAAATTAATGAGAAAAACGATGGAAATTTATGAGAAAAAGTTACAAATTTATGAGGAAAAAAATTTGGAAATTTACAGGAAAAAGTTGCAAATTTAAGAGAAAAAGGGGCAAATCTACAAGAAAAAAAGCTGAAAATTAACAAGAAAAAAGTTAAAAATGGGATCAGTCCGCCAAGGTCTCCGCCTTTGACCACCACCTAATCCACATAGCACCGGACCCCCATGATCCTCCTGCAGGTGGTGAGCCCACTGGAGGGCAGACCCATGTAACTCCTTCGGGCTGAGCCCAGCCAGGTCCCATGGGTAGAAACCCGGCCACCAGACGCTAGCCTTCAACCCCTCCCCCAGGCCTGGCTCCAGGGTGGGGCCCCGGTAACCCCATACCGGGTGGGGTACACTGAATCCTTGATATACAATTTATCATGAGAGTCTGTTGGATCGTTCTTAGTCTGGCCCTTCACCCGGGACCAGTTTGTCTTGGGAGACCCTATCAGAGGCAAATTGCCCCGGACAACATAGCTCCTGGGATCACTTGGGCACGCAAACCCCCCACCACGATAAGGTGACGATCCATGAGGGGGATCTGCTCCTCCACATTGAAAGGAGTCAGTTGAGGTGGTATGGGCATCTGATCAGGATGCCTCCTGGACGCCTCCCACTTGAGTTGTTTCAGGCACGTCCCACTGGGAGGAGACCCCGGGGCAGACCCAGGAATCCCTGGAGAGACTATGTCTCTCAGCTGGTCTGGGAACGCCTTGGTATCCCCTCTGAAGAGTTGGAGCAGGTGGCTGGGGAGAGGGAAGTCTGGGCTTCTCTGCTTGAACTGCTGCCTCCACGACCCGGACCTCCGGAAAAGCGGCAGAAGATGGACGGACGGATGGATGGATGAAAAGTTAAAAATGTACAAATAAATGTTGAAAATTTATAAGAAAAGAAGCTGCACACTTATGAGAAAAAGTTGCAAATACACAGGAATTTTTTTTTGCAAATTTACAGTTACAAATTAATAGAAAAGTTATAAATTTACAAGAAAAACATTGCAAATTTAGAAGAAAATGTTAGAAATTTGTAAGAATAAAGTTAGAAATTTATGAGAAAAAGTTAGAAATTTATGAGAAGTTGCAAATTTATTAGAAAATAATTGCAAATTTACAGTGGTGTGAAAAAGTGTTTGCCCCCTTCCTGATTTCTCATGTTTTTGTATGTTTGTCACACTTAAATGTTTCAGATGAGAAAGACAACACAAGTAAACACAAAATGCAGTTTTTAAATGAAGGTGTTCATTATTAAGGGAAAAAAACCCAAACCTACATGGCCCTATGAGAAAAAGTGACACACCCCCTCCCCCGGTTAAAACCTAAATTAACTGTGGTTTATCACATCTTTGGAAAGCTGAGTTCAATTTCTCTAGCCTCACCCAGGCCTGATTACTGCCACACCTGTTTTCAATCAAGAAATCACTAAAATAGGACCTGCCTGACAAAGTGAAGTAGACCAAAAGATCATCAAAAGCTAGACATCATGCTGCGATTCAAAGAAATTCAGGAACAAATGAGAAACAAAGTAACAGATCTATCAGTCTGGAAAAGGTTACAAAGCCATTTCTAAAGCTTTGGGACTTCAACGAACTACAGTAAGAGCCATTATTCACAAATGGCGAAAACATGGAACAGTCATGAACCTTCCCAGGAGTGGCCGGCTGACCAAAATTACCCCAAGAGCGCAGCGACGACTCATCCAAGAGGTCACAAAAGACCCCACAACAACACCCAAAGAACTGCAGGCCTCACTTGCCTCAGTTAAGGTCAGTGTTCATGACTCCACCATAAGAAAGAGACTGGACAAAAATGGCCTGCATGGCAGAGTTCCAAGATGAAAACCACTGCTGAGCAAAAAGAACATGAAGGCTCGTCTCAGTTTTGCCAGAAAACATCTTTATGATCCCCAAGACTTTTGGGAAAATACTCTGTGGACTGACGAGACAAAAGTTGAACTTTTTTGGAAGGTGGGTGTGCCATTATATCTGGCATAAAAGTAACAGCATTTCAGAAAAGGAACATCAGTCTGGCATCCTCATCTCCAAGAGGCGATGGTGAAGCTTGTCTTGTCAAGGATTGGCACAGCGCCTGGAGTGGCTGTGTAGGCCAATCCTTGAGTGGCAGTCTTTGTTGCAGTTGGCGCAGATGAAGGCTGATGGATGTTGTTCCACCCCTGCATGCTCGTGTCTTGCAGTACACCTCTCCTGTTTTTCCCTCCAACTTGCTTCAGCCCTACTCATTCCTTCTCTTACACAGTGGCGCCAAACATCACATTCCTTGGCCACCTCCTCCCAGTGGTCAGTCTTTATTTCTGTGTATCGGACATCGCATTTGCAGACATCTTTGTACTTCAACAGGGGTCGTCCTACCGGACAAACGCCTTCCCGCAGTTCACTGTACATGATTTCTCTGGGCAGGTGGTGTGGCTCCATGCAATGCACATGGCTAAGCCACTGAAGATGCCTTTGGCTAAGAAGTGTGGCCATACTGGGTAGGCCAGCGCGCTCAAGTACCTCTGTGTTGGTGACTATCTTGCCATTTGATGCGTAGGAGGCGTCAGAGGCAGTGCAGATGGAATCCATTGAGCCCTTTCTCCTGTCTGGCATAGGTTGTCCAGGACTCACTGCCATAGAGGAAAGCTGACAGGACACAGGCTTGGCAGACACAGAGTTTGATGCTCTCGCTCAACAGATCATCGTTCCACACTCGTTTCTTGAGCTTCGCCATCACAGCAACTGCTTTGGCCATTCTGGAATTAATTTCAGCATCTAGGGAGAGGGAGTTGGAAACTGTGGACCCCAAGTAAATTAAGCTGCCGACCACAGCAAGCCGAGTATTGTCGATGGTGATGACGGGGAGTATGAGCGTCTTGTGCCATGATGTTGGTTTCTTTATACTGATGGTGAGCCCAAACTCTTTGCATGCGTGAGATAGCCAGTCAATCATGCGCTGGAGGCCGCCTTTGCTGTGTGATGTAAGGGCTGTGTCGTCCGCAAAGAGTAGCTTTCGGATTAGGACCTCTGTCACACTGGTTCTTGCATGCAGTCGCGCAATGCTGAAAGTTTTCCGTCCAATCTTGTGCAAATGTAGACACCTTCAGGGCAATCATCAAAAGCGTAATGGAGGAGCATTGAGAAGAAGATTCCAAACAGGGTTGGTGCCAGGATGCAGCCCTGCTTCACTCCACTTGTGACTGGGAAGGCGTCTGAAGTTGCACCATGTAAGAGGACGGTGCTATGCATGTCTTTGTGAAATGAGGTGATTACCCCAGAAGTTTTGGAGGACAACCAATTTTCTGCAGAAGCTGAAAGAGTCTGCTTCGATTAACTAAGTCAAAGGCCTTTGTCAGGTCTACAAACACGATGAACAGTGGCTTCTGCTGCTCTCGACACTTCTCCTGCAGCTGACGTAGGGAGAAGATCATGTCCACTGTGGACCTTTCAGCTCTAAATCCACATTGTGACTCAGGATAGACTCGCGAAGCATGACTCTGCAGGCGGGACAGAGTGACACGGGCGAAGACTTTGCCAACAATGCTGAGTAACGCAATTCCATGATAGTTGTTACAGTCACTGCAATCCCCTTTGTTCTTGTACAATGTGACTATGTTTGTGTCATGCATATCTTGAGGCACATGTCCTTGCTCCCAGCAGAGGCAGAGAAGTTTGTGAAGGGGCTGTAGGAGTGCTACTTTACCACTTTGTAAGACTTCAGGGGGGGATGCCATCTTTCCCCGGAGCTTTACCACTGCTAAGACAGTCGATGGCTTTGCTGAGCTCCTACAGGCTGGGCATTTCATCTCGCTCCTCCAGGACTGGCAAGCTGGGTAAGGCATCGAGGGCAGCGTCTAACACAATGTCCTGAGTCAAGTCAAGCTCTAGGTAGTGTTCAATCCAACGCTGAAGTTGTCTGCTCTGGTCAGTGATGACTTCGCCTGACTTAGATTTGACGGGGGCTGTTTTGATGCCCTTGTACATCCTTTTGGCGTGGCCACAGTCGGCAGCTATCTGTATGTTGGCACACAGGTTCAGCCAGCACTCATTGGCACAATGGCGGGCAATCTGCTGTGCATTGCTCTTTGCTGCTCTCAGGGCGTTGCGTATGCTAGGACAAGGTTTCTGCTTATAAGCTAGCAGTACTTTCCGTTTGGTTCCAAGGTTGTCATAGCCAGGAGCGGCACTGGGGTTAAGCTCCCAGTGCTCATAAAATGCTCCTTATGGTGTGCGTCTCGAAAAGCCTCTGACAACTAAGTCCAACTCCTAGCCTGCCCGTGTGGTTTAGTCTCTAAGCCCGGCGGAACTGCTTTTACTAATAGGAGAAGGGGCGAGGGCGGATCTCTGGCGCCTTAAAACCAGATGCTTCGGGTAGATGGTGGCTCGTCAACCTGGGAAGGTAGCCCATCTAGGGGAAGGTAAACCCTGATTTCAAACCTCTGCTGCCTTGCGGCATACCCGGTCATGGGAAAGGCTTCGGGAGTCAACCCTGAGGAAAAATTCGGAGTCGGAGCCCCTAAGGCAGTTCTATGTTGTGCTCAACATCGTTCTGGCAGCTCCTGCAACGGCGCTGGTGCCAAACTGTAGCAGCCCTGCTGTTCCTTTGGATTCATCAGTGACGTGGAGAGGGGGGACATGCTGCATGGGCAACATCTTGTCCTCCATAGCTTCCTGCCCAGGCTTGAATCCTACCAACGCCCAACGCTGGAAGGTAGAACACCGGATCACTGGAGAGGACACTCCAGCTTCGCCTTTGGCGTAGACAAAACACGGGGAATGACAGTTACCGGTTATAAGCCACTGCTCAACTGGCGTAGAGCGTGGCGCCAGGGGTTGTTCCCGACGGTGGGAGGGATCATCAGATCTCACTGGACAGCTACCGCCCGCCTCAAGCTGGGCAGCCCCCAGCCAATAAGGTGTTGTCCCACCACAGCTTGCTTTCCTCATTGGGTGCATGGGGATAAGGAGAAATCCGAACAGCAGGCTGAGAACCTTCGCACCAGGCAAGACAATAAAACAAAAGAGACCAACTCTAAAACTGGGAACTTGGAACGTCCGCACTATGATGACAGGACTCGCTGCTAACCTCAAGGACATCAACGACACCAGGAAGGCTGCCATCATCAATAATGAGCTGAAGAGACTGGGAGTGGATATCGCCACTCTCCAGGAAACACGGTTGGCTGATGCAGGCACACTGAGAGAGAAGGACTACACATTCTACTGGCAGGGAAACGGCAGTGACGAGCACAGGGAACACGGAGTGGGCTTTGCAGTGAAGAACACTTTGCTGAAGATGGTGGAACCGGGCAGCACTGGCTCTGCACGACTCCTCACCCTCCGCCTGAACACCACTCAAGGCCCAGTCACCCTCGTCAGTGTGTATGCCCCAACACTGACAGCCACACCAGAGGCAAAAGACGAGTTCTACGAGAATCTCACAACAACTGTCAGGATCATCCCCAACTCTGAACAACTCATTCTCCTTGGAGACTTCAATGCCAGAGTGGGTGCTGACCACGACTCCTGGCCCTCCTGTCTTGGACCTTTTGGCGTGGGAAGAATGAACGACAACGGACAGCAGCTGCTCGAGTTCTGCACATATCACGATCTGTGCATCACAAACTCGTTCTTCAAGACCAAGCCCCAACACAAGGTTTCCTGGCAACATCCGCGCTCAAAGCACTGGCACCAGCTGGACTTGATCCTGACCAGGCGCACCTCACTGAAGAACATGCTAATCACCCGTTCGTTCCAGAGTGCAGATTGTGACACAGACCATCCGTTGGTGTGTTGCAAGGTCAATCTGCAGCTGAAGAAATTCCATCGTGCTAGACAACCTGGAAAGGCACGGATTGACACCAGCAAGATGGTCCAACCAGAACATGTTGAGCAGTTTGCCTCCACCTTTGAGAAGGAACTTGGTGTACCACAAGAAGGAGAATCTGCAAAGCAGAAGTGGGAAGAGCTGCGAAACACCATCTATCGCACAGCCTTGGCTACCTTTGGGAGGAAGACCTCGAAGTCACAGGACTGGTTTGATGCCAAGTTGACCGAGATGTCCCCTGTCATTGAAGCCAAGCGCTCAGCACTTGCTGAGTACAAGAAGTACCCAAATGAGAAGAATCTCCAGATTCTCAGGGCTGCGAGAAGCAAAGTTCAGCAGACTGCTCGGCGCTGTGCCAACGAGTACTGGACTCAGCTCAGCCAAGACATTCAAACCGCTGCCATAACAGGGAACATCCGTGGTATGTACGATGGCATCAAGAAAGCACTTGGTCCGGCTCAGAGCAAGACGCCCCCCCTCAAATCTTCCACTGGGGAGATGATCACAGAGAAGAACAAGCAGATGGAGAGATGGGTGGAACACTACTCCGACCTCTACTCTACACAGAACACCGTGACACCGTCAGCCCTTGATGCCATCGACTGCCTGCCATCCATGGACGAATTTGACGCCAAGCCAACCATCGACGAACTCAGTAAGGCCATTGATAGCTTGGTCGCTGGCACGGCACCCGGCAACAACGGCATACCCCCTGACCTGATCAAGCACTGCAAGACCGCCCTACTGCTGCCATTGCATGACGTCCTCTGCCAGTGCTGGAAGGAAGGTGCCATACCACAGGACATGAGGAACGCCAAGATCATCACCCTCTACAAAAACATAGGGGAGAGAAGCGACTGCAACAACTACAGGGGCATTTCCCTCCTCAGCGTTGTTGGCAAAGTCTACGCACGAGTTGTTCTCGTTTGTCTACAGAAGCTTGCCGAACGTGTCTACCCCGAGTCTCAGTGTGGCTTCTGCGCTGAGCGATCAACGGTAGACATGATATTCTCCATCCGCCAACTCCAGGAGAAATGCAGAGAACAGAACATGCCTCTGTACGTCGCCTTCATTGACCTCACCAAAGCATTCGATCTGGTCAGCAGAGAGGGCCTTTTCAAGATCCTGCCAAAGATAGGATGCCCACCAAAGTTGCAAAGCCTCCTCGAATCGTTTCACACCAACATGCAGGGGATAGTGCAGCACGATGGCAACGTCTCAGAGCCATTTAACATACGCAGCGGAGTGAAACAAGGCTGTGTACTTGCGCCAACCCTCTTTGGGATTTTCTTTGCTATGCTCCTGAGGCATGCCTTCAGCACAGCAACAGAGGGAATCTACCTGCACACAAGATCTGACGGCAGGCTTTTCAACCTCGCCCGCCTGAAAGCCAGAACCAAAGTACGTGAGGCTCTAATCAGAGACATGCTGTTCGCAGACGACGCTGCAGTCGCAACCCACACACAGCAGGAGCTTCAGACCCTGATGGACCGCTTCTCCCAGGCATGCAAGGACTTCGGGCTTACCATCAGCCTGAAGAAGACTAACGTCTTGGCGCAAGGCACGGAAGCACCACCAACCATCACCATCGATGACTACAAGCTGGAGGTCGTGAATCAGTTCACGTACCTGGGGTCCACGATTAGCAACAACCTCTCCCTTGATACAGAGATCAACAAGAGGATTGGAAAATCAGCCTTCACACTCGCTCGCCTCACCACACGAGTGTGGGAGAATCACAAACTCTCTGTCAAGACGAAGATGGCAGTGTACAACGCCTGCGTCATCAGCACACTGCTCTATGGGAGTGAGACGTGGACAACATACGCCCGGCAGGAAAAGAGACTGAACTCCTTCCACTTGCGCTGCATTCGCCACATCCTGGACATATCCTGGCAGGACAAAGTGCCCAACACAGAAGTTCTGTCCCGCGCTGGCCTTCCCTCCATGTTCACTCTACTCAGGCAGCGCAGGCTCCGCTGGCTAGGCCACGTTCACCGTATGGAGGATGGCAGAATCCCCAAAGACGTCCTCTACGGAGAACTTGCAACTGGCAGGAGAGACGTTGGCCGCCCACAGCTGCGCTTTAGAGACGTCTGCAAGAGAGACATGAAGGCCCTGGATATCAACACAGAGCGCTGGGAGGACCTTGCAACGGACCGCTCCAAACGGAGAGGCACCCTGACCAGACAGCTCAAGGCGGGTGAAGAGAGACTGACTGCTGCAGCAGATGAAAAAAGGACCCGCAGGAAGAACCGCCACAGACCCAGCAGCACGGAGACCACCCACAAGTGCGACCTGTGTGACAGGGACTGTCATTCGCGCATCGGCCTGTTCAGCCACAGGCGGTGCTGTTCCAGCAGAGTAGACGTTTAGGATTCTCTTCCATGGTCATCATAGACCGACTTTCCGTTTGGCCAGTGACTGGTTGCATTTCATTCCAGTGTGACTCAAACCAGTCTGCGTTTCTGCGTACTTTTTCCCCCCCGTACGCGGTCACAATGGAGTCGTATATGGCGTCGCGGAGGTAGGATCATTTCACGTCTGCATCTGCTTGATTGTTGCTGTATGAATAATCTTCGAGTTTTTGTTGAAGGATGTTGCCAAAAGTTTGGACCCTTTCAGTTTCAGAAGTGGTGCAGGTGTTAATGTGTGGTCGGACCTTTGTTTTTGCATGGTAGATTTTCTTGGGAATCAGTCTTACTTTGCTGGCAACAGGTGAGTGGTCGGTATCACAGTCGGCACTGTGATAGCTTCTCGTGTGGAGGATGCTGCGGAGGTCGGCTCTTCTGGTGATGACGAGGTCTAGCTGGTGTCTCCAGGACACTTTCTGCAGATCTTTGCACTTGAAGTAGGTGTTGGTAAAACACAGGCCGTGATGACATACCTCCAGCAACCTCTGTCCATTCTTGTTCATCCTGCCGATGCCAAAGTGGCCAAGACAGGATGGCCAGGCCTGCCAGCCAGCTCCAACACGAGCGTTGAAGTCACCTAGAATGTATATGCCTTCTGAGTTAGGGATTTTAGATATTTCTTCCTCGAGAGCCTCATAAAATCGATCTTTGACCTCTGGGGCGGATGAAAGGGTTGGAGAATATATAGAAATAATGTTCACAAATCCTGATGCCGTCTTCATGAGGAGAGCGAAAATCCTCTCAGAAACTCCTGAGGGAGTTTCGGTGGAAGCGATCAGCGAGTTCCTCACGGCAAATCCTACAACATGCTGCCTGGGCTCATCCTGAGACAGGCCCTGCCAATAGAAGGTGTAGTGTATTTCGCTAAGTGAACCATTGTCAGCTAGGTGAGTTTCTTGGAGACAAGTGACGTTGATGTTGAGTTGTGCAAGTTCCTTGTTGATGATGGCTGTCTTACATGAGTCGTCCAGTCGTTGGAGATCAGAGAGTCCAGGGCACATTATGCATACGTTCCAGCTTGTGAATCGAAGTGCTGGAGTCTTCGTTTTTTTTTTCCTCCCCATCGAACTGCCTGGTGCGGATTGACGCTTCCTTGTCAGGAAGGTTCCCTAACCTCTACACACCCAGTAGAGCAGGCAAGCCATGGTAGGGCAACACCTTACTGGCTGGGGGCTGCCCAGCTTGAGGTGGGCGGTAGCTGCCCAATGAAGCTGTGATGACTTTTCCCACCATCGAACGAGACCCCAGGTGCTCCTTCCTACACCAATCGGCCAGAGCTTTTAATCGGTAGACTACCTCGTAATTGTGTTGTGCTGGAATCTTGTGATGCCACTGGAGTGGCCTCTCCAGTTTGCGCTTCAGGCCTGGGCAAATGAAAATGGAGACATTGGGCTGCCCATACATCAGTGTCCCCCTCTCAGCGTCACTGGCAGAGGCCAAAGGAAAGGATGATCCAATACAATTTGGGGCCAGATTCACTGCAGTTGCTGCCAGAAAGTAGTGCAGAGTGACAACTATCCATCTCAGGACTCCACTCCGGATTTGTCCTCGGGGTTTACTCCTGAAGCCTTTCCTGCAATCAGGTATAGTCACAAGGCAGAGGAGGTTTAGAATCAGGGTTTTCCTTTCCCCAGATGGACTGTCTTCCAAGGCTGAGAGCTCCATCTACCCTGGGCAACTGGCTTTAAGGCTCCAGTGGTTCGTCTTTGCCCCTTCTCTTGTCAGAGATAACAGTTTCGCCGCGGGAACGCCAGGAGTTGGACTTTGGCTGTTGGAGGCTATTTGACTTGCACGCCATAGGAAGCATTTCAAGAGGTTGTGACAACCCAGCCTCACAACCCGCTTCCCAGCTATAACAGCCTTATGAAACCAAAGGAACATCATACCAACAGTAAAATATGGTGGTGGTAGTGTGATGGTCTGGGGCTGTTTCGCTTCTTCAGGACCTGGAAGACTTGCTGTGGTAAATGAAACCATGAATTCTGCTGTCTACCAAAAAATCCTGAAGGAGAATGTCCGGCCATCTGTTCGTGACCTCAAGCTGAAGCGCACTTGGGTTCTGCAGCAGGACAATGATCCAAAACACACTAGCAGGTCCACATCTGAATGGCTTAAGAAAAACAAAATGAAGACTTTGGAGTGGCCTAGTCAAAGTCCTGACCTGAATCCAATTGAGATGCTGTGGCATGACCTTAAAAAGGCGGTTCATGCTAGAAAACCCTCCAATGTGGCTGAATTACAACAATTCTGCAAAGGTGAGTGGGTCAAAATTCCTCCACAGCGCTGTAAAAGACTCACTGCCAGTTATCGCAAACGCCTGATTGCAGTTGTTGCTGCTAAGGGTGGCTCAACCAGTTATTAGGTTTAGGGGCAATCACTTTTTCCACACAGGGCCATAGGGTCATTAGGGTTCTCTCACTCACCTAGGATTCATGGATTGGGACACGACAGCAGTTTGGCATGACAGTGCTTTGCAGAAGTGTGGATAAACTAGACTATTGTTGCGCATACAGTAAGCTGTGAACGTCAGCAACACGCTAAGCATTCGTTGGTTTAAGCTATTTAGAAGTTATCGAAACGTTCTATGAGTTACTAATACGTTATGTATACGTCCAACTCGTTATGGATACGTATGCCAGTGTTTTAGAGAAATTTTGATACACTGGCAAATGCTGCCTAAATCGTCAAGGTGTGACAGGGCCTTAAGATAATTACTGTTACAATGAAACTGAAGCAGAACTGAGCTGCATACCTTCTTCAGAGCCGCCAGCAGAGCAGGAGCGATGGACGCCATGTAATAGGAGTGAAAAGCCACTCCGGCACTGCGGACCTCCTTCGCAAACACTCCCTGATGTTTAAGATCAGTCACAAATGAGCGTACTGCTTCCTGGAGAGAGAGAAGAAAAAAAAAAAAAAAAAAATCAGACATGCAACATGTGTGAAGACATTATTACAGACAAGTTAACCCTTAAGCTGTGTGATTTCATGTGCCCCTAGTGACAAAGCGCAGCACTGCGTTTGTCAACTGATATAACGTGCCAAACACTCCCCAGTTGGACTGAGGATTTGTACTCATCATGCCAGTTCACAAGGTGGCAGGCACGCGTTGGAGGACCCATAGATGACACGTAATACACCAAAGAGGAAGAAATCCTTCTTCTTCGTCTTTGAGATTACAAAACAAAATGGACGGCACCCATTGTTGTGGACATACACGATCGCAGATGGAGGAGCAACTTTGGAGGATTTGGTTCCAAATTTGCCAACTATGATTCTAAAAAGAGATTATTTAGCTTATGAAGGTAGATTTTTACATGTTCTGATAACACGGAGCGTGAGGCTCATTGATTTCACCTGCTGGTGTCCGGAGCACCATGTGACTGTAGAGCAATCGCTGGTTGCATGTCGTCATATAAGATAAATTGCCGTGGAATAAAAGCGAAATTAAGGTGGAATAATCAATAACAGTTTCTGGATGTAGGAGAGAAAGCTAAAATTGACCGGGAGAGGACAAAATAATGACCAGAATGCCGCAAAAGGACGCCGCCTTGCCAGCGGTAAGTAACGAATGTCTTTGTTTGTATGCAAATTAGATACATAAATTTACTCCTACCTCAAACTTTGGATCATATTCTACATCTTTCTAATTGACAGTAAGTCATTATCTCTTACCACTTTCAAGTTATAGCCTTGGAAAGTTCTGACTTCTGATCTGAGTATTTTCTTGAAAAAAAAATCTTTACCACTGTTGACCACTAGGGGTTATGTCACAGTTTGGCAACATACACAGTTAATTAATACAGCTGCTATTACAGTTCTACAAACAGACTTTAATATACAGTCAGTGCCAATATGTTTGGATAAAGAAACAGATCAACATCTGATTTCTATGTGGACTTTCAAGACTGGATCCCCTGACTGGACTGGATAATAATAATAATAATAATAATAATGCATCAGATTCATATAGCGCTTTATCATAGACACTCAAAGACGCTTTACAAGTAGATACAGTATTCATTCACTCCAGACAGACAATGGTAGTGGCAAGCTACTACTGTAGCCACAGCTGCCCTGGGACAGGCTAACAGAAACGTGGCTGCCAATCTGCGCCAACGGCCTCTCTGGCCACCACCGAACATTTAAACATTTTATACATTTATACACATTCATACCCAGTGTTATGGGCACTGGAGGCAATGCGGGTGAAGTGTCTTGCCCAGGGACACAACGACAGGATATCTGGGGAGAGCAGGATTCGAACCGCCAACCATCGGGTTATTAGACAACCTGCTCTACCTCCTGAGCCACTGCCTTGGTTTCCCCCTCATGGAAACCGAGGTGTGAGCTGACCTAGGAATAACCTCATCAAGACCTATGAGGAGGACCTAGAGGGGTTTCTTGGGCTCGCTCCAGCCCAGGCCCTACTACGAGCTCAAGATTGCTCCAGCTAGCGCCATCTCTTTAAAGCCACCAAAACTCATGCGTTTGATCATGAGCAGGCAGACCTATCTCAGGATGAGTAAAGACCTAACCAAGTTCAAGTTCAGCTTTGAAGAGTTAAACTACAATATTGCAGCAATTTTTACACATGGTTTAAAAAAAAACTTTAAAAAGGGTCAAAAGTAACTAAAGTTACTGAAAAAGTTTCACACCCACCATGAAAGATCTTTAGGACCAACAACAAAAATCAGCTACAAATCTGCCAGGTTCTGACCTGGCCATGCTCACGCTTTAAGTTCATTTTTGTTATTCACTGTATTTTCCCTGCCTCACCTTAGTTTGGTTATTGTGTTTATATTCATGGTCATGTCTTTAATTATGTTCCTTTGAATGTGCCAATTATTTCTGTCCGCTATGATTATTTTCTTACTTCGGTCTTGTCATTCTCCTTATCTTAGTCTTTGTTTATGTTCATCATGATCACAGTTATGCTTGGGTTTGATGATCATTGTTCTCATGGTTAAGTTTATCATGTTTATTCCGGTCATGATTTGGGTTCGGACTTTTGTTTTGACAGCGCCTTTTACTTCCGATTTTGCATTATGAGTTTTTGTTTCATTAATTATTCACAGCTGCTTTTGATTTCTTTATTGATTGTTCATGGGTTTTCTTGATTTGTTTAGTTATAGAGGTCACATGCTGCCTTCGGCACAGCGAGACGCACACTAACACACTCACGTTCTGGCAGAATTTTTTGTTCACGTTTGTTTTGCTTTTGTTTAATAAATCATACCAAGGAGAATAAAGCCTGTGCATGGACCCAATTCTTTGCCCTGGAGGGGCATTCATGTCAGAATGTCACTGTCGAACCTGGACTCACCAGGCTTGGCTGGGCAGGGAGAGCTAGGGGAGCTTATTTCGGACTTGGTTGAGTGGCACAGGATTTATGAAGAGGTGGAGGAATGAAAACCCGTGGCTTTGGAGGAGGCTCGAAGGATCGTGGCGAGCAGACCAGAGGTGCTTTGGATGGTTTCCCCAAGGCTGCGGACCTTCCTGTTCACCACCGGGCCCCTCTCATCCTCCACTCCACCTGTTACTGTGTCACTGCCGGCTCTCTCCTCAATGCCAGCAGACTCCTCTTCACCTGCTGCCACCCCAACGTAGGATGATCCCACTGTTTGTGTTATCAGGTTTGCAGCGTCTGCACCCTTGTGTGCCACAACTGCCGAGTAGCTGGAGAAGTAACGGCAGGTTTTACTATCAGAAATTGAACTGCTGCTGGATTATAAGCCTTGGCTCCTCCCAGAGTATGCAGGCCTGCTGCTGGATGGAGGCTCATCGAGAGAGCTGGAGTCGGTGCCGACGAGACAGCATTCCCTAACTCCAATACCATCCCCGTCTCCTCACCCTCCAACCGCAGGCAGCCTCCCTCCAATCCCGCAGTCACACCACAGGTTGGGGAGAGACTTGTTGGGAGCACTGGAGCCTGAGCTGATGAGGAAGCATCCCCTGGCTCCGGCGTCTTGCCCACAATGCAATGTGCCGGCATCTACACCTCCACGGCGCTCTTCAGTGTCTGCCCTTGCGTTGCGGAGCTCATCGGGTATGAAGCACTCTTTATCACCAGCCCCCCATGGCAACTGCAGTTTCACCAGCCATCATGCCTGCAGTGCCGGCTCCTACATCTTCTACACTGGTGCCCCTGCTCACCACTACGAATCAGAGCATCATGCTCCATGGTCTGGTGGTCCAAGGACTCTGGGAGACCACCGGACACATCACGCACTACGGTCTGGTGGCCCAGGGATGTTGGGGGGCTACCCAACACATCACGATCAACGGTCTGGTGGTCCAGGGATGCTAGGAGACCACCAGACACATCTTGCTTCTTGGTATGGTGGGCCAGGGATGCTGGGAAACCACCCGACACATCACGTTCCACAGTCTGGTGACCCTGGGATGCTGGGAGGCCACCTGACACATCATGCTCCTTGGTTTGGTGGCCCAGGGGCTCTGGGAGACAATCTGACATTTTGCCCTGCGGTTTGGTGGCTCAGGGATGCTGGAAAGCAACCCGATGCATCACACCCTATGGTTTGGTGGCCCAAACTCGCCATGCTCTCTGGTTTGTGGGTTCATGAACTCTGCTCATCACACTCTTAGGTCTGGGGCCATGAACTCTGGTTGGCCCCAACTGACTGTTTTGTTTTGGAATCTGTGTGTGTGTGGGGGGGGGGGGGGGTTGTTTGTGTTGTTTTGGGGTGTCTGGAATCTACCCCTGAAAGGCGGTGCTCTGCCAGGTTCGGAGCATGGTTGGGGGACCATGCTCATGCTTTAAGTTTATTTTTGTTATTCATTGTGTTTTCCCTACCTCAGCTCAGTTTGGTTATTGTGTTTATGTTCATGGTCATGTCTTAATTATGTTCCTTTGTATTTGTCATTTACAGCCGTGGACAAAATTGTTGGTACCCCTCTGTTAATGAAAGAAAAACCCACAATGGTCACAGAAATAACTTGAATCTGACAAAAGTGGTAATAAATAAAAATTCTATGAAAATTAACCAATGAAAATCAGACAATGCTTTTGAATTGTGGTTCAACAGAATTATTTTAAAAAACAAACTCATGAAACAGACCTGGACAAAAATGATGGTACCCCTAGAAAAGATTGAAAATAATGTGACCATAGGGACATGTTCAACCAAGATGTGTCCTCTAATTAACATCACAGGTGTCTACAAACTTGTAATCAGTCAGTCGGCCTATTTAAAGAGTGACAAGTAGTCACTGTGCTGTTTGGTAACATGGTGTGTACCACACTAAACATGGACCAGAGGAAGCAAAGAAGAGAATCAGAATCAGATTTATTGCCATTGTTCATGTAGTACACAAACTAGGAATTTGTCTCGATGCCATGCTGCAACATTAAAAACATGATGAGAAAAAGAGATAAACTAAAAAACTAAGGGACTGAAAACGTGCAATAAGTGTAGAAAAATGAGTAATAATAAGTAATAATGATAATAATAATAATAACAATACTAGTAATAATGAGTAGTACTAGTCAAGGCAGTTTTTAAAAATTAGCAAGTAGCAGATAATGTGAAGTAGCACATAGTGCAGTCGATAATGCAACAGAAAACAGTGATGAATGACGTGAGTCTGGTTGAGCTCAGAATCAGAATAAGATTTATTGCCAAGTACATTAACAGATCACTGATAACATACGAGAGAATTTGACTTGACACAGAAAATGAACCTGCATTTCCGTGACGCGGCATGCGTCTGAAACGCGCCTGCCAACAGGAGGGTACAGGTAGCATAAGAAATAATACAATGGGAAGGAGCAAAAAAATCATTGATTTCAGAATACTGGTCACATGGTCAATATTATGATTACAAAGAAGAAAAAAAAAGCCCTCAATGCACATCAGCAGACAAAAAGAGTTCACAGGACACAAAGAGAGCAGTGAGTGAATCATCTTGTCAGTTTGTGGATCAATATGAATGTAATGTTGAAGCAAAGTGTTGTATCAGTAAGAACAGCAAGGACACTTTGGCAGGAGATGTTTTGTCTGGCTACTGGCAATTGTCCTTGGCAATTGTCCATGCAGCTGCTGTCCAAGGCCATGTGCTCAGTGTTTTGAAAAAACACAGACTGCACACGATCAGGAGGATTTTTGTAAGGGAATTGAGCCAAATAGAACTGATCACAGAGAAGGAACTTTATATTCTTCTGCAGATTCAGTACTTAATCCTTTATTGCGGGGCGTTGAGTCCGTCGTGGATAGACCTAAGCGTAATCATGATGTAATCCACCTTCCGAGACAGTTCTCCATTTGTCGCTATCAGGGTCTTCTCCATTTTTTCAATTTGATGGATGCACCTCGCCTGGCCAGCATTTTGATAGGTTGTATCCATCTTCAGCAATTTGCGGTACACCAGGACAATCCCAGATCCAATCAGAACGATCCTAATCACCATTATTACGAAGACATACAAATCTTCAATGTCTTCGATAGAGAGATTAGTCAGGCACAAGATTCTCCAATTACTTGTCTCCCGTAAATAGCCCGCTGGAGCCGTCCCTGCGGGGCAAACAGCTTCCCCCGAAGCACTTTTCCTTGTTGAAAAAATAGTGTCAATTGCATTCAAAGCCCAGCTTATTAATTCCATAATTTCTTTCGATAATCCGCAGTCAGACGCAGACAGACAACAGCAAGCTGGGATCCAGTTAGTTGGGGAGGTGGGGAGCTAGAGCAGAGAGAGAAAAGAAGCGTCTGCTCTCTTTGGAGGCGGAAGTGAGACTGCTGTACATAGTGCACGAGAGTCAAAAAGTCACTTAATGTTCAGCAGTCTGATGGCAGAGGGGAAAAAGCTGTTCATGTGCCGGGAGGTTTTAGTCCGAATGGACCGAAGTCTTCTACCTGAGGAGAGGGGAGCAAACAGTACGTGACCAGGATGTGAAGGATCGGCTATGATCCGGCCAGCACGCCTCCGGGTCCTGGAGATGTACAGGTCCTGGAGAGATGGGAGCTCGCAGCCTATCACCTTCTCAGCAGTGCGCACAACGCGCTGCAGCCTTAGTCTGTCCCTGGCAGTGGCTCCTGCATACCACACAGTTATGGAGGAGGTGAGGATGGAGTTGTCTCAGAAAGAAAATTATAGACAAGCATGTTAAAGGTAAAGGCTATAAGACCACCTCCAAGTAGCTTGATGTTCCTGTGACTACAGTTGCACATATTGTTCAGAAATTTAAGATCCACGGGACTGTAGCCAACCTCCCTGGACGTGGCCACAGGAGGAGACGGATAATACAAATGGTAACAAAAGAGCCCAGAACAACCTCTAAACACATTCATGGTGAACTCCAAGGTCAAGGTACATCAGTGTCAGATCGCACCATCCATCGTTTAAGCCAAAGTGGACTTCATGGGAGACAACCAAGGAGGACACCACTGTTGAAAACAAATCATAAAAAAGCCAGACTGGAATTTGCCAAACTGCATGTTGACAAGCCACAAAGCTTCTGGGAGAATGTCCTATGGACAGACGAGACAAAACTGGAACTTTTTGGCAAGGCACATCAGCTCTATGTTCAGACGCAATAATGAAGCATACCAAGAAAAGAACACTGTCCCTACTGTGAAACATGGAGGAGGTTCTGTTATGTTCTGGGGCTGCTTTGCTGCATCTGGCACAGGGTGTCTTGAATGTGTGCAGGGTACAATGAAATCTCAAGACTATCAAGGTATTCTAGAGAGAAATGTGCTGCCCAGTGTCAGACAGCTTGGTCTCAGTCGCAGGTCATGGGTCTTGCAACAGCAAAATGACCCAAAACACACAGCTAAAAACACCCAAGAATGGCAGTTTGCTCATGAGGAGTGAGCCAAAATACCTGCTGAGAGGTGCAGAAGTCTCATTGACAGTTACAGAAATGGTTTGATTGCAGTGATTGCCTCAAAAGGTTGTGCAACAAAATATTAAGTTAAGGGTACCATCATTTTTGTCCAGGCCTGTTTCATGAGTTTGTTTTTTTAAAATAATTCTGTTGAACCACAATTCAAAAGCACTGTTTGATTTTCATTGGTTAATTTTCATAGAATTTTTATTTATTACCACTTTTGTCAGATTCAAGTTATTTCTGAGACCATTGTGGGTTTTTCTTTCATTAACGGAGGGGTGCCAACAATTTTGTCCTCAGCTGTATTTCTGTCCACTATGATTATCTTCTTAGTTCAGTCTTATCATTCTCCTTACCTTAGTCTTAGTTTAATTCTTCATTGTTCTATTTATGTTTATTATGATCACAGTTATGCTTGGGTTTGATGGCGGTGCATTCACATGCAGCGGTTGGATGCTCTGGACTAGTGTACTTGTTTTTGTGTTTTTTTCTGCCTTTTTCTATGCCCCTTCTGTGACAGACTACTTACCTCCAGTCACCAGGAACTTGTAGGCATCGGTCACCATCTTACCTCCAACATCTCCAGCACTCATTCCAGTAATCACCACCACATCCATGAAGAGCCTGCCAGACCTCCGGGCGCCCCGTGGTTCGTTATGCCCCGCAAACGGTGTAGACAACGGGAGAGAAAGCAGAAACAAGGCTGCAGGGCTGGCCTCTGTGCCAAGCAGTGCAAACTACGCACCAAACCACTGTTACCTTCAATTTTTCACACCAACACCAGATCCCTCGCCAACAAAATGGATGAGCTGCGATTGGAGATCAATCGCTACGTCTGGGACTGTTGTATTCTGATTGTGACCGAATCATGGCTGTTAACACGTATTCCTGATGCCGCTGTGGAATCACCTGGCCAAACTACACACTGTTTCGACCGCAACACTGATTCTGGTAAGGGAAGGGGTGTGCTTATGTGCTTCAGACTTTGTGTAAAAACAGCAGAATAATTCATAGCCACTGTTCACCAGACTTAGAGGCCATGTCCTTCCTGTGTAGGCCTTTTTATCTTCCCCATGAGCTAAGTACAGTAATTATAACAGACTTTTACGTTCCTCCAGATGCTAATGTTAGCTTAGCAGTCAATCACCTCCAGCACATTGTCAGCAGGCAGCAAAGAGATCACCCCGATGCAGCCCACATTATTGCAGGGGATTTTAACAAAGCATGCTTAAAGACTGGATTCCCCAAGTTCTACCAAGATGTTAAGTGTTCCACAAGAGGAGAAAGAACACTGGATCATGCTTACAGCAACATTAAGCACGCCTACAAAGCCACCCCCCTCCCCCACCTTGGACAATCAGACCATCTTTCCCTGCTTCTGATTCCTGCCTACACCCCCCCCCCCCTCCCGTGAGGAAGAGCTCTCCCCAACCACACAACCAATTAAAACCTGGCCTTTGGTGAAGACAACTATTAAAATTTGGAACCAATGCAGATGCCATTTTGGCTTATGGACATTCATCTTGCAAGCTCCTATTTGTAAAAAACATGTTTAAAGCATCACTGGGAGATGGAGGGTTTGCTTTGTGGTCTGGCTGAGGTGTAAATTCATTTAATGACCTGTACATTGAGGGCGTTTTCTCATCTTTCGAACAACTTGTATCTAAATATGGGATCCCTCTATGGAAGACGCCATCACCACCACTCTCCACAGAGCGCTGAGCCACCTGGAGAACCCAAGGAGCTATGCGAGGGTGCTCTTTGTGGACCACAGCTCAGCTTTCAACGCCATCATCCCGGACATCCTGATCAACAGACTGCACCTCCTACAGACCCCCACCACCACCTGCTCCTAGATTAAAAAAAAAAAAAAAAAAAAAAAAGCACACTCTCTCACCAACTGCCCACAAACAGTCAGACTTGGCCCCCACCACTCCTCCACACCGTCTCTCAGCACTGGCTCCCCCCAAGGCTGTGCACTAAGCTCACTACTGTACTCCTTGTACACCTTTGACTTTATTCCCACCCACCCAACCACCGTCATCGTGAAACACGCTGACAACACCACCTTGGTTGGGCTCATCACCGATGACGGTGAGAAGGCATACAGGGCGGAGGTAGAGAATCTGCTGCTGTGGTGCCAAGCAAAAAAGCTGAAACCGAATGTCCAAAAAACCAAAGAACTCACACTGGACTTCAGGCAGAACAGAAAGGACCACCCCTCCCTAGAACCCGTGGAAAATGTCCCTGCCTTCAGGTTCCTGGGCACCCGCATCTCCTCTGACCTCTCCTGGACTGTCAACACCAAAGCCCTGATCAAGAAAGCCCAGCAGCGGCTGCACTTCCTCCATGTCCTGACGAAGAACAACCTGGACCAGAAGCTGCTGCTGGCCTTCTATCGCTGCTCAGTGGAGAGCGTGCTCACCTACTGTCTGGGTGTGTGGTACGCTGGCTTCAAGGCTGCGAACAGGAAGGCTGTGCAGAGGGTCAGCAACACCACCCAAAAAATTACTGGCAGCCCCCTGCTCTCCCTGGAAAACATCTCCAGATCCTCCTGTCTCAGAAGGACCAAGGCCATCACAGGAGACCCTCACATCCCCCCCCCCCCACCACCTGTTTGACCTGCTTCCCTCTGGACGACGATTCAGATCCGTCAGGTCCCTCACCTCCAGACTGACAGTTTCTTCCCCTGGGCCATCCGGACTGCCAGCAGTCAGAGGTCCAAACCCCCCTCCCTCTGAACGCTCACATGCACAGAACTGAGGACCTTTTTAATGATCACAATGACTCATCTGTCTCTGCACTCCTCACTTTCATGTTCACTGACCCATCCGTGAAAACTGTGTTCAATTGTGTGTCTGCACTCTTATGTACACAGCTCCACCCGCGTAGCCACGACCACACCTGTGAATATCGCCATAATCCTGGCCCATTTTTATTTTAATTTTATTTTCATTTATTTTTATTTCAGTCGTGTGTTTCATCGTGTGTTCTGGAACCATGTTTTATCTAATCCTTCTCTCTTACTTTACTGCACAGTAGCCTGGTGGAGTACCCACAGTTTCACTGTACTGTACAGCTGAACCATGACAATAAAGCCTGTTCCGTTCTATTATTGTTCTCATGGTTCTCATGTTTATTCCCGTCACGATTTGGGCTTTTGTTTTGACAGCGCCTTTTACTTCTTCATTATTGATCATTCACAGGTGTTTTTGACTTGTTTCTTTATAGAGGTCGCACGTTGCCTTCGGCACGGCGACATTCATGTTAACACTCATGTTCTGACAGAATTTCTTGTTCACGTTTGTTTTGCTTTTGTTTAATAAATCATGCCAAGGAGAAGAAAGCCTGTGCTGGGTCCAGTTCTTTGCCCCGGAGGGGAATTCATGACACAAACCATCGGCCTAAATCAGGAAGGGGGGGGGGAGTCCCCACCAACCTGGAAACAACAGAGGATTGTCCCCCCATTCGTCATAAACCTTTTATTACATCATGTTCCATAACAGAATAAAATGCATCTGAAGTACTAATCTTAAATCTCTAACTTTTTTCCCATAAATCTGCAACTTTTTTTCCCGCATAAATCTGCCACTTTTTTCTTAGAAACGTGGTTATATTCACACATCCCGGAAATAATGTTGCAATACCTGGCTTTAAGACTGTCCGAGCAGACAGGGAAGTTACAGTATAAGGAGCGGTGGGGGGGGGGTACTTTTTGTGAATGAGAGGTGGTGTAAGCCCAGACACATTTATGTGAAGGAACGTCTCTGCAGCCCAGACATTCAACTGCTTAGTTTTTTGTTTTTCTTATTTCAGACAAGAATAAAAAGCAGATGTTTTTACCTTTACATGTTTCAACTGTTGACTAGGAAGTGGGGAAAAGACAGCATGAATTGGGACAAGGGGGCATGTACGCTTTCCCACACCTGGGACTACATTCTCCAGAGACCATCAGACGTCAGAGGACAGGGTCAGCCCAGTGGATCTGACAGTTCTGCTGGGCCGGCTCTGCCTAGAAAGAACAGCTGATAAATGACACTTCACAGCAAACAGCTGACACTTCTGAGGAAGACTGCAGCTGACAGTCGAAACATGTAAAGGTAAAAACATCTTTTTATTCTTGTCTGAAAGAAGAAAAACAAAAAAAACCTAATAGGAACTTCATCTTTCAGCACGACAATGACCCAAAGCACACATCTAAATCAAAAGAACTTTTCTTTTTCTTTCACCAGAAGAAGATTAAGGTTTTAGAATAGACCAGCCAGAGTCCAGACCTGAATCTGATCGAACATCTGTGGGGTGATCTGAAGATGCCCTCGCAATCTGACAGATATGGAGTGTTTTTGCAAAGAAGAGTGGGCAGATATTGCCACATCAAGATGTGCCACGCTGACAAACTCCTACCCAAGAAGACTGAGTGCTGCAATAAAAGCCAAAGGTGCTGCAACAAAGTATTAGTTTAAGGGTGTGCATATTTATGCAACCAGGTTATTGTAAGTTTTTAATTTTTTTATTTTTCCCTTAAAAAAATTTCAGTTTGTTTTTCAATTGGGTTGTACAGGTTATAGGTCACATTAATGGTGGAAAAAGTTTTGAAATGATTCATCTTGGTCTCATTTTTTTTTAACATCACAAAAACCTGGAATGTGAACAGGGGTGTGTAGACTTTTATATCCACTGTATCTATCGTCTATCCATCTGTCTAAATCTGCATTTTTTTCCTCATAAATCTCCAACATTTTTCTCATAAATTTATGACTTTTTCTTGTAAATTTCCAACATTCATATGGATGCTGTTTTAACTTTTATTTTATCTGATTAAATTTTCTTTGTTCATCTAGATCAGAGAATCTCAAAGTGGGGGTCGCGACCCCCCGGGGGGTCCTGAGATGCTGGGGGGTGGGGGGTGAGATGATTTTCAGACTCCTGAGGCGATTCCTCAGGTGACTCGTCACTTTAACTGCACCACAGCAAACGTCACAAGTAGATTTCATCTGAACAGCTCAAATCCACACACTGTAGTGAACACAGGAGACGCCACTCCGCCCAGGACTTTGGGGAGTTGGGGGTGCTAGCCAGGGGTGCCAGAGCACCGGGGGTAAGTAGTAAATAAAGATGTGTCTTTCGCCCCCGCTGTGCCAGGCTCACACCTGAGGACACAGGGGCACAAATGTGTTCATCTGTGTATGCTGACGTGTGTTCACGCTTGGTAGCAGGAATGTAAACGTGTTTAACTCTGAGATCAAAGCGATCTGCTTTACACATGTTCTCCCCACCTCTGGCACTCAGCTTAGTCTGTTCTGTGTTGGAGGAGAAATAAACCTGTGTGGTCAGCTCGTGTCCCGTCTGCTTTCAGCCTCCACAACACTACGCTTTAGTCTGCAAGTTCCCAGTTTGGGATCAATTCAATTCAATTCAATTCAACTTTATTTATATAGCGCCATTTCACAACAACACTCATCTCATAGCACTATCAACTGTAGGGAGAACCCCCACAGTTGCAGAAAGGTTTATGATCAATAAAATACATCTAGCTTTAAGCCCAGGATATTATTTTCAAAAATGAAACATTGCTTAATACCGACCAAAGACAATGCAGCGAGGCCAGCAGAGACGGCAGAAGAGCAGAGCAGACACATGCCGCCAGAAAGGCCGATGTTTGGTGCGGAGGGAGGAGGAGGAAGAGAGCAGCGTAGGCCTAAAGGGCTCCAGCAGTCAGACCAGCCTTCCTCCAAGTGTCACAAGTATCGAGAGGAATATATTCAGTATGGATTCATGCACTGTTATCAGTGAAGTACAACATCCCCAATGTGTAGTGTGCACCGAGGTGCTTGCACGTGAGTTTCAAGCCCGTAAAAATGCTCAGACACTTGAAAACTAAGCACTCATCTCCTGCTGCTAAAGCGGCGGATTTTTTCCGCTAAAAGGAGAGAGAACTGCAAGGCCAAAAGAAAGTCATGACTAATCCAACAACAACCACTACCACAACTCAAAGGTGGCATCTTTAATTGCACAGACAAAAGCGCCACATACAGTCAGAGAACCCCTAATAAAACCTGCTGCTATCGCTATGAGTCGGACAACGCATGGGGATAAAGAGGCGCGGGAGCTGGAAGCAGTGCTGCTGTCTGACGGGACCATATCCCGGCACATCACGGACATGGCCCAGGACAGAAGGTGTCAGCTGACTGACAGAGTGAAGAAAGGGAAATATGCTTTGCAGTTAGATGAATCCACAGATGTATCAAACTCAGCCCAGCTGCTTGTTTTCATCAGATACAGTTTTAATGGAAAGCTTAACGAGGACCTGCTGTTTTGCACCCCGCTGGATGTAAAGTGCACAGGTGAGGACGTTTTCACAAAACTGGACAGCAAACTAAGAGGGACTGTCTTGGGATGAGTGCATCGGTGTGTGGACAGACGGTGCTGCAGCAATGCTGGGAAACAGAAAGGATTAAGAGTCTTACCAGCAGCACCCCACGTAAACCTTATGCACTGCATTATTCACAGAGAAGCTCTTGCAAGTAAAACGCTCGACCCAGATCTGAAGAGTGTTCTTGAGACTGCCATAAAAATGGTCAACTACACAAAATCCCACCCACTCATCACCAGGCTGTTCAATGCTCTCTGCAATGAACTGGGATGGGAGCATCAGCGCCTGCTGTTCCACAGAGGTCAGGTGGCTTTCGCCAGGAAATATCCTCAGCTGCCTGTATGAACTGCGGGATGAGGTCCACTTATTTCTGTTGAACAGGTCCCAGCTCGCTGACCACCTGACTGACCCCGACTGGTAACAAGGCTAGCATATTTGTCCTGCATATTTGACAGACTGAACGGACTTAACATGTCATTGCAAGGTGAAAACACAAGAATCATGTCGTCGAATGATAAAATCCACACATTCAAAAGGAAAGTGGATCACTGGAATGCACGATTTGAGATGGGCAGGATTGATGTTTCCTGAGCTGGAGTTCATGGAGGAAAATAATCTGAGTGTTAACACTGTGAAGAAGTCCATCACTACCCACCTTCAAGCCCTCCTGGAACACTTGAACAGGTTTCTCCCCGAGGAAACAACTCCGGAAAAATAGGACTGGATAAGATCACCATTCACTGTCACGGTCACAAGTCACCTGCCATCAGACATGGAGGACGCACTGATTGAGCTGTCGAGTGACCGCACCTTAAAGACGGCTTTTCATTCAAAAATACTTGCCAAGTTCTGGATTTCTGTGGAGAGAGAACATCCACAGCTATCTAGGGCCGCGATGGACGTACTGATGCCGTTTGACTCTGCATACCTGTGTGAAAAGACTCTCTCAGCACTGACAGATTAAAAATAAATCCAGATGGCGTCTAAAAGTGGAGGATGATCTCCGAGTGTCCATCTCCAAAATTAAACCCAGAATTGACTTGTTGTGCTCCACACATATTGTCCACCCATGTCATCAGGTGAGATTAACGCTCAAACAGTTTCAGATGACAACACAGACAGCGACAATGTTCACTGCTAAATTACGTGGAAATGACTTTAATGTCTTCTGCTTTAATCCTTCAGTAAATGGTTTCATGTAAAATCATATCATGGTTGTCAGGCTGTTCTCTTCTTTTGTGTTGTTATGCCCATGTTTGTTTGCGCTTATTAGTACGAGAGTCCTGTGTGCACGTTTATGTTTCAGTCACCTCCGGGGATCATGGGAGTCGCCAGTCTCTGTCACCGTTATTTTGGGGGTCGTGGGCTGAAAAGTTTGGGAACCGATGATCTAGATAACGGCTCAAGTTTTTAAGGGATTGAATTTTTCCGTTACAAATATAGGAGGCCCCCTAAACACAATCTTGCACAGGGCCCCCTCTAGAATAACACCAAGAGTCCCCCCCCCCCACAAGTCTTTACTCTGGAGGAAATGTTGTGTTTATTGTACCCCCCCCCCCCCCCGTGACACAAAACATCCACCCAAGCAATACCTAAAGAACAAAGTTATTTTTGGAGAAAGTCAAGGAATGTCAGCGTTGAAAAGACGATCAAAGATAAATGATCCAACATGAATCCTGACCTGTGGACCAGAGACTGTGACCGTGTCCTCAGCATTGTGACAGGCTGGAACCACACCCTGAGGACACTGAGTCATGCACTCCTCCCAGGTCAGTCCTGACAAAGAATGGTTTCAGATTATATCATTAGTACAATATTCATGCAGTTAGTTAAAAAGCAACATATATGTACAGAGCAGCTGATCTGAGCCAATACGGAGTCATAATCTGAAAATCATGTTCACAAGTCACTTTTCCAAGTCCAAGGAAGTTCTCAAGTCTTGAAGCTGAAGTCCAAGTCAAGTCTGAAGTCCCTTTATTCATGCAGTTTCTAAGGAATTTAAAAGGTGTACCACATTATTCTTTAGTTGGATATCACGACTTTAAACAGTCTGATGAAATCCAATAAAAACCCAGTGACAGCTTCCGTTATTGATTTAATGTCTGCATTTTTCCAAACAGACAGATCTTTTACTGATAAACAGTCAAGTTTCACGGATCCAATTATTGTTTTAACCGTGGAAATCACCTGACTTTTATTCCTAAAAGACATTCAGTGTTTTGGGTGTTTTTCACAAAAACATTAAAAACAGAAAATGGTTCACAAGTCCCAAATCACGAGTCCAAGTCCCAAGTTTTTTGAGTCAGTCTTAGACTCAGGTCTTGAGTCCAAGTCAATTGTTGAGTCTTTTGAGTCCAAGTCTTGGACTCAAGTCTCCATCTCTGCAGACTGATGCTTACATTGTCATCCAACACATTCCTGTCAGCTACAAACTGTTAAATACATTAAACTTATTTTAAATTAACCAGTGTCATGCTAATGCTCAGACCCATGATGGTACTACCTCCCTGCTGCAGCTGTATTATTATGATGATCTGGCTGATGTAAAACAACCCAGAGACCCCAGGACCCATCGAGCCACAGAAGCCTTGATTTCAGGACCTCCCTAATTAAAACTGTGGTCTCCCTTACCAACTGCAGCCATGCCCCCTGGAGGGAGGTTAGCCTCCTTGATGCAGCGGCCTCTCCAGTAGGCCGCCAGGATGGCCTCGCTGTGAGTGAGCGAGCCGTCGGCGTAGCCACAGGCTAGCTCTCCTACAGAGTGTCCAATGATGCCATCGGGCTGCAGACCCAGTTTAGTGAGAAGATCAATCTGGGCAATCTGTAAAAAAGATCATTATACGTAAAACAAACAACCACATCAGAATGATGGTCTCTGTTGTAACAAAGTGATGAACAGCTGAGATTACCACCTGTTTTAGAGATGTCAAGTCTGGAACTAAGAAATCTATCTACATTTCATAAAACAAAACCCTTTACTCGTTCATATGAAAATTATGTTCCTTTAAACGTCACTGTACCTGTACAGCAGCGAGGCCGACGAAGGCATGAACAGTGTCCTCAAATATGGCGTCATCGGCTTCCATGAGCAGACGAGAGACGACGAGGCCAGTGTCCTTCAAAGCTTCATCTGACTGCAGGACGGAGTCTCTGAAGTCGGGCAGCTGCATCAGGCTGCGGCCCATCCCGGCCCACTGGGTTCCCATACCTGTTCATGAACGTCAGCACACTTCCTTTGTTCTGGTTCTCCGTTACTAAACAGCTCATTCTAATCAACTATAACTATACAACAGTTGGTTCCAACCAAGCAATTTGATTGGACAACAGGGATTCCAGGAGTTACTATAATCCATGATAACTGCACTCCAATTTCACTGATGTGTGTCACTCCACTTCAAAGGTGTTCTAATAATGTTAAGTACTAACAGTAATTGTTCATCAACTCTCTGTCAATTGCAGTACTGTTTTGAATGCCTTAATTTCCACAGTGAGGTGCTGTTTGACAAGAAATTGTACATCCGTGACCAGGAGGTCCCACTGTTTTGGAAACAACTGTTTCCTTCTGCCCATCATTTAGCCATTTCACGTCTGTTTAAAAAAAATTTTTTTTAAAAATAGGCAGTGCTAGGCTCTGCAAAGGTGACAGAGCCTTTGAAGCTGTGGCACCAAATTTATGGAACTCTCTACCCCTCATTTTAAGATCTGCACCCTCACTTGCTCATTTAAGAAGCAGTTAAAAACCCATCATTTAACTTTGGCGGTTTATTAATCCTCTGCTGGTTGTACATTGTTCCTGTGTCTCTTACTGTTTACTGTCTGTGACAGCTCTGTTTTTACTTTAATACCCACAAATGAAATAATTGAAAAAAAATCTTCTCAACCCTGACAAATAGCAAAGCAAAAGACCCACACAACTCATAAAAAGTTAGGGTTCTTTGGCTTTTGGGTGAAATTTATGGAAAATGTAAAAAGTTTATGCTACAGTGATATAATATCATGGAAGTAGGACATTTAAGCAGAAGCATGCAATGGTGATTTCCTCATCTCAAACAGTTTACTGAAACAAAAGCCAACAACAGTGGTGGGTATACCACAACAAAAATGTCAATGTCTCAATAACTTGTCGTGTGCCCTTGAGCATCAATTACAGCTTGACAGCAATGTCTCATGCTGTTCACAAGTCGACTTGTTGTCTGCTGAGGCATGGCATTCCACTCTTCTTGAAGGTTAGCCCTCAGGTCATTGAGGTTGTGGGGTGCAGGGTTACGAGCCTCTACACGGCGACTCACTGATCCCATAGGTTTTCTATGGGATTCAGGTCTGGAGAAAGAGCAGGCCACTCCATTAGGAGGTACCCCAGCCTCCAGCAGCTGATCCCTAATGATGTGACCTGGATGAGCTGGAGCATTATTGTCCATGAAGAAGAAATTAGGCCTGTGTTGTTCATGCAGGGGCACAGTGACTGGATTAATGATGTTATTCAGGTAGTATCGGCTTGTCACTGTACCATTCACAAAGTGTAGGGCAGTTCTTTATTGACTAGACACACATGCCCAGACTGTGACATGGTGACAACAGTGGCTGATGCATAGCGCTCTCCTTGACGTTGCCAACATTGTTGGCGGCCACCATTTTGGCTCAACGTGAATCAATTTTCAGAGAACTCCACTGGTTCCTTGTCCAGCATAAATACTCCCTGGCCCATGCAAGACGATGACACCTGTGCCTGGTGGTGTGGTCAGGTACCCTTGCAGGTTGTCTAGCACACAGACTACGCTGATGTGAACAGCTTCAACTTTTCATCAGCTTCAACAGATCAACTTTTTCCGGTTCCGCCGGACCGGTGGCGCCACACGAGTTGGCTGCCTGTTGCAACTGCCCTTTTCTCATCTTCCTTCTTCTTTCTTCACCTTTCACTCTCTCTCTCTCTCTATATATATATATATATATATATATATATATATATCTCATGGACACACAGATAGCCCCAAGGGTCTCCTGAGTCGGCGGACGGAGCCACTGTTTGCAGCGGGAGACGATACAGCAGGGAAGAGTTAGCTAGCTGGCTAGCTAGCTTCAACCGCCACCCAGTGCTAGCAGAGAAGCTCGACATGCCGAGGAACTGTGGCGAAAACGACACGGGTGCCGGGCTGGAGTTTAGGCGGCGTGCAAGAAATATAAGACAGAATAATAAAGAGCGATGGCAAGAACCAAGCAGACCGCCCGTAAATCTACTGGAGGAAAAAGCCCCCCAGGAAGCAGCTGGCCACCAAGGCTGCTCGAAAAAAAGCGCTCTGGCTACCGGCGGAGTGAAGAAGCCTCACCGTTACAGGCCCGGTACCGTGGCTCTGAGAGAGATCCGTCGCTACCAGAAATCCACGGAGCTGCTCATCCGTAGGCTGCCCTTCCAGCGCCTGGTGAGGGAGATCGCTCAGGACTTCAAGACCGACCTGCGCTCCAGAGCTCCGCCGTCACGGCTCTGCAGGAGGCCAGCGAGGCCTACCTGGTGGGTCTCTTCGTGGACAACAACCTGTGCGCCATCCACGCCAAGAGGGTCACCACCATCATGCCCAAAGACATCCAGCTGGCCCGCCGCATCCGCGGAGAGAGAGAGCTTAGACTTTCTGCTGCACATTCACCAACCACAATGCTCTGCACTGTGTGTCTATATATATATTTATAGTAATATGTACATATGTATACTAGCTGCTCTTGTTTTTTTCTTGCCTTCTGACTGTTGCTCTGAGTGTTGCTATCCCTGTGCTGTTGCAATCCTGGAATTTCCCCATTGTGGGACTAATAAAGGCTTATCTTATCTTATCTTCAGATGGTCTGACATGACATTTGGGTGCCTCTCACTTCCCTTAAATGTGCCTGGAGTTGAGTGGCATTCATCATCTGGTTCCACAGGGCACTGTTCACAATGAAGCGGTCATCAGCATGGGATGTGTCCAAAGGATGTCCACTTCTATGCCTTTCTGTGACTCTTCCAGTCTCTCTGTATCTCTGTTGCAACCTGCTGATGACACTCTGACACTCTAAGCTCAGTGGCCACTTCCCTCTGACAACATCCTATTTGAAGCCTTGCAATGGTGAGGTACTGCTGATCATTTGTTAGGTGTCGTCTTGGTCTCATGATATCAAAATGTGAACAGCATGATGAGGACTATTTACATACCAAATCTAATGGAACCAGAAAATTTATTGGTCGATTTATGATCAACCTGTTGTGAATTTTGCTGTTAAGCACCTTGTTAGAGAACAGCAAGTTATGCAAGAAGTACTGAAACATTGAACAGTTGGACATGTGCATTCAAAAGGTTTGACAAGGTCAAATTCAGTTCACCCGTAAAGGTTGTAGTGCAGGGGTGTCCAACCATGTGCCATGGAGAGCCAAGACCCTGCAGGTTTTCTCTTCTACCCAGTCTCTTCAGCAGGTGTTTTCACTTATCAGCAATCAGTGGGAAGAAGTTCACTGAAATCTGCTGTTGAAGACACTGGTTGGAGGTAAAACCTGCAGGGTCTTGGCTCTCCATGGCACATGGTTGGACACCCCTGTTATAGTGCATTTCAGGTGCATCCTAAAATTTCACCTGAAAGTCAAATATCTCTAACTTTTTGTGAGTAGTGTATATGGTCTCGACACTGCTTTTCTAAAAAAAACAAAGGCTCTATAACTTCCCCTTTAACTCAGATCATAAACCAGTCTATAAGTGAGAGCACTTTCCCCACTGCACTGAAAACTGCCATTATAACCCCCATACATACAGACGTGGACAAAATTGTTGGTACCCCTCTGTTAATGAAAGAAAAACCCACAATGGTCACAGAAATAACTTGAATCTGACAAAAGTGGTAATAAATAAAAATTCTATGAAAATTAACCAATGAAAATCAGACGATGCTTTTGAATTGTGGTTCAACAGAATTATTTTAAAAAACAAACTCATGAAACAGGCCTGGACAAAAATGATTGTACCCTTAACTTAATATTTTGTTGCACAACCTTTTGAGGCAATCACTGCAATCAAACCATTTCAGTAACTGTCAGTGAGACTTCTGCACCTCTCAGCAGGTATTCTGGCCCACTCCTCATGAGCAAACTGCTCCAGTTGTCTCAGGTCTGAAGGGTGCCTTCTCCAGACGGCATGTTTCAGCTCCTTCCACAGATCTTCAATAGGATTTAGATCAGGGCTCATAGAAGGCCACTTTAGAATAGTCCAATGTTTGGCTCTTAGCCATTCTTGGGTGTTTTTAGCTGTGTGTTTTGGGTCATTATCCTGTTGCAAGACCCATGACCTGCGACTGAGACCAAGCTGTCTGACACTGGGCAGTGCATTTCTCTCTAGAATACTTTGATAGTCTTGAGATTTCATTGTACCCTGCACAGATTCAAGACACCCTGTGCCAGATGCAGCAAAGCAGCCCCAGAACATAACAGAACCTCCTCCATGTTTCACAGTAAAGACAGTGTTCTTTTCTTGGTATGCTTCATTTTTGCGTCTGTGAACATAGAGCTGATGTGCCTTGCCAAAAAGTTCCAGTTTTGTCTCGTCTGTCCATAGGACATTCTCCCAGAAGCTTTGTGGCTTGTCAACATGCAGTTTGGCAAATTCCAGTCTGGCTTTTTTATGATTTGTTTTCAACAGTGGTGTCCTCCTTGGTTGTCTCCCATGAAGTCCACTTTGGCTCAAACAACGATGGATGGTGCGATCTGACACTGATGTACCTTGACCTTGGAGTTCACCATGAATGTGTTTAGAGGTTGTTCTGGGCTCTTTTGTTACCATTCATATTATCCGTCTCTTCCATTTTTCATCAAGTTTCCTCCTGCGGCCGTGTCCAGGGAGGTTGGCTACAGTCCTGTGGATCTTAAAGTTCTGAATAATATGTGCAACTGTAGTCACAGGAACATCAAGCTGCTTGGAGATGGTCTTATAGCCTTTACCTTTAACATGCTTGTCTGTAAGTTTCTTTCTAATCCCCTGAGACAACTCTCTCCTTTGCTTCCTCTGGTCCATGTTTAGTGTGGTACACACCATGTCACCAAACAGCACAGTGACTACTTGCCACCCTTTAAATAGGCCGACTGACTGATTACAAGTTTGTAGACACCTGTGATGTTAATTAGAGGACACATCTTGGTTGAACATGTCCCTATGGTCACATTATTTTCAATCTTTTCTAGGGGTACCATCATTTTTGTCCAAGCCAGTTTCATGAGTTTGTTTTTTAAAATAATTCTGTTGAACCACAATTCAAAAGCATTGTCTGATTTTCATTGGTTAATTTTCATAGAATTTTTATTTATTACCACTTTTGTCAGATTCAAGTTATTTCTGTGACCATTGTGGGTTTTTCTTTCATTAACAGAGGGGTACCAACAATTTTGTCCACACGTGTAAATCTGGTGACAAAGAGGAGGTTAGCAACTATCGACCTATTAGCATCCTCCCAGTCATCTCAAAGCTCATTGAGAAGGTGGGAGCTGGACAACTAATTGAGTATCTTTTTCCAAGGCCCAACTGCATCCAATGCAGTTTGGTTTTAGGGAAAAAAAAAAAAAAAAAATCATTCAACTGAAACAACATGCTGCTACTTCCTTGTAGAAATTAAAACATACTTAGATCAAGAAGGGGTAGTGGGGGCAGTTTTCACTGACCTGCAGAAGGCTTTTGATACTGTCAATCATAACATATTATTACATAAACTAGTAACCTATGACCTTTCCACACAAACACAAAAATGGATCAGATCTTACCTGACTGGTTGACAGCAGTGTGTGCAGGTGAATAATACCCTATCTCTATTTAAACCATGCACCCTGGGAGTACCACAAGGGTCAATTTTAGGTCCACTGCTCTTCAGCTTATACATTAATGACCTTCCATCTGTGTGTAACAATGCAGATTTAATAATGTATGCTGATGATACTGTTCTGTATGCTCATGGGAAAAATGTGAGAGGTTTCTACAAAATTAACAAAAGCAATCTAGAATGTTGCTGAATGGCTACATAGCTCTGGTCTTACTTTAAATTTTGAAAAGACGGTGACTATGTATTTCACAAACAAGTGTGAAGGCAGAGACTCTCCTGACATCTTTGTAAATGGGCATACAATCAAAAATGTTGACGAGTTCAGATATCTGGGTGTTACCCTTGATTCAAATCTTAATTTTAAAAATCGTGTAAAAAAATGAGTAAGACAAATTTTACATTCAAATTACAGACACATGATCTTACTGTTGAGGCATCACACGCATATTTAAATGCAATGATTCTGTCACACCTCATGTACTGTATGACCAGCTGGTCTCAGACATGTAAAGCAACCTTAAGATCTGTTGCATCATTATATAAATATGTATTAAAGATCCATGACAG
This sequence comes from Pholidichthys leucotaenia, assembly GCA_020510985.1. Lineage (NCBI taxonomy): Eukaryota > Metazoa > Chordata > Actinopteri > Cichliformes > Pholidichthyidae > Pholidichthys > Pholidichthys leucotaenia. The sequence goes on along the minus strand of CM035836.1, from coordinate 491,418,299 downwards.
AAAAAACATGTCAGTATCACCGGTGTCACATTCTTACCAAATATACTGAATTTTGAAAATTTGATCATGTACACAAATGTCTGCCTACTGTTTAAAATCCTTCACAATGTTGGTGCTCCTCCGCTGAAAACATTTATGACACTCGGCTCAGAAAAAACGTCACAAGTCACTCGATCTGTTACCAGGGGAGAACGCAGCACCCCAAAACGTAGGACAGCAGTTGGTCAATGGTCTTTCTCTTCTGTTGCATTAAATCAATGGAAGACCCTCCCAACTGAACTCATCACAGGTACAGACTTTAAAACTTTTTCCTGTCAAACCAAACGCTGGATTCTGTCACAACAGTCATGGAAACATCTGTGAGTGTGTGTGAGTGTGATAGTGCGTCTATTTTAACTTGGGGAGTTGGGAAATTACATTTTAGGATATTGGGGACATATGTATGATGCTAGTTGTACCTTTGCAATTTTGCACAATTGTGTGATTTCACTGACTGTACTGTTTTGTATGTTTGTTTTTTTGTTTTTGACTGTACCGCCAACCTGCCCAGGGACTACAGGTGGAAAAGAGCAGCTTCCTAAAACCTGGTACAATGCATCTCTCCTTGTTTTAAGCAAGGTTCACGTTTTATTGCACACTGTCCCCGTTTAAAAAAAAATCAAATTACAAATTACAATTTCTATTGTCTTTTATTTATTTACCGTTTGACTTTATGGAAGCCCCTTTGTGATCCTGTCTGTGAAAAGTGCTCTACAAAAAACTTATTATTATTTATTGTCTCGATTAACAAACCGCAATAGCTTTGTGGTGATGGACTCTTTATGTTTCATATGAAAATGCCAAGAAAAGCAGGCAAAGTGTGCTAATGGCTAGCATGCTAACTACTAGCTACTGGCTAGCTCCGGTGCTGTGGTGACAGGTCTCATGCTGAGAAAACCAGGTTTGCCACAGAAAGCACTGCCTTGGCAGCTCCGATGTCCTCTGCAGTACCGACTCAACAGGAACATGTTTTATAAACACTCGACAATATCTGAAGTGTTTCCATGTGTGTGAAATGACAGACGCCTTCATGCTGATTAAGATGTTTAGCAGCAGTTACTGGCTACATTTAGAAGGGGCTAGTTTTTCTCAGCTCTGCAAAATAAAGGGTTAAACAAACAAATTATAGTATTTTGTCCAGTATTGCTGTCATCCAATAAATTGTGCTTGTGGAACTGTTGTATAAAAGCAATATTACACTGAAGGCTGTATGGAATGATGAACACAGTAACTCCACACCTGCAGTTACTACAGTCACGACACCAAACCCCCTCCCTCACTGCTGCTGAAGCCACTCCCTCTCGCCACATCAGTGATGTTGCTTTAAATTCCTGCTCTGAGGTCCAAGTTAGATTTTGATATCAAGTCTAGCATAAATAATAAAAGGCAATACAACGTGCGGCCATCTTGTCTCATAACCGCCATGTTCACATGTGGCCACACAGACTGTTGTGTGGGACTCCAGCTTCTGTGTCGTCCTGCTGTGGATGTAAAGACCAGATGCGTTATGGCACCGCGTCGAAAAACAGCAGCAAACTGTGACTTGGTTTTTATGGCAACCTACTTTGGAGATTACACCAAGATGAATCAGAATGTTACAGGTTTAATAGAAAACTATTAGTGCAGCTTAATAAAGAAGAATTTTGTGAAACATTCATGTTTTTCTAAGACAATTCCAAAAAAAACTTTCATATATTTATTATATGTAGTGAAACATTTTGTCAAAGGTCAGAACTGACAAAAATCATCTCATTATTCAGCTACATAATAATAATAAATGATCATAAATGATGATGATCAACTGTCATATTTTCAACATGAAGAATATATTTTATAGTTCAATCTTACTGATATACATAATAATAATTCAAGTCATGTATGCATTTTCTGATTTTAATTTGCCTTAATTTCACTGATGTTTAGCTGCTGACGTTAGCATGAGTCTTATTTTATGAGGTCCCGTTTCAGTGGGGCAACGTTGCTCTCCACGCTGACACGCTCGCTGACTGACACCTCCAGCCCGTCCCACTGGGAAACCGGGACGTGGTTCACACCTCACTTGTTGACTTTTTGAGCCGTTCAGCATCACTTTCCCTAACTCAGCATATAATGTAGACTGCCTGAGGAAATTACCCACAATTCTGACATCAGCGCCAGGCTAATGTTGCTATAGCAACCCCAACTACAAAAACTACACCATATCTGCCCTGTAGCTAGGGGGCGATGTTCACAGAGCGATGGTGGGAATTTTTCTGTCTCGAATTTCTTCTTTTTATTATCCTTTTACATACACTAGAATTAATAATTATGAACTTCAAATTTAAACAGTTCATTTTAAATCCGAATGTTAAGTCATTACACGAAAACCTAATGTTACACATGAACATGTAGGCAGGCGTGTACCAACCACTGAGCTACTGCAGTAACAAATTCCTGCTACCACCTGTGCACACATGCTAACAGGAGCTAAACTACCTGTAGAACTTGCACAGAACTGAGCATATCTGTGGTTTCCCAGTAAATGTCTCTGAATACTCCAGTCTGGGCTGGTGACGGTGACGTCATCTTTGTTCCGGCGTGTGATAACTCACCTGAACAGACGTACCAAAGTGGCCTGGCAGTGGCCTGCACCTGCTGCACCTCTGTGACTTCCCTCTGAGAACCAATCAGTGCGTAACCCCGATAGGGCATGCTGCTGGTGGGGATCCCCGACACGTCGTTCAGCAAAGACAGGAAGCCATCATCTACACCGTGGTCTTTCCCTTTCTGGAGTACAGTGCTCACCGCCATCTCTGTACGGCCACAGGCCTGAAGCACCCTAGGAACTGTCCTGGGTGAAGGTATGACAGTTGGTTTCTCAGGTGGACAGAGGATGACGTGAACATTTGAACCTCCAAATCCAAAAGAGTTGATTCCCACAATTCCTCCTTGGATGGGAGTAGGCCTGTCGACCACTTGGACACGCCCATCAGTGAGTGCGGGAATATCAGGGTTAGGACTGTTAAAATGAAGGTTAGGAGCCCAGACTCCATGTTCCAAAGACAGCACCACCTGGAAGGTAAAGACAGAGATCCTTGAAAAGGCATGACTCACCCCGACTCAACATGACTCACTCTGACTTAACTTTGGCCTCGTTTTTCTAGCCTTATTCCTTTTTTTTTTTTTTTGTGCACACCACTGAAGAGAGAGAAACAGCATTTCAATTCTCCTGCATGTTGTGTACGTACAGTAGTATTGACAAAATCTTTGACTCTTTTGAATTTCTGAATGCTGAAGATGTCGGCCAGGACATTCTTGCGCTCCTCTGCACAGTCCTTCAGAACGTGACCCAGTATGCTGTCTGGTCAGCTGCCTTGCGTGGGCTGATCATGCAGAGGGTCCTCTTCACGCTAGCCAGATCCAGACTCATGGCCTGCTTGTCTGGAGGAGGAGTGGTCTTCTGTGCTGATGTGCTGTTTTGTGCTTCAAATCAGCCAAATAAGTCATTTAGGTTGTTGAGCAGTGTGGTGTCACTCACACAGGACTGAGGTGGAGGTTTATAGTTTGTGAGGGTCTGTATGCTACGCCAGAAAGAACGTGCACCTCTGGTGTTGCTGAAGTGTCCAGATATTTTCTTGCTGTACTGTCGTTTTGCCTCCTTGATGCCACGGGACAGGTTGGCCCTAGCTGTTAGTTCTGCAGTGTCACTGGCCCTGAAGGCTGCTTCCCGAGCCCTCAGGAGCCCACGGACAATTAAGAAACAACTGGACTACTTGAGCAACTACACACAAAGAGAGAGAATATCCGCATAATTGGCTTACCCGAGTCTGCAGAGTTGCCCGATCAAGCTAATGTTATCAGTGGTCTCCTTCTTGAAGTTTTTGGTCCGGCTGCTTTTGAGATGCCAATTATCATTGACTACGTGCACCGGACTGCCGCACCCACACCTTCAGCAGCGGGTGACAGGCCAAGGCCCCTTCTGATCTGGACGCACAGCTACAGGGTCCGAGAGCTAATACTGCGTCTCGCCAGCCGCCACGATGGACCGATTTTGTACCAAGGCAAGCGGATCCACTTCTTCCCAGACATCAGTCCAGAGGTGGCCCGGCTCCACTCCTCCTTTAACACAGTGAAGCGCAGGCTCTATCAAGTTTTCGTCTTTATCATCCCGCTCATCTGGTTTTTGTGCGGAACAACGATCGGGTCAGCTTTACAAGCCCTTCAGAAGCGCTTGTGTTCATTAATGAACATATACTGACTTTGACAACCACGGGGGACTCGGCCAATACTGCAGATGACTGACTCAAGTACTGCAGATACTTTTTACACAATAAATTTGAAGTGTTTTGAGCCTAAACGTGAAATATGTAAAGCTTCAGTGCTCTGACTGTTTGTGTGATTTTATTGCAAATTTTTTTGTAATGGTGTCCCTCGATAATTTTACTAACTTGAATATTGTTAATGTGCTGCCACTTATCCCTAATTATTTGAGGTTTGGACCATTTAGAGATTTTTTTTACCCCCTCCCTTTCTCTAGCTCATAACAGCCTTACTATTATAGGACTGTCTTTCAGGGAATCCTGGCTTCATTTTTACTTTTCCACTCCCGATTGTTCTTAATCTTTTTTTTTCCCTTTTTTACCCCCATTGTGCTTCTTGTATAATTATTGTGCTTGATCAGCAGGATGACTTGTAATCTAATCAGTCAAGTTTTCTTTCCCGATTCTTTTATTTTTATTTCTTTATAATTGTATTTTTTGTTACTATTCAGCAGCAGTTCTACTCTGAGCCTCTCCCGGATGACTGAGCTCCTCACCCTATCTCTGAGGGTGAGTCCAGCAATCCTATGGAGAAAGCTCATTTCAGCCGCTTGAATCCGCAATCTTGTTCTTTCGGTTATTACCCCAAGCTCATGACCATAGGTGAGAGTAGGAACGCAGACTGCCCGGTAAACTGACAGCTTTGCCTTAGAACTCAGCTCCCTCTTCACCACAACAGACCGGTACAACGTCCGCATCACTGCAGATGCTGCTCTGATCCGTCTGTCAATCTCTCGCTCCATTCTCCCCTCACTCGTGAATAAAACCCCAAGATACTTAAACTCCTCCACTTGGGGAAGAAGCTTGTCCCCAACCCGGAGAGGACAATCCACCTTTTTCCGGCTGACGACCATGGACTCGGACTTGGAGGTGCTGATTCTCATCCCAGCCGCTTCACACTCAGCAGCAAACCGTCCCAGTAGGACCTGTAGGTCATTGCTGGATGAAGCCAGCAGGACAACCTCATCTGCAAACAACAGAGATGAGATCCTGTGGTCACCAAGCAGGACACCCTCCATTCCCTGGCTGCGCCTAGAAATCCTGTCCATAAAAATTATGAACAGGATCGGTGACAAAGGGCAGCCCTGGCGGAGTCCAACTCTCACTGGGAATGAGTCCGACCGAGTGTCAGTACGAACCAAACTCTCACAAAGGTCGTACAGAGACCGAATAGCTCGTAACAACAAGCCCGATACCCCATACTCCCGAAGCACCCCCCCACAAAAAACCACGAGGGACGTGGTCAAATGCCTTCTCCAAGTCCACAAAACACATGTAAACTGGTTGGGCAAACTCCCACGAACCCTCGAGGATTCTCGAGAGGGTAAAGAGCTGGTCCGATGTGCCACGGCCAGGACGAAAACCACATTGCTCCTCCTGAATCCGAGGTTCAACCAACGGACGGACTCTCCTCTCCAGTACATTGTCATAGACCTTCCAAGGGAGGCTGAGGAATGTGATCCCTCTAAAGTTGGAGAACACCCTCCGGTCCACTTTTTTGAAGAGAGGAACCACCACCCCAGTTTGCCATGCCAAAGGCACTGCCCCCGACCTCCACGCAATGTTGCAGAGGCGTGTTAACCATGACGGCCCTAAAATATCCAGGGCGAATCTCGTCCACCCCCGGGGCCCGGCCACCAAAGAGATTTTTAACCACCTTGGTGACCTCAGCCCCTGTGATAGGAAAGTCATCCCCCTCGTCCACAAGCCCGAAGTATTCCTTCCACCGCTTGACGATATCCCCAGATGAAGTCAGCAGTGCCCCATCCGCACCATACACAGTGTGGACAGGGAGCTGCTTGCCTCTCCTGAGCCGCCAGACAGTTTGCCAGAAACTCTTCAAGGCCGACCAAAAGTCTTGTTCCTTGGCCTCACCGAACTCCTACCATACTCGAGATTTTGCTTTAGCAACCACCTGAGCAGCACTCCACTTGGCCTGCAGGTACACCTCAACTGCTTTGGGAGTCTCAAAAGCTAACCAAACTTGATAGGACTCCTTCAGCTTAATGGCTCCCCCTCACCACTGGTGTCCACCACTTGGTTCAAGGGTTGCCACTACGAGATGCCCCGACGACCTTGTGGCCGCAGCTCTGGGCAGCCGTTTCAACAATGGAGGTAGAGAACATGGTCCATTCAGACTCCATGTCTCCAGACTCCCTTGGAATGTGGTTGAAGTTCTTCTGGAGGTGGGAGCTGAAGACCTCCCAGACAGGGGCCTCAGCCAGACGTTCCCAGCACATCTTCACTATACAGTTGGGTCTTCCAGGTCTGAATGGCATCCTCCCCTGCCATCGGATCCAACTCACCACTAAGTGGTGATCAGTTGACAGCTCTGCACCTCTCGTCACCCGAGTGTCCAAGACATATGGTCACAGGTCTGAAGACAATAACAAAATCGATCATCAAGCTGCGACCTAAGGTGTCCTGATGCCAGGTGCACATATGGACACCCTTATGCTTGAACATGGTGTTCATTATATACAAACTGTAGTTAGCACAGAAGTCCAATAACTGAACACCACTGAGGCTCAGATCGGGCAGGCCGTTCCTCCCAATCACCCCCCTCCAGGTTTCACTGTCGTTGCCCACATGCACATTGCAGTCCCCCAGTAGGACAATGGAGTCTCCAAGAGGAGCACTCTCCAGCACCCCAGTCAGAGACTCCAAAAAGGGTGGGTACTCTGAACCATTATTTGGTGCATCGGCACAAATGATGGTCAGGGCCCGTTTCCCAACCCGATGGAGCAGGGAAGCAACCCTTTCGTCCACTGGGGAACACTCCAATACAGAGAAAGCAAGGTGGTAACTGGCAATGAGTCTTTTTCAGCACTGTGGAGGAATTTTGGCCCACTCATCTTTGCAGAATTGTTGTAATTCAGCCACACTGGAGGGTTTTCGAGCATGAACCACCCTTTTAAGGTCATGCCACAGCATCTCAATCGGATTCAAGTCAGGACTTTGATTAGGCCACTCCAAAGTCTTCATTTTGTTTTTCTTAAGCCATTCAGAGGTGGACTTGCTGGAGTGTTTTGGATCACTGTCCTGCTGCAGAACCCAAGTGCGCTTCAGCTTGAGTTCACGAACAGATGGCCGGACATTCTCCTTCAGGATTTTTTGGTAGACAACAGAATTCATGGATCCATTTATCACAGCAAGTCTTCCAGGTCCTGAAGCAGCAAAACAGCCCCAGACAATCACACTACCACCACCATATTTTACTGTTGCTATGACGTTCCTTTTCTGAAATGCTGCGTTACTTTTACGCCGGATGTAATGGGGGACACACCTTCCAAAAAGTTCAACTTTTGTCTCATCATCCCACAGAGTATTTTCCCAAAAGTCTTGGGGATCATCAAAATGTTTTCTGGCAAAACTGAGATTTTTTTTTTTTTGTTTTTTTGTTACTTATTTGTACCCGTAGGTAGACTTGGTTTGCAGTCTGGTGACAAGCCACCGGCTGCTGGTCGCTGCGTGCGCGAGCGCCCTAAACCTACATGTTTTTGGTATGCGGGAGGAAACCGGAGAAATCCCGGAGTAAACCCGCGCAACACGGGGAGAACATGCAAACTCCACACAGCTCACTGTTGGTCGGGGGCTGGGATCGAACCCACGATCTCATGATCCCCGCGATCCCCCGGCCGAGGGTAAAACTGTGCTGTCACAGTGCTAAACCACTGCGCCACCGTGCAGCCCAGCACCAGATGAGCCTTTATGTTCAGTGGTTTTTGTCTTGGAACTCTGCCATGCAGGCCATCTTTGCCCAGTCTCTTTCTTATGGCGGAGTCATGAACACTGACCTTAACTGAGGCAAGTGAGGCCTGCAGTTCTTTGGATGTTGTTGTGGGGTCTTTTATGACCTCTTGGATGAGTCGTTGCTGCACTCTTGGGGGAATTTTACCCCAAGAGTAAAAAATTAAGTAAAAAATTTATAACTTTTTCTACACTGATAGATCTCAGTTACTATGTTTCTCATTTGTTCCTGAATTTCTCTGGATTGCAGCATGATATCTAGCTTTTGAGGATCTTTTGGTCTACTTCACTTTGTCAGGCAGGTCCTATTTAAGTGATTTCTTGAACAGAACAGCAGAGATGCCAACCCTCAGACTTGGGAAAGTGGAGTAATGCCTGGCTGAAAGCCAGGCCCGAGCACCATAGGTGTGAGGTGGGGGTAAGCACAAGAGGGGGTATTCCCCTCTTGCTGGTGAGGGTCTGGGGGGCCTCCCCCAGAAAAAATTTTTAAATTACCATTAAAGTAAGCCATTTCCTGCACTTTCTGGGCACATCTAACAAGATACGATACAACACAAAATTAACATTTTTGTTGGAATATTTACTATAATTTGGTTTAACATTCTAATTTATTAAGTCTTTAGTCACAACATTTATAAGAGACATGCACAAATAGTAATTAGGTTCATCTTAGCAATATAAAACAAAATATAAACTAAGAACCCAAAATAAAGAGAGCATCTACAGCTCTCAATAATCACAACTACATCAGGCAGTCAATGTCACTAGCATAGATATTTCTGCTTGAAGGTAGTGTGTTCATGTGAAGAATGTAAAGAATGATCACAATTAGTTCCATGACATCCACAAATTCTTGTTACTCTTGTTACTACTTACAGGAGAAACTAGAACGTCCGTTCTACACACTTGACAAAAAGCATAAGTTTCACCGATTTTCGATGCAGTAAAACACGGATACGTCTTCCGATATTCCTCTTTGAACCTTTGGTTGTGTGCATTTACTCTTTGTTTCTTCTTCGGCGGCGTGGTATCCCCCGTCATTTTGCTTCGTTTACATACGGGTTCTCTCATGCATTCGGAAAACATCGATAAACCTCGGCACACTGATGCGCAGTTTATACCCTTGAGGCCCTATCATACGTGGACATTCAAAATGCTCTTAGCACGTCGATGTCAGCTTATTTTATCCACCGTCAAAATTTATTTATTTCTGACAAAATAAAAGCGGAGGTTTTCACAGGTAAAGCGGAGGGTAGATTTTATGTCTGGAAATCGGAGTAACTCCGCCAAAATCGGAGTGATTGGCATCTCTGGAACAGGTGTAGCAGTAATCAGGCCTGGGTGTGGCTCGAGAAACTGAACTCAGCTTTCCAAAGATGTGAAAAACCACAGTTAATTTATGTTTTAATGGGGGGCAATCACTTTTTCACACAGGGCCATGTAGGTTTGGATTTTTTTTTTTTGCCCTTAATAATCAACACCTTCATTTAAAAACTGCATTTTGTCTTTACTTGTTATCTTTGTCTAATATTTAAATTTGTTTGATGATCTGAAACATTTAAGTGTGACAAACACAAAAAAATGAGAAATCAAGAAGGGGGCAAACACTTTTTCCCACCACTGTATTTAATGCCTTGGAAATTCTTTTGTACCCTTCTCCTGACTGATACCTTTGAACACGGAGATCCCTCTGGTGCTTTGGAAGCTGTCTGCAGACCAATGCTTGTGCTGTAAGATCTGACTACAAAAATGTCAGGAAAAGCCCACTAGAGCAGCTGAACTTTATTTGGGGTTAATCAGAGGCACTTTAAATAGAGGCAGGTGTGTGCTGACTCCCATTTAACATGAGTTTGAATGTGATTGGTTACTTCTGAACACAGCCACATCCACAGTTATAACAGGGTGTGCATATTTATGCAACCAGGTTATTGTAAGTTTTTTATTTTTTCCCTTAAAAGATTACGGCTTGTTTTTCAATTGGGTTGTATGGATTATAGGTCACATTAATGGTGGAAAAAGTTTTCAAATGATTTATCTTGGTCTCATTATTTTAGCATTACAAAAACCTGGAATTTGAACAGGGGTGTGTAGACTTTTATACCCACTGTATTTAGTTATTTTGCACACCCTTAGTATTTCAGTTAGCTTCTGGTTGGGGGTTGGTTTTCTTTGCATTGGTGTTAAATGTTTTACTTTATATTCGTATTTCCTACTTAGCGTTTACCTTGCTGCACCGCGGGTCTCAGTGTAACGTAACTTCAATTCGCTGCACAGATGGCAGAACTGACAATAAAGTTGACTTTACTGAAAACCAACATGCTGGATTAGCTTTTATTCCAAAAATGTAATCCAAGTACTCTAATACATTCCACAGTAACATGTTACTCTCACCACTGTTGGGTATTTGTTCATTTGTCCTCATAATGCACAGAATCACTCATGTTATATCAAAAAAAACCCAAAACAGATGAATGTTGAATCTTATTACCATAACGCGTCACCCTCACCTTTGCCAGGGCAGCGAGTCCTGAGGCTGGTTCTGGGTGGCCCATGTTAGACTTGGTGGAGCCTATCAGCAAAGGCTTTCGTGCTGATCGACAAAACACGTCAACAATTCCATTCACTTCCTGTGGGTCCCCAACCTGCCCGGAGAAAACAGAGATGTTCCTCCTTCTACAGGAAATGTGCAGTAATTTTATCAGCTGCTGTTACTTCAGATGTAGAAGCACTAAAGACACGGTGAAATTATATTGAAGAGAATAAACTGGTACATGGACCCACCTTGGTTCCAGTGCCGTGGGCCTCAATGTACTCCACCTGTTCAGGAGCTATATGGACCTCCTCATAGAGGGAAAACACCAGCCTCCTCTGCATCTCACCTGAAGGAAACGTGACCCCTGTGGAAACGAGGAGTGGGAATCCACTCAAAAACTCAGTCGTCCACATTTCACTGAAGGTCATCATGCATTACAGCTGCTGCTTACCTTGCTCCTTGTATCCATCTGTGTTGTTCCCTGCATTGACCACTGTTGCATAGACTCGTTTAGCCAATGAGTGCTTGGTGAGGAACACAGCCACAGCTGCTTCAGAACGACAGTATCCGTTTCCTGACAAAAATATAAACCAGTGAAATTATTACGTGATTCTGAACCGATGGACAGACATGTAGGAAATAAAGACGGATAAATGTATTATTAAAAAAACAGGTCACTCTGCTACAGAGAAACTCCAAGCCATGGATTTCAACAGAAATCTTCCCATAATTTCCCTTCGATAAAAATGATAAAGTGAAAGTTAACTGTTCTTTGACTGCGTGACATTTCAGCCCACAGCAACACATGATTTTACCTGATGAGTCAAAGGACTTGCAGGTCCCTTCAGGACTGAGCATGCCCAGTTTCATGAACTGCACCGACGTGTTTGGCTTCAGCAGCAGATTAACTCCTCCCACCAGAGCGGCGTCACAGTGGCCCTGGCGAATGGCGTGGAACGCATTTTCTAAAGCCAGCAAGCTAGAGGAGCAGGCCGTGTCGATGGCAGTGCTGGGACCTGCAGAAGGAGCAGAATTGAATTGCAGTGAATTTACTGGTAGATGGGCAGAGTGATGCGAGGTATACTGCGGACTGTGGACTGGTGAACCAGGTGGTAACAGGGATTGTTATCAGGGTGACTAAGATCTGAGGAAAATAATATCAGCCTTGCTTGGGACGAGCCTCCTGGTACCAGTGTTAGTTGGGGGCTAATAGGCCAACTTGAGTATTCCTTCCATCTACATGACAGACAAGTAGGCAGGCCAATAACAGAGCAGTGGGTGGGTCTCAAGGACGGCAGTGGGTTGGCTTTGTCAAATCAGGACGTATACAATTTACCCGCAAGAGTCAGAAACGTTTCTGGGAGAGAAAAACCAGATAAAGACTGTGTGTTTTTTCCCCAAGAGAATTGACTGTTTTAATATTTTGGGGATAATTATGTGACCAATATACACATTTCAGAAAGTCAAAACCTACAATCACACAGTTTTTCACTGAATGACCCCTTTCAATTCAATCCAACTTTTATATAGCACCATTTCACAACAACAGTCATCTCACAGCACTATCAACTGTAGGGGGAACCCCCACAATTGCAGAAAGACCCCAGCAATCAGGCGATCCCCTGTGAGCAGCACTTGGTGATGGTGGAGAGGAAAAACTCCCTTTTAACAGGAAGAAACCTCCAGCAGAACCAGGCTCAGGGAGGGGCAGTCATCTGCTGCGACTGGCTGGGGGGTGAGGGGATATAGAGGAAGAAGAAGAAAAGAACAGACATGTAGTGAGCAAACATCACAATGGGGACTCAATCTATAGGAGAAAACAAACAGATGTTAATGACAAGCAAAAATATTTCATTGAGAGTGAAGAAAGGAGTGAAGCCCAGTGCATTGTTGGAGGTCCCCCGGCTGACTAAACCTATTAGCAGCATAACTAAGGGAGGGTTCAGAGACACATGATCCTAACTATAGGCTATATCAAAAAGGAAGGTTTTAACCCTGTTCTTAAAAACAGAATTCAAGTCTGACTCCCAAATCCAGATTGGCAGCTGGTTCAAAAGGAGAGGAGCCTGATAACTGAAAGCTCTGCCTCCCATTGTACTTTTGGAGATTTTAGGTATTACAAGTAATCCTGCATTTTGAGAGCGTAGTGTTCTGTTGGAAAGATAGAGTAGTACAGGGGTTAAAGCCAAAAAAAAAACAAAAAAAAAAAAAACCTGAGCCTCAACTTTTTTCCTGGGAGAAGGGTCACAGGGGTGTGCATGCACACACACATATACATACATACAGTGGTGTTAAAAAGTGTCTGACCTCTTCCTGATTTCTCTTTTTTTTTCTATGTTTGTCACACTTAAATGTTTCAGATCATCAAACAAATTTAAATATAAGACAAAGATAACACAAGTAAACATAAAATGCAGTTTTTAAATAAATGTGTTTATTATTTCCAAACCTACATGGCCCTGTGTGAAAAAGTGATTGCCTCCTAAACCTAATAACTGGTTGGGCCACCCTTGGCAGCAACAACTGCAATCAAGTGTTTGTGATAACTGGCAATGAGTCTTTCACAGCGCTGTGGAGGAATTTTGGCCCACTCATCTTTGCAGAATTGTTGTAATTCAGCCACACTGGAGGGTTTTCGACCTTGAATTACCTTTTTAAGGTCATGCCACAGCATCTCAATCAGATTCAGGTCAGGACTTTGACTAGGTCACTCCAAAGTCTTAATTTTGTTTTTCTTAAGCCATTCAGAGCTGGACTTGCTGGTGTGTTTTGGATCATTGTCCTGCTGCAGAACCCAAGTGCGCTTCAGCTTGAGGTCACAAACAGACGGCAGGACATTCTCCTTCAGGACTTTCTGGTAGACAACAGAATTCAGGGTTCCATTTACCACAGCAAGTCTTCCAGGTCCTGAAGCAGCAAAACACCCCCAGACAATCACACTACCATCACCATATTTTACTGTTGCTATGTCTTTTCTGAAATGCTGTGTTACTTTTACGCCAAATGTAATGGGGGACACACCTTCCAAAAAGTTCAACTTTTGTCTCATCAGTCCACAGAGTATTTTCCCAAAAGTCTTGGGGATCATCAAGATGTTTTCTGGCAAAACTGAGATGAGCCTTTATGTTCAGTGATTTTTGTCTTGGAACTCTGCCATGCAGGCCATTTTGCCCAGTCTCTTTCTTATGGTGGAGTCATGAACACTGACCTTAACTGAGGCAAGTGAGGCCTGCAGTTCTTTGGATGTTGTTGTGGGGTCTTTTGTGACCTCTTGGATGAGTCGTTGCTGCACTCTTGGGGTAATTTTGGTTGGGTGGCCGCTCCTGGGAAGGTTCACCACTGTTGCATGTTTTTGCCATTTGTGGATAATGGCTCTCACTGTGGTTTGCTGGAGTCTCAAAGCTTTAGAAATGACTTTATAACATTTTCCAGGCTGATGGCTCTCAATTACTTTGTTTCTCATTTGTTCCTGAATTTCTTTGGATTGTAGCATGATGTCTAGCTTTTGAGGATCTTTTGGTCTACTTCGCTTTGTCAGGCAGGTCCTATTTTAGTGCATTCTTGATTGAAAACAGGTGTGGCAGTAATCAGGCCTGGGTGTGGCTAGAGAAATTGAACTCAGCTTTCCAAAGATGTGATAAACCACAGTTAATTTATGTTTTAACAGGGGGGCAAGCACTTTTTCATGTAGGTTTGGATTTTTTTTTTTACCCTTAATAATAAACACCTTCATTTAAAAACTGCATTTTGTGTTTATTTGTTATCTTTGTCTAATATTTAAATTTGTCTGATGATCTGAAACTTTGAAGTGAGACAAACATACAAAAAATGAGAATTCAGGAAGGGGGCAAACACTTTTTCACACCACTGTACCTACATACATACATATGTATGAAAATGACTTTCCTTGAAACCAGCTAGTAACATCTGTGCCATACCCATTGATAAATTCAGACTAGATTATGGTGGACTGTTTGAAACAGCAATACCAAGGATGGTCAGTAGGTGGCAATAGTACCGCATCTGACTCTAATATGGTGCAAATATCTACCATTTAGGATGCTGTTGCTATCAAGTTATATAAATTATGTACAGAATGACCTGCAATCTATAACATGAAATTTATGAATCAGTGTATGATAAACCCAGTCAAGTGAACTAATTCCCTGGTGAAATCAGATTTGATCAGCAACCATTCAGTAAAGGCTACATGGAAAAGACCACCCATTTACTATTTTAATAGAATGTGCAACATTTGCACCATGGATTTTTCATAAATTGTCAACAGCAACAGTGAACTGTATAATACTCTAAATTGCATTATTTCCATAATTGTTTTGTTCAAAAGAAATAACAGTAAATTAAATCCTATAAAACAAAGGGAAATGGACAGATCCTGATTGCTACAGAAAACTACAGTTTAATCCAATTAACAAAACAGACGACTGCTCTGTGGCCGGGATCTACATCATGATGAGGGAAGACATTTTTACCGCTAGTTGCATACATGAGCTTTTTCGAGCACAACGTGCAGAAACCAGCACCACTGGCAGAAACAAGCTCCTAGTTCTCTCATTTGCTACACCAGCTACCAAAAGGCTTGCCATCTCTGCCCATTTCTTCGATCCACGCCCAGCGCCATTTGTTTTTAAATCCTTTGTCAATAAGGACATCTTAGCAGGGGTTCAAAACCTTACTCTCCATCCTACAGAAGGATGAAACACTCGCATTTCCACTGACTCTTGCTGTCACTGTCCGATTAGGAGGGCACCACTGATCTGTACAGAAAAACTGGATGATCACTGGCTGCCGGAAGTGACGCCACCTGGCCGCCATATTTGCTTTACACAGAGGAATTCTCACACTGGGTGCCAATTTATACATTGCTCATTTGCAAATAGTACATGGTCTCATTCCATCTCCGATTCATGTGAAATCAAATCAACCTTTATTGTCATGTTGCTGTACATACAACTGTAGTGCAGGCAAGATGAAATTACGTTTCTCTAGGCATCCATATATGTAAAAAAAAGAACAATTTAAAATACACTCACAGCACCCCTCACCCCCCACCCCAACACAGCCATTCACACATTCCTAAGACACATTTAGTTATTACAGTAACATTAACTTATTACAGTTGCAGTTTGAAGTGATAATAACTACCTACAGTATGTATAATATACCAATAAAGTGGCTGAGTGAGTCAAAGCGGCTACTTGAAACTAACTAGAACTATAATATACATAAATATACATAATGTCCATAAGGTGCAGTAGTATGTATGAAAGATTACGATGTCATCTCTGATATTAAAATTACCATTGTACAGTCTATTGGGTATTATCAGAGGTGAGTCATCCTCATTCAGGGAATCTTTACTTACTAGGGGTCATGTTATAGTCATCCAGTGAATTTTCAATTTTCATTCTTCTTGTTTCCTCTAGTTTTAACTGCTTTAACTGTCCTAATTGCTTTTAATGTTTATTTATTAGTATTAGTATTAAGGCGTGTTTATTACCTTTGTTAGTATTGATGTGTATCTATTACCTTGGCATTTGTTCAGAGAGCAGAGAAAGAATTTCATTGCTTAGGAAATGTGGCATTTCTTTACTGTGCACATGATAATAAAGCCTTTCAATCTTGAATATCAGTACTGAGTGTATTGGGTGTACCAATATGGTGGCCAGGTGGCTTCACTCAGCTCTGTACTTGCTCATGGGACGTGACGTTCCAAGGTTTTCTATCCACCTTATTCCTGAGGGTGCTGCTGTAGAAACCATTATGGGGCCAACTTCTGGTTTTGGCTGAAGTTGTGTTAGATCAGTCAGCAAGAGTGGAGTAGTGGAGCATTAAAATAGCGTTTTTAAAAGTTTTTTAAATTTGTTTTACTGGACAGTCAACATACGTGTTTTGCAGTCAGGTGGCAGCAAATTTCAGCACCTGTAGTTTTTGTATTTTTGAATGTTTCTGCATAGTTCTGCTACTTGCTGCTGCTGTCCGTGGTGTGAGGCTCCTCACAAATAAGCACAGCTAAATCTGGGGCTTCAACAGCAAAGCGTAGATCATGCACTGAAAACTAACAAGGACTGTTGGTGTGAAGACACAGGACAGACACAACAGTAGCAGGTACAGTGGGGCAAAAAAGTATTTAGTCAGCCACCAATTGTGCAAGTTCTCCCACTTAAAAGATGAGAGAGGTCTCCAATTTTCATCATAGGTATACCTCAACTATGAGAGACAAAATGAGAAAAAAAAAAATCCAGAAAATCACATTGGAGGATTTTTAATGAATTAATTGGTAAATTCCTCGGTAAAATAAGTATTTGGTCAATAACAAAAGTTCATCTCAATACTTTGTTATATACCCTTTGTTGGCAATGACAGAGGTCAAACGTTTTCTGTAAGTCTTCACAAGGTTTTCACTCACTGTTGCTGGTATTTTGGCCCATTCCTCCATGCAGATCTCCTCGAGAGCAGTGATGTTTTGGGGCTGTCGCTGGGCAACACGGACTTTCAACTCCCTCCAAAGATTTTCTATGGGGTTGACATCTGGAGACTGGCTAGGCCACTCCAGGACCTTGAAATGCTTCTTACGAAGCCACTCCTTCGTTGCCCGGGTGGTGTGTTTGGGATCATTGTCATGCTGAAAGACCCAGCCACGTTTCATCTTCAATGCCCTTGCTGATGGAAGGAGGTTTTCACTCAAAATCTCACGATACATGGCCCCATTCATTCTTTCATTTACATGGATCAGTCGTCCTGGTCCCTTTGCAGAAAAACAGCCCCAAAGTATAATGTTTTCACCCCCATGCTTCACAGTAGGTATGGTGTTCTTTCTCCTCCAAACACGACAAGTTGAGTTTTTACCAAAAAGTTCTATTTTGGTTTCATCTGACCATATGACATTCTCCCAATCCTCTTCTGAATCATCCAAATGCTCTCTAGAAAACTTCAGACGGGCCTGGACATGTACTGGCTTAAGCAGGGGGACACGTCTGGCACTGCAGGATTTGAGTCCCTGGCAGCGTAGTGTGTTACTGATGTAGCCTTTGTTACTTTGGTCCCAGCTCTCTGCAGGTCATTCACTAGGTCCCCCCGTGTGGTTCTGGGATTTTTGCTCACCGTTCTCGTGATCATTTTGACCTCACGGGGTGAGATCTTACGTGGAGCCCCAGATCGAGGGAGATTATCAGTGGTCTTGATTTTCTAATAATTGCTCCCACAGTTGATTTCTTCACACCAAGCTGCTTACCTATTGCAGATTCCGTCTTCCCAGCCTGGTGCAGGTCTACAATTTTGTTTCTGGTGTCCTTTGACAGCTCTTTGGTCTTGGCCATAGTGGAGTTTGGAGTCTAACTGTTTGAGGTTGTGGACAGGTGTCTTTTATACTGATAACGAGTTCAAACAGGTGCCATTAATACAGGTAACGAGTGGAGGACAGAGGAGCCTCTTAAAGAAGAAGTTACAGGTCTGTGAGAGCCAGAAATCTTGCTTGTTTGTAGGTGACCAAATACTTATTTTACCAAGGAATTTACCAATTAATTCATTAAAAATCCTTCAATGTGATTTTCTGGATTTTTTTTTCCTCATTTTGTCTCTCATAGTTGAGGTATACCTATGATGAAAATTGGAGACCTCTCTCATCTTTTAAGTGGGAGAACTTGCACAATTGGTGGCTGACTAAATATTTTTTTGCCCCACTGTATGTTTTCACCTGTTTGAATGTCACAGATCTGATGCTTATATGTGTCGCCAGACGCAAGGCTGCATGAAGTAAAATAATCCGTCCATCCATCTTTTACAGCTTTTCTGGAGGTTTGGGTCATGGAGGCAGCAGTTCAAGCAGAGAAGCCCAGACTTCCCTCTCCCCAGCCACCTGCTCCAGCTCTTCAGAGAGGATACCAAGGCGTTCCCAGACCAGCTGGGACACATAGTCTCTCCAGCGAGTCCTGGGTCTGCCCCAGGGTCTCCTCCCAGTGGGCCGTGCCCAAAACACCTCAAGTGGGAGGCGTCCAGGAGGCATCCTGATCAGATGCCCAAACCACCTCAACTGACTCCTTTCAATGTTGAGGAGCAGCGGTTCTACTCTGAGCCTCTCCCGGACGACTGAGCTCCTCACCCCATCTCTGAGGGTGAGTCCAGCAAACCTACGGCGAAGGCTCATTTCAGCCGCTTGTATCCACAATCTCGTTCTTTCAGTTATTACCCAAAGCTCATGACCATAGGTGAGGGTAGGACCGTAGACTGACTGGTAAATCAACAGCTTTGCCTGAGAACTTAGCTCCCTCTTCACCACAACAGACCGGTACAACGTCCGCATCACTGCAGATGCTGCTCCGATCCAGCTGTCAATCTCTCACTCCATTCTCCCCTCACTCGTGAATAAGACCCCAAGATACTTAAACTCCTCCACTTGGGGCAGGAGCCTGTCCCCAACCCGGAGAGAACAATCCACCTTTTTCCGGCTGAGGACCAAGGACTTGGACTTGGAAGTACTGACTCTCATCCCAGCCGCTTCACCCTCAGCGGCAAACCATCCCAGTAAGGCCTGTAGGCCATTGCTGGATGAAGCCAGCAGGACAACATCACCTGTAAACAACAGAGATGAGATCCTGTGATCACCAAGCATGACACCCTCTATTTCCTGGCTGCACCTAGAAATCCTGCCCATAGAAACTGTTACACCCCAGACAGAGACTCCAAAAAGGGTGGGTACTCTGAACCATCACCTGGTGCATAGGCACAAATGATGGTCAGGACCCGTTTCCCAACCCAAAGGTGCAGGGAAACAACCCTTTCTTCCACCAGGGAAAACTCCAATATAGAGGCAGCAAGGTAGAGGGATACAAGAATATCCACCCCTGCTCGTCGCCTCTCGCCCGGGGCAACTCCGGAGTAGGCCAAGCTCCAGCGCCCCTCTCCAGGAGACTGGTTCCGGAACCGGAGCTGTGTGTTGAGATGAGGTCGACTATATCTAGCCGGTATCTCTCAACCTCATGCACCAGCTCAGGCTCCTTCCCCACCAGAGGTCGTGACATTCCATGTCCCAGAAGCCAGTTTAGGAAGCCTGGGATCAAACCGCCAAGGTCTCCGCCTTTGACCGCCACCTGATCCACATAGCACCAGACCCCCATAGTCCCTCCTGCAGGTGGTGAGCCCATTGGAGGGCGGACCCATGTAACTCCTCTGAGCTGAGCCCAGCCAGGTCCCATGGGCGGAAACCCGGCCACCAGACACTAGCCATCGAGCACCTCCCGCAGGCCTGGCTCCAGGGTGGGGCCCCAGTTACCCCATACCAGGCGGGGTACACTGAATCCTTGTCCTATCGTTCATCATAAGAGTCTGTTGGATAGTTTTTAGTCTGGCCCTTCACCCAGGACCAGTTTGTCTTGGGTGACCCTACCAGAGGCAAATTTCCTCAGACAACATAGCTCCAGGGATCCCTGGGGCACACAAACCCTCCACCACAATAAGGTGACGATCCATGAGGGGGGGAAGTAAAATAATAAATAAAAAAATTCTAACAGTTTGCATCCTAAGGCTTAACGATTCAAGAAAGATATCAATTTATTTTTTTTTTTTGGGGGGGGGGGTTGCATTTGTTGCACTGCCTTAGAACGATATGGACTTGATATTAGCAGCTTCAGCATGAATTAATTTTTAAACTAGAAAAGCACTCGGAGAGCGCAGACCTCCGCCAAGCGCCACAGTTCCCCCCATACAGTGTTTGTGTGTACGTTTTCAGATTCCTTGACCATGAAAACATATGACTAGCAATTGGATTGACAATGATAGGATTAGTGGTTCAGTAGTTATTCACGAAAATCGCATTTTCCGTAATGGCGGTTTTCTTGTGGACGGTGATCCGGATCACCACCAAAATCTAATCATCTGTAGGATACGCCATTTCTGACGTTCTCTGAAAATTTCATGAAAATCCGACCATAACTTTTTGAGTTATCTTGCTAACAAACAAACAAACAAACAAACAGACAGACAGACAAACCAACGCCGATGAAAACATAACCTCCTTGGCGGAGGTAATTATTACAAAACATAGATCAATAAAATTCTGAACAATTGTCAGAAAAGGTCTGTACGTGTTAAGTTAAATTACAAGCATTCATGGCGTGACAGCAGCATGAGCAGGGGGACATTTAAACACCCGAGTACGGTGTTGTGGTTCTTTGTGGCTCTGACTACACTCTGTGTCTGCTCTGAAGTAAAAGTGATTACGTCTAACATATTTAACAAAATGTGACCAACTTTATTGCGGTGGAAACACTGATATACTGTATCTCAGAGCTTTTATTTGTTTACAGCATTAGCATCTTAGCAGGAGAACTAACTAACGGAGCTACTGTCTACCAGGCCACTTTTTAAGGTCATCTTCTCATTCCTCGATAGTCGTGGGAAGCGGTATGATTATATTACTCTTTTTGAGGTGCAAAAGGTCGTGTTCCCACATTTTTGATACCGAAGTCATTGTTTTTAACAAGGAAAAGTGTCCCGTTTCAGTGACAACTCAATGTTCTAAACTAGTACCGGAAGCTGTGCATTCATTCATGCAAGGCATCATGGGGACTAGGAATAAGGTGGCTAGAGATCAGTGGCGCTAGATAGGGCAACTCTGCTGGGAAAAAAAGTGTTTCTGCATACTGGTCAGGCATTGGCTTGCTTGCTACCGGATAACCATGAAAACCGGTACTACCCGTCTCATGCGTCAGGCCGCCAGCAACTCAACCGGCATCCCCGCCTTTCCCAGGGCATGGAGGGTGAAACAGGGCATCCTGGCAGAACTAAAAACAACATCTGCCACAGGTCTGTGGTGGACCACTCCCAGTTACACGGGGTGAGACTGGACATCCTGGCAGATAAACACATCTGTCACAAGGTGTGTGGTGGACTGTGCCAGTCAGTGCATCGTGACATGCACTACACAAAGAGCAGAGATAAACAAAGCTATCATCTGGTCAGTCACTGCAACAGATACTGGAGTCAGTTTGTCTTTGCTTGTCCTTGCCATTGATAATACCTTTATCTGCCAAGAACGTGCCGCTGGTCCAGCAAAAGCTAGTGGTACTCAAATACTTTGCAAGTAGTTTCATGAAATGGTCAATCAGAAAGCAACTCATACCGGCTTGGACGTCGCCCGGGCGAACAAGGTCCACACTGATCTGTTCACACTCCGACAGGCAGTGAAAAGTAAGCTTGGAGCAGGAAGACAAAAGAAGAGGAAAACAACAGCCTTGTGTGTAGCAGAATGGAATGTACGCACTCTGTTGGACAGAACAACATCACAGCGCTCAGAAAGACAAACTGCGCTTGTGGCCCAGGAAATGAACAGGTACAATGTTGACATAGCTGCACTTAGTGAAACAAGATTGCCTGGATATGACAGCTTGGAAGACCATGGGTACATCTTCTTTTGGAGTGGAAAATCAACTCAAGAAAGGAGAGAAGCAGGAGTGGGCTTTGCAGTTAGAAAGGAGATAGCAGCAATGTTTGATGAGGAACCAGTGCCAATCAACAACAGGATAATGACTATGAGACTCCCACTACAGCGGAAGATGTATGCCACACTCATCCTTGTATATGCACCAACAATGACCAACACAGAGGAGGTGAAGGAGGAGTTCTACAGTGATTTACGTGAGACTATCAGGCGTGTACCGACTGATGACAGGCTGATACTCGGAGATTTTAATGCCAGAGTTGGTTTGGACACTGAGAAATGGAAAGGAGTGCTGGGCAGTCATGGAGTAGGCAAGTGCAATGCTAATGGAGAACTTCTACTTGCACTATGCTCAGAGTACAACCTTGTGATATCCAACACTATTTAAGCACAAGGACACACACAAGAAGACATGGATGCACCCAAGATCCAAGCACTGGCACTTGTTTGAGTGGTCTTTGTGACTAGAAAAGCGCTATATAAGTGCAGGTTAGTTAGTAGTTAGTTAGTTGTTAGACTACATCATAGTAAGGCATAGAGACATAAGGGATGTATTGGACACCACAACAATGAGAGGTGCAGACTGTGGTACTGATCATGTTATGCTGAGATCTAGATTAAAGATTTGCAGACGAAAACAGCACTGCTGGACAGGTGAGAAGCCACCACGGAAGCTAAACACTAGTGCACTGAAAGGCCAAAAGAAGCAGGAAGAACTTACACAGGAAATGGATGAAAACTTGAAAGACTGGGACAGCAACAACTCAGAGAATGACATAGAAGGGAAATGGGCAACACTGAAGGATATGGTGTATCAGACTGCGAGTGATGTATTAGGCTACCCTGAGAGGAAACATCAAGATTGGTTTGATGAGCATGATGAACATCTGAAGAAACTACTAGAAGCAAGGATTACAGCTAGGCAGGAAAACCTACAGCGTAACACAAGGTCGAAGAAGAAGAAATACTCAAAGGCTCAGAGTGAGCTACAGAAGTACACCAGAGAGATGAAGTCCAACTGGTGAGATGAAAAAGCAGAGGAACTTCAAACTGCAGCAGACAGGAAGGACATGAAAACGTTCTTCACAGGTCTGAGAGAAATCTACGGCCCTAAACCAAGAGGATTGATCCAACTAAAGGCTATGGATGGTGAAACGGTTTTGCAGGAGAAAGACAAGATCCTGGACAGATTTGCAGACCACTTTGACCAACTACTAAACAACCCTGCAGATCTCACTGAAGAGGTTAACCTCTTGCACTCCGGGATACCGCGGGTGGTCACATCTTTGCATCCTAGTGCGTCCTAGTGCGCTCTGTGCATCTCAGAGCGCACTGAAAAAAAAAAAAAAAAGAGCTGCATTTCCGTTCTTCCACTACAGACACAGCCGCGAACAGAAAGCCAAAGGAGTGCTTTGATTGGTTTAGATTTGATTGACCTCTCATTTGACTAATAAGAGCCTTGAATTGGGTTTCTGAAACCTTGAAGAACCAATGACTGAAAACCTAGCAAGAAGGACCCGCCTACCAACGGCTACGAATACAGTGAGCCAATTGAAGCAGAGAAGTTCGACGATTGAAAGAGTGCGTCCCGTGCGTAAAATCTGTTTTGTCTAAGCCGCTGTGTGTAACGGTAGCGTTCGCCAGTCTTTTTTTATTACTACTGTTCTTATTTGTTTTGAAAAATCGTTCGCCAAAACCGCAATCATGGAAGCGCAAAACCGCAATAATGGAATCATGGTTTGACCGGGTCGGGTGATCAGAACCACGAGTCGTAACAAGCGGACCAGCTTCATGTTCGTCTGACAATGAGGAAGAGATGTTCGCCAACGACACTGCTGTTGTGGACAGGTAAGTGTTACAAGCTAAATTATTCTTTATCACTGAAAATAGTAATAAAAAAAGACTTTTGACCGATCGGTAAATTACAACTGTGCGTCATCGCCACATGATGGACCGCGGCGCACGGACCAGACCGTGCGCCACGCTCCTCTGTAGAGGGGGGGCGGGGTGGAGTTGTTATCCTCTACATTGCAGATATTTTACTATAATTTTTTATTGCACTGTAGGTTATTTTTTCTTGTAAAAAAAAAAAAAAGCCACACATTTTTACGTGGCATGCTTCTTTGTGTGTGGGGGGCTTGTTTGTTCATTCATTCATTCATGAATGAATAAACACCCCCACACACACACACATAGCCCTGAGTGTCACCTTTCATTAGAGCCCAAGATCAAGCTTCTATATTTAATCATTCAAAAGTTATAGACGTTTTTCCAAACTGTGCCATTTGGCACAATTTGGCACAGTTCAAAAACGACTGGGAACAACCTGAGAAAAAAGCTGTGTAATATATTCATTTTTTGTGGTGTTGTTACAAAATTTTGACCTCAGCTGGATAACACTTGGTTCTACATTTCTGTTGCATTTTCCAGCCCGTATCTGACAGCTGTGTGTTATTTGCAAGCATTTGTATCTAAAAAAAAAAACACCCAGGCGAACTTTATTTTCTTCAAGTTCAGTATGTTTAAATGACTGTTACTCAGTGGCAGGAGCACTTAGAGAGATTATGACTGTTTTGCCAAAAAATTCAAAGTGTTTTCTTTTAAATGAGACCAACCCCATGAAGATGCTGCAAAGGGCTGAAGAACAGCTTTTGATTTACTTTGGGTATGTTATTTTTAGGCGTTTTTAGGGAAATTGACCAGAGTGCAAGGGGTTAAAGAAGGTCTACTGCAGCAACCAGCTGTATCAAGTCGGGATGAACCACCAAATTTTGATAAACTAATGGCAGCTATCAGGACAACACAGGATGGTAAAGCTCCAAGAAGGGGTTGAATTCCAGCAGAAGTGTGGAAATTTGGTGGTGTTCAGCTGACCAACTGTCTGCACAAGCTCATCCAAGAGATATGCGATGCCCAGAAAGTACCTCATGACTGGAAGGATGCAAGTATTGTGCATTTGTTCAAGAAAGGTGACAGGAAAGACTGTGGAAATTACCGAGGTATATCACTGCTAGCCACTGTTGGTAAGATTCTCTCACGTGTACTACTGAACAGACTCAATGAACATCAAGAAGACGAGGTGCCTTTATCAACCACCAAAGTTCCAGTTATCAACATCACTACCAGAAGAAATCAGCATTGGTACAGAGCCACTAGTCAAGACTTCCAAGTATCTAGGGAGTACTGTTTCAGAGAATGCTAGGCTGGAGGATGAACCATCTCTCAGAATGGGAAGAGCGAGCCCTGTGTTTGGCCACTTGAGGGAGAGACTGTGGAACAATCCACATGTGTCTATCCGTGTGAAATACAAAGTGTACAGAGCAACAGTACTGGCTACTCTATTGTACGGTGCTGAAACTTGGACTGTCTACACAATGCAGGTAAAGAAATTCCACGCGTACGTGATGAGACACCTTCGAGCCATAATGAACATCTCATGGAAAGACAAGATAACCAACATAGAAGTGTTGAAACGAGCTGGTCTACCATCAGTGGAGGACATGCTAATACAGATAAACCTGAGATGGCTCGGACATGTTGAGAGGATGGACCACCAGCGTCTCCCTCGGCAGTTACTGTACTCTCAGTTATGCGAGGGCAAACGCAATCAAGGTAGACCAAGACTCAGATTTAAAGACACTGTAAAAAGAAACTTGAAGAAGTTGGCTATAGACAGGAGCTCCTGGCAGCGGAAGGCTAAGGACAGAGCTGTGTGGAGGAATCTGATCCGACCTAAATGAAACAGTCATTGTCGCCCACGACAGACTGTGATGATGACGATGATGAATACAGAAATACGAAGTAAATTTCCCCGCACCAAAAAAAAAAAAAAAAAAAAAAAAGCGGCACAAGCCAGAAATTCAGCATGATGCCAGAAAAGTTTAAGCCCTGGTACTATCAGATCTTTTCAATAAAAAGGGGCCTGATTATTTTGAGTGTTGTAAGAAAGAAGGATTTTAAACTTAATTCTAAACTCTATGGGAAGCCAGTGAAGGGAGGCCAGAACCGGAGAGATATGATCTCGCTTTCTAGTACCTGTTAAAACTCTTGCTGCAGCATTTTGGATCAGCTGAAGACTTTTTAAAGATGTTTTAGGACAACCTGATAATAAAGAATTACAATCATCTAATCTAGAGCTAACAAAAGCGTGGATCAGTTTTTCAGCATCACTGTGAGACAAGATGCTCCTAATCTTGGCAATATTACGCAAATGATAGAGGGCAGCCTTAGAAACAAGTTTAATATGTGAATTAAAGAACAGATCTCGATCAAAAATAACTCCAAGGTTCCTTAAAGAACTATTAAGAGAAAGCATAACCACATCCAAACTAAACATGATCTGATTTGGAAAGGTTTTTTTCAGGTTTTTCAGACCAACTAGAATGGCTTCAGTCTTCTAGTTATAAGAAAACTCATTATTGACATGAACAAACTGGAACCTATCAAATGAATGAGATCAAAACCACTGCAAAGAAGTTCCATTAAGTTCAACAAGGTGTTCCAGTCGATCAAGTAAAATATTATGATCGATTGTAATAAAAGCTACACTAAGGTCTAAAAGGACAAGTACAAAAACAAGTCCATTATCAGATGCGATCAGGAGGTCATTTGTGACCTTCACTAAAGCTGTTTCAGTACTATGATGGATTCTAAACCCAGATTGAAACTCTTCAAATAAACTATTTCCCTGCAAGTGGTCAAATAATTGCATAGCAACAACTCTAAGATTTTTGAAATGAAAGGGAGATTAGAGATTGGTCTATAGTTAGCTAAAACTCCTGGATTCAGCATTGGCTTTTTGAGTAAGGGTTTAATTACAGCAGTTTTAAAAGCCTGCAGTACATGGCCAAATGTTAATGAAGAATTGATTATTTGAAGAACAGAGCTACCAATACTATGGGAAGACTTCTTTAAATAACCTGGTAGGAATAGGGTCTAAAAGACAAGTTGAAAGCTTCGATGAGGAAATTATTTTATCTAACTCTAAAAGGTCAATTGGAGTAAACTCATCCCAAAAGATATCAGTTGAAGAAGTTGTAATTGTTTCAAAGAATCCCCTCCTAGGAGCACACACTATGCACACAGTGTGCAGAGGGTGCCCAGCAAAAAAAAAAAAACAGACGATGTGCTGACAGAAACTAAAGTCTCCACTAACTAGAGACACAAAGCACAGTGCAAAGGCATGATTTAGATCATCATAATAGGGCCCTGAATCTACCTGGACACACTCTTACCTCTGAAGTCAAAGAAGTAGGAGAGTCTGTTGGCCAACATGGCGCGCTGGCAGCCAGTCATGCTGTAGCCCAGAAGCTCCTCTGGATCTCTGCTAAATGCCTCTCCAGCCTCAGAACCACTCACCCCAATGTAGACACCCGTTTTACTGCCACGCAGCATCGCCGGGTTCAGGCCTGCATCACACAGGTCACTCAGTGTTGTATGAGACAACAAATCATTTTGAAAGCATTGATGTTTTATGAGGCAACATCTAGACTCACCTCCATCTAGAATAGCCTCATAAGCAATCTCCAGCATCAGGCGAAGCTGGGGGTCCATCGTGTTGGCCTGCTTTGGGTGGACTCCAAAGAAAGCTGCATCAAAGTGGTTGATATCTTTCAGTTTTCCGTTCCTCTTTGGGAGGCCGTACAGACCTGAAATTAATGAAGAAGAAAACATCACCCAGTAAATTTTGGTGATCCAAGAATACATACCTCCGCCAAGGCTTTTATCTTCTCTCAGTGTATTAGCAAGAATACTCCAAGTCCACTGTAGACTTTGCTGCAATTTTCACCAGAACTGGCTCCTGGCCTGCACACAAACCCATTACATTTTGGAGATGATCCATGAGGGGTGGAAGGAGCCTTGGTGGAGGTATGCACTCTGAGTGCTTTTCTTTTCCCACAATATCTTTATTGAACCTTTTTTTTTTTTTTAACAAACATGATACAAACAATCAAACACTAACACTAAAGTACTACAAAAAAAAAAAAAATGCACTAAAAACACCAACAACCACCAACAAAATCAAGTCTTCAACAATGCTCCTCTGTTTAGTCTAGACAATCCAATACATAAGTATACATATTATGTTCACCAGTTTGGAATTTACAAGGTCCACACACATCATTCACCTTCTTCTTCAAGAGTTATGTTTAAATTTTTTACATAATCAATAAAAGGTCTCCATATATTCTCAAACACAATTTCCTTTGATTTCAGTATATATGTTATTCTTTCTAATGGAAGGTTTGTTAACATCTGTCTTAACCACTGAGTCACATCTGGTCTATGAGTCTTTTTCCATAATAGTGCAATACATTTTTTGGCATTAAGCAAACTGAGGTCTATGAATGTTCTTTCACTTTTATTAAAATTATGCTTTTCTGGGTACAGACCCAACAAAAACAGTTTAGGATTCAATATGATTTGTTTTGAGATTATTTTTTTTAATTGTTACCCTCACCTCTTCCCAAAACATTCTTATTAATCTACATTCCCATAAACAATGAAATAGGGTTCCTTTACTTTCCATGCATTTTGTGCATGTATTTGGTATATTTTTGTTGTATCTATTTAACTCCTCCGGTGTAACATACATCCGCATTAACCATTTGAAATGTATCAATTTAAGGCGTGCATTTATTGATTTGGTTTGAGCTTCTGTACAAGCCAATTCCCATTGTTCCTCTGAAATTTCAATTTGCAGATCTTCTTTCCAGTAGTTTAATCTTTTCAGTGAATTTTCACTTGAAGATAGTGTCAATGAGTTATAAAACTCTGAAATAATACCCTTTCTTTTACTATCTTTCATCATCATTTTTTCCAAGGATGAATAAATAGGTCGAGTGAGAGCTTTATTTTGATTTGATCGAATAAAGTTTCTAAGTTGAAGATATTTAAAAAAATGTGTTCTATTGAGATTAAATTTGATCCTCAGCTCTTCAAAAGACATTATGTTGTCTGCACATGGCAAATATAAATCCTGAATCTTTTGTATCCCTTTTAAATTCCATACTTTAAATACAGCGTCCGCTCTCCCTGGTTTAAAATATTGATTACCCCATATTGGACTAAATTGTGACAATAACTGTGGTTCTTTTAAATAGTTTTTAGCTTCACACCATATTTTGATCATATGCTTTACAAATGGATTTTTAACTTGTTTTTGTAATTTTTTTGCCGAATCTGAGTATATGAATATGGGAAGAGGTAAAGGTAAATTGTATGATTCCATTTCAGTCCAGTGAGGGAGATCATTTGATGAAAAATAATATGTCATAGACCTCAGTTGTGCCGACCAATAATACAACATAAAATTTGGACATTTCAGACCTCCACGATCAAATGGTAAATATAATAAAGACAAACGTAATCTAGCCCTCCTGTTGTTCCATATAAATTCCACTAACTTTTTTTTTATTCTTGAGAATAGATCTAAAGGTGGTGATAAGGGAATGTATTGAAATAAATAAAGTATTTTAGGTAAAATATTACTTTTAAGTATATTGATTCTCCCGATCATCGACATTGGTAGTGACATCCATCTCTGAGTTAACTCATTGATATCTGACATTAAGGCTTCATAGTTGACACTGGCGACTGATTCTAGCTTAGGCATAATTTGGATTCCTAAATATTTAAACTGATTTACAACATTGAATTGATTTACCTCAGGGGCTGGGTAATTTCTCTGGGTCTCATTTAGCATTAATATTGAAGATTTAGTTGTATTTATTTTATATCCTGATATTTCCCCAAAATTCTTTATTAAATTCAACAAGGTTGGAATTGATTTTTTTAGATTCGACATAAACAAAATTATATCATCGGCGTACAGGGAGATTTTATGTTCTGTTGGTCCAACTTTAATTCCATATATTTGTGAATGTAAACGTATCGCTATCGCTAAAGGTTCAATTGCCATAGTAAACAGTAAAGGTGAAAGTGGACAGCCTTGTCGACATCCTCTATTGATTTTTATTGGTTTTGAAATATTGTTATTTGTTAGGATTTCTGCTGTAGCATTATTGTATATTATTTGAACCCATTTTATGAAATTATTTCCAAGTCCAAACCTTTGTAGGACTTCAAAAAGAAAGGGCCATTCAACTCTATCAAAGGCCTTTTCGGCGTCCAATGATAGGAGAGCTGTATCCGGTGCTTCTTTATTAAAATAAATAATATTAAATAGTCTTCTTACATTATGGAAGCCTTGTCTACCCTTTATAAAGCCATTCTGATCTCGATTAATAATATTTGGTAAAATTTCTTGTATTCGTCTTGCTAAAATTTTACAGATTATCTTAAGGTCGGCGTTTAATAGGCTTATTGGTCTCATATTTTCACATTTATTAGAGGGCTTACCTGGTTTTGGCAGCAGTATAATTAAGGCATTATTTATGTATGATGGTAAATTATTATTTTGAAATGCTTCTAAAACCATTTCCAAAAAAGGTTTTATTAATTTATTCTTAAATTTTTTATAAAGGTCAACTGGAAGACCATCTGGTCCTACACTTTTTCCTGATTTCATATTATCAATGGCTAGCCCAACTTCTTCTTGACTAATTTTAGACTCCAATATCTCCCTGTTTTCATTTGGAATACACGGTATAGATAGTTTGTTCAAAAACCCATTTAGTTTTGTTAAATCAGGTTCATTTTTGGTATCATATAATTTTTCATAGTAATCTCTAAAGGCTCTATTAATTTCTAAAGGATCTATAACTACCTGTCCGTTACTTATAATACTGGTTATTGGTGTTTTAATTTCCAATTGTTTAATCTGCCATGCTAATAATTTTCCTGATTTTTCACCTTGTTCATAAAAAGATTGTTTCAATCTTAGAAGACTCGAGGCAGCTCTATTCGCTGATTTTTTGTCGTATTCAGCTCTCAAAATCAGTAATTCATTCTCCAACCTTGGATCTCTTCCTGCATACACTTTTTCCTGAAGACTTTTTATTTTATGTTCCAATTTAGCTCTCTCCTCTCGAGTCTTCTTAGATTTTGATCCTGTATAACTAATAATATGTCCCCTAATAAAAGCTTTGAAAGCCTCCCACTTTACACATGCTGATGTTTGTGTAGTATTGATGTCAAAGAACTCGTCTATCTGTTTTTCTATATACTTGACAAATTCCTCATCCTGAAGCCATTTATGCTGAAATTGCCATCTGCCTGATTCCTTTGTCAATTTTTTATCTACATATATTAGACAACAGGGTGCATGATCAGAGATCACGATGTTATCATAAAAGCAGTTTTGAATCTTGGACCTTAATTCTGTGGAAATCAAAAAATAATCAATACGTGAGAATGTCTTGTAGGTACTGGAATAACAAGAATAGGCTTTAACTTGTGGTTTCATTTCTCTCCATATATCTAACAATCTCAATTCTTTCATAAAATGATTAATAGTCATCCTACATCCAATGTGCGTACAATCCAGTCCTGTTGATCTATCCACACCTGGATTCAATGTACAATTAAAATCCCCTGCTATTATATGTTGCCCTGTAAGTGATGATAAGATGAGAAATAAATTAGCAAAGAACTTCTGATCATCTATATTGGGACCATATAAGTTCACAAGATTTATATTTTCTAATAGCAAAGAACCTTGAATGATTACATATCTTCCAAATTTGTCTCCAATTACATTTTTCACTTGAAAAGGAACTGATTTATGTATGAGAGTCATAACTCCCCTGGCTCGGGATGAAAATGAAGAGGTGAATACACTTCCCTGCCATCTACTCCGAATTCTTTTAACATCCTCCTCTATCAGATGAGTTTCTTGTAAAAACACAATTCTTGAACCCATGTCCTTTATTTTATTCATAACTTGTTTAAGTTTTTTTAAATTTTGTAGACCTCTGCAATTCCATGAAGTTAAATTAAGATTAACACTTTGGTCCATGATCAATAGAGAGTTTGGGATTACCTTGCAGTGTAAACATGCTCATACAGAGAAGCAAAAACATGAGTGGTTGAACATTCATCCTACAAACTACACACAAACAAATTTCCCCTTCCCACACTTGTGGCAAACCCCCCAAAATCAAAAGAAAAATTCTGTCTCCCGATATAGCCATCGACCGTTCCACACCCACGGGGAACAGCCTAAGCCACTCCTTCTTCATCCTCCCAATCACCCTAACTCTACTGCTTTTAATGACGTAACATTAACTCTCCTCTGTAGTTTTCCAACTTAACTCCAAAATTTTTAACAACTTTGTACATCATAGGTTTTTTTTTTGTTTGTTTTGTTTTTGTTTTGTTTTTTTAATATATAATACAATCTATATTTTGTAAACTTACTATTTACTTCAAGTCAGTCAGATGCCTGTGCAAATGCTTAATTATTCTACCTTATATTTTGTTCATGCTTAGCTCCCACCAGTCTCTTCTTCTTCTTTGATCTTCTTGATGAACTCCTGCGCCTCCTCTGGGGTCTTGAAGATGTGGGTTCTGCCCTCATACGTGGTCAGCAGTCTCGCAGGATAGATTACACCATGACGAATCCCAAGGTTGCGCAGCTCCTTACGTACGGGATCAAACTGCTTCCTCAATTGCTGGATTCCTGTGGCCAAATCTGGGTAGAACCGCACCTGCTGGTCCTGGTGTTTAATCTCTCCTTTAGCACGTGCAGCGTTGAAGATCTTCATCCTGTCTCTGTTGCTAAGAAACTTCATAATTAAGGTCCTCGGCGGTCCCTTATCTCTCCGTGGGCCAATACGATGTGCTTTTTCCAGAACCACTGCTGATTGCAACTCCTCGCTGCCCAGCACCTCCGGAATCCACTTTTCCAGAAAGGAACATACGTCCCGACCTTCTGATTCCTCTGGAAGACCCACCAGCCTCAAATTATTCTGTCTCGACCGAGATTCCAAATCCAAAATATTATCTTCCAGAGATTTATTTTTTTTTTCCAAAGTGCGCACCTTTAATTGAAGACGGGTGACGTCATCTTCAGCACTAGCGAGACGGAGCTCCATCTGCGCCGTTCGTTCTACACAGTCACCCAATTCCTTTCTTATTCCTTCCAACGCTGTCATAATCCCATCAAATCTAGAGGAAAAGTCCGCTCTCATTGAACTCATGGCAGCCATCAGCGCATCTGCGCCTCCCCGCGCAGACATCGCACCGTTGCCAGCCTCCTCCGCCATATATGGAGTTTTGTTTGCTGCGTCACAGACCTGAAAGTCCGTTAATTTGGACTGTTTCGGCGGCTCGCTTTTTCCTTTTCCTGGTTTTCCAGCCTTAGGCTTCGCCGACATATCCTCGCCCAAATGCTGAGATACGTTCTGTCCCAAATGAGAGAGTTATTTGCCGATTTTTTTTCTCCACGAGCAGAGCAGAGCGAGACACGTCCGTCCTACGTGGCAGCCATAACCGGAAGTCCTGAGTGCTTTTCTAGTTTGGTTTTAAAATGCATAGAAGTATGCTGTAGTTCAGAAGAAGAATTTACTTGGACCTCCATCATACCAGACCATCGTCTTAACCCTTACACCATGCAGACTCTGACCTTCTCACACACTAAAAATGTTCCACTGACAAAACAAAATGGCCGACAGGCCATCAACATGATTTTTAGAATATGAACAAAATTACATGAAATTTGGTGGTTAGCTGAAGAATACGGCTGTGATTGCGAGTCTGAAGTTTCATCAAATTTCAATCAGTTTACCAGGAGTCAAACCCAAAACTACATGCCAAAAATAAACTGAACAACTTGACTGGCCTAGAAAATCAAAACGGATCGACATTTTTGATAATTTTAACAACTTTTCATTATCAACATCTGTAGATGATCTCTGCTTAATTTCAAGCAATTTGGAAGACTGGCCTAGGAGGAGTTCATTTTGAGTTCACTTGCACATATTTGAAAATATGGTGCAGGAAACTTCATTTTCAGAGCATAAGACCAGTGGAGAAAAGTTGTGGAAGGTTTCAGAGAATAGAATGATGACAGAATTTTTAGTCTAGGCCCAACCGTTCGAGATATTTACAAAAAACATAAAACTGTTCATTATAGCACCACTTATGTACACAGTGCCTAGTAGTGGGGAGAGTTTCTGATCAGACTGTAAAATTTCATATTTCTACATATTACTGTTGTTGCTCCCCATGCACTTTTACTGGATAAAAATAAGAATATGAGCAAAAACAACAGGTTTCCTGCAACGCTGTTGTCTGGAACCCTAAAACTATTTTCTAAACTATTCAGTTTTCTAGTTCCCAGGTTGGCAGAGACGGTGTTCTTCTATCTCAAACAAGTTTATTCTGTCTTCTTAGTGCAGGGGTGTCCAATGATGTGCCATGGAGGGCCAAGACCCTGCAGGCTTTACCTCCAACCAGTGTCTTCAACAGCAGATTGCACTGAATTTCTTCCCACTGATTGCCGATAAGTGAAAACACTTGCTGAAGAGACTGGATAGAAAAGAAAACCTGCAAGGTCTTGGCCCTCCATGGCATATGATTGGACACCCCTGTCTTAGTGATAAAACTGATCTTGTTCCTCTCAATAGAAGAACAAGATCAGTTTTATGGGGTTGTTCTTTCTGTGCCTGCATGGCTTTACTGTGGGTTCTCAGTTTTCCTCCCACAATCCAAAGATATTGGGCTAATTGATGATTCTCAATTTTCTCTGGGAACCCATTAGGCCCACAGAAGACCGTTAATGTAGTTAGTAGTGAAGATCTTAGAAAATCGGTCCATACATAAAGGCCCTTACTATTCTCTTCCACAAACACCTTTAATTCCTCTGAACTTGCGTTTGTGCAGGTCAAGTCTTCAAACTCTCCTCTACAGATGCAGTGAAACACACCAAGTCCTCATTTTATTGATGGTTTATTTGCCAGGGACAGATACAAGATACAGTGGAGATCAAAATTAGTATTAATACTTGATTTATTCTAACAGATGTTATTGTTCATTGTTCAGAATGTGACAGAATATCAGCTGTTGCTACATCACTGCTGTACTAGCATGCTTTTTAATCACCAAGGCATTTTAACACAAACATTTATATTATAAAAATTAGAGAACAGTGACCACTGTGTCAAAAGAGAAGATTTAAACTTTGTTTTTAGGGCTATAGGATTCAAAAATTAGTAGGAAGTGTTATGAAGATCAAGAAATATAATTTTATTTACAGTGGTGTGAAAAAGTGTTTGCCCCCTTCCTGATTTCTCATTTTTTTTCCTGTTTGTCACACTTAAATGTTTCAGATCATCCAACAAATTTAAATATTAGACAAAGATAACACAAGTAAACAAAAAACGCAGTTTTTAAATGAAGGTGTTTATTATTAAGGGTAAAAAATGCAAATCTACATGGCCTTGTGTGAAAAAGTGATTGTCCCCCCTGTTAAAACAAATTAATTTAGGGATTTTTTTTTTTTTTTTTTAGATTTTCGAGTCCTTTATTAGTCCAACAATGGGGAAATTACAGGGCATCCACATGAGTGGATTAGGCAGCCACTAGTGTGGTGCCCAACCCGTTCACCATTCACACACACATTCACACCTGGGACCACTTTAGAGTCTCCAATTAACCTAACTTGCATGTTTTTACTGTGGTTTATCACATCTTTGGAAAGCTGAGTTCAATTTCTCTAGCCACACCCAGGCCTGGTTCCTGCCACACCAGTTCTCAATCAAGCAATCACTTAAATAGGACCTGCCTGACAAAGTGAAGTAGACCAAAAGATCCTCGAAAGCTAGACATCATGCTGTGGTGCAAAGAAATTCAGGAACAAATGAGAAAAAGTAAATGAGCTCTATCAGCCTGGAAATGGTTATAAAGCCATTTCTAAAGCTTTGGGACTCCTGCAAACCACAGTGAGAGCCATTATCCACAAATGGTGAAAACATGCAACAGTGGTGAACCTTCCCAGGAGTGGCCGGCTGACCAAAATTACCCCAAGAGCGCAGAGACGACTCATCCAAGAAGTCACAGAAGACCCCACAACAACATCCAAAGAACTGCAGGCCTCAATTGCCTCAGTTAAGGTCAATGTTCATGGCTCCACCATAAGAAAGAGACTGGGCAAAATGGCCTGCGTGGCAGAGTTCCAAGACAAAAACCACTGAACATAAAGGCTTGTCTCAGTTTTGCCAGAAAACATCTTGATGATCCCCAAGACTTTTGGGAAAATACTCTGTGGACTGACGAGACAAAAGTTGAACTCCTTGGAAGGTGTGTGTCCCATTACATCTGGCATAAAAGTAACAGCATTTCAGAAAAAGAACATCAAACCAACAGTAAAACATGGTGGTGGTAGTGTGATGGTCTGGGGCTGTTTTGCTGCTTCAAGACCTGGAAGACTTGCTGTGGTAAATGGAACCATGAATTCTGCTGTCTACCAAAAAATCCTGAAGGAGAATGTCCGGCCATCTGTTTGTGACCTCAAGCTGAAGTGCACTTGGGTTCTGCAGCAGGACAATGATCCAGAACACATCAGCAAGTCCAGCTCTGAATGACTTAAGAAAAACACAATGAAGACTTTGGAGTGACCTAGTCAAAGTCCTGACCTGAATCCCATTGAAATGCTGTGGCATGACCTTAAAAAGGGGGTTCATGCTCGAAAACCCTCCAGTGTGGCTGAATTACAACAATTCTGCAAAGATGAGTGGGCCAAAACAAAACATGGACACTTTAACCTCCGGTGATGACAACACGGACATATCAACCTCCGGAGAAGATAACACGAACACTTTAACCTCCGGAGATGATAACATGGAAATATCAACCTTAGGAGGTGACAACATGGACATTTCAAGCTCAGGAGATGACACAGGAGCTTCGGGCTTTGGGGAACATAACATGAGACCCTTTTGCTCTAAAACTGATGACTGAGGCGCACAACCCATAGTAGCAGATGACAGGTGAGCGCTAGCCTCAGAAACACATGGAGCCTCTCCGGCCACAGGAACACATGACGGAGAATCCTCGGCCTCCGGGACAACAGAGGCGAGCCAACCCTCGGCAAAGCCAGACGATAAGGGCTGAAGATCCTCAAGTCCTGACGTCTGGGAATCCATCCCCAAAACAGCCACCTCACACGGGGAGGAAAAAACAACCAGGTCACTACAACAGGGAGCGGTGAAGACCCCGGTGACTCTGCAGCAGCAATCCAACTAGCAGGCATGATGGCAGATGAGGCAGTGGTGATGACAGGCTGAGCAGGAACAGGAACGTGCACCTCGGACTGAGCAGGTACAGGACCATGCACCTCAGGCAGAACAGGAACGTGCTCCTCAGGAACAGCTGGAGCTGTGGCGTGTGCCTCAGGGACAGTGAGGGCCGTTGTGTGCACCTCAGAGACCGCAAGGGCTGTTGTGCGTGCCTCGGGGACAGCAGGAACTGTAGTGCACGCTTTGGGGATGGCTGGAGCTGTTGTGTGCACTTCAGGGATGGCAGGAGCTGTATTGCACACATCGCGAGCAGCTGGAGCTGGTACTGCAGCAGGAAGAGGAACTAGAGAGTGACGTGGAGCAGGCACTGGAGCTGGGTGGCGCCGTGGAGCAGCCACTGGGGCTGGAACGTCCATTGCCAGCTGGATCGGACCCAGCTGGGACACATATTCTGAAAGGAACCACGGCCTGTAGTTTAGCATTAGTTCCTCCTGGGCTCGCATGGCTTGCCGGCACTTCTCCTGCCCCTCACCATCGCCACACAGAGGTGCCAATGTGGCCAACCCAATCCGGCAGACCTCAGCGTTCAGCAGTGTTGGTGTGGAGGCAGCTGCTGCTAGTGGACCTTTGGGAACGGCAGACTCCTCCCAGATAATCCGGTTTCCACCCAGTTTTGGCAACCTCTCAGAATAAACACAAGGCGAAACAGGAGATGTAGGTGAGTACTGATGGATGGAATAGACAGCATAGAGCGGCGGAGAGAATTCAGCAGTGATGGTAGGTAGCTGAAGCTGAGCCCCCTCCCCAGGAACAAGACAAGCCCTTTCATTTATTGGTGGTTTT
This sequence comes from Pholidichthys leucotaenia, assembly GCA_020510985.1. Lineage (NCBI taxonomy): Eukaryota > Metazoa > Chordata > Actinopteri > Cichliformes > Pholidichthyidae > Pholidichthys > Pholidichthys leucotaenia. The sequence continues at coordinate 491,380,238 of CM035836.1, read as the reverse complement.
AAAAAAATGAGCGTGTTTGCTGTTGTTCCCGTGTTGCCGGGGAGTCGGACAATCCATCCCGGGATATGACATGGCTCATCCGACAAGGTGCCGCTGCATGGTGGTGTGGTGCTGTGTTAAGGGAGGAGGACTTGGAGGGCTGCAGCACCTCCGCTAGAGAAGAAAAAGCGGGCCACTGTGTCTGTCGGCACCTGCGTAAGCCGGGCCCCACAGCTTGTGTAGGTGCCTTCTTCTCTCTGTTCCTCTCCCCCTGCCGGTAACTGTTTCATCAGTTCCTGGAGACGGAGCGCAGGAGTCCGGTGAGCTGGGGATACTGCTGCAGAGTGGATAAAGCCCCGATTAATTCTTCAGCTCTAGCGAGATACATAAGGGCTTTCTCCGGTGTGTGGGAGGTGCAAGCTGCCTCGATTAGGTCCTCAATGCTGGAAGTGATCCAGACTTCTTCCTCCTTATCAAGGCCCATCTGAAAAAAAAACTAAGGCCGCTGGGTCTATACAACTGGTTTCCTTCTGTCAAGGTTGTGGAAGGACTGGACCCAATCACTGGACTCAAGTTTAACAAATTTATTTTAAGAGCAGGTTACATAAACTCAGCTTGAGGGTCAAACAAAAATTACTTTTGCAGCTCAGAAGCGCAACAAAGCCACAGGAAAAAAACAGAACAGACAGGCAGACTAAACTGCCAGGACTAAAGCGTGTAATCACGCCAGCATGACAAAAAAGGAAACCAGGCCCAACACAAACTCAGACGTACATTTATAGACGGGGAATAATTAGGACAATACGACACAGGTGGCGAAATCAATACAGACAGCTGACACACGAGGAAAGAGGGAATGAGAGGAGGAGGCAGGGCTAACACACACACTGGGAGACGGGACATGAAACAGGATCATAGGGGAGACCACCCAGACAACAATGACAGTCAACATACAGGGCACAAGATGAGACAGGGTCATTTCACAGATATAAATAATTAATAAATTAGAGCACAGGCAGGAAAAACACAGAACAAAGATGACGCTAATATAGGGCTGGGCGATAAATCGAATTAATTCGATTAATTCGCCTTTTTAAAAGTTGACGATTTGAAAATTTGCTAAATCGTAAAATCGAGGTGACCTTAAATAAAATACGGGTTCTTCTTCTGCCTTTTATGACTTGAGCATTGGCGTATGCTTCCGCCTCTTGTCTCCTTCCGCCTCTTGTCTCCTTCCGCCTCAGCACTCATGCTCCGGCCATGGCGGACACAGCACAACCCGAAGAGTTGGTAGCGAGAAAAGGGACTCATATTACCTCGATTATATGGAAGTGGTTCAGCTTTGACAAGACCGACGCAGAGCAAACTGCAGTCCTGTGCAAGGTTTGCAGAAAAACTGTGAAAACGAAGAGCAGCAGCAGCACAACTAACCTCTATCAGCACCTCCGGCAGAGGCACCCTAAAGAATGGGAGGAGTGCTCGCAGCTACGGGAGTGCAGCATGGCTAGCACTAGCCAAAGCAAACAAGGTCACGCCGCGAAGAAACAACAAACTTTAGCCGCATCATTTTCTAGTGTCGTGCCATACGATAAGTCAGGGGCACGGTGGAAGCAGATGACTGAAGCCATTGCTGTTCATTTAGGGATGGATATGGCGCCTATTTACACCGTAGAGAAGCCTGGCTTTCTCCACATGCTAAAAGTTTGGGATCCAAAATACCAACCACCGAGTCGTAAATACTTTGCGGAGGTTGCACTACCAAAACTGTACAACGAAACACGACAAGCGCTTTATGAAAAGCTGGACACAGTTTTATTTTTTTCTGCTACTACAGACCTTTGGTCCAGTCGATCTCTTCAACCGTACTTGAGTTTAACAGTGCATTATATCGACGAGAACTGGAGTCTGAACAGCTGCTGTTTACAAACCACCTACTTTCCTGAAGATCACGCTGGAGAGCTCATTGCACAGGGACTCAAAGACTCCTTGGCACTGTGGAAGTTGGATGAGGAGAAAATGGTGTGTATGACTACTGACAGTGGCACAAATATGATGAAGGCCCTGAAGCTAAACCAGTGGACCCACCTCAGCTGCTTTGGACACAGGCTCCACAACGCAATAGGCAAGTAAAATGCAATGTGCACCATCATTTAAAATACAACATAAATCTATACTATTAAAATTTAAAGCAACACCTACTAAACATTATCAGGCATAATATTACTTGTTTAATTTACAGGGTTTTTTAAAAAATTTATTTTCTCCTATAATACCACTTTTTTTAAGCGGTGGTATATTCTTGATTCATTTATGACAACCACATACAAATTTATGTAATATTGCATTAATAACAATATTTTTATTGACATTACTATACATCAGCAAGGAGTTGTTGATATTGTGTATACTCTAGTAATGCTAAGTGTATTAATCATTCTTTTTCTTTACAGAGAATGCTTGTAAGGATGCTCGCATCGAACGTGCCGTAGGAGTCTGCAAGAAAGTCATCAGTGCCTTCTCCTTTAGTTGGAAGAAGCGGAGAGACATGGCAGTGGTGCAAACAGAACTTGGCCTCCCTGAACATCAGCTCATCTCAGAATCACCTACAAGATGGGGATCACGTCAGCAGATGATTGAGCGTATACTGGAGCAGGAGAAGGCAATTGGACAAATCTTGGGTGCAGATAAGAAAACAAGGCACTTAGTGCCAACCTGGCAGGACATTGATGTTTTAGAGTCAGTAAATAAAGCCATAAAGCCATTACATGACTTTACTGATGCATTGTCTGGTGAGACATATGTGAGCATCTCTTTCATAAAACCAACCCTTCATCTGTTTAACAACAGTTTGCTGAAGTCGGATGATGATGATACTGAGCTCACAAAAAAAATCAAAACAGATGTGCTGAAATATCTTAACCAAAAATACAGTGATCAAACCACACAAGACCTCATTGACCTTGCCTCACTACTAGATTCCAGGTTCCGCACAACTTACATTGAGCCAGACAAGATTGCAAAACTAAGAGAGAGAACCATTGCAGAACTCTGTTCCACCATGCATTACAGAGGCATACCAGTTACTCATGCTGCAGATAAAGACAAATTTGAGAGTCAGGTTGTTGAACCCCCAACAAAGATGAAGAAATCCCTCAGCAGCTTCTTTAAAAAGACTCCAGTTGAGGCTGAAACAAAGACCTATGAAGCTAAAGTTAAGGGTGAGCTGTCAGCATACTTGCTGGCACCTGAAACTGATGCAGATTCAGACCCACTTACATGGTGGAAACAGCACGAAACACATTTTCCCAGACTTAGTAAACTGGCAAAAAAGTACCTCTCAATACCCGCAACAAGTGCCCCATCTGAAAGGGTATTTAGTACAGGGGGAAACATTGTAACGTGCACTAGAGCTTGTCTTAAGCCAGAGTCAGTTGACAGGCTTGTTTTTCTTGCAAGAAATCTAAGAGTTTAAAGCAATCAAAGCTGATGCAGTGTTTATGCACAGTATAAATAGGTGATGCGTCAAAGGTAAAACATATCTAAAGTTTATGAAGTTGGTGCTGCTTAAGTTCCTTTTTTTGCACAAGAGGCAGTATTTCACATGTTTACAAGAACTAGTTTCATTGTAGTTTTAAGATATTAGTTTTTGACTTTGACAGTTGATTGTGACCTTCCAGCAAATTATGCACTTTTTTGCACATGGTTCATGTTATTAATGTTTAAGTTTACATTTTTTCTTTTTATTCTAAAATATGTATAACATATTTATTTGCAGAATTGTAGCAAAAGTTGAGCCGTCATTTGTGTGACATATGAAGTGTTTGAGCTTTCGCCTATAATCCAAACAAGCTTTGTCAGCAACACTGATATGTTTGTAGAATATTTTTGTTTGCACAAGATTTATTTTTTAATAAATCAAGCTCCTTTTGAAATACATGTGTGTTGAGTTAATTGATTAAAATCGATTAATATCGTAATCGTCCAAGATGACCAAAAAAATCGAGATTTTATTTTTTGGCCACATCGCCCAGCCCTACGCTAATAATAATAATAATGACAAAGAGGACCAAAACGCAGAAAATACAAAAGTCAACTCAAAGTGAGGACATGGGTTGACAATGGTAAATTAATATGTATGGTTATTTGATTGGTTATTTAAGTATATTTAGAGTATTTTTAGCTCACAAGGAACTAGTAAAATGTGTTGTGCTAGCTTATGACATTAATGGTTACATTAACTTGTCAGTTATTGTAACGTCAAGTCTTGGTCAGCTGAAGCTTGTAGTTTATGTGTCCAAAAGTTTTATTATTTACCAACCGCTACTTGTTACTTTATTTGTATCTTTTCAGAACCACACACATCACAATTGCACACAATTGAATTACAATGCATACAGCTTTTTTCTGTAGTAAAAAGATGAAGTTGGAACTTCCGGTTATGGCTGCCACGTAGGACGGACGTGTCTCGCTCTGCTCTGCTCCTGGAGAAAAAAAATCGGCAAATAACGCTCTCATTTGGGACAGAACGTATCCCAGCATTTGGGCGAGGATATGTCGGCGAAGCCTAAGGCTGGAAAACCAGGAAAAGGAAAAAGCGAGCCGCCGAAACAGTCCAAATTAACGGACTTTCAGGTCTGTGACGCAGCAAACAAAACTCCATATATGGCGGAGGACGCTGGCGGCGGTGCGATGTTTGCGGGGAATGGCGCAGATGCGCTGATGGCTGCCATGAGTTCAATGAGAGCGGACTTTTCCTCTAGATTTGATGGGATTATGACAGCGTTGGAAGGAATAAGAAAGGAATTGGGTGACTGTGTAGAACGAACGGCGCAGATGGAGCTCCGTCTCGCTAGTGCTGAAGATGACATCACCCGTCTTCAATTAAAGGTGCGCACTTTGGAAAAAAAAAAAAAATCTCTGGAAGATAATATTTTGGATTTGGAATCTCGGTCGAGACAGAATAATTTGAGGCTGGTGGGTCTTCCAGAGGAATCAGAAGGTCGGGACGTATGTTCCTTTCTGGAAAAGTGGATTCCGGAGGTGCTGGGCAGCGAGGAGTTGCAATCAGCAGTGGTTCTGGAAAAAGCACATCGTATTGGCCCACGGAGAGATAAGGGACCGCCGAGGACCTTAATTATGAAGTTTCTTAGCAACAGAGACAGGATGAAGATCTTCAACGCTGCACGTGCTAAAGGAGAGATTAAACACCAGGACCAGCAGGTGCGGTTCTACCCAGATTTGGCCACAGGAATCCAGCAATTGAGGAAGCAGTTTGATCCCATACGTAAGGAGCTGCGCAACCTTAGGATTCGTCATGGTGTAATCTATCCTGCGAGACTGCTGACCACGTATGAGGGCAGAACCCACATTTTCAAGACCCCAGAGGAGGCGCAGGAGTTCATCAAGAAGATCAAAGAAGAAGAAGAGACTGGTGGGAGCTAAGCATGAACAAAATATAAGGTAGAATAATTAAGCATTTGCACAGGCATCTGACTGACTTGAAGTAAATAGTAAGTTTACAAAATATAGATTGTATTATATATTAAAAAAACAAAACAAAAACAAAACAAACAAAAAAAAAAAACTATGATGTACAAAGTTGTTAAAAATTTTGGAGTTAAGTTGGAAAACTACAGAGGAGAGTTAATGTTACGTCATTAAAAGCAGTAGAGTTGGGGTGATTGGGAGGATGAAGAAGGAGTGGCTTAGGCTGTTCCCCGTGGGTGTGGAACGGTCGATGGCTATATCGGGAGACAGAATTTTTCTTTTGATTTTGGGGGGTTTGCCACAAGTGTGGGAAGGGGAAATTTGTTTGTGTGTAGTTTGTAGGATGAATGTTCAACCACTCATGTTTTTGCTTCTCTGTATGAGCATGTTTACACTGCAAGGTAATCCCAAACTCTCTATTGATCATGGACCAAAGTGTTAATCTTAATTTAACTTCATGGAATTGCAGAGGTCTACAAAATTTAAAAAAACTTAAACAAGTTATGAATAAAATAAAGGACATGGGTTCAAGAATTGTGTTTTTACAAGAAACTCATCTGATAGAGGAGGATGTTAAAAGAATTAGGAGTAGATGGCAGGGAAGTGTATTCACCTCTTCATTTTCATCCCGAGCCAGGGGAGTTATGACTCTCATACATAAATCAGTTCCTTTTCAGGTGAAAAATGTAATTGGAGACAAATTTGGAAGATATGTAATCATTCAAGGTTCTTTGCTATTAGAAAATATAAATCTTGTGAACTTATATGGTCCCAATATAGATGATCAGAAGTTCTTTGCTAATTTATTTCTCATCTTATCATCACTTACAGGGCAACATATAATAGCAGGGGATTTTAATTGTACATTGAATCCAGGTGTGGATAGATCAACAGGACTGGATTGTACGCACATTGGATGTAGGATGACTATTAATCATTTTATGAAAGAATTGAGATTGTTAGATATATGGAGAGAAATGAAACCACAAGTTAAAGCCTATTCTTGTTATTCCAGTACCTACAAGACTTTCTCACGTATTGATTATTTTTTGATTTCCACAGAATTAAGGTCCAAGATTCAAAACTGCTTTTATGATAACATCGTGATTTCTGATCATGCACCCTGTTGTCTAATATATGTAGATAAAAAATTGACAAAGGAATCAGGTAGATGGCAATTTCAGCATAAATGGCTTCAGGATGAGGAATTTGTCAAGTATATAGAAAAACAGATAGACGAGTTCTTTGACATCAATTCTACACAAACATCAGCATGTGTAAAGTGGGAGGCTTTCAAAGCTTTTATTAGGGGACATATTATTAGTTATACAGGATCAAAATCTAAGAAGACTCGAGAGGAGAGAGCTAAATTGGAACATAAAATAAAAAGTCTTCAGGAAAAAGTGTATGCAGGAAGTGACCCAAGGTTGGAGAATGAATTACTGATTTTGAGAGCTGAATACGACAAAAAATCAGCGAATAGAGCTGCCTCGAGTCTTCTAAGATTGAAACAATCTTTTTATGAACAAGGTGAAAAATCAGGAAAATTATTAGCATGGCAGATTAAACAATTGGAAATTAAAACACCAATTACCAGTATTATAAGTAACGGACAGGTAGTTATAGATCCTTTAGAAATTAATAGAGCCTTTAGAGATTACTATGAAAAATTATATGATACCACAAATGAACCTGATTTAACAAAACTAAATGGGTTTTTGAATGAACTATCTATACCGTGTATTCCAAATGAAAACAGGGAGATATTGGAGTCTAAAATTAGTCAAGAAGAAGTTGGGCTAGCCATTGATAATATGAAATCAGGAAAAAGTGTAGGACCAGATGGTCTTCCAGTTGACCTTTATAAAAAATTTAAGAATAAATTAATAAAACCTTTTTTGGAAATGGTTTTAGAAGCATTTCAAAATAATAATTTACCATCATACATAAATAATGCCTTAATTATACTGCTGCCAAAACCAGGTAAGCCCTCTAATAAATGTGAAAATATGAGACCAATAAGCCTATTAAACGCCGACCTTAAGATAATCTGTAAAATTTTAGCAAGACGAATACAAGAAATTTTACCAAATATTATTAATCGAGATCAGAATGGCTTTATAAAGGGTAGACAAGGCTTCCATAATGTAAGAAGACTATTTAATATTATTTATTTTAATAAAGAAGCACCGGATACAGCTCTCCTATCATTGGACGCCGAAAAGGCCTTTGATAGAGTTGAATGGCCCTTTCTTTTTGAAGTCCTACAAAGGTTTGGACTTGGAAATAATTTCATAAAATGGGTTCAAATAATATACAATAATGCTACAGCAGAAATCCTAACAAATAACAATATTTCAAAACCAATAAAAATCAATAGAGGATGTCGACAAGGCTGTCCACTTTCACCTTTACTGTTTACTATGGCAATTGAACCTTTAGCGATAGCGATACGTTTACATTCACAAATATATGGAATTAAAGTTGGACCAACAGAACATAAAATCTCCCTGTACGCCGATGATATAATTTTGTTTATGTCGAATCTAAAAAAATCAATTCCAACCTTGCTGAATTTAATAAAGAATTTTGGGGAAATATCAGGATATAAAAAAAATAAAACTAAATCTTCCATATTAATGCTAAATGAGACCCAGAGAAATTACCCAGCCCCTGAGGTAAATCAATTCAATGTTGTAAATCAGTTTAAATATTTAGGAATCCAAATTATGCCTAAGCTAGAATCAGTCGCCAGTGTCAACTATGAAGCCTTAATGTCAGATATCAATGAGTTAACTCAGAGATGGATGTCACTACCAATGTCGATGATCGGGAGAATCAATATACTTAAAAGTAATATTTTACCTAAAATACTTTATTTATTTCAATACATTCCCTTATCACCACCTTTAGATCTATTCTCAAGAATAAAAAAAAAGTTAGTGGAATTTATATGGAACAACAGGAGGGCTAGATTACGTTTGTCTTTATTATATTTACCATTTGATCGTGGAGGTCTGAAATGTCCAAATTTTATGTTGTATTATTGGTCGGCACAACTGAGGTCTATGACATATTATTTTTCATCAAATGATCTCCCTCACTGGACTGAAATGGAATCATACAATTTACCTTTACCTCTTCCCATATTCATATACTCAGATTCGGCAAAAAAATTACAAAAACAAGTTAAAAATCCATTTGTAAAGCATATGATCAAAATATGGTGTGAAGCTAAAAACTATTTAAAAGAACCACAGTTATTGTCACAATTTAGTCCAATATGGGGTAATCAATATTTTAAACCAGGGAGAGCGGACGCTGTATTTAAAGTATGGAATTTAAAAGGGATACAAAAGATTCAGGATTTATATTTGCCATGTGCAGACAACATAATGTCTTTTGAAGAGCTGAGGATCAAATTTAATCTCAATAGAACACATTTTTTTAAATATCTTCAACTTAGAAACTTTATTCGATCAAATCAAAATAAAGCTCTCACTCGACCTATTTATTCATCCTTGGAAAAAATGATGATGAAAGATAGTAAAAGAAAGGGTATTATTTCAGAGTTTTATAACTCATTGACACTATCTTCAAGTGAAAATTCACTGAAAAGATTAAACTACTGGAAAGAAGATCTGCAAATTGAAATTTCAGAGGAACAATGGGAATTGGCTTGTACAGAAGCTCAAACCAAATCAATAAATGTACGCCTTAAATTGATACATTTCAAATGGTTAATGCGGATGTATGTTACACCGGAGGAGTTAAATAGATATAACAAAAATATACCAGATACATGCACAAAATGCATGGAAAGTAAAGGAACCCTATTTCATTGTTTATGGGAATGTAGATTAATAAGAATGTTTTGGGAGGAGGTGAGGGTAACAATTGAAAAAATAATCTCAAAACAAATCATATTGAATCCTAAACTGTTTTTGTTGGGTCTGTACCCAGAAAAGCATAATTTCAATAAAAGTGAAAGAACATTCATAGACCTCAGTTTGCTTAATGCCAAAAAATGTATTGCACTATTATGGAAAAAGACTCATAGACCAGATGTGACTCAGTGGTTAAGACAGATGTTAACAAACCTTCCATTAGAAAGAATAACATATATACTGAAATCAAAGGAAATTGTGTTTGAGAATATATGGAGACCTTTTATTGATTATGTAAAAAATTTAAACATAACTCTTGAAGAAGAAGGTGAATGATGTGTGTGGACCTTGTAAATTCCAAACTGGTGAACATAATATGTATACTAATGTATTGGATTGTCTAGACTAAACAGAGGAGCATTGTTGAAGACTTGATTTTGTTGGTGGTTGTTGGTGTTTTTAGGGTATTTTTTTTTTTTTGTAGTACTTTAGTGTTAGTGTTTGATTGTTTGTATCATGTTTGTTAAAAAAAAAAAAAAGGTTCAATAAAGATATTGTGGAAAAAAAAAAAGATGAAGTTTGTGTTTGTTTTATATGTGTTTCCCCAGATCTCCACACAGTATGTCATATAAGGAACTATCAGTGAATTCTATAAAATGCAAAGAGATTTCTGACACAGGAGGTCCTTAACTTTATACAGTACGGCAATGGAGTTAGACATTTTAATTCTGACATAATTTATGTGTAATTTCCAGTTTAGTTTATTATCAACAATGACCCCTAGGAACTTGGTTTCCAAAACTGTGTCAATTTCAACATTGTTTATTTAAATTTTTCTGTGATTATATAATTTGCAGTTTCCAAATATTATCCATTTTGTTTTTCCAAGGTGAATAGATAATTTATTGGCAGTGAACCATTGAATGATTTGTTTAAGTTCATTTTCTACTGAATCCAGAAGCTGCTTAAGATTTTCTCCACTACAAAAAAAAGTTGTCATCTGCAAATAAAATACACTTGAGCAATTTAGACAGAACATAAATCATTACTATACAAAGTAAACAGCAATGGACCAAGTACAGAACCTTGTGGTACCCCACACGTCATCTTCAGAAACTCACAGTCTGTATTATTCACATGAACATATTGATATTCATTGATTCATCTTCTTCCACTTAATCCTTTTCGGGTAGCGGGGGGGGGGGGGGGCTGGAGCCTATCCCAGCATCTCTGGGCAGGAGGAAGGGTACACCCTGGACACATTGCCAGTCCATCGCAGGGCCAACACAGACAGACAGACAACCATTCACTCTCACAGTCACACCTAAGGACAATTTAGAATCCCCAGTTTGATGCCAATTTACCCAACTTGCATGCTTTTGGCCTGTGGGAGGAAACCGGAGAAATCCCGGAGTAAACCCACGCAGACACAGGGAGAACATGCAAACTCCACACAGATCACTGTTGGTCGGGGGCTGGGATCGAACCAAGGATCCCCCGGCCAAGGGTGAGTTGCTGTGCTGCCACAGTGCTAAACACTCCGCCACCGCGCTGCCCACATACATATTGATATCTGTCTTCTAAATAGCTGTGTAACCAGTCAAAAGCAATTCCTCTGATGCCATACTTATTTAATTTACTGAGGAGTAATTTATAGTCAACTGTATCAAATGCCTTTCGTAAGTCCAGAAATATTCCAACTGTGTATTCTCTTCTATCTGTTGCATCTGTAATCTGTTCAACAAAGTCCATGAGTGCCAGTGAGGTGGTCCAGTCCTTCCTGAATCCATATTGTTGTTCGCAGAGTATATTGTGCTTATCATTGAAATCATTTAGTCTCTTCCAAATTCTCTATATGCTGTGTCAATGTCGTCAACATAAACACCGCTCCAGTCTGGTATTTTTAGATCATTTCTAAGATTGTTGATTGCAGTTTCTGTTACAAGTCGTTTAAAAACTTCATCTATTTCAACGTTCTGTGTTACACCTGTGTGTGAAGAAACAAAAACAGGCAGATGGTCTGTCACATCATTGACAATAAGACCAGCAGTTACATTCCCCTCAATGACATTTGTGAAAATGTTCTCAATAAGCGTTGCTGAATGTGTTGTTATTCTAGTGGGGTATGTTATTGAAGGGTAGAAACCCAGACAAAACATGGAATTTATGAATTCACTTATTTGGATATGGTCATTTGGATTTAATAAGTCAATATTGAAGTCTCCACAAATAAATACCAGCTTCTTATTACCTACTGCTCTGAAAAGCTCAGACCATTTTTCTTTGAAAATGTCAATATCGGTACCCGGTGCTCTATAAATGCAACTTATTATGATGTTTTTTGTAGTTGGAATTAATTCCACAGTTACACACTCCATGATGTTTTCCATTTCAAAAGACATATTTTCTACAACTTGGCTTTGGTAGCAGGACCTGATATATAAAGCAACACCACCACCCCTTTTTTTGACCTGCTTGTGGTATATAAATCATAGTTTCTCATTTGCACTGTATGAAGTTGGTCAGTTTTTAGCCAAGTCTCAGAAATTGCAACAGCAGAAAAATTTGTGTTATACTGCAACAAACTGTCCTGGATTTGGGAAAAATTCATGTTGAGACTTCTACTATTAAAGTGTATTATTGACAATGATTGGTCAGAAATTGTATTTTTTTAGTTGGTCTGAGCTAAAGTATTTACACTGATGTTTTATACTGTTGAAAAAGTGATTTTCAGGATTGGTTTCATATTCAACACTGTGTGGCTTATGCTCAGTATATTCGTACCCTTTAAAAATGAGGTTTCCGATAAAAGTTTGCATCTTAATTATTCCAGTCAATGGAAACAAATGCACAGTTTATAGTTCTTAGATGATAATGAAATGTCAATCATTTCTGGTTGATTTTTGGCTCCACTGATTTTGGTGTACTGTTACGGGGTCCCCATTTTCATGCAAGACAACGCCCCCTGTCACACTGCATAACGGGTTAAACAGTTCCTCGAATCTACCAATACTGAAACAATGACATGACCAGCCCAGCGTCCAAATCTAAACCCTACAGAGAATCTCAGGAAAATCCATGGAGACAAAGTCATGGCTAAGAAACCCCCGACAGTTACTGACCTGTGGAAGAGACTGGAGAAGAGTGGACCAAGCTCAGACCAGAGCAGTGTGAGAAACTAGTGATGTCCTGTAGTCATTCAAAGAAGGGCCTCTACACTTTCTGTTCACTTTTGGATCCATCCATCCATCCATCTTCTACCGCTTTTCCGGAGGTCCGGGCCGCGAAGGCAGCAGTTCAAGCAGAGAAGCCCAGACTTCCCTCTCCCCAGCCACCTGCTCCAGCTCTTCAGAGAGGATACCAAGGCGTTCCCAGACCAGCTGGGAGACATAGTCTCTCCACCGAGTCCTGGGTCTGCCCCGGGGTCTCCTCCCAGTGGGACGTGCCCAAAACACCTCAAGTGGGAGGCATCCAGGAGGCATCCTAATCAGATGCCCATACCACCTCAACTGACTCCTTTCAATGTGGAGGAACAGCGGTTCTACTCTGAGCCTCTCCCGGATGACTGAGCTCCTCACCCCATCTCTAAGGGTGAGTCCAGCACTCCTACGGAGAAAGCTCATTTCAACCGCTTGTATCCGTGATCTAGTTCTTTCGGTCATTACCCAAAGCTCATGACCATAGGTGAGAGTAGGAACGTAGATTGACTGGTAAATCGACAGCTTTGCCTTAGAGCTCAGCTCCCTCTTCACCACAACAGACCGACACAACGTCCGCATCACTGCAGATACTGCTCCAATCCGTCTGTCGATCTCTCGCTCCATTCTCCCCTCACCCGTGAATAAGACCCCAAGATATTTAAACTCCTCCACTTGGGGCAGGAGCCTGTCCCCAACCCAGAGAGGACAATCCACCTTTTTCCGGCTGAGGACCATGGACTCGGACTTGAAGATGCTGATTTTCATCCCAGCCGCTTCACACTCAGAGGCAAACCGTCCCAGCAAGAGCTGTAGGTCATTGCTGGATGAAGCCAACAGGACAACATCATCTGCAAACAACAGAGATGAGATCCTGTGGTCACCAAGCATGACACCCTCCGTTCCCTGGCTGCACCTAGAAATCCTGTCCATAAAAATTATGAACGGGATCGGTGACAAAGGGCAGCCCTGGCGGAGTCCAACTCTCACTGGGAATGACTCCGACCGAGTGTTGGCAATACAAACCAAGCTCTCACAACGGTCGTACAGAGACTGAATAGCTCGTAACAACAAGCCTGATACCCATACTCCCGAAGCACCCCCCACAAAAAACCACGAGGGACGCGGTCAAATGCCTTCTCCAAGTCCACAAAACACATGTAAATTGGTTGGGCAAACTCCCACGAACCCTCGAGAATTCTCGAGAGGGTAAAGAGCTGGTCCGATGTGCCACGGCCAGGACAAAAACCACATTGCTCCTCCTGAATCCGAGGTTCGACCAACAGCCGGACTCTCCTCTCCAGTACCTTGGCATAGACCTTCCCAGGGAGGCTGAGGAGTGTGATCCCTCTAAAGTTGGAGCACACCCTCCGGTCCCCTTTTCTGAAGAGAGGAACCACCACCCCGGTTTGCCATGCCAAAGGCACTGCCCCCGACCTCCACACAATGTTGCAGAGGCGTGTCAACCATGACAGCCCAACAACATCCAGGGCCTTGAGGTACTCAGGGCGAATCTCGTCCACCCCCGGGGCCCGGCCACCAAGGAGATTTTTAACCACCTTGGCGACCTCAGCCCCTGTGATAGGCGAGTCGTCCCCCTCGTCCCCAAACCCTGCTTCTTCTGTGGAAGGCGTATCAGTGGGATTGAGGAGATCCTCGAAGTATTCCTTCCACCACCCGACGATATCCCCAGTCGAAGTCGAATCCTAGTCGAAGTCATTTTTGGATCCTATAGCCCTAAAAACATTGTTTAAATCTTCTGACACAGTGGTCGCTGTTCTCCAACTTTGATTACGGTTTTGTTGTTTTTTTTTTAACAAAATAAATGTTTGCGTTGCAGTGCCTTGGTTATTTAAAACAACATGCTGGTACAGCAGTGGTACAGCCACAGCTGCTATTCTGTCACATTCTGAACAATGAAGAACAACAATATTTCAGAATAAATCAAGTACTCATACATTGTTCTGTAATTTTGATCTCCACTGTACATACTAGATGAACTAGAAATAGTCATCTGATACATCTATCACAGTGTTTATAGCAGCCACTAGTTTGAAACACTTTAATACGCCGCCACAAACCATTTGCATCTGACACTGATTTTCAAGATTGTGCATCCAGGTCACAGTAGCAGTTGGTATGTGGAAGTTCTTGATAGGCCAGTATGTCCCTACAAATAAGCAGGTTAAGGTCAAACCATAAACTAATCATGGAGGCCATTAATTTTTACAGCCTGAACTGTTAAGACTGATATCACCTTGAAGCACCGTGACCAGAGTTGGGATCTAAATTAAAATGTTGTCAGTGGTAACTGCTTCATCAGCCTGTGGGCGACATTAAAAAAAAAAAAAAAAATCACCAGAATCTGACCCTTAAATCTGACTGTCCACCAAATGACAATAAATCACTGTTACTACACCACAGGGGAAGTGATGAAGAATGAATTACATCAAGGTTAAGGAAAGGTTTTACCTGGCCTCCACCGCCGGCTGTCCTCTGTCACCATGTCTACACCACTGATGAGGTTTTCCCAGAATTCTTGCAAGTTGTTGGCTTCTGGCAAGCGGCCCGATATTCCAGCTATGACTATTTTATCCATGTTAGACAGCTGTGAAGACACGTAGAGACATGAGACACCGTACAAAGTTATTGTTCAAGAATGGACACAAAATAGGACATTACTGAAAAAAATAATAGCCTGACTACAACTGGGGCGGCTGTGGTGCAGGTGTAGTGCGGCCGACCACTGATCGGCGGGTCAGGGGTTCGATTCCCACCCTGTCTGCAGTCTGCATGTCCAAGTGTCCTTCAGCAAGACACTGAACCCCCAGTTGGTTCTGGTGGGTCAGACTAGCACCTGTGTATGGCAGCTCCACCCCCATCAGCGTGTGAATGTGTGGACAGTAGGATCTGTGAAGAGCTCTGGTCATCCTAAGGTGAGAAACGGTGCTATAGAAGTGAACGCCATCTACCATTTGATTCTGCTGTAGCTGCTGTCAGTAAAAGACTCGGTAAAGATCAATTCCATTAAAAAGTCATTCCACCTTCTAGAGTCGCGTCTGTAACAAGAATTTTGTGATTTAAAACAGCACCAAAGGTACAGCGCGTAATATTCAGCTCCATCTAACAGATTCCAAAATACAATCATTCATATTTTACTGCTCATCAACCTTCTTCCAAAGCGAAGACTAGGACCTGTGTGATTAAAGTCTGACATTAAAAACCTGGAGAGAATTATGGTGATCCAAGATGGCCGACTACAGAGAGAAGGACCCTCTTCCTGTTTATAAAAAGACTTTTCTTGGAGATTAGTAAAACACGGAACAAACAGTGGAGGAGTTTAAGTATCTTGGGGTCTTATTCACGAGTGAGGGGAAAATGGAGCGAGAGATCAACAGACGGATTGGAGCAGCATCTGCAGTGATGCGGACGTTGTACCGGTCTGTTGTGGTGAAGAGGGAGCTTAGTTCTAAGGCAAAGCTGTCAATTTACCAGTCAATCTATGTTCCTACTCTCACCTATGGTCACGAGCTTTGGGTAATGACCGAAAGAACGACATCGCGGATACAAGCGGCTGAAATGAGCTTTCTCCGTAGGATTGCTGGACTCACCCTCAGAGATAGGGTGAGGAGCTCAGTCATCTGGGAGAGGCTCAGAGTAGAACCGCTGCTCCTCCACATTGAAAGGAGTCAGTTGAGGTGGTATGGGCATCTGATTAGGATGCCTCCTGGACGACTCCCACTTGAGGTGTTTCAGGCACGTCCCACTGGGAGGAGACCCCGGGGCAGACCCAGGACTCGGTGAAGAGACTATGTCTCCCAGCTGGTCTGGGAACGCCTTGGTATCCTCTCTGAAGAGCTGGAGCAGGTGGCTGGGGAGAGGGAAGTCTGGGCTTCTCTGCTCGAACTGCTGCCTCCGCGACCCGGACCTCCGGAAAAGCAGTAGAAGATGGATGGATGGAACAAACAGTATGGTACGATGTTCTGTACACGTTCCGTACATGTTCCATTCATGTTCCATCCAGAATGGTCCTGCTAGCTAGCGGTCTCAAGTGTTTTACAAACATGTAACATTAGATACAGAACGTTCCATATCAAACATGTATGCTGCCATTCTGTCTATCTTCTGTACATGTTCTTAGGTCATACGGGCTAGTTCTCCAGCCTCCTGACATTCCCAAATGAGCGTTAGATACGGAATGTTCTTTATGGAACGCTAGCGCTCCTTCTAGCTAGCAGTCTCAATTGTTTACTTACATGTTCCGTTTTTTGTTTTTTTAATTTTTGCACACTTTATTAATCCCAGAGGACATCCACCTCAATGGACAAGGCAGCCACAGTGCGGTGCCATTCCCTTCACTATTCATACCTTGGGCCACTTTAGAGTCTCCAATTAACCCAACTTGCATGTTAGGTTAATTGATATGCAATGTTCCAAACTGGACACTAGAAGTCCTGCTAGCTTGTGGTCCAGCCTGCCAGTATTCCTGAGTGCCTTATGTACATGTTCTCTAGATACGTAGAGCCCAGCAGGCAGCACTGTGGGATGACAGCTGTTCTCCGGTCCTGCAAGGGAACAGCCTGTGATGAGTCCCAAGGGAGGAGGTGGATCAATTCCTCAGACTGACTGATGAAAGTTTCAGAATACTGCATATTAAACCAATGAAGCATGAAGTGAAGCAGCAATGACGTTTGAAGCTTTAGACGTCACTGATAAGATAAGATAAGCCTTTATTAGTCCCACAACGGGGAAATTCCAGGATTGCAACAGCACAGGGATAGCAACACTCAGAGCAACAATCAGAAGGCAAGAAAAAAAACAAGCAAGCAAGAGCAGCTAATATACATATGTACATATTACTATAAAATATACTGTATATACACACACACACACACACACACACACACACACACAGACACACAGTGCAGAGCATTGTAGCTAGGTGGAATAAATATGCAAGTATATAAACACCCACAGTACGGAGCATTGCAGCTAGGTGGAATAAATATGCAAGTATATAAACACACACAGTGCGGAGCAATGTAGCTAGATGGAATAATATGTAGATATATAAAAACACAGTGCGGAGCATTGTAGCTAGATGGAATAAATATATAGATATATAAATATAAACACACCCAGTGCAGAGCATTGTAGCTAGATGGAATAAATATATAGATATATAAATATAAACACACCCAGTGCTGAGCATTGTAGCTAGATGGAATAAATATGTAAATATATAAACACACACAGTGCAGAGCATTGTTGCTAGGTGGGATGAAACAGCATAACCGTCTATTTAGTTATCCTACATGGTATGATTATGTGCCCATACATATTCTCACCCTCCATAGCGACCGGTATGTTCCTAGTTGTATGCCGGAGAGGACCATTGTGTAAGTCTATTGCATCTTTTGCATTCAAAAAAACTATTAGTTTGTTACGTCTTTTTGCTATCTCTGCGAGCAGCCCTGCTTAGGTTGTACAGTCTGACAGCCGTTGGTAGGAAGGACCTACGAAACCTCTCGGTTGTGCACCTGGGATGATGTAGTCTGCTGCTAAATGAGCTCCTCAGTGCATCCAGTATGTCCTGCATAAGGTGGAACTCGGACTCCAGCAGAGATGACAGTTTAGCCACCGTCCTTCTCTCTCCTATCTCCTCCATCGGATCAAGGCGCTGCCCCAGGACAGAGCTAGCTTTCTTAATCAGTTTGTTCAGTCTCTTCCTATCGGCTGCAGTAATGCCACTGCCCCAGCAGACCACTCCAAAAGTGATGGCTGATGCCACCACCGTGTCATAGAATGACTTCAGCAGCGCCCCTTGTACACCAAAAGACCTGAGTCTCCTCAGCAGGAACAGCCTGCGCTGTCCCTTCTTGTAGAGTGCGTCAGTATTGTGTGACCAGTCTAGTTTATTGTTCAGATGAATACCCAGGTACTTATAGGATGTCACCATCTCGATGTCTGTTCCCTGTATATTTACTGGTGCTGTGAGGGGCTGCCCATGCCTGCGGCAGTCCACCACCAGCTCCTTAGTTTTCCTCGCGTTGATCTGGAGGCAGTTCCGATGGCACCAGTCCACAAAGTCCTGGATAAGCCCTCTGTACTCAGCTTCATCTCCGTTGGAGATGAGACCAACGATCGCAGAGTCATCAGAGAACTTCTGTAGATGGCAATGTGTTGTGTTGTGTGAGAAGTCCGCAGTATAAAGAGTGAACAGGAAGGGAGCCAGCACCGTTCCCTGGGGGGCCCCCGTGCTACTGATGATCGTGTCGGAAACACAGTCCCGGGTTCTCACAAACTGAGGCCGGTTCGTGAGGTAGTCCAGGATCCATGATGACAGGTGCTGGTCCACCCCTGCGCGCAGCAGCTTGTCCTTCAGGATCATCGGTTGGATGGTGTTGAAAGCACTGGAGAAGTCAAAGAACATGATCCTCACCATATTCCCGGGCTTCTCCAGGTGGGACAGAGAACGGTGAAGGAGGAAGATCACCGCATCCTCCACCCTAATGCCATGCTGGTAGGCGAACTGGAGTGGATCCATCGCTGGTTCCACCAGGGGGCGGAGATGAGCAAGGAGCAGTCTCTCCAGGGTCTTCATCAAGTGGGACGTCAAGGCCACCGGTCTGTAGCTGCTCAGGTCTTTGGGGTGGGAAGTTTTTGGTACAGGTACCACACAAGATGTTTTCCACAGCTGTGGTACCCTCCCCAGTTTCAGGCTCATGTTGAAGATATACGTCACAATCCCACACAGCTGGTCTGCACAGGACTTGAGGAGCTTTGCGCTGATGCCGTCCGGTCCCGACGCCTTCCTCGCCTTGATCTTCCTCAGCTCCGTCCTCACCTGGGTCTTGGTCAGGGTCAGGATGGGGGGCTGTGTGTTGGGAGTGGGGGGGGGGTGTCGGTGGAGTGGGGAGTGGGCAGCAGGACTTGATTTCTTAGAGGCAGCAGTGGTTGTTGTGCAGACAGGGGGGAGGGCGGTTGGTCAAATCTATTGAAAAACAGATTCAGGTTGTTCGCCCACTCCCTGCCCCCCGTGGCCTGGGGGGAGGTATTCTGGAGCCCCGAGATGGTTTTGAGGTTTCTCCAGACCCCGCTGATGTCGCTCTGTTGCAGCTTGTCCTCCATCTTCTTCCTGAAGCTGTCCTTGCCTTCTCTGATCTTTCTCCTCAGCTCCCTCTGTACGGACTTCAGTATCTCCCTGTTCCCCGACCTGAAGATCCTCTTCTTCTCTCTCAGAAGTGTTTTAATCTCAGGGTTGATCCAGGGTTTGTTGTTTGAGCGACGCCGTATGGTCTTGGTGGGAACGGATTTGTCCACACAGAAGCTGAGGTAGCCCGTGAAGGTGTGAATGAGGCCATCGATGTCCTCACCATGTGGATTGCAGAGCTGCTTCCAGGCAGTGGCTTCAAAACAGTCCTTTAGAGTGTCCATTGTCTCCTCAGACCATAACTCCACAGTGTGCATGGCCGGAGGTTGTCTGTGCACTAGGGGTTTGTACACCGGCCGGAGATGAACCAAGTTGTGATCCGATCTCCCAAGTGGGGGGAGTTGTGATGAGGTGTACGCCTCCTTAGTGTTTGCGTAGAACAAATCCAGTATTTTATTGTCTCTAGTGTGGCATGTGACATACTGGGTGAAAGTGGGCAGAATGGGAGACAGTGAAACGTGGTTGAAATCGCCTGAGATGAGGAGAAGAGCATCTGGGTGTTCTGTCTGCAGCCTGCTGGTTACTGAATGGATGAAGTCACGCGCTGTCCCAGCGTTCGCCGTCGGATTTGCATAAACAACAATGCAGATCACGTGTGAGTGTTCTCTCGGGAGATATGTAGGCCTCATGCTAACAGCTAGCAACTCAATGTCTTTGCTGCAGTGTCGTTGCTTAACAGTGATATGTCCCGGTCTGCACCAGTTGTTGTTAACATACATTATCACTCCACCGCCCCTTGCTTTGCCACTCTCTGGTGTTCGGTCAGCTCGTATCATGTGAAAACCCTCCAGCTCAATGTTAGCATCTGCTGCTAGTTCAGTTAGCCACGTCTCAGAAAACAAAAGGAGAGAGCACTCCCGGTAAGTGCTATCATAACGGGAGATAGCCGCTAGCTCATCTAACTTTCCCAGTATCGACCGTACATTTCCCATGACAACAGATGGAAGGGAGGGCCTGTACCTTATATTTTTTGTCCTCCGCCTTACTCCAGCCCGGCAGCCGCGACGCTTTCGCCTCAATTCTCTCGGTATGTCGAGTTTTTCCAGTGGGACCGGGTGGCGGTTAAATGCTAGCAGCTCTTCCCTGTTGTATCGTATCCTGCTATAAACAGTGGCTCCGTCCACCGGCTCAGGAGACATTTGGGACGATCTGTGTGTCCGTGATATAAGTGGGGTGAAAAAAAAAAAGTGATCAAAAGAGAGAGGAAGGGAAAAAAAAAAACTCGGAATCGAGCCGCTGTTGCAAAAGGCAGCCTACTGGTGTGGCGCCGAGAGGAGAACCGAGAGGATGACGTGACATTTGTGTTTTGATACAAGCACCGACACACTAAAGAGTGAGACAAGTGCCGAAGCATCAGTATCTTTCGCCCATCACTACTTATGGTATGTTTCTTAACTCCTTATTACATTTATCCATTTACTAATAACTGCAGTTGTGCTTATTTACAACCGTCATGTACTGGACGTGAGCGGTATATGTACGGAACATGCCAAGTGCGGACTGCGGCTAATGACAAAGGCACATAGACATAGAACTGACAGCAGGCGGGACCTGCAGATGTCCCATATAGAATATGTACCAAATAAATTCAGCACGGACCATATTTGGGAAAGAACATGTATGGAACGTTCCATACGGAATGCGTACAGAATGTTATGCACCGTACTGTTCGTTCTGTGTTTTAGTAGGCACCACTTTTCTTAAGGTACAGAAAACCAAAGTAATTTTACTCTATAGTAATTACATTGCAGTGAAGTCAAAGTTAAGAACATATGCTGCGTTAAATTTCAGGATTCAAATTACCCAACATTTTACACACTGTACCTTTAAACGACTTCACTAGTGGGCACATCCCACTGGGAGGAGACCCTGGGGCAGACCCAGGATTTACTAAGGCAGGGCACATTAGCAAGTACACAATTTAGACAGAGCACCTAAGGGAGTGACCAGTTTTTACCAGTGATCTACTAATAACACGCAAAACTATGAACACGGATGCAGACACTTCATTTCAATAATGCCCACCTATCTATTCAATTCAACTTTATTTATATAGCACCATTTCACAACAACAGTCATCTCATAGCACTATCAACTGTAGGGGGAACCCCCACAGATGCAGTAAGACCCCAGCAATCAGGCGATCCCCTGTGAGCAGCACTTGGCGACGGTGGAGAGGAAAAACTCCCTTTTAACAGGAAGAAACCTCCAGCAGAACCAGGCTCAGGGAGGGGCAGTCATCTGCTGCGACTGGCTGGGGGGTGAGGGGATAGAGAAGAAGAAAAGAACAGACATGTAGAGAGCAAACAGCATGATGGGGACTCAATCTATGGGAGAGAACAAACAAATGTTAATGACCAGCAAAAAAAATATTTCATTGAGAGTGAGGAAAGGAGTGAGGCCCAGTGCATTACTGGAGGTCCCCCGGCTGACTAAACCTATTAGCAGCATAACTAAGGGAGGGTTCAGAGACACATGATCCCTCCCTAATTGTAGGCTATATCAAAAAGGTAGGTTTTAACCCTAATCTTAAAAACAGAGATCGAGTCTGACTCCCGAATCCAGATTGGCAGCTGATTCCACAGAAGAGGAGCTTGATAACTGAAGGCTCTGCCTCCCATTGTACTTTTGGAGATTCTAGGTATTACAAGTAATCCTGCATTTTGGGAGCGTAGTGCTCTGTTAGGATAATACGGTAGTATCAGATCTTTTAAATAAAAAGGAGCCTGATTGTTTAGAGCTTTGTAAGTAAGAAGAAGGATTTTAAACTTAATTCTAAACTCTATGGGAAGCCAATGAAGGGAGGCCAGAACTGGAGAGATATGATCTCTCTTTCTAGTACCTGTTAAAACTCTTGCTGCAGCATTTTGGATCAGCTGAAGACTTTTTAAAGATGTCTTAGGACAGCCTGATAATAAAGAATTACAATAATCTAATCTCGAGCTAACAAAAGCGTGGATCAGTTTCTCAGCATCACTCTGAGACAAGATGCTCCTAATCTTGGCAATATTACGCAAATGATAGAAGGCAGTCTTAGAAACAAAGTTTAATATGTGAATTGAAGGACAAATCCTGATCAAAAATAACTCCAAGGTTCCTCACAGAGCTATTAAGAGAAAGAGTAACCGCATCCAAACTGAAAGTTTGATTTGGAAAGGAATTTCTAAGGTTTTTTGGACCAACAAGAATGACTTCAGTCTTATCTGAATTTAATAGCAGGAAATTACAAGTCATCCAAGCTTTGATTTCCTTAAGACAGGCTTCTAACTTGGCTAATTGATTACTATCATCTGGCTTCATTGACAGGTATAATTGTGTGTCATCTGCATAACAATGAAAATGTATACAGTGCTTTCTAATAATGTTGCCTAACGGAAGCATATATAAACTAAAAAGAGTAGGGCCTAGCACAGATCCCTGTGGAACTCCATGACTAAGCTTTGAGTTGAAAGAAAACTCATTATTTACATGAACAAACTGGAACCTATCAGATAAATAAGATCTAAACCACTGCAAAGAAGTTCCATTAAGTCCAACACAGTGTTCTAATCTATCAAGTAGAATATTATGATCGATGGTATCAAAAGCTGCACTAAGGTCTAAAAGGACAAGTACAGAAACTAGTCCATTATCAGATGCAATGAGGAGGTCGTTAGTGACCTTCGCTAAGGCTGTTTCAGTACTATGATGGATTCTAAACTCAGATTGAAACTCTTCAAGTAAACCATTTCCCTGCAGGTGGTCAAATAATTGCGTAGCAACAACTCTTTCTAAGATTTTTGAAATGAAAGGGAGATTAGAGATTGGTCTATAGTTAGCTAAAGCTCCTGGATCTAGCGTTGGCTTTTTGAGTAAGGGTTTAATTACAGCTGTTTTAAAAGCCTGCGGTACATGGCCTAAAGTTAATGAAGAATTGATTATATGAAGAATAAAGCTACCAATAAGTGGGAAGACTTCTTTAAATAACCTGGTAGGAATAGGGTCTAAAAGACAAGTTGAAGGTTTGGATGAGGAAACTATTTTGTCTAACTCACAAAGGTCGATTGGAGTAAACTCATCAAGACAGACATCAATAGAAGGAGTTGTAGTAGTTACAGTATTTAAGTTAACTGTGGGAAGAATCTGATTGATTTTATCTCTGATGGATGAAATTTTATTATTGAAAAAGTTCATAAAGTCCTGACTAGTAAGCTCTAAGGGGATGCTAGGATTGACAGAGTCCTGACTCTTTGTCAACCTGGCTACAGTACTGAAAAGAAACCTGGGATTATTCTTGTTCTCTTCTATTAATGCAGAGTAAAAATTCGTTCTAGCTTTTCTAAGAGATTTTTTATAAATTAAAAGATGATTTCTCCAAGCTAAATAGATTTCATCTAAATTAGTGGAGCGCCATTTTCTTTCTAATTGACGAGTCTTCTGTTTTAAGGTACGAGTTTCTGTGTTGAACCAAGGAGTTAGAAATCTCTGATTAGACTTTTTCTTTTTTAAGGGGGCCACCAAGTCTAGAGTCTGATGCAGAGAAGCTGAAACACTATCCACCATGTTATCAATTACAGAAGGAGCAAGCTGTCTATAGCTTATTTCCGTTGTGTTGACACATGGCATAGAGGAAACAATCTGCATAAATTTGGAAACAGCATCATCTGAGAGGCATCTACTGTAACAATATTTTTCTTTAGGAGCCAAATAGTCAGAAATAGTAAAATCAAAGGTTAACAGACAATGGTCTGACAGTACGGGGTTATGAGGAGACACTACAAGATTTTCTATTTCTATGCCATATGTCAGAACAAGGTCCAATGTATGGTGGAGGTAAAGAGTAGAATTTCCTACTTTCTGAGAAAACCCAATCGAGTCTAATATTGAATTAAATGCCACATTAAGGCAGTCACTATCTACATCCACATGTATATTAAAGTCCCCTACTATAATTATTCTATCAGATTTCAGCACTAAATCAGCTAAGAAATCAGCAAATTCGGATAAAAATTCTGAGTAGGTTGATGGGGGACGATAAACTATGGCAAATAAAATTGGGTTTAACCTAAAATTGCTAAAGTGCCCAATACTGAGGACCAGGCCCTCAAAGGAATTATAACATGTTTTTTGCTTTACATTAACTAGTAATTTGGAATGGTAAATTGTTGCTACTCCTCCTCCACGACCAGAACTTCTGGGATTTTGACAGTTTAAATAACCAGAGGGAGTTGATTCATTTAAACCAACATAATCCTCTTGCCCTAACCAAGTCTCTGTAAGGGAAATTAAATCAATCTGATGATCAATTAACAGATCATGGACTAACAGAGACTTGGGAGTTAGAGACCTAATATTTAATAAACCACATTTAATTTTTAAATTATGAGGAGGAACAGAGGCCAAATCATTCAATTTAGAGGCTTTATGTTTAATTTGAGTTTTACCAATATTTTGCTTTATCACTTTGGGATGCTTATACATTATATTTTTATTCACTTTGGAGGGAGCAGACAACGATTCTCTGATGGGGAAGACAGGGGCTAAGCTGAGGGGTGGGGGATGAAGAGGAGCTGCAGAGAGGCGTGTAAGACTGCGACTCTGCTTCCTGGTCCCAACTCTGAGTAGTCATGGTTTTGGAAATTTGGATAAAAAAGATGCCAGATTGCCAGACTATCTGCCACGAGTGCTGCAAAATTGCACGCAGGCACATCTGATGAGGAAGCAGGTCATCAACACAGGCACAGCCAGTTCAGAGGAGCATAATATATAAAGCTTTTTTTATTTTTTTATTTTTTTTTTTTTTTTTTAAAGCTTTTGTTTAAGCGCAAACCCCACTAAAATAGATTTTTTTTTGTCATATGTCAAAATTTAGATTTTCATTTAACATGGCAGACTCTTGTTTAATATGTATAAATGAACCATTTGTATCTAATTTAATAAAGGACTCCTGATGAATAAATTGATTATTGACCAACATGTTTATTAATACTAGAACCATCAAAATGGTGTGACGGAGACTCTGGGGTTTTATTATGTGAATAACTTTGTTTTATGGTTTTATGGAACTGTGCATTCATTTTGTTAATAATCTCATTGTTGTTTTCCTCCTATATTGTGTATCCTGAACTGGCAGAGAGAAATAGAGAGAAGAGGGAACTGAATTACTGTTTTACGCACAGCAAAAAGAAATACAGAAATATGAACAGAGAAAAAAAAAAAAGAAAATTGGCAATGTGGAAGATTTTGCTTCAAGAGCGAGAGGGAGCTGATAGGAAAACTCCAATCTGAACCTCCACACAAAAGAAAGAAAGAAAAAGTCATTATGGGCTGACACCATCTGTATGTCCACTGTAGGTACACACGTGGACAAAATTGTTGGTACCCCTCTGTTAATGAAAGAAAAACTCACAGTGGGCGGTGCAGTGGGGCAGTGGTTAGCACTGCACCAACACAGTAACTCACCCTTGGGCATGGGATCCCTGGTTTGATCCCAGCTCCTGACCAACAGTGATCTGTGTGGAGTTTGCATGTTCTCCCCGTGTTTGCGTGGGTTTACTCTGGGATTTCTCCGGTTTCCTCCCACAGACCAAAAACATGCAGGTTAGGTTAATTGGAGACTCGAAAGTGGCCCAAGGTGTGAATGTGTGTGTGAATGGTTAAGGGATAGCGCCGTACCGTGGCTGCTTCATCCATTCAGGTGGATGCCCTCAATTTACCCTCTGGGGATCAATAAAGTATACAAAAATCAAAAAAAAAATAACTTGAATCTGACAAAAGTGGTAATAAATTAAAAATTCTTTGAAAATTAACCAATGAAAATCAGACAATGCTTTTGAATTGTGGTTCAACAGAAAAACAAACTCATGAAACAGGCCTGGACAAAAATGATGGTACCCCTAGAAAAGATTGAAAATAATGTGACCATAGGGACATGTTCAACCAAGATGTGTCCTCTAATTAACATCACAGGTGTCTACAAACTTGTAATCAGTCAGTCGGCCTATTTAAAGGGTGACAAGTAGTCACTGTGCTGTTTGGTGACATGGTGTGTACCACACTAAACATGGACCAGAGGAAGCAAAGGAGAGAGTTGTCTCAGGAGATTAGAAAGAAAATTATAGACAAGCATGTTAAAGGTAAAGGCTATAAGACCATCTCCAAGCAGCTTGATGTTCCTGTGATTACAGCTGCACATATTATTCAGAAATTCAAAATCCACAGGACTGTAGCCAACCTCCCTGGACTTGGCCGCAGGAGGAGACGGATAATACGAATGGTAACAAAAGAGCCCAGAACAACCTCTAAACACATTCATGGTGAACTCCAAGGTCAAGGTACATCAGTGTCAGATCGCACCATCCATCGTTGTTTGAGCCAAAGTGGACTTCATGGGAGACAACCAAGGAGGACACCACTGTTGAAAACAAATCATAAAAAAGCCAGACTGGAATTTGCCAAACTGCATGTTGACAAGCCACAAAGCTTCTGGGAGAATGTCCTATGGACAGACGAGACAAAACTGGAACTTTTTGGCAAGGCACATCAGCTCTATGTTCACAGATGCAAAAATGAAGCATACCAAGAAAAGAACACTGTCCCTACTGTGAAACATGGAGGAGGTTGTTATGTTGTGGGGCTGCTTTGCTGCATCTGGCACAGGGTGTCTTGAATCTGTGCAGGGTACAATGAAATCTCAAGACTATCAAGATATTCTAGAGAGAAATGTGCTGCCCAGTGTCAGACAGCTTGGTCTCAGTCGCAGGTCATGGGTCTTGCAACAGGATAATGACCCAAAACACACAGCTAAAAACACCCAAGAATGGCTAAGAGCCAAACATTGGACTATTCTAAAGTGGCCTTCTATGAGCCCTGATCTAAATCCTATTGAACATCTGTGGAAGGAGCTGAAACATGTCATCTGGAGAAGGCACCCTTCAAACCTGAGACAACTGGAGCAGTTTGCTCATGAGGAGTGGGCCAGAATACCTGCTGAGAGGTGCAGAAGTCTCACTGACAGTTACAGAAATCGTTTGATTGCAGTTATTGCCTCAAAAGGTTGTGCAACAAAATATTAAGTTAAGGGTCCCATCATTTTTGTCCAGGTCTGTTTCATGAGTTTGTTTTTTTAAAATAATTCTGTTGAACCACAATTCAAAAGCATCGTCTGATTTTCATTGGTTAATTTTCATAGAATTTTTATTTATTACCACTTTTGTCAGATTCAAGTTATTTCTGTGACCATTGTGGGTTTTTCTTTCATTAACAGAGGGGTACCAACAATTTTGACCACGGCTGTATAAGGGCTCCTATTGTATCCTATTTTATGGATACAAATTCATGTAGTAGGCTATATACGGTATAAACAAATGAAAAAAAAAAATCCTGCCGGCTGATGTCCAGTTCAGCATAACACCGATCTCTGTCAGACCGTTGATATTCATATAATCATATAATCTGTTCTTCTGTCATGTCAAATAAAATCACAGGCAGAGAGAAGCTTCTGCCACGTGCCTCGGTTTTCACTGCCGTCTCCTCCTGGCACTAACGATCGCTGTCGCAGATGAATTAAGACAAGCTTTTTTGGGGGTGTTAAATCCTGGTGCATTTAGCAGGAGACTGACAACCACAAACCTTAATAAATCACCTTGCCCAGTCATTTAAATACTCCCCTCCCTCAAATTTGTGCTCTGACATGACAACTCCCACAAATGCATATGCAATGAGGCCAGGTGCCAAATTAACACAGTCCACACCTTTCCACTGCTAATTTTGCCCTGCGCCCTTTATTGAAGGTCAACAGGAGTTTTGTAACGCCAAAACAGGGTTTTGTGATGGCGCAGCACATTAGTAAATCTGCCCCTACGTCTCCCAGCTGGCCTGGGAACGTCTTGGTATCCTCTCTGAAGAGCTGGAGCAGGTGGCTGGGGAGACTGAAGTCTGGGCTTCTCTGCCCGAGCTGCTGCCTCAGCAACCCGGACCTCTGGACAAACAGTAGAAGATGGATGGATGGACTATTGCCTCCCATGAATACATGCTGCCTCCATCCCTGTTTTCACTAATACAGAATCTTAATCTTTTAAAATATTTCGGTGTCCAGAGGATGATGATGGTCCTGCTCATGATCACAGCATCATTCCTAACATCAGGAGGAGAAAAAAGACGTTTTCTAATTCTCTTTCACTGATTTTCTTGTTTTCTTGTTTGAAACTGAAAGAAAACAAAATCAAAATCCTTTTCAAAGTTTCACTCATTCACGACCATGAAAAACATACGTTTTTATTTCTAGCTGAAAATGACCAAAGCAAACGCACAACACACTGGAACCAAAGGAGAACACGACTCAGCAGACGCGTCATCATGAGGTCTGCAGCCTGCGGCTCTGGGGCCACATGTGGCTCTTCTGCCCACAGACAACGGCTCCCCCAGGCCTTGGGGGAAAAAAGCACATTTCCAAGAAACGAAGCAATAAATTCACAAGAAAAAAGGCAGTCATGAGAAAAATCTCCTAAAAGGCAGAAAATGAGAAAATCTGAAAACGTGCAAAAAAAAAAAAAAAAAAAAAAAAAAAAATTCACAAATTTAATTAAAAATTCTGCAATTTTCTGAGGAAAAAATGCCCACAAATTTGTAAGAGAAAAAGTCGCATCACTTCTTGGAGAGAAATCACAAATTTATTGGAAAAAGTTGGAGTTTTATGAGAAAAATAAGAAGTTTATGTAAGAAATGCTGCAGTTTTATCCATGAAAGATAATAAATTTACAAAGAAAAATATATGAAGTGTATGACAATAACTGAAAATCAATGAAAAAAAACACTGAAATTTAAGGAAAATGTTGAACTTTTATGAGGGGAAAAAAACTCACAAATTGCAAAGAAAAAAAGTCACAAATTTACCAGAAAAAAAAGCTACAAATTTATTTGAAAAAGGCAGAATTTTTACCTGAAAAGAGAAACAGACAAGACAGATGATGCCAAAAATATCCAAAGTTATGAATAGAGCTTATAACTTTATTGATAAAAATGTCACAAATTTATATGGAAAAATCGTCAGTTTTACTCAATGTTTTAAATTTTCAAAGACGCAAGTCATGGAGAAATGTGTAGAAATTCTCTCTGAACTGGGTCACAGCTTGATATCCATCCATCCATCTTCTTGCGCTTTATCCTCTTCAGGTCGCGGGGGGGCTGGAGCCTATCCCAGCATCTTTGGGTGGGAGGCAGGGTCCACCCTGGACAGATCGCCAGTCCATCGCAGGGCAACACAGAGAGACAGACAACCATTCACTCTCATAGTCACACCTAAGGACAATCTAGAATCCCCAGTTTGATGCCAATTAACTTGCATGTTTTTGGCATGTGGGAGGAAACCGGAGAAATCCCGCAGTAAACCCACGCAGACACGGGGAGAACATGCAAACTCCACACAGATCACTGTTGGTCGGGGGCTGGGATCGAACCCAGGATCCCCCGGTCAAGGGTGAGTTGCCGTGCTGCCGCAGTGCTAACCACTCCACCACTGCGCCGCCCAGGCAGCTTGATATTTTCTGGTTAATTTAAAACTTCCCTCGTGGATCGTCACCTTATCGTGGTGGGGGGTTTGCGTGCCCCAGTGATCCCAGGAGCTATGTTGTCCGGGGCAATTTGCCTCTGGTAGGGTCACCCAAGACAAACTGGTCCTGGAATGGGGTTACCGGGGCCCCACCCTGGAGCCAGGCCTGGGGGAGGGGCTCGATGGCTAGTGTCTGGTGACCGGGTTTCCACCCATGGGACCCGGCCGGGCTCAGCCCGAAGGAGTTACATGGGTCTGCCCTCCAGTGGGCTCACCACCTGCAGGAGGGACCATGGGGGTCCGGTGCTGTGTGGATCAGGGGGCGGTCGAAAGCAGAGACCTTAGTGGTCTGATCCCAAGCTTCCTAAACTGGCTTTTGGGACATGGAATGTCACCTCTCTGGTGGGGAAGGAGCCTGAGCTGCTGTACAAGGTCGAGAGATGCTGGCTAGATCTAGTTGGCCTCACCTCAACACACAGCTCCGGTTCCGGAACCAGTCTCCTGGAGAGGGGCTGGAGCTTGGCCTATTCTCGAGTTGCCCCGGGCGAGAGGCGACAAGCAGAGGGTCGGTATTCTTGATATTCACCTTGCTGCCTCTATATTGGAGTTTTTCCCAGTGGATGAAAGGGTTGCTTCCCTGCGCCTTCAGGTTGGGAAACGGACTTTGACCATCATTTGTGCCTATGCACCAGGGGATGTTTCAGAGTACCCACCCTTTTTGGAGTCTGTGACTGGGGTGCTGGAGGGTGCTCCTCTTGCAGACTCCATTGTCCTACTGGGGGACTTCAATGCGCACATGGGCAATTGACAGTGAAACCTGGAGGGGGGTGATTGGGAGGAACGGCCTGCCCGATCTGAACCCGAGTGGTGTTCAGTTATTGGACTTCTGTGCTAACCACAGTTTGTCCATAACGAACACTATGTTCAAGCATAAGGGTGTCCATATGTGCACCTGGCACCAGGACACCTTAGGTCACAGCTCGATGATCGATTTTGTTATTGTGTCATCAGACCTGCGACCATATGTCTTGGACACTCGGGTAAAGAGAGGCGCTGAGCTGTCAACTGATCACCACCTAGTGGTGAGTTGGATCCGATGGCAGGGAAGGAAGCCATTCAGACCTGGTAGACCCAAACGTATAGTGAGGGTGTGCTGGGAATGTCTGGCTGAGGCCTCTGTCCGGGAGCCCTTCAACTCCTACCTCCGGAAGAATTTCAAAAACATTCTGAGGGAGTCTGGAGACATGGGGTCTGAATGGGCCATGTTCTCCACCTCCATTATTGAAGCGGGTGCTCAGAGCTGCGGCCGCAAGGTCGTCGGGGCATCTCATAGTGGCAACCCCCGAACCAAGTGGTGGACACCAGTGGTGAGGGGGGCCATTAAGCTGAAGAAGGAGTCCTATCAAGCTTGGTTGGCTTGTGGGACTCCCAAAGCAGCTGAGGTGTACCGGCAGGCCAAGTAGAGTGCAGCTCGGGAGTTTTTGTTTTTGCTAATGCAAAAACTTGGGTATGGGAGGAGTTCGGTGAGGCCATGGAACAAGACTTTCGGTCGGCCTCAAAGAGATTCTGGCAAACTGTCCAGCAGCTCAGGAGGGGGAAGCAGCTCCCTGTCCACACTGTGTATGGTGCAGATAGGGTCCTGCTGACTTCGACTGGGGATATCGTCGAGCGGTGGAAAGAATACTTTGAGGATCTCCTCAATCCCACTGATACGCCTTCCACAGAGGAAGCAGGGCTTGTGGACGAGGGGGACGACTCGCCCATTACAGGGGCTGAGGTCGCCAAGGTGGTTAAAAATCTCTTTGGTGGCCGGGCCCCAAGAGTGGATGAGATTCGCCCTGAGTACCTCAAGGCCCTGGATGCTGTAGGGCTGTCATAGTTGACACACCTCTGAAACATTGCGTGGAGGTCAGGGACAGTGCCTTTGGCATGGCAAACTGGGGTGGTGGTTCTTTTCTTCAAAAAAGGGGACCGGAGGGTGTGCTCCAACTTTAGAGGGATCACACTCCTCAGCCTCCCTTGGAAGGTCTATGACAATGGACTGGAGAGGAGAGTCCGGTCGTTGGTTGAACCTCAGATTCAGGAGGAGCAATGTGGTTTTCGTCCTGGCCGTGGCACATCGGACCAGCTCTTTACCCTCTCGAGAATCCTCGAGGGTTCGTGGGAGTTTACATGCGTTTTGTGAACTTGAAGAAGCATTCGACCACATCCATCGTGGTTTTTTGTGGGGGGTGCTTCGGGAGTATGGGGTATCGGGCTTGTTGTTACTTACTATTCAGTCTCCGTACGACCACTGTGAGAGCTTGGTTTGTATTGCCAACACTCGGTCGGACTCAGTCCCAGTGAGAGTTGGGACTCCGCCAGGGCTGCCCTTTGTCACTGATCCCATTCATAATTTTTATGGACAGGATTTCTAGGTGCAGCCAGGAAACGGAGGGTGTCATGCTTGGTGACCACAGGATCTCATCTCTGTTGTTTGCAGATGATGTTGTCCTGGTGGCTTCATCCAGCAATGACCTACAGGTCTTACTGGGACGGTTTGCCGCTGAGTGTGAAGCGGCTGGAATGAGAATCAGTACCTCCAGGTCTGAGTCCATGGTCCTCAGCTGGAAAAAGGTGGATTGTCCTCTCTGGGTTGGGGACAGGCTCCTGCCCCAAGTGGAGGAGTTTAAGTATCTTGGGGTCTTATTCACGAGTGAGGGGAGAATGGAGCGAGAGACTGACAGAAGGATCGGAGCAGCATCTGCAGTGATCCGGACATTGAACCGGTCTGTTGTGGTGAAGAGGGAGCTGAGCTCTAAGGCAAAGCTGTCGATTTACCAGTCAATCTACGTTCCTACCCTCATCTATGGTCATGAGCTTTGGGTAATGACCGAAAGAACAAGATCGTGGAGATCTATGTCTAGACTATGTCTCCCAGCTGGTCTGGGAACGCCTTGGTATCCTCTCTGAAGAGCTGGAGCAAGTGGCTGGGGAGAGGGAAGTCTGGGCTTCTCTGCTTGAACTGCTGCTTCCGCGACCCGGACCTCCGGAAAAGCCGTAGAAAATGGATGGATGGATTTTTTTTTTAAAAAATGGGCATTTGTCCCTATAAATTTGCTGTTATTCTAGTAAATTTGAAGCTTTTATTGTATATATGTGGGGTTTTTTCCTTGTAATTGTGTAGCTTTTTCTCAAAGTTCTGCACCTTTGAAAAAATTTTGAGACTTTAAAATTATGACAAAATATTTTTGCAAAACAGAAAAACTAACTTTCTTTCTTTAAAACCGCTGGGATTCACTTGTTAAGTGCAAAAGTGGGATAACTGTGACCTGTGTTAGATCAGGGCTGTCCAGTCATGTGCCATGGAGGACAAAGACCCTGCAGGCTTCACCTCCAACAGCAGATTCCACTGAACTTCTTCCACTGATGCTGATCAGTGAAAACACCTGCTGAAGAGAGGACCTGCAGGGTCTTGGCCCTCCATGGTACATGACTGGACACCCCCGTGTTAGAGCGTTAAGTGTGATGGTGGAATGTTGCTACTTAAACTGGACCAAAAATGCCAGGGCTGGGTTTTTTGTGCCAGTCCAGTCCTGCTAAGACAGCTAGTAGCAGGCGTTTGTCTTTCATGGCTGCACTGTCAATCAACCACTGTGTCAATCACTGTCATGGCTGCACTGTCAATCAACTACTGTGTGCTGTTTGAACTGGAGAGAAGAAACTAGTTGTTGTTTTGGCAGCAGCAAAATATTAAATCCAAGCTGTCACTGTTTCTATGTGTCATCACCAGGGAGGAGATGTATGAAAGATGATGACTCCAACAAAATAACGTGTGTGTGTGTGTGTGTGTGTGTGTTGGAGATCACTGGGTGCTCAGCACCCCTAAAGCTCTGATCCTGATCCCCCTGCTGTCGGGGATTCAGCATCCATCAAAAATATCTTCTCAGTGTGTTGTTTCATGTAAATTTACTATTTTTTAATGCAATTTTTTTTCCTCATAAATTTGCAATCAGGGATGGATTTACTGCAAGGTTTCTCCGGTTTCCTCCCACAGGCCAAAAAACACGCAGCTTAGGTTAACTGGCATCAGCTGAGGATTCTAAGCTGTCCTCAGGTCTGACTGTGAGAGTGAACGGTTCTGTCTCTCTGTGTTGGACCTGCCGTGGACTGGTCTGTCCAGGGTGGACCCTGCCTCTCACCCTAAGATGCTGCCCCCCCCCCGGCGACCCAAAAAGGATTTAGCGGAAGAAGATGGATGGATGGATGGATTTACAGGTTTTCAGCAGCGATGACAACAGACTCAAACTCACCCCATCTCTGTAGGTTCTCTGCTAGAACCCTGACCCTAAGTGGAACTCACCGCCAACTGTGAAAAGCCAACTGTGAAGTGATGAGCCGCTGAAAGGCTGCGTGGAAAAACACAACGATGCTGTCCGTCTGCCCCACCGAGGTCCACGCTGCGTGTTCTGCCGTCTCAGCCACTGTGACGGATCCACGTTAAATGGCTTCTCTTTGAACTGAGACGTTTCACACGGCGCCCACGCCACATGGGCTGACAGCGGCTCGGTGCTGCGGTCCAATGAAAAGACAGACAGGGCCGTCCTAACCTGGAGGTGATGGAGGAGCGGCGGCGGAGCCGGTTAGCGGGGTTACTGCCGGTCAGCGTGGGGGACAACAACACGTGCTGCTTTACCCGCCCACCAACACTGTTCATGTTCATTAGAACTGCTGCAGAATTATGAAAGTGGCGCCGCGACCTGCGCTAAATCACCGAAATGATAAAAGCAACTAAACTATTTAATGTAACGTCACAGAGCACGCTTGATTCAGGATGACAGCCAATCTGGCCAATCACAGAGCGAGGATGTGAGGCTCCAACCAATCACAGCACACGGGCGGATACTGTTAGGCGATAGGGTGATTAAAAGGCGGGACCCAGCTGTGACGTAGCCTGCCGAACTGGCGTGACTCCTCTGGGTTACTGCAGTTCAGGACAAGAAGTCACGTGATGTCAGGCCGGTTCCGACGTGCTGACGCTGACCTGCACAGTCACGCAGCCCAGGTTTACCTGCGGCTGCAGCTGTTTGTTTTAGGAGGTTTCGTGTCTCAGTAAACAGCGTCTTCTCCAGAGCAAATATTGACGGGGACACGATTGCAGTCAGGTCCCTTCCTGGGTTTTGGGAGTGACATCCAAGATTTTGCAACGGGGAAGAATTCAAACCCTGTAAATTATGGAGAAAATAAACATTCAGATCTATCCACCTTCTTCCGGGGGAAGCCGCTGTAGGAACGATTATGGGCGGAACTTCCGGTTTCGGCTGACCTAGTGTTAAGTCAGTCAGAGTGGAGCAGCAGGGCCATTTAAAATAAAAGCTTTTCAAATTCATTTTAATGTATAGTCCACATACCTGTTTTGCACTCAAATGGCAGCTAATTTCAGCCCTTAAAGTTTTTGTACTTTTGAATGTTATAGCTCACACAGGTTCATTTTGTCTTTTTAATTATTTATCTTTTGTTCATATGAAAGACAAAAATAGAATAGAAGGGAGATGTGTTTACCTAGAAGACAGATACTGTGGAATGTTTCTGCGTAGTCCTCGTGGTGTGAGGCTCCTCACAGATCAGCGGCTGAACCTGCGGCTTCGGCAGCAGTGAGGAGATCCTGCGCTGAGAACTAAAGGATGGTTGGTGACACGGCTGCTCCAGACACAGCAGCACCAGCCATGTTTTCACCGCCACACATCTGACGCTTTAGCCCAAATTTAAAACGCCCCAGCACGCCGTTGTGGCTCTGACTAGACTCTACGTCTGCTCTGAGCTACATCTCATTATGTCCAACATATTTTAACAGAATGCAGACAGCTTTATTGCGGTGGAAACATTGATCTGAAGGGTATACAGGTCATTACAGCATTGCATTGTTTACATTTTCATCACATGTTCCCTTATTTTTTGCTATTTGACAACGTTGGTAGGATAGTTATTACAACAACCCCCCCCCCCTTTTTTTTAAGTGAAAGAAAAAGTGAAATTAAGGAGAATTAAATAAAAAACAAACAAACAAACGAATAAACAAACAAACAGAACAGCAAAAAACAAACAAACAGAAAATTAAGTAATTAAAAGTAAAAGAGCAACTGATTAGCGTTGGAACAAAGAGCGGAACCATTATTGAAATGGTATTTGTCAAAGATTAGATCTAATGGAAGACACATATGCGATCCAGGGTTGCCAAAAGTTCATGAACCCATCCATGTCCTGTCTCAGTGCAAATGTCAACTTTTCCATCGAGTAAATGTCTTGAATCACGTTAATCCAATCTTCAGGTGCAGGACAATCCTTCAACATCCATTTTTTAGTTAGGGCTTTTTTACTTGCCAATATTAAAACATTGAATAAGTATTTATCTCCTCGTCTTTCCAGTGAGTCCGGTAATAAACCCAAATACAAAGTTACAAAAGAAAAGGGAACTGTTATTTTGAATATTTTCCCCAATATTGTCTGTACATTGGTCCAATATTGGTGGATAACTGGGCATGACCAAAACACATGAAAATGATTTGCAGTCTTTTCACCACACAGGCGCCAACATTTCAACCCCTTATGGGTAAATTTGTTTTGTGCAGGTGTTCTGAAAAATCTTACCAAGTTTTTCCATCCAAATTCTCTCCACTGCAGGGATGAGGTACTTTTCCATTGCTGTTTATTTAGCTTTTCCCATATTTCCAATTGTAAAGTGAAATTCCCCTCTTTTTCCCATCTCTCTTTTATATACGATGTGTTGTCTCCTTTTAAGTCTTGAAGACCTTGGTATATTTTAGAAATGTATCTGATCCCTGGGATCCCTTTATATGCCATTAAGAAGACCTTCATATTATTGTTTTTGAGGTGCAAAAGGCCGTGTTCCTGCATTTTTGATGCCAAAGTCATTGTTTTTTAACAAGGAAAAGTGTCCCATTTCAGTGACAACAATACTTCTAAACTAGTACTGTAAGTTGCTACCATAATTCACGCAAGGCATCATGGGACCTTGGAATAAGGTGGGGAGATATATATATATATATATATAACCTAACCCTATCTATATAGATAGATAGATAGATAGATATAAATGTGTGGGTGTGGGTGTATATATGTATTGTGACATAGGCGAGGTTCACACAAAGAAGAGGAACAGATGGTTGTGACGAACAGGCTTTATTCACACACCCTGAGCACAGACAGGAGGGGGGGTCATTCTCCCAGACCTCCGTTTCAATCATGGTTATACAACACATGATCCATCTTGCCCCACTCCTGCCTATAAACACTGCTGGGTCATTATAACACAGTTATAATGACCCAGCAGTATAATAACTCAGTAATAACATTTAAACAGACACACAAAATAACGTCCATTGTTGCAAAGCATGCTGAGGAGATCCCTGCCCCCCCCCCCCAGTACAGCCCCGACGTTACACTGCCCCCCCCCCCGGACTGGTTTCTGTCCCCAGAAAAATTCAAGTCCAATTCAAAAGTCCAATACAAACTCGTTCAGGTGTTGGGGCAGCTTTCGGTGCTGACAACCAACACGTACAGGCCTTCTAGTGTCCATCTGAGTCTCGGTTGGGGTATCTGGTCGGGATGAAGGCTCCGGTTCGTCCACCAGCAGGGCGGATGGCTAATACAGGGCAAGACGGTCACGGTGAAGGACCACAACCCGGTCCCTTTTCCTAAGCTTCACCCTGTACACCACATCCAACACTCTCTGCAGAACCACGCACAGTCCCGACCAATGGCTTGCCAGCTTCGGTGATCGTCCTCTTTTTCTCTCAGGGCAGAAAACCCAGACTCGATCTCCCGGTGCAAAGTCCCTCCCCTGGCAGCAGGAGTCATAAACTCGCTTCTGCCGACCCCCCACCGCTGCCAGGGCCTCTCGAGCCAGTTCATGCACCGTGTGGAGACGTTCTTTCAAACAAAAAAAATAATCCAACCCAGGTTTTCCCTCCACCTCCGGCTCAGGAGGGGGGGGCTGAATACCAAATCCACTGGTGTGCGCAGCTTGCGTCCAAACATGAGCGCCGCAGGGGTGCACCGAGTAGATTCCTGAGCTGCCGTCCGGTACACCCACAAAACAAAAGGCAGATGCAGGTTCCAGTCTCGTTGTCGCTGGTCCACTAGGATAGCGAGCTGGGTGGTGAGGGTCCGGTTGAATCGTTCGACCAGGCCATCACTCTGTGGATGCAGCAGGGTGGTCCGGGTCTTCCGGATACCCAGCCGCTTGCAGACCTCTCCGAAGACCTCCACCTCAAAGTTCCGACCCTGATCGCTGTGCAGCTCCTCCAGTGCGCCAAACTGACAGAACATTTCGTCCACCAGCTTTGATGCCATCGTAGCGGCGCTCTGGTCCAGGACCGCGTACGTCTCTGGCCACTTAGAGAAATAATCCATTGCGACCAGCACGTAGCAGTTCCTCTGGCCGGTGGTCGGGAAAGGGCCCAGGATGTCCACTCCCACTCGCTCCATCGGTGCTCCCACCCGGTACTGCTGCAGGGGAGCGTGGGATCGCTGAGTTGGCCCTTTCTGAGCTGTGCAGGTGTCGCAGCGATGGACGTGAAACTCCACGTCCCGATGACACCCGGGCCAGTAGAACCGGGCTCGAAGGTGCTGCAGCGTCTTTGTCACCCCAAAGTGGCCCGCTCCTACCGCCCCGTGGACCAGCTGGAGTACCTTGGGCCGGAGTCGACGAGGAATCAGCAGCTGCCAGACGTGCCGCTGCCCAGCTGGAGTCTGCCACTGTCGATACACCACGCCCTCGTGGCAGCGGAGGTTGGCCCACTGGGAGTGCAGGGCCTTAGTCTCTGGGTCCAGCGCTGACACAACCTCCCAGGCGGGCCACTGACCTGCGTCCAGCCACTGCCAAACCCGAGAAATGACCAGGTCTCTATCCTGCTCGCTCTGCAGCTGCTACGTGTCAAGGACCTCTGTGACGTCATCGCTGGGGGAGGCTGCCTGATCATCCGAGGAGGGGCTGTGCGTTGCTGCATTATTCCTGCTCGCAGCAGTCCGGAGAGCAGCAGCCCGTGGGACAGCTTGGTCTCAATCTTCAGCCCGCTGGCAGTGACAACACTCCTCTGTCGCACAGGGGCGCCGAGACAGCGCGTCAGCGTTGGCGTGGAGGCGGCCTGCCCGATGCACAATCTGGAAATTATAATCCTGCAGTGCCTCCAGCCATCTCGCCAACTGTCCATCCAGCTCTTTAAAATTCAATAACCAGGTCAGGGAAGGGTGATCCGTCCTGAGCTGGAACCTCCCCCCGTACACATACGGGCGGAAATGACGCAGTCCTTGAATGACAGCCAGCAGCTCTCTGCGAGTCACACAGTAATTCCTCTCGGCTCTGCTGAGAGTGCGGCTGAAAAAAGCGACTGCCTGCTCTCCGTGTTCTCCCTCCTGGCATCACTTTAAACTGGTACAGTCCCTGCCCGATGGAGAAGGCTGTTTTTTGGCGAGCCTCGGGTGACAGCTCTACCTGCCAATAGCCGCTGTGTAGATCCAGCGAGCTGAACCAGCTGGAGCCGGCGATGTGGTCCAACGCGTCATCGATGCGGGGCAGGGGGTAGGAATCCTTCCAAGTGATGTCATTCAGGCACCAGTAATCCACACAGAACCGCCACGACCCGTCCTTCTTCTTGACCAGCACCACCGGTACCGCCCAGGGGCTGCTGGAGGGCTCAATGACGTCTGTCTCCAGCATTTTTCACAGTTTTTATTCTGCTGCTGCCCGCCTTGAAAAGGGCAGCCGGCGTGGGCGGAGTCGAATCGGTCTGGTCCCACCGGTGTCGATCTCGTGCTGCACCAAACCGGTCCGGCTGCATTCCTCATCTTTCGTGGCGAAGACACCCATCTAACAGTCCAACAGTTCCCGCAGCTGGCGTCTCTGTTCTGGGTCCAGCCCGCTGCAGCTCTGCTGAAATAATTCCTTGACCACCTTCTGCGTCTCTGCTGACATGTTGACCCCTCCCCTTGCTGTCCCTGTGTGTGCTCGTGCTTTCTCTGCCCACACTGGTGGCGTCATCGTCTCCGGTCCTCGTGGTGGCCCGCCTGGTCCGGTCCGTCCTGGCGGACCCTCGATCGCACAGGCCTCCGTGTTCCTTCTCTGGGTTCTGCTGTGGAGCATGATGGTCCGGTTTCCCAGCTGGAGAGACGGGCCAGCGGTGTCAATCTTGGCGTTCCATGCTGGGAGCAGGTCTAGTCCAATAATACAGGGGTCTTGGATGTCAGCCAGCCAGAATGGGTGTTTCATGTTCTGACCGGCCACCCCCATCCACGAGGACTCTCCGCCCCCTCAGTCTGGTGCGCTCACCGGTAGCTGTGGTGACGCAGCGCTTGGTGGGTTCCCACCCCTGTGGGGTCGTCTTGTTAGTGCCCGGCAGCACACCGGGTCGGACCAAGGAGATTGTGGAGCCGGTGTCAATCAGGGCCCGGATCGACGTCTTCTCCAGGCTGCACTGTAGATACATCCCTGGCGAGTGTCCAATTCGGCCCACACGCAGTGACAGCTCATCAGTTTGTCGTGGGGTGGGTGCAGGGCAGTATCGTGCAATGTGTCCTGGCTCCCCGCAGCGGGGGCACCCTTCCACGCGCCGCCGCGGCCGTCTTCTCTGTGGACACGCTGCCATGGTCTGCCGTAACTCCTCCTCCTCCTCGCTCTCAGCCGTGGCCTGGAAGGTTCTTTGTCTTTGTGTCGACGCTTTGGTTGTGAGATTCATCAGCGGCTCCACCCGCTCTGCTTCTGCCACTGCAGTCTCCCAGTCACTCGTGGCATGGATCCGTACATGGCTCTGGAGCTGGGCCGGGCAGAGACCTTGGATGAAGTTCCGGAGGGCGAGCTTCTCTACCACCTCTGGTGCGAAATCCGGGTAGCTGCGCCGTGTTAGCAGCCGTATGTCTGCCGTGTAGGCTCCTAGGCTTTCCCGGCTGCTTCGACGGCGGTGGATCAGCTGTTCCTGGGCGTGCTCCGCGTCCGCCGTTCTCCCAAATCGTCTCCGGAGTGCTCCTTGTAGTGCTGGCCAGTTGGAGCGCTCCTCAGGCCAGAGATCAGAGAGCGTGCAGAGAGCCCTCCCTTCCAAGGCCAGCGCAACTTGCACGGCGGTTTCCTCTGGTGACCAGCCGTTCAGCGCGGCAGCCAGCTCAACCTGGATCAGGTAGTCATCCAACGGGGTCTCGCCGTTGAAGCGGGGGATCTTGGCCCGCTGCTGGATGGATGGAACGGTCGCCTCCTGATCGATCGCCGCTCCTGATCGCCGTGGAATCGCCAGCCCGTCCTGCCCTGAAAAGGGCGGGAAGCGGGGCTGGTTTGCTGTGCTCTGCCCGCTCTGCCTTGAAAAAGGAAGAGGGCGGGGTGCGCTGGCCCTGTCAGGTCCACCGCTTCATTCGTCCCAGTGAGCGGCTCCCAGGGGTGGTGTCTCGGCCCCGTCGCCAGCTGAGCGATGAGTCGCTCGAGCTGCTGGATCTCCATTCTGATCCTGGCTTTCATCTGCTCCATCCCACTCCTGACACCAGTGTGATGTAGGCGAGTTCACACAAAGAACAGGAGCAGATGGTTGTGACGAACAGGGTTTATTCACACACACACTGAGCACAGACAGGAGGGGAGGTCATTCTCCCAGACCTCCGTTTCAATCATGGTTATACAACACATGATACATCTTGCCCTAATCCCGCCTATAAAACACTGCTGGGTCATTATAACGCAGTTATAATGACACAGCAGTATAATAACACAGCAGTATAATAACTCAGTAATAACATTTAAACAGACACACAAAATAACGTCCACTGTTGCAAAGCATGCTGGGGAGATCCCTGCTCCCCCCCCAATACAGCCCCGATGTTACAGTATATATATATACATACATACACACATATTTATGTATGTATACATACGTATATGTATATATATACACATATATACATACACACACATATGTGTGTGTATGTATATATACACATATATACATAGATACACACATATTTATGTATGTGTACATATACGTATATATACACACACATATATACATATAGATACATACACACACATATATACAGTATATATATGTGTGTGTGTGTGTATGTATGTGTGTATATTGTATATATACACATATATACATACATACACACATATTTATGTATGTATAAATATATGTATATATACACAACATGCTAGAGATGTCAAGATGCCAGAGATGCCAGAGATGTCAAGCTTACCAGAGCCATGTGCAGAGCCAAATGCTGGTCTGACCACAGGCTGGTCAGAAGCAAGATGGCACTCCACATCAGGCCCAAGATACAAACCAGGAGAGTAAAACCACCAGCCAAACTTCAAGTCTCCTGCATTAAGGACTCCCATATCCAAGAGGATCCGCAGAGGAAACTTCAGGAAACCAACGTACCTGAAAATTTCGAGGGTATGGAGGTTGCGGCAGCCTGGAAGCAGTTCAAGGACGCCACCTACTCTGCTAGTGCAGATGTCCTTGGATTCGTCAAACGCAAACACCAGGATTGGTTTGATGAAAATGACCCGGAAATCCCACAGCTTCTGCACACGATGCACAAAGCTCACAGGAACTACATTGACGACAAATCATCACCAGCCAAAAGATCGCTCTACTTGAACGCAAGGCACACCTTGCAGAGAAAACTCCGCCAGATGAAGGAGTCATGGTGGGACAGTAAAGCCACAGAGCTTCAGGAAGCAGCTGTTAAGCGTAACAGTAAGCTCTTCCATGAAGGGATGAGGGCGGTGTATGGTCCTAAGTCCACTGGTAGCACACCCATCCGATCGTCTGACGGAAATAACCTCCATGCTGACAAATCGGAAATACTACATCGCTGGGCTGAACACTTCAACACCCTGCTCAATAGGCCATCATCAATGTGTGAGGAAACCCTGGACGCCATCCCCCAGAGGCAGATAGTGGCCGAGCTGGACCTCCCTCCTTCACTGGATGAAGTCAAGTGTGCCATAAAACAGACACCTGCGGGAAAGTCTCCAGGTGCCGATGGCATCCCTGCTGAGATTTTCAAAAACGGCGGCGTGCATCTGCAGAACAAACTCCTACAGTTATTTATACTTATCTGGCAGTATGGCACAGTCCCACAAGAGTTTAAGGGTGCTTCTATTGTACATCTCTACAAGCGTAAAGGAGACCGCTCTGTCTGTGATAACCACAGAGGTATTTCCATCCTGTCAGTTGCCGGGAAAATACTGGCACGCATTGTCCTCAACAGGATGTCATGCTGTGTCACTGCTACGGTCTACCCAGAATCTCAATGTGGATTCAGACCTGGAAGAGGTACAGTGGACATGATCTTTGCAATGCGACAGATACAAGAGTAGGGAACAGAGTAGGGAACAGAACATGGACCTCTACATGGTGTTTGTCGATCTCACCAAGGCATTCAACACGGTAAATAGACCTGGCCTGTGGAAGATACTTCACAAAGTTGGTTGCCCTGACAAGTTCATTTCCATCATAAGGTCTTTCCATGAGGGAATGCAAGCAAAAGTCCAAGGGAATGGAGATACCTCTGACCCATTTCCAGTGACAAATGGTACCAAGCAAGGCTGTGTCCTGGCCCCAACACTCTTCTCCATTGCCTTTTCTTTCATGCTCATGGAGGCTTTTCGCGACCTGGATAAAGGAGTGCACATTCAGTTTAGAACAGATGGTGGCCTATTCGATCTGAGATGTTTACAAGCTCGGACGAAGACCATGTCAATGCTAGTCAGAGACCTTCTGTTCGCTGATGACTGTGCCTTAGTTGCACACACACTGGAAGATATTCAGCTCATCACTGACAAATCTGCCACGGCATCAGAGAAATATGGTTTTACCATCAGTATTAAGAAGACAGAGGTCATGTACTAGCCAGCCCCTGGAAAATGCCATGTTCACCCTGTGGTAACTATCAACAACAGCCCGCTCAAGTCCGTAGAGAAGTTCTGTTATCTTGGAAGCACCCTCTCTTACTCTGCAACCCTTGACGAAGAGATCAACCAGCGATTAGTCAAGGCAAGTGGTTCCTTTGGCATACTTAGAAGGAGGTTGGGGGATGAACGTGGTATCAAGCTCCACACCAAGATTAAAGTGTACAAGGCTG
This sequence comes from Pholidichthys leucotaenia, assembly GCA_020510985.1. NCBI lineage: Eukaryota > Metazoa > Chordata > Actinopteri > Cichliformes > Pholidichthyidae > Pholidichthys > Pholidichthys leucotaenia. The sequence goes on along the minus strand of CM035836.1, from coordinate 491,335,820 downwards.
TCGTTCTTGCCTCCCTCCTGTATGGTTGTGAGACGTGAACACCATATCGCCGACATATCAAGCTTCTTGAACAGTTCCAACAGCGATGCCTGAGATCCATATGCGGTATCAAGTGGCAGGATAGAGTGACCAATACAGAGGTTTTGGACAAATGCAAGTTACCCAGCATTGAAAGCCTGATCATCAAGGCCCAGCTGCGTTGGACTGGACATCTGGCCAGGATTGAGGACATTAGGATCCCAAAGGCAGTGTTCTTCAGTCAACTGCAGCAAGGAAAGAGGTCAGTCGGCAGACCCCGTCTCCGTTACAAAGACATCTTCAAAGCTACCCTTTAAATCGTGTGACATGGATATCAACTCTTGGCAACATAATGCCCAAGATCGACTCGCATGGCACTATCTGTGTATGCAGGGCATCAAGCACTTTGAACAGTCCAGGAGCACACACTTAATCGAGAAGAGAGCTCGAAGGAAGGCTTCAGCTATGCCATCCTCCAGCAGTAGCACAACTCTCATCTGCAGTGTCTGCAACAGAGTTTGTTTGTCCAAGATTGGACTAATCTCCCACCAGAAGACACACCGGTGAACTATACTTCGCAAGATACTCATGCATCACCAGAGACGCGAGACTCCATCATCACACAACATATATGTATATATACACACATATATACATACATACACACACACACACACACACACACATATATATATACTGTATATATATATATATATATATATATATACACACACACACACACACACATACATACATACACATATACGTATATACATATACATACATACACACACGTATATACAGTATATAGTATATATAGAGTATGTGTGTGTGTGTATGTGTATACAGTGGGGTAAAAAAGTATTTAGTCAGCCACCAATTGTGCAAGTTCTCCCACTTAAAAGATGAGAGAGGTCTCCAATTTTCATCATAGGTATACCTCAACTATGAGAGACAAAATGAGAAAAAAAAATCCAGAAAATCACACTGAAGGACTTTTAATGAATTAATTGGTAAATTCCTCGGTAAAATAAGTATTTGGTCAATAACAAAAGTTCATCTCAATACTTTTTTATATACCCTTTGTTGGCAATGACAGAGGTCAAACGTTTTCTGTACGTTTTCACAAGGTTTTCACACACTGTTGCTGGTATTTTGGCCCATTCCTCCATGCAGATCTCCTCTAGAGCAGTGATGTTTTGGGGCTGTCGCTGGGCAACACAGACTTTCAATTCCCTCCAAAGATTTTCTATGGGGTTGAGATCTGGAGACTGGCTAGGCCACTCCAGGACCTTGAAATGCTTCTTACAAAGCCACTCCTTCGTTGCCCGGGCGGTGTGTTTGGGATCATTGTCATGCTGAAAGACCCAGCCACGTTTCATCTTCAATGCCCTTGCTGGTGGAAGGAGGTTTTCACTCAAAATCTCACGATACATGGCCCCATTCATTCTTTCCTTTACACGGATCAGCCGTCCTGGTCTCTTTGCAGAAAAACAGCCCCAAAGTATGATGTTTCCACACCCGTGCTTCACAGTAGGTATGGTGTTCTTTCTCCTCCAAACACAACAAGTTGAGTTTTTACCAAAAAGTTCTATTTTGGTTTCATCTGACCACATGACATTCTCCCAATCCTCTTCTGGATCACCCAAATGCTCTCTAGCAAACTTCAGACGGGCCTGGACATGTACTGGCTTAAGCAGGGGGACACGTCTGGCACTGCAGGATTTGAGTCCCTGGCGGCGTAGTGTGTTCCTGATGTAGCCTTTGTTACTTTGGTCCCAGCTCTCTGCAGGTCATTTACTAGGTCCCCCCATGTGGTTCTGGGATTTTCGCTCACTGTTCTCGTGATAATTTTGACCCCACGGGGTGAGATCTTGCGTGGAGCCCCAGATGGAGGGAGATTATCAGTGGTGTTGTATGTCTTCCATTTTCAATAATTGCTCCCACAGTTGATTTCTTCACACCAAGCTGCTTACCTATTGCAGACTCAGTCTTCCCAGCCTGGTGCAGGTCTACAATTTTGTTTCTGGTGTCCTTTGACAGCTCTTTGGTTTTGACCATAGTGGAGTTTGGAGTCTGACTGTTTGAGGTTGTGGACAGGTGTCTTTTATACTGATAACGAGTTCAAACAGGTGCCATTAATACAGGTAACGAGTGGAGGACAGAGGAGCCTCTTAAAGAAGAAGTTACAAGTCTGTGAGAGCCAGAAATCTTGCTTGGTTGTAGGTGACCAAATATTTATTTTACCGAGGAATTTACCAATTAATTCTTTAAAAATCCTTCAATGTGATTTTCTGGATTTTTTTTTCTCATTTTGTCTCTCACAGTTGAGGTATACCTATGATGAAAATTGGAGACCTCTCTCATCTTTCAAGTGGGAGAACTTGCACAATTGGTGGCTGACTAAATACTTTTTTGCCCCACTGTATATGTATATACTGTATGTATAAATACACATATATACATACATACACATATTTATGTATGTATACATATATGTATATACAGTGATCCCTCGCTACTTCGCGCTTCACCTTTCGCGCCCTCAGTGCATCGCGGATTTTTCAAAAATATTCATCAAAAATTCAAAATTGAGAAATAATGGGCGGGCGCTAGCAGAAGGCAGGGAGACTACATTAGACCATCAGGTATCAACACGGAGAGCCAGCACAACTCAAAATCCACCTCTCTGTTCGCTGTTCTCGTGTTGGCTCGGCTCGGAAATCTCGCAAGCTGATTGGCCGAGACATTTCACCCCGCAAGCTGATTGGCCGAGACGTTTCACCCACCTTCTCTCCCTGCCGAGCGCCCATGCAGCGAAGGAAGACCACATTCATTGCTCTTTATCGCTCGTGTTGCTTAGTCTCGCTGTGTGGAACTTTTTGCTGTTCTCTTGTGCCATTTTGTGCGAAATAGTCTTCCCATCGAGCCACTACGCCGCCTCCTGCAGCTTCTCCAGCTCTATCGGAAGCTGCCCTCGACAATCCTGCGCCTCTAGCACCTGACGATGAGGCGTCACCTGAGGAGCAGTAAAGCTCTCATTAACCTGTGCAGTAAATCATCTTCATCTTGAGTTACGTATCTTGTTATAAGAATAAAAGAGTTCTAAAAACATATTTATGTACACTTTATTTACATCTACGTATGTATGTACACTTACACACACACACACACACGTATCATATGAGAGAGAGTGAGAGAATGAACGTACGTATTATTTATGGGTGACATCATTAGGGGTGACGCTACTTCGCGGTTTTTCACTTTTCGCGGTCGGTTCTGGAACCCATTAACCGCGATAAGTGAGGGATCACTGTATACACACACACATATATATATACATATACATACAGTGCATACACATATATACAGTATATGTGTGTGTGTGTGTGTGTATATATATGTATATATGTCTATATACATATATACAGGCTGCACGGTGGCGCAGTGGTGGGCTGCACGGTGGCGCAGTGGTTAGCACTGCGGCAGCACAGTTTACCCTTGGCCGGGGGATTGTGGGGATCGTGGGATCGTGGGTTCGATCCCAGCCCCCGACCAACAGTGATCTGTGTGGAGTTTGCATGTTCTCCCCGTGTTGCATGGGTTTACTCCGGGATTTCTCCGGTTTCCTCCCACATGCCAAAAACATGCATGTTAGGTTAATTGGCTGTTCTAAATTGTCCCTAGATATCTGTTTCCTATAGGCCCTTAGAATAGAGGGTTAGTATTAATGAAAGCGCTTTGAGTGGTCTTTGTAACTAGAAAAGCGCTATATAAGTGCAGGTTAGTTAGTAGTTAGTTAGTATATACACATATACAGTATACATACACTACTGTTCAAAAGTTTGGGGTCACTTAGAAATTTCCTTATTTTTGAAAGAAAAGCACTTTTTTTCAATGAAGATAACTTTAAACTAATCAGAAATACACTCTATACATTGCTAATGTGGTAAATGACTATTCTAGCTGCAAATGTCTGGTTTTTGGTGCAATATCTACATAGGTGTATAGAGGCCCGTTTCCAGCAACTATCACTCCAGTGTTCTAATGGTACAATGTGTTTGCTCATTGCGTCAGAAGGCTAATGGATGATTAGAAAAACGTTGTGCAATCATGTTAGGTCTGCAATGCTGTAATTGCTGCAAATGGAGGATTGTTTGACGAAAGCAAAGTTTGAAGGAAAAAATTATTATTTCAAATACAAATCATTATTTCTAACCTTGTCAATGTCTTGACTATATTTTCTATTCATTTTACAACTCATGGTGGTAAATAAGTGTGACTTTTCATGGAAAACACAAAATAATTTTCTGGGTGACCCCAAACTTTTGAACAGTAGTGTACATGCACACATATTTATGTATGTATACATATATGTATATATACAGTATATACACACATATATACATAAGTACACACACACACATATACAGTATATATATAGTTGTTAGGTATGTGCATACTAACAAGTAGACTGCACAGGCGTGACATCAGACGCATGGATGATGCCAGCATGCCGTGCCCATTTAGGAGGGTGGTTGGTGGGAGCCGTCCTCTATGGCGCTCCACCTCGGTTTGACAACAGCCTGTGTAAGGCTGTACTCTTTAATAAAGTTTGAGCTCAGCACAACTCCTGCCTCCACTGCCCTGTTTTCCAGACATAACAAATGGTGACAAGGAGAAAAATTGGCCTTCCGAGGGAAAACTCGGCACTTTCCCCGAAGAAGAGAGGCACATGTCGAGCACCCCAGCCAGAGAGTTTGGCAGTTAAACGAGCCAGTTTCTTCCAGTGCTGACAGCAAGTGGGTGAGTCGGTCCAGCAGTTTGTCACCAACCTCCGCTGTTTGCCTGGTGTATGTAAGTTTGGAGACTTGGAGGAAGAGTTTGTGCAAGACAAGTTTGCGAGGAGCACTACAAATGGGAGGCTGTGGGTGATATTGTTCATGATGCTGGACGGCTTGATGCTGGCTGAAGTATTGGAGATAGTATCCCAGCTAAAGCGAGAAGAGGCTGCTCAGTTGGCATCGCAGTTAGCGGGCCCCAGCTTGTGCTCCCCACAGCCAGCTCCACTGGTACAGACGGTGGCCCCTGTTGTTGAACCCACCAACCCCACACCTTCTCGGCATGGCCCCAAGGGAGACACCCTGGGGCAGCAGGGCACCACAATGAAACAACCCAACAGTGAACTCAGTTTGACCAACAGCGGTTCAGGTACATTGCACTCGGAGGTGGATGCAGCCACTCCCTGACTCACACCACCCAATGAACAGAACCCAGCAGAACCAGAGCCCCAAACCGTATCCAACGCAGGTACCAGAGCCGCTACTAGAACCCCAGTCTGCAGTCATGCAGGACCCGGAGCCGGTCCCCGCACAGCACAAGCGTCCTTGAGCTGCAGCCTCATCACAGGAGGGAGTGTGATTTCCTGGACGTGGGTACAGCCGGAGAACACAGTACAGAGAGCAAACATAGTGTGGAGAGAGAACTCAGCACAGTGAGAGAACACAAACCAGACTCGCCGCCAATTCTTGCCCAGCATGAGCTTCAAGCTGCAGGAGGGGGAGTTTGTGGAGAAAGGGGACCCCAGTGACCGAAGACAGCCTGGCACATGTCCCGTTGCTGATGACAATGACACATCACCGCAACCACAACCAGCACCAGCTGAGAGGGAGAAAGAGCCAAACTCATCTAGCATCCTCTCTGAGTATCAGCCTCAGGGAGCCACCGCAGCACAGCAGGATGGAGGGTTCTTGACCCAGCAGGACCCAACAGAGCAACACCAACTGAGGGCACGTCCCGCCACTGGTGTGGATGGCATGCCGCCATAGCAGCAACCAGCATCAAAGACAAGAGACCAGCAGCACCGAGTGCGTACCAATCGCTGCATGCACTACTTGATTGGGTTAGATCCACAGATGGTTCCGTCATCACAAATGAGAATCGCCGCACGAAAGAGGCCAGCAGCCTTCTAGATGGTCGATGGTTCGAGAGGGTGTGCCAGCCATTTGCGGAAGGTAAGAGCAGCTGCCTCGGACCAAGACACAGCGCTGGAGCCAATCCAGCTGATGTGGGACCCGGGCTGGGACAGTGCTGATGAGGAAGCCATGATTCCAGCGAGAGGGCACCAAGGTCCGCTGTAGCCAGTGCTTCTGAGGGCGCATCCACCGCAGGCTCAACAGAGGCCCCTGAGGTGGAACTGTAAGCAGTGACTGTTTTGAATGTGTTTGGTAGAAGCACGTCTGGTTCACTGTGGCAGAATAATTCACCCACCTGACATCTTCCCCACAATCCCCTACTGTTTGGTAACTCACACACTAAAGCTGAATTCATGCTGCACCTCTGCTGTCTGTGTACGTGCAACCGGAAGCCTCTTGTGACGAAATTTATGTCATTGTCTCCAGTCTGCTAGTGTATGCAGGACTCTACTGCGGATGACCGTGTGCAGCCCAAATTTTATGACTCCGCGACCTGCCCATAACATGAACGTGTTGACAGAGCATACACAATACTGAACATCCCATTCACGAGGTGGCGCTACCAACACAGCATACAAAGAGAAAATAGATGAAGAAGACAACAAGGTGGCGGAAGACGAGAATAAACGTATATGAATCCTTTTGCAGCAGCAGCAGCTGGAGTGGAGAAGAACACTGCAAAATGGTAATTTCTCCTTTTCCTTGAAACAATGTTATCGTTGTAGCTACAGAAAAATGTGTGTCACTCTCGTGTTCATAGCCGGTGAACAAACTGGCTTGTTAGCGCATTTGTGTTACCCATAGGGCTGGGGCGAAACTATAAACAACAGCTGTACACATGCGTCAACTGCTTGGCCTGGTAGACAAGAAAACATCAGCATGTACAATGCTGCATGCGTGTCGGGCTCGTCTAAAGCACACGTGGACCAACGCGGACCAGAGGGGAAATGCAGCATGAATAAGACTTTACACTTGCAGACACAGGCAGGGAGGGACATGGGACTGCCATTTGCCTGCCTCCGAACATATACACACCTAGCGCCAGTTGAACTAAAGTTGGACTGAGCTGATTCTTGCTCAGATTCCCGCATGTAGATGCGTGGCGCCTTTTGAACTGAACTGAACTGGACTGTATTGGTGCCAGCATATCCACACACACACACACACACACACACACACTGGGTGGGAGCCAGAAGGGACTGCCCCCTCCTTAACACTTTGTATTGATAGGTGTTACCACTAGGTGGCAGTATGATGACATGAGATAGCAAGTAGATTCAGGAAGTCGTAAAACAGGTGGAACCAGAAGGGATAATAAAAGGCAGCACGTCTTGCTGGCATGGTGATTAAGACCAAGTGTCTTTGTTATAAGTAAATAACCAACATTCTATGGTACCAGGATGGTTAAACTTTGTCAGGAGTGACACAAAATAACTGAAACCGCCAGGGACGTTGAAACTGACTGGAAACGTAGATGCAAATTGGAAGGCTTTCAAGTAGCAATTTCTGCTGTATCTTTCGGCTGTCGGAGTGTATAGACGAGCAGATGAGAGAAAAATAGCCATGCTGCTAACTGTCGCTGGCAAAGAAGCCATAGAAGTCTTCAATACTTTTGTGTTTGCTCAACAAGAGGACAGAGACAAGTTTGAAGAAGTCCTAAAAAAGTTTGATGAGCACTGTCTGTCAAAGAAAAACGAAACGTATGAAAGGTGTGTCTTCCGCTCACGTATGCAGCACCAAGAAGAAACATTTGATAACTTTCTGATAGACCTTAAATTAAAAGCTCAGTCTTGCAATTTTGGTGATCTCAGAGACTCTTTGATAAGGGATCAGATAGTGTTTGGAACAAAAGATAAGAAGCTCCGAGAGAAACTACTGAGAGAAGCAGAGCTCACGTTGGAAAGTGCCATAAAAATATGTCAAGCCAGTGAGCTAGCACGCCAACTTGTAATGACTTTTGATGAGCCTGCTTTGGGAGCAGTGAGACAAGGGGAAGAGAAGGTCCATGCTTTGTCCGTGAAAGGGAAACAGCAGGGCAGAATTAAAAGCAATGAAAAAGAGGTCTATTCCTGTAAGAGATGCGGTGAAAAACACAAACAGAGACAATGTCCTGCTTATGGAAAAACATGCGCAAAGTGCAAAGGAAAAAAACATTATAATACGTTTATTTATAGAGAACTTTTCACAGACAGAGTCACAAAGTGCTTAACATGGTAAAAAACAAAATAAAAACACAGGCACATAAAACAGTAAAAACAACAAAACAAAGTAGACAGTAAAAGCACATAAAAATACAATCAACACATAGTTAATTAAAAAGCCAGGCTAAAAAGGTGGGTCTTTAGTTGCTTCTTAAAAACACCAATAGAAGGTGCAGATCTAAGTTCAAAAGGTACGGAGTTCCACAGTCTGGGAGCAACAGCAGCAAAGGCTCTATTGCCTTTGGTTCTGAGCCTAGTGCTAGGGACTACCAATAGATTCTGATGAGAAGACCTGAGAGACCTGCTGGGCTGGTGTAGAAAGAGCAGGTCACTAATATAAAAAGGCGCCTCTTCATGAATGGCTTTGTAAGTAAGAACAAGAACCTTAAAATCAATTCTATAATTTACAGGAAGCCAATGCTGACATAACGCACGGCTCAGGAGACGCACACACACAGGCTCAGAGAAGTTCAAATAGTTTATTAGCAACAGGGGTGAATGGATGTGTGTCTGCGGGATGTCAGAAGAATCAGAATCAGAATCAGGTTTATTGCCATTGTTCATGTAGTACACAAACTAGGAATTTGTCTCGGTACAATGCTGCAACATTAAACATGATAAGATAAGAGAAATAAACTATACATGTAATAAAGTGTAGGATAAGATTAAGTGATACTGGTCAACAGTTAAAATATATATTAGCCAGCAGCAGATACTGTGGAGAACTATATAGTGCAGTCGGTAATGCAGGAAGAAAACAGTGATGATTGACATGAGTCTGGTTGAGCTGCTGTACATGGTGCACGAGAGTCACTTAGTGTTCAGCAGTCTAATGGCAGAGGGGAAGAAGCTGTTCATGTGACGGGAGGTTTTAGTCTGGATGGACCGAAGTCTTCTACCAGAGGGGAGGGGGGCAAACAGTACGTGACCAGGGTGTGAGGGATCGGCTATGATCCGGCCAGCACGCCTCCGGGTCCTGGAGATGTACAGATCCTGGAGAGATGGGAGCTTGCAGCCGATCACCTTCTCAGCAGTGCGCACGACGCGCTGCAGCCTTAGTCTGTCCCTGGCAGTGGCTCCTGCGTACCACACGGTTATGGAGGTGGTGAGGATGGACTCGATGATGGCTGTGTAGAACTGCACTAACATCTTGGTGGGTAGCTTGAGCTTCCTCAGCTGCCGCAGGAAGAACATCCTCTGCTGGGCTTTTTTGATGAGTGAGCTGATGGTCAGCTCCCATTTGAGGTCCCTGGTGATGGTAGTGCCTAGGAAGCGGAAGGAATCAGCAGTGGTGATGGGAGAGCCTGAGAGGGTGAGGGGGGGCAGAGGAGTAGTGACTTTCCTGAAGTCTACAATCATCTCCACTGTCTTCAGAGCGTTCAGCTGCAGGTTGTTATTGCTGCACCAGGACGCCAGCTGGGCCACCTCTCTCCTGTAGGCGGACTCGTCGCCGTTGGAGATGAGCCCGATGAGGGTGGTGTCGTCCGCAAACTTGATCAACTTGACAGACTGGTGGCTGGAGGTGCAGGAGTTGGTGTAAAGGGAGAAGAGTAGGGGGGAAAGTACACAGCCCTGGGGTGATCCGGTGCTGATGCTAGTATAGTCTGAGACAGTCTTTCCCAGCCGCACATGCTGCCTCCGGTCCGTCAGGAAGTCGATGATCCACCTGCAGAGGGAGTCAGGCACGTTGAGCAGGGACAGCTTGTCCCGGAGCAGAGCGGGGCGGATGGTGTTGAATGCGGAGCTGAAGTCCACAAACAGGATCCTGGCGTAGGTTCCCGGGGAGTCCAGGTGCTGCAGGATGGAGTGGAGGGCCAGGTTGACTGCATCGTCTACAGACCTGTTGGCTCGGTAGGCAAACTGCAGCGGGTCCAGGAGAGGGGTGGTGATGGACTTGAGGTGGGACAGGACCAGGCGCTCAAAGGACTTCATGACTACAGAGGTGAGCGCTACAGGTCTGTAGTCATTAAGTCCAGTGATCCGTGGCTTCTTGGGGACAGGGATGATGGTGGAGGATTTGAGGCAGGACGGCACGTGGCATAACTTAAGGGAGGTGTTAAAAATGTCTGTGAATACAGGAGCCAGCTGTTTCGCACAGAGTCTCAGGGTGGAGGGAGACACGCCGTCTGGGCCGGGGGCCTTGCGCGGGTTCAGTCTGGAGAACTGTTTGAGCACATCCTGCTCACTGATGATAAGGGGAGGGGGGGAGGTGGGGGGGGTGCCTTAAATGAAGTAGGGAATGTGGAGGCTGTGGAGCTGGAGGGAGGGGGGGAGTTGGACACAGATGACGAGGTGTCAAAACGGGCATAGTGTTGGGACAGTCTCTGACAAAGGGCTTTGTCATCCTGACCTTTAGGAGCCTGAGGCCGATAGTTGGTGATCTGCCTCAGTCCTCTCCACACGGAAGCCGAATCATTAGCAGTGAACTGCTGCTGGAGTCTCTCTGAGTACACAGATTTAGCCCTCTTCAGCTCTCTGTTAAACCGGTATTTAACCTCCCTGTAGCAGTCCCTGTCTCCACTTTTCAGCGCTGCTTCCTTCTCCTTCCTGATCTGTCTGAGCTTAGCTGTGAACCAGGGTTTGTCATTAGAGTAACTCACCCTGGTGCGTGATGGAAGAATGTTCTCTTCACAAAAGTGGATATATGAGTTCACAGTGTCCGTGTACTCATCCAGATCATGCGTGGCTCCTTTAAGCATGCCCCAGTCAGATATTTCCATGCACGTTTCCAGCTTCTCCTCAGCATCACTGGTCCGTATCTTCGTAGTGCTCACAACAGGTTTAGTGAGCTTCAATCTCTGTCTGTATGTGGGAATGAGGTGAACCATCACGTGATCAGATAATCCCAGCGCAGCTCGAGGGACAGCGCGATATGCGTCTTTCACTGTGGTGTAACAGTGATCCAGTGTGTTTAATCCTCTGGTGGGGCATTTAATAAACTGTTTGTAGCGGGGGAGATCGTGGCTCAGATTGCACTGATTAAAGTCGCCAGCCACAATAATCAGCGAGTCTGGAAAACTCCGCTCTGTGTGTTGAATGTGATCCGCGAGCACGCGCTGAGCTTCGCGCGTGTCCGCGTCGGGAGGGGCGTACACAGCGATCAGTATAAAAGAAGCAAACTCCCGTGGGGAATAAAAAGGCTTGCAGTTGATAACAAGAAATTCCAAGGCAGGAGAACAGTGTTTGGAAATTTCCATTACATCAGAGCACCAGCTACAGTTGATGTAGAAGCAGACTCCGCCTCCTGTGGTCTTGCCGGAAAGCTCTGTGTCACGATCAGCACGGAAGAGCTGGAAGCCGTCGAGGCGCAGCGCGCTGTCCGGTATATTTTCCCGGAGCCAGGTCTCAGTAAAGCAGAGGACAGCTGAGGAGGCGAGGTCCTTAAAACGCATCAGCAGTCTCAGTTCATCCACCTTGTTAGAGAGAGAGTTGGTATTGGACAGAAATATGCCAGGCAGCGCCGTTCGCGAGCCTCTCCTGCGAAGTCGTACGAGAGCGCCCGCTCGTCTTCCTCTCTTCCGCCGTCTCACTTTCCGAGCCAAACAATAAACCAGATCGGCGGCAGGGGCTAGAAAAACTGGGAGGAGGTCCGTGGGGGTCAAAGTCCTGATATTTAAAAGTTCTTCACGGGTATAAGTGCAAGCAGACACACAATTGACAAACAAAAACAAACAAAGAGCGCAGCGAAGCACCATGTCGACCGCTGTGGGCGCCATCTTGGGATCGAAAAAAAAAAGTATGTAAATGTATTGGTGGCGGCGTCTGCTTCGGGCACAGAGGCAGGAGACCGTACAGCCGGCAACCCTATGGGAAAGAGCACAAGGACACAGGGTGACGGGCACACACCAACACAGGAGGAGAATGAGTGAGAGAGGAGCTTACTTGCAAGGGACAGATGACTGGCACCACAAGGACGGGACCCGGAAGACAGCCACCTGCAGGGCTCGGTGCAGCAGCGAGGAATGGCGAGGGAGAGGCGTTGTCCGCCGCCGAGGAATCCACCTGTGCACAGGGGAGCAGACTGGAAAGAAAGGAGGTAAGGGCTTCTTACCAAAAGCGTCGTGCTGAAGGAAAGGTTTGACTCACGATGATGAGTGGTGAAGTCTGACGGCTTCAGGCCGAAGCTCAGGGTGAGGCGGCTTATATCCCTCGCCGCTGATGACGAGCAGGTGTGTGAGCAGGTGGCGCCGCTGATGAGCGGCGCGGCGTGACAAATGCAAGGAGACCAAAACAGGAGTGATATGACAGAATCTACTGGACCTAGTTTGTAATCTAGCAGCAGCATTCTGGACTAACTGTAGGCGGTGTAAAGAGGATTTGCTAAGACATGTGAAAAGAGCATTACAGTAGTCCAAACGTGAAGAAACAAAGGCATGAATAATGATTTCTAACTGACTGTAGGAAACCAATGACCTAATTTTGGATATATTCCTAAGGTGGAAAAAACAACTCCCGGTCAGAGATTTGACATGCTGATCAAAACTCATCGATTGATCGAAAATGACACCAAGATTTTTTAGATTAGACCGTACATTAGAGCTTAATGAACCAATGCTATTAACCATCTTAGGAATTAGATTATCAGGTGCTACAATAAGGACTTCAGTTTTATCAGCATTAAGTTGCAAAAAAGTTACTAGACATCCAATCCTTAATTGCAGACAGACAATCATCAATAATTTTTAAATTGTCAACATGGTCCGGTTTAAAAGAGAAAAGTAGCTGTAAATCGTCAGCGTAGCAGTGATAAGACACACCTTTAAATCTGCTGATGATAGAACCAAGTGGCAGCATATATAGGGCAAATAAAAGTGGACCCAGAATAGAACCCTGAGGCACCCCACAGGTTAAAGGAGCAGAATCAGATGAATAAGAGCCAACAGCCACGGAAAAACAAAACCAATCCAGAGCTTTTCCAGAAATACCTACCCAATCTCTAAGCCTTTGTAACAAAATACAATGCTCAATAGTATCAAATGCTGCAGTAAGATCTAATAACACTAAAACAGAGCATTTGCCAGAGTCTGATGACATTAAAATATCATTCGACACCCTAAGAAGAGTGGTCTCTGTCGAGTGTTTCTGACGAAAACCTGACTGAAATTTGTCAAAAATATTGTGTTCAATCAGAAAGTCAGTGAGCTGCTTAGCAACAACTTTTTCTAAAAGCTTAGAAACATGCAAAAATGTTGCACTAGAGACATTAAAAAGGACAAGTGCACACAGTGGCAGAAATGGATGACAGTGATGACCCAAGTGAAACATTTTTCATCAAGATGGTGTCATGCAGTAACAATGATGACAGAGCACAGCCCACGCAGACTGGAGTCACTGGTCAGACAGTGAGTGCAGTCAAAAGTGATAAGTGGATTGCACCACTGTGGGTAAATGGGACAATTGTGCCATTCAGGATTGACACAGCAGCTAAAGCTAACCTAATAAATGAGAATGATGTCAATGCACTAAAAATAAAGCCTAAAACTAGTAAAGCACTCATAGAGTGCATATCACGGACACACAGATCGTCCCAAATGTCTCCTGAGCCGGTGGACGGAGCCACTGTTTATAGCAGGATACGATACAGCAGAGAACAGCTGCTAGCATTCAACCGCCACCCGGTCCCAATGGAAAAACTCGACATACCGAGAGAACTGAGGCGAAAACGCCGCGGCTGCCGGGCTGGAGTAAGGCGGAGGACAAAAAATGTAAGATTTTTTTCTGGTTTATTTCTGAGGTCCACGGTGGAGAACCTGCAGGAACCGAGGGTCAGCTGTGGAGAGAACGGGGCTGGACTCAGGATTTATAAAACTGATATTTGAATGAAATAACCACAATAACATAATAACACACAGTCCCGGGTGAGAACCCGGGACTGTGTGTCCGACACGATCATCAGTAGCACGGGGGCCCCCCAGGGAACGGTGCTGGCTCCCTTCCTGTTCACTCTTTATACTGCGGACTTCTCACACAACACAACACACTGCCATCTACAGAAGTTCTCTGATGACTCTGCGATCGTTGGCCTCATCTCCAATGGAGATGAAGCTGAGTACAGAGGGCTTATCCAGGACTTCGTGGACTGGTGCCATCGGAACTGCCTCCAGATCAACGCGAGGAAAACTAAGGAGCTGGTGGTGGACTGCCGCAGGCATGGGCAGCCCCTCACAGTACCAGTAAATATACAGGGAACAGACATCGAGATGGTGACATCCTATAAGTACCTGGGTATTCATCTGAACAATAAACTAGACTGGTCACACAATACTGATGCACTCTACAAGAAGGGACAGCGCAGGCTGTTCCTGCTGAGGAGACTCAGGTCTTTTGGTGTACAAGGGGCGCTGCTGAAGTCATTCTATGACACGGTGGTGGCATCAGCCATCACTTTTGGAGTGGTCTGCTGGGGCAGTGGCATTACTGCAGCCGATAGAAAGAGACTGAACAAACTGATTAAGAAAGCTAGCTCTGTCCTGGGGCAGCGCCTTGATCCGATGGAGGAGATAGGAGAGAGAAGGACGGTGGCTAAACTGTCATCTCTGCTGGAGTCCGAGTTCCACCCTATGCAGGACATACTGAATGCACTGAGGAGCTCATTTAGCAGCAGACTACATCATCCCAGGTGCACAACCGAGAGGTTTCGTAGGTCCTTCCTACCAACGGCTGTCAGACTGTACAACCTAAGCAGGGCTGCTCGCAGAGATAGCAAAAAGACGTAACAAACTAATAGTTTTTTGAATGCAAAAGATGCAATAGACTTACACAATGGTCCCCTCCGGCATACAACTAGGAACATACCGGTCGCTATGGAGGGTGAGAATATGTATGGGCACATAATCATACCATGTAGGATAACTAAGTAGACGGTTATGCTGTTTCATTCCTTCTAGCAACAATGCTCTGCACTGTGTGTGTTTATATATTTACATATTTATTCCATCTAGCTACAATGCTCAGCACTGGGTGTGTTTATATATTTATATATCTACATATTATTCCATCTAGCTACATTGCTCCGCACTGTGTGTGTTTATATACTTGCATATTTATTCCACCTAGCTGCAATGCTCCGTACTGTGGGTGTTTATATATTTACATATTTATTCCATCTAGCTACAATGCTCTGCACTGTGTGTTCATATATTCATATATTTATTCCATCCAGCTACAATGCTCTGCACTGTGTGTCTGTGTGTGTGTGTATATATATATATTTTATAGTAATACGTACATATGTATATTAGCTGCTCTTGCTTGCTTGTTTTTTTCTTGCCTTCTGATTGTTGCTCTGAGTGTTGCTATCCCTGTGCTGTTGCAATCCTGGAATTTCCCCGTTGTGGGACTAATAAAGGCTTATCTTATCTTATCTTACCTCCGCCAAGGCTCCTTCTGTTTCTCATGGATCACCTCCAAAATGTAATGGGTTTGTGTGTAGGCCTAGAGCCACTTGTGGTGAAAATTGCATCAAAGTCTGTCCATCAGTTTTGGAGTATTGTTGCTAACACACTGTGAGAAGATAAGAGCCTTGGCTGAGGTATGCATTCTCAGATCATCACCAAAATATAATGGGTTCCTGTCTAGCCCAAGAACCACCTCTGGTGAAAATGTCATCCAAATCCATCCAGTAGTTTTTCTGTAATCCTGCTGCACAAATACAAACAAAGCACTTGGTGGAGGTATGCAGTCTCAGATCATCAATCATCTGTTCCCTGTGCCATTACACACCTTTCCTGAAAATTTCATCAAAATTTGTTCATAACTTTTTGAGTTATGTTGGTAACAGACAAACAGACAAACCCCGGTAAAAACATTACCTCCTTGGTGGAGGTAATAATCACTAGCAAGAACGCAACACTGACTGCATACAATGGTCAGCCAACTGAGACATTAGGAGGATGTAAACTTACTGTGAAAGTGAAAGGCAAGCAGCACAGCCTGCTGTTTGTCATTGTACCTAATGGACATGAATCACTCCTAGGGGATAAAGCATTGGAGGACCTAGGTTTGGTTAAGAGGATCTACCAGATAAACAGTGAAAACATAAAGATGGACAATCATAGCCAAGAAATACAACACTTGCAATATGAAGGAGCTGCACACATTGTAAAACAGTTCCCCTCTGTCTTCAAAGGGCATGGAACATTAAAATACACCTACAAGATTCAGCTCAAGAGTGATGCCAAGCCTGTAGTGCACGCCCCACGGAGAGCGCCAGCAGCACTTAGAGCTGGCTTGAAAAAAGAGCTGGACAGAATGACTCAACTGGGTGTTATTGAGCGAGTGGAGGAGCCCACTGATTGGGTGAATTCCATCACATGTACCAAGAAACAGAATGGAGAGTTACGAGTTTGCCTTGATCCTAAGGATTTGAATGAGAACATTAAAAGAGAACACTACCCAGTCCCAACACGAGATGAGATAACCAGTGAAATGGCAGGTGCTAAATATTTTAGCAAGCTGGATGCCTCACAGGGATTTTGGCAGCTGAAGCTGGATCCAGAAAGTAGCAGGTACTGCACCTTCAACACACCATTTGTGCGGTACTGTTTTCTGAGGCTTCCGTTTGGTATTGTCTCAGCTCCAGAGATTTTCCACAGGGCTATGGAGGCCATAATTGAGGGTCTAGAGGGCACAAGAGTGTACATTGATGATTTGGTGGTCTGGGGAGTGACACGCCAGCAACATGATGAAAGACTAAAAAAACTCCTTAACAGGGTTCAGGACAGTGGACTAATACTGAACAGAAAAAAATGTCAGTTTGGTGTCACAGAAATGACCTTTTTGGGAGACAAACTTTCAGGTGACGGGGTTGAGCCTGATCAGTCAAAAGTGCAGGCTATACTGGACATGCCTACTCCCACTGATACAAAAGGAGTCCTGAGAGTCATGGGAATGATCAACTTCCTTGGAAAATTCATTCCTCATCTTTCTTCCAAAACAGCATGCCTCAGAGAGTTGCTCCAACATAACAAGGAATTTGAGTGGTTGAAACGACATGAAAAAGAATGGAATAAGCTAAAGGAAATTCTAACCACAGAGCCTGTCCTCACATTCTTTGACCGCTCAAAACCGACAAAGATCTCCACTGATGCCTCAAAGGATGGTTTGGGAGCTGTTCTGCTTCAAGCTACAGGGGATAAATGGTAGCCAGTAGCATACGCGTCAAGATCAATGACAGAGACGGAAAAACGCTATGCCCAAATTGTGAAAGAGACTCTGGGTTTAGTGTTCGGGTGTAGTAAGTTTCACAGTTATGTTTATGGTTTGCCAACCTTTAGTGCAGAGACTGATCACAAACCACTGGTGTCAATTGTAAAGAAAAAACCTCAATGACATGTCTCCGAGAATACAGCTCATGATGATGAAACTCCAGCAATATGACTTTGAGCTAATCTACACGCCAGGCAAATATATAGTGCTAGCGGATGCTTTGTCACGGGCACCTGTATCAAGCAGCTGCACAGAGTCCATCTCCACAACAGATGATGTGGAAACTCATGTCAACATGGTGACAGCTTCACTCCCTGCATCAGATGTGATGCTAGAGCAAATTGCACAGGAAACGGCAAAGGACCCTGTGCTGCAAAAGGTTGTCCAGAAGATTCATGGAGGTTGGGCAAATGGAAGCTGCCCACAGTACTACTCAGTGAGAGCAGATCTGAGTGTGGCAAATGGCCTTGTGCTGAGACAGAACAGGATTGTTATTCCTCCGTCTATGTGCCAGGACATGCTGCATCGTATCCATGAAGGACATCTTGGAATAGAAAAATGCAAAAGGAGAGCCAGAGAAGCAGTTTATTGGCCAGGTATTGTCATAACCCGAGTGTCGGTTCTGGCCACACTCGGGTCTCATATCTTATTTCCCTGGCTTTGGCAGCAGAGGATTTCTTCCAGCTCCTCGGGCTCTTATTGTGAAGGCGCCCGGGGGAGCTCCCTGCTGTCAAAGTCAGCTGCTGCGCTGCTGTCATTGCGAGCAGCTGCGCCGCATTGGGGTCATTGGCGGCCAGAGATAAAAGCCGGTGCTGAATGTCCTCCAATGCGGCAGTCTCTGTTAAGTTCCTGTTAATCTCTGTTGTATTCCTGTTATGTTCCTCTTCTTCTTGCTCATCGTGGTTAACGGACTTGGGAATCCCCTGTTACCCGTCTGTTAACGGTCCCGTTGTTAAGGTACGCTCTGTGTGACTTTACCTTTGTGATTATCTCGTCTGGTGCATCGGGTGCTCCCCGGCTCAGGCGTCACCTGTTCACTGTATGTATCCTGTGCTTGTCCATCCATCACTGTAAATAAACATCACTGCAAACTCACTGGTGACTGAGGCGTCTTGTGATGGTCCGTGAGGGCCATCGTGACAGGTATCAATATGGATATCGAGAACATGATAGGGAAATGCAACACATGTCTCACACACCACTACAAACAGACAAAAGAGCCAATGCTGATTGCAGAGCAACCAACTGCACCATGGCAAAAAGTAGGCACTGATCTCTTCCATTTGCATGGCAAGGACTATGTCTTAGTCATAGACTATTATTCCAACTACCCTGAGGTAGCCCAGCTCACTAGTACATCAGCACAGCCTGTCAACACACACATAAAAAGCTTCTTTTCTAGACATGGAATCCCACAGTGTGTGGTGAGTGACAATGGCCCCCAGTACAACTGTGCAGAATTCAGGGAGTTTGCCAAGCAGTATGGATTTCATCACACTACATCTAGCCCACTGCATCCACAGGCTAACAGACAAGCCAAAAAAGGAGTCCAAATTGTAAAAAGACTTTTGAAAAAAGCAAGAGATAGCAATACTGACCCATATCTTGCTTTGCTAAGTTATAGGTCAGCAGCACTAGAGTGTGGTGCATCACCAGCAGAGCTGCTAATGCGTCGTAGGCTGCGCACCACTTTACCACACATTATCACAGAGAAAGGCAAGGACAACAACAGAGAACTGACTAACAAGAGAAAGAAACTGAAACTCAAACAGAAAATGAACTATGACAGATCAACAAGGAGACTGGAACCTCTTTGTGAAAGAGACATTGTGAGAATTGAGGATCCTAATACTTGGACCAGAAAGGCAACAGTTGTCAGTGAGGTGGGTCCCAGATCCTATACGGTGAGAACAGAGGATGGACAAGTGTTCAGAAGAAGCAGGAAGAGTCTTTTGAAGATTCTGGAGGACACTGAAGGACAACCTCAGGAAACTGCGTCTGGAAAGGATGTTAATGTGACACTAGATTTGCAGCACACTGAGCCTCTTTCATCTTCCCCAGATGTTGTCACTCCAGCTCTGAGACGATCCACCAGAAACAAGAAGCCACCTCAGAGACTCAGAGAACAGTGAACTGTTGAAGTTGTTTAGAAAAAAAAGAAGTTGACAGTTACATGTTATGTGTTACAAATGGAATAGTTGTGGCTTTCTTGTTTTGTTTTGGTTATCAGTACACAGTGTATTTGTGGAAAAAAAAGGAAGAGTTTTCTATGTACTGCATTAAGACATCTTGAATGTTAGTAAGAAGGTTTTTACAGTTCCAGTCTTGAAATCCTGTATATGTGTTATCAAGTTATACTAACCTGCTCAGGAAAGGGGATGTACTGATAGGTGTTACCACTAGGTGGCACTATGATCACATGAGATAGCAGGTAGATTCAGGAAGTAGTTAGGTGGAGCCGGAAGGGATAATAACAGGAAGCACGTCTTGCTTGCATGGTGATTAAGACCAATGACGTAGATAGAGCTAGACTGCTCACTGCAATGACATAGATAGAGCTAGACCGCTCATTGCCCGCTGAGAGGTGGCAAATAGGAGCTGACTTCCGGTAGTGGCAAGACGTGTCTGTGTTGTTATGGTTTCAGGTGGATGTGGCCCTCAGATGATGTTGTTAAACTTCTGAATCACTGTGAAGTTGTGCTCAGATCTTCAGTTGATGTGAAACATGTCCAAAGTGGGCACTGGGAACAGATGACAGTGCTGAAACTGTTGGCTGGCTTGCCATCTGACTTGTGTGTTTGCTTCATTGCAAGATCACTTTGCTGCCACTGCTCAAGGAATCGATACTCATTTCGCCACCTTGGTTTGTCTGTTGTGTGAGGAATTTGTTCGTTTGAGAAGATTTCACTCTGTAAATCTGACGAACTTCAAGCTGCAGGGAGTGTCTGTGAGGAAGTCCTTTACTAAAACAGTTCTATTTAGAAATCAAAAACTTTTGGACGGATTTCCATGAAACTTTCAGGCGTTGTTGCAAATGGTACAAGGAAGAACTGATTAAATTTTGGGGATGATCCGCATCACCGTCTGGATACAGGAATTTTTTAAAGCATTTCTTAACACTGACATACGGCCATTTTCAACATGTGTGCAGATGCAATGGAGGGCGCTGGTCGTCGTGCGCGCAGCTGCAAAACCTGACACGGGCAGCTGTCCGCCGCCAGATTATTTGGCAGAAATTACCCGCCCAGCCATAGGCGCTGCGCATTTGGCAGAAATTCATCGGCCAGCCATACGCGCTGCGCAGCGTGCCTGTGTTTGCGCACAGCTGCAAAACCTGACACGGGCACCTGTCCGCTGCAGGATTATTTGCCAGAAATTCCCCGGCCAGCCATAGGCGCTGCGCTCTCCGAGTGCTTTTCTAGTTTTTATCTTTTTCAATCAGTTGGTGTGATGAAACAACACAAAGCGTGTCATCAAACACTGTTTGGAGACTTTGAAGTTACAGTAATGTGTTTTGAAAGGATCAAAGGGCGCGCCATTGCTTGTCTGTGAGGGCTAAACAACGCTGTGATTGCCGTGAAAACATGCCTAGGGTAGAGATTTTATTGTCTGCTAACAGTAAAAGCCATAACATAACACATATTGTCCCATCAGTGATGACAAGCAGGCGTTGAAGTTGGTGTATTCACACAGGATCAGATAACGCGCAACAGCTTCTTGCCACTACCGGAAGTCAGCGCTGATTTGCCATGGCGACGCTGTTGTCCACCATACAGTGAGTGGTCTAGCTCTATCTACGTCATTGATTAAGACTAAGTGTCTTTGTTATAAGTAAATAACAAACATTCCACACTTGCCCTTCCAAATGCGTACAGGGTGGGGAGAGAAGCGGTGAGACATTTGAGGTCTATGGTAAAAAGAGAAATTGATTTGACAGAATGATTTTGTGATACGGAAATCTGAAAGTGAACATTGCTGAATCTGAGTGAATGTTCTGTGGCAATTTTGGGGTAGAAAACTGCTATTTCTACTAATGTGTTTGGTCTGTTTTAAAGGGGTTCATTTCCTGTGGTTAAAGAATCCTGTGTTACAGAGGTATTTATCCATGGAGTGTTAATTTCTTAAATGTAACAATTAACTGTGGTTTACTGTGACTGTAAATGAAGGGTTTTGTTATGAATAGTGTATGTTAACTGTGAGTCCACGTAGCACATGGCTCTGAAATTATGTGTTTACCAATGATCAATGGTAACAAATATTCAGAAGAGAAATTCTTTTTGTTGTTGTTGTTGTCCTTGTTGAAAGAGGATGTTCCACTGTGTTTTTTTTCCCCCATTGTTTTCTTTAGAAAGAAACCAGAGTAATCGATCTAGAAACAAAGTGTCATGAATCTGGGTTTGATTGTTCCAAACCCAGTTCTGACTTGTTATGTTTTGCCCTATTTTCCTTCAGGCGCGTCAGAGAGCTGTTTGGGTCCTTCGCTCCCTGACAGCTTGGGCACGCCTCCTCCTCTTGTCAGTGCCATCAGCTGTTTCACATTATGGGTGTTTACACACACACACACACACACACACACACACACACACACACACACACACACATACACACTCACACACACTCCATTCATTCCCATTCACACGCTCATACACTCAATCATGCACACCAGGTTTAATTATGTTCAGCCCACGCCTCCTCACACCGGTAACCTCTTCCCTCGTTAGCATTATGATTACAAATACACTGCGTTTGTGGGAAGAGATTGTTGGGGCATTCACCCTCATTCGTGGCAGCGTGTTCCTCCATGGATGTTGTACTACTACCTTTGCGTATTCAGCCTGATATTTACAGACGGTTAATCCCTGGATGTTAGCGGCTGACCCTGCCTCACTTCTTCATCTACCAGACCACAGACAGCCTTGGATTGTTCCAGCCGTAAGTGTATGTTTTGCCTTTCTCTTTGTGCTCATCGTGACAGCGGCACTATGCATTCCTCCTCCCCAGCTGTTGAACATCTGGGCACTGTGTGTCTGGTGGCCTATATTCATCATTTCAGTCTTCTGTATTGTGTGGTCTTGCTGGACTTGTTATTTTGTTGGACTTTAAGTTAATAAATGGCACGTTCTACTCTCGCATTGGGATTTTTCATTCCCTCCCTTGTGCGCCATGGCGTGGCGCACGGGGATTCATGACAGAATGCCCCGACCATACAGAAAAAACCCAGCGGAGTGGAAGTGTGGTTTTTCTTTTTCTTTCCATGCTTTGTCAAATCAAATCAAATCAAATCAAATCAAATCAAATCAAACTTTGTCATATTGCTGTATATACAACTGTAGTGCAGGCAAGATGAAATTGCGTTTCTCTCAGCATCCATATAAATAGAAGCAGAATCAGAATCAGAATCAGGTTTATTGCCATTGTTCATGTAGTACACAAACTAGGAATTTGTCTCGGTGCAATGCTGCAACATTAAACATGATAAGATAAAAGAAATAAACTATACATGCAATAAAGTGTAGAATAAGAGTAAGTGATACTGGTCAGCAGTTAAAATATATTAGCGAGCAGCAGATACTGTGGAGAACTATATAGTGCAGTCGGTAATGCAGGAAGAAAACAGTGATGATTGACATGAGTCTGGTTGAGCTGCTGTACATAGTGCACGAGAGTCAATAAGTCACTTAGTGTTCAGCAGTCTGATGGCAGAGGGGAAGAAGCTGTTCATGTGACGGGAGGTTTTAGTCTGGATGGACCGAAGCCTTCTACCTGAGGGGAGGGGGGCAAACAGTACGTGACCAGGGTGTGAGGGATCGGCTATGATCCGGCCAGCACGCCTCCGGGTCCTGGAGATGTACAGATCCTGGAGAGATGGGAGCTTGCAGCCGATCACCTTCTCAGCAGTGCGCACGACGCGCTGCAGCCTTAGTCTGTCCCTGGCAGTGGCTCCTGCGTACCACACGGTTATGGAGGTGGTGAGGATGGACTCGATGATGGCTGTGTAGAACTGCACTAACATCTTGGTGGGTAGCTTGAGCTTCCTCAGCTGCCGCAGGAAGAACATCCTCTGCTGGGCTTTTTTGATGAGTGAGCTGATGGTCGGCTCCCATTTGAGGTCCCTGGTGATGGTAGTGCCTAGGAAGCGGAAGGAATCAGCAGTGGTGATGGGAGAGCCTGAGAGGGTGAGGGGGGGCAGAGGGGTAGTGACTTTCCTGAAGTCTACAATCATCTCCACTGTCTTCAGAGCGTTCAGCTGCAGGTTGTTATTGTTGCACCAGGACGCCAGCTGGGCCACCTCTCTCCTGTAGGTGGACTCGTCGCCGTTGGAGATGAGCCCAATGAGGGTGGTGTCGTCCGCAAACTTGATCAACTTGACAGACTGGTGGCTGGAGGTGCAGGAGTTGGTGTAAAGGGAGAAGAGTAGGGGGGAAAGTACACAGCCCTGGGGTGATCCGGTGCTGATGCTAGTATAGTCTGAGACAGTCTTTCCCAGCCGCACATGCTGCCTCCGGTCCGTCAGGAAGTCGGTGATCCACCTGCAGAGGGAGTCAGGCACGTTGAGCAGGGACAGCTTGTCCCGGAGCAGAGCGGGGCGGATGGTGTTGAATGCGGAGCTGAAGTCCACAAACAGGATCCTGGCGTAGGTTCCCGGGGAGTCCAGGTGCTGCAGGATGGAGTGGAGGGCCAGGTTGACTGCGTCGTCTACAGACCTGTTGGCTCGGTAGGCAAACTGCAGCGGGTCCAGGAGAGGGGTGGTGATGGACTTGAGGTGGGACAGGACCAGGCGCTCAAAGGACTTCATGACTACAGAGGTGAGCGCTACAGGTCTGTAGTCATTAAGTCCAGTGATCCGTGGCTTCTTGGGGACAGGGATGATGGTGGAGGATTTGAGGCAGGACGGCACGTGGCATAACTTAAGGAAGGTGTTAAAAATGTCTGTGAAGACAGGAGTAGTAGTAGCCAGCTGTTTCGCACAGTGTCTCAGGGTGGAGGGAGACACGCCGTCCGGGCCGGGGGCCTTGCGTGGGTTCAGTCTGGAGAACTGTTTGAGCACATCCTGCTCACTGATGATAAGGGCAGGGGGGGAGGAGGGGGGGATGCCTTTAATGAAGTAGGGATTGTGGAGGCTGTGGAGCTGGAGGGAGGGGGGGAGTTGGACACAGATGACGAGGTGTCAAAACGGGCATAGTGTTGGGACAGTCTTTGACAAAGGGCTTTGTCATCCTGACCTTTAGGAGCCTGAGGTCGATAGTTGGTGATTTGCCTCAGTCCTCTCCACACGGAAGCCGAATCATTAGCAGTGAACTGCTGCTGGAGTCTCTCTGAGTATAGAGATTTAGCCCTCTTCAGCTCTCTGTTAAACCGGTATTTAACCTCCCTGTAGCAGTCCCTGTCTCCACTTTTCAGCGCTGCTTCCTTCTCCTTCCTGATCTGTCTGAGCTTAGCTGTGAACCAGGGTTTGTCATTAGAGTAACTCACCCTGGTGCGTGATGGAAGAATGATCTCTTCACAAAAGTGGATGTATGAGTTCACAGTGTCCGTGTACTCATCCAGATCATGCGTGGCTCCTTTAAACATGCCCCAGTCAGATATTTCCATGCACGTTTCCAGCTTCTCCTCAGCTTCACTGGTCCATATCTTCGTAGTGCTCACAACAGGTTTAGTGAGCTTCAATCTCTGTCTGTATGTGGGAATGAGGTGAACCATCACGTGATCAGATAATCCCAGCGCAGCGCGAGGAACAGCGCGATATGCGTCTTTCACTGTGGTGTAACAGTGATCCAGTGTGTTTAATCTTCTGGTAGGGCATTTAATAAACTGTTTGTAGCGGGGGAGATCGTGGCTCAGATTGCACTGATTAAAGTCGCCAGCCACAATAATCAGCGAGTCTGGGAAACTCCGCTCTGTGTGTTGAATGTGATCCGCGAGCACGCGCTGAGCTTCGCGCGTGTCCGCGTCGGGAGGGGCGTACACAGCGATCAGTATAAAAGAAGCAAACTCCCGCGGGGAATAAAAAGGCTTGCAGTTGATAACAAGAAATTCCAGGGCGGGAGAACAGTGTTTGGAAATTACCGTTACATCAGAGCACCAGCTGCAGTTGATGTAGAAGCAGACTCCGCCTCCTGTGGTCTTGCCGGAAAGCTCTGTGTCACGATCAGCACGGAAGAGCTGGAAGCCGTCGAGGCGCAGCGCGCTGTCCGGTATATTTTCCCGGAGCCAGGTCTCAGTAAAGCAGAGGGCAGCTGAGGAGGCGAGGTCCCTAAAACGCATCAGCAGTCTCAGTTCATCCACCTTGTTAGAGAGAGAGTTGGTATTGGACAGAAATATGCCAGGCAGCGCCGTTCGCGAGCCTCTCCTGCGAAGCCGCACGAGAGCGCCCGCTCGTCTACCTCTCTTCCGCCGTCTCACTTCCCGAGCCAAGCAATGAACCAGATCGGCGGCAGGGACTAAAAAAACTGGGAGGAGGTCCGTGGGGGTGAAAGTCCTGATATTTAGAAGTTCTTCACGGGTATAAGTGCAGGCAGACACACAATTGACAAACAAAAACAAACAAAGAGCGCAGCGAAGCACCATGTCGACCGCTGTGGGCGCCAAGCAGCATGATTTAAGACACACTCACACATAGCTTCACCCCCCACCCCCACCCCCCCATCCATTCACACATCCCTGAGACATACTTGGGGGGGAAAAAAAACCTAACTAACTATAATATACAAATAATATACAAAATGTCCGTAGGTGCAGTAGTGCGTATGAGAGATTCCGGGTCAGCTGTTCAGCATCCTGACAGCTTGTGGGAGGAAGCTGTTGATCAGTCTGGTGGTTCTGCCTCTGATGCTCCGGAATCGTTTACCAGATGGAAGAAGTTCAAAGTGTTGATGCAGAGGGTGAGAACGGTCCTTGACAATGTTCAGTGCCCTGCTCCTACAACGGTTCTGAAAAAGTGCTTGGACAGAGGGGAGGGAGACTTCAATTACCCTCTCAGCCCCCTTGACTATCCTCTGCAGGGCTTTTTTGTCTGACATACTGCAGCTGGAGTACCATGTAGCAATGCAGTACGTCAGAACACTCTCCACCACACCTCTGTAGAAGGTCCTGAGGATGCAGATGGGGAGAGAGGCCTGTTTGAGTTTCCTCAAGAAGTACAGTCTCTGCTGAGCCCTCTTCCTGATCCCCAAGGAATTCTTGCTCCAGGTCAGGTCCTGTGAGATCTGCACTCCGAGGAACTTGATGTTCTCCACTCTCTCCACTAAACGGCCACCGATGCTGAGGGGGACGTGCTCAGGCTGTGACTGCCGGAAGTCAATAATCATCTCCTTCGTTTTGTCCACGTTGAGCACCAGATTGTTCTCCCTGCACCAGCCCTCCAGGTCTCTCACTTCTTCCCTGTACATTGATTCCTCATCCCTCTGAATAAGTCCCACCACCGTGGTGTCGTCTGCAAACTTAATAATCTGGTTCCCCTCGTGTCTGGATACACAGTCATGTGTTAGAAGTGTAAACAACAGTGGACTGAGTACACAGCCTTGAGGGGATCCGGTGCTCAGCCAGACAGAGTTGGAGATGTTGTTACCAACCCGAACAGACTGAGGTCTCTCTGTCAGGAAATCCAGGATCTAGAGACATGTGGCGGAGTTCAGACCGAGAAGGAGTAATTTCTCCATCAGTCTCTGGGGAATAATGGTGTTGAATGCTGAACTGAAATCAATGTACAGGAGTCTGGCGTAGGTGTCTTTCTGGTCCAGGTGGGTGATGACAGAGTATAGGGTGGTGACTATAGCATCCTCCGTGGAGCGGTTTGAACGATATGCAAACTGGAGTGGGTCGTGTGATGCAGGGAGGCAGGCTGTAATGTGTGGTTTGACAAGCCGTTCAAAACACTTCATCACAATTAGTGTCAGTGCAACAGGACGATAGTCATTCAAACAGGACACAACTGGTTTCTTTGCCACCGGTACAATGATAGAGGTCTTGAAGCATCTGGGAACAATGGCCTGACTCAGGGAGATGTTATAAATGTCAGTCAGGACATCCGCCAACTTGCTCGCGCAGTCTTGGAGCACACGTCCCGGAATGTTGTCCGGACCTGCAGCTTTGCGTGGGTTGACTCTGGTTAGGGTCCTCTGTGTGTCCGCTGTGTTGATGGTAAAAGCTGGTCCGACCGATGGTGGGGGTGGGCCAGCCCTCCCTCTGATGTCGAGTTTGATGCTTCAAAACGTGCAAAGAAGTCGTTAAGCCTGTCTGGAAGTGAAGCGTCGTCATCATCGACCCCCTGCCTAGACTTATAGCCCGTCAGTGTCCGAACTCCCTGCCACATCTGCTTGGTGTTCCTAGTGTCACAGAGGTGTCCCTGGATTTTCTCCGCATAGGCGCACTTTGCCGCCTTCATTCCCTTTGAGAGCGCAGACCTGGCTGAGCGGAGGGCGATCCTGTCCTTCGCTCTGAAGGCTGCATTTCTGGCTGTAAGCAGCGAGCGCACCTCTGCAGTCATCCAGGGCTTATGGTTACCTCGCGTAGTGATGGTCTTCACTGTAGTGAAGACCTCTGTGCACTTTGCGATGTAGCTGGTGACCGTATCAGCATACTCCTCCACATCTGTCTTGTCTTCCAGGGAGGCTGCTATTTTGAAGACCTCCCAGTCTGTGTGCAGAAAACAGTCTTTCAGTGCAGAGGTTGCACTCTCTGGCCAAATTCTAATTTGTTTCACTGCTGGCCTGCTGCGCTTCAATAAAGGTTTGTAGCCAGGCACCAGCATCACGGATACACTACCGTTCAAAAGTTTGGGGTTACTTAGAAATTTACTTATTTTTGAAAGAAAAGTACTGTTTTTTTCAATGAAGATAACTTTAAACTAATCAGAAATACACTCTAATATCTAATATACATTGCTAATGTGGTAAATGACTATTCTAGCTGCAAATGTCTGGTTTTTGGTGCAATATCTACATAGGTGTATAGAGGCCCATTTCCAGCAACTATTACTCCAGCATTCTAATGGTACAATGTGTTTGCTCATTGCGTCAGAAGGCTAATGGATGATTAGAAAACCCTTGTGCAATCATGTTAGCACAGCTGAAAACAGTTTAGCTGGTTAGAGAAGCTATAAAACTGACCTTCCTTTGAGCAGGTTGAGTATCTGGAAAAAATATTATTTCAAATACAAATCATTATTTCTAACCTTGTCAATGTCTTGACTATATTTTCTATTCATTTTACAACTCATGGTGGTAAATAAGTGTGACTTTTCATGGAAAACACAAAATAATTGTCTGGGTGACCCCAAACTTTTGAACGGTAGTGTATGTGATCAGATAGGCCGAGATGGGGGCGGGGTATCGCCTTATATGCATCTGTGTTTGTGTACACTAAGTCCAACATATTCTCTCCTCTGGTCTTAAAGTCTACACATTGTTTAAACTTGGGGAGCACAGTCTTAAGGCTGGTGTGGTTAAAATCCCCCGCAACCACCACAAAACTGTCCGGGTATGAAGTTTGGATTTCACTAATCGCATTGTGCAGTTCCCAGAGTGCCTTCTTAGCATTAGCTTTAGCATTAGCGCTCGGCGCTATGTAAACACCAGCTACAAACACGTTGCTGAATTCCCTCGGCAAATAATATGGCCGACAATTTACAATAAGGAACTCCGCCAACGGAGAGCAGTGTTTAGACACTAACGTGGCATTGACGCACCAGTTCTTGTTAACATAGATGCATAGCCCACCCCACCGGCTCTTACCGGAGCTCGCCGTTTCCCTGTCGGCACGGAACATCGCCATATCTTCCAGTTGAATGGCCTCATCAGGAATGTTGCTGTGAAGCCATGTCTCAGTGAACGCGGGCACACAGCAGTCTCTCCACTCTCTCCGGGTTTCTCTCAGCAGACGCAGCTCGTCCAGCTTGTTTTCGAGGGAGCAGACGTTAGAGAGAATGAGCGACGGTACCGCTGGTCTGGAGGGGTTAGCCTTTAGCCTAGCATGGATCCCAGCCCTTTTTCCACGCTTTTTCTTGCTTTCGCTCCGCTTCCGCTTCCTCCTCTTTCGGGTAGCTTCCAACGGGGACTCCGCCAGAATTCCATGCTGGCGTAGAATGTCCAAGTCACAACCGATCGCCGCGATTCTTGCAGCGTGCAGTACCTTGATGTTTAATAAGGTCTCACGGTTGTAAGTTTTACAGAATGTACGTCTGGGAAGATCAAAACACTCAAAACTCTCACACTCGCTGATGCCAAGAGGGGCCGCTGCGTCCGTGCGCACTGCCGCCATCTCATGTATTTTTTCTTCCTGTCTGAGTTTCAACATGGTGGTTCGACCAGAGAGGGAGTTGGGAGTGGGAGCTGCGCTTGCTGTGCTTGCTGGAGGAGATTTTCTCATGGACACAGAAGCCCTGTTCCTCCCAGACTGTTCGGCAGGCTCAGGATACAGCGAGGAGGGTTATGGAGTGAGATAGCCTCTGGGACCATCCTGAGGCAATGAAGATCCTCCGGGACATCTTCGCCGTGCCCTGCAAGGAGCCAGATGAGGATCTCCCAGTGCCCAAGCTCCTTGCAGCCACTTCCCTCACATCTCCAGAGATTATGGAGCTCCTCAGCATAGATGATCTGCATCCTGGACTATCTGGTTCTCGAGCTGCCTGTGAGGCGGAGGAGGAGGAACCCCTGTCGGAAGAAGCATCCAGCTCCGCCTACAACAGCCCTGCCTCCCTGCTCCGAGCCATGCTCTGCTTCATCCCAGGAGGAATCGGAGGAACGTAGGCTGGCTTTTCTGGCAGAGATGGACCTCATCCTGGAGGTGAAGCCGTGGCTCCTCCCGGAGATGGCTGGGAGATTAAAGGAGCTTTCTCTGAGGGAGGGGGAGCCACAGCTCGGTGAGGAACGCCTGGAAAAGAGAGGAGAAGCCCCAGGGGCTGCTGGGGATGCCCAATGCCAGGAGAACAGGCAAGCTTTTTCTCATTTAACTTTTTCTGTTGATGAACAATTTTGCCTTCCTCCTGGTGAGGAGACTCGGGATATGCAGTCCCCTGAGTACTCCGCCCCAGCGGCATTTTGTGCTCCCACACCCGACCTCACCCAACCCATTCTGTGGACCCCTATGAGCTTGCCGGCTCTGGATCCAGGTCGCTCGTGGGGAGAGGAACCAGAGGCCCAGGAGGGTCCAGCTCATGGGCCAGCGGAGAGGTCATCCTCGGCTGCCATGCCAGAGGAGCTGGTGGCATGGAAGATGGCGTACAGGAGCACCGGGTCTGCAACCATCATCACACCTGCTGCGGGGGCCGCCGCAGCAGAGTCATCCCCCGGACCAGATCTCCAGCTGACCCCCGAACGCCATTGTTGGCATCGCCGAAGTCCTGGATGATGGTAGAGCTTGAGCACAGGCAAGTAATCTCTCCTGTAGTTCCGTTGTCTATTGTTGAGAGATCTTGTCTGGCTCTTGCGGAGGAGAGCCGGGAGCAGCCCTCAGCTGCATCCAGACTCCCCTCGCCGGGCTCTGCCGCTGCCGGCGACCCTAACTGCTTCTCCTCTCCCATCTCCCTTGAGCTCCATCTGAGGGTCACCGGAGAGAAGCTGCCACTACCTGGGTTGCCCATGGACAACGACTCGGGGCTAGCGGTCTCAGAGGAGATCGACAGGGGTGCAGCACCCGATGGACTGGTGGAACCCACGCACCCTAAATTGCTGGAGTCCTGGATGGCGGTGGAGCCCAAGTTCAGGCAAGTGTTCTCCATTATGCCAGTAATGTCAATGTTGATGTCACACTGCCTGACTCATGGTGAGGAGGACCTGGGGCAGCTCGCAGTAGCCCTCAGGGCTGTCTCACTGGGCTTTGCCACTGCCGGCGATCCTGACCCAGTCTCTCTTTCTCCCTCTACGGGTTCGGAGCCCCCTGACAGGGTCACTGGAGAGCAGCTGACCCCGCCAGAAGCCTCCGAGGATCAGGCTCCAGCACCAGGGGTTGTGAGGAGACCTACCTCCCTTGCTGGGGAGTCCACTGCGGGAGCAATGAGGCCCCTGATGGGGACCACCACAGGTGCAATGATGCTCCAGCTGGAGCCCACCGTGGGTGCAACAGATCTCCAGCCGGAGTCCACCATTGGCGCATCAGAGCTCCACCCAGGGTCCACCGTTGGTGCAGCCACGTCCCAGACCGGGACCATCATGGGTGCAGTCACGTCCCGGGCCAGGACCATCGCGGGTGCAGCCACGTCCCGGACTGGGACCATCGCGGGTGCAGCCATGTCCTGGACCGGGACCATCGCGGGTGCAGCCACGTCCCAGACTGGGACCATCGCGGGTGCAGCCATGTCCTGGACCGGGACCATCGCGGGTGCAGCCACGTCCCAGACTGGGACCATCACGGGTGCTACGGTTCCCCTGCTCCAAGCTTCGGATGGCAGGGGGGCTCCTGTCCCTTGGTTTGCCCACCGAGGTTCCAGAGTGTGTAGGCTGCCTCTCCGCCTTCCCCTCCGGTTCTGGTGGCTCCACCACGCTGTTCGGCCACCCGAAAGACTTGGCCTTCGGGTTGGGTGGCCCATCGGCCCGGGCAGGCCACCGGACGCTATTCTGCGGGCTGCCTGCTGGACATGGGACTTGGGCAGGCCACCCGATCAGTCACTCCTTGCCGTGCTGGGGCCCTGGGACTCTGGTCGACCTCTTGAACTTTGGACTTTTGGTGAGGGAGGTTAGTGTCCTAGGTGGGGGGTCGTTAGGAGGGTCATTGCTCGTTATTTGCTTATTACTTGTTGTGTTTTTCACCGGTTACTTCCCTCCTAACTGGTTTTCCCCCACCCTGGGTAATTGTTTGTTGTTGGGGGGGGGGGGGGTTGTTCCCTTGAGGTGTGCTTTTTCTTTTCTTTTTGTTTTCAGCTGATGGTACTGGGGTTTCTGGAATCCACTCCTGGGGAGGGGGGGGGGGGGTGCTGTCATGAATCTGACTTATTGTTATGTTTTGCCCTATTTTCCTTCAGGCGCGTCAGAGAGCTGTTTGGGTCCTTTGCTCCCTGACAGCTTGGGCACGCCTCCTCCTCTTGTCAGTGCCATCAGCTGTTTCACATTGTGGGTGTTTACACACACACACACACACACACACACACACACACACACACACACACACACACACTCCATTCATTCCCATTCACACGCTCATACACTCAATCAGGCGCACCAGGTTTAATTATGTTCAGCCCATGCCTCCTCACACCGGTAACCTCTTCCCTCGTTAGCATTATGGTTACAAATACACTGCGTTTGTGGGAAGAGATTGTTGGGGCATTCACCCTCATTCGTGGCAGCGTGTTCCTCCATGGATGTTGTACTACTACCTTCGCGTATTCAGCCTGATATTTACAGACGGTTAATCCCTGGATGTTAGCAGCTGATCCTGCCTCACTTCTTCATCTACCAGACCACAGACAGCCTCGGATTGTTCCAGCCGTAAGTGTATGTTTTGCCTTTCTCTTTGTGCTCATCGTGACAGCGGCACTACGCATTCCTCCTCCCCAGCTGTTGAACATCTGGGCACTGTGTGTCTGGTGGCCTATATTCATCATT
Organism: Pholidichthys leucotaenia; assembly: GCA_020510985.1. Taxonomy (NCBI): domain Eukaryota; kingdom Metazoa; phylum Chordata; class Actinopteri; order Cichliformes; family Pholidichthyidae; genus Pholidichthys; species Pholidichthys leucotaenia. The sequence continues at coordinate 491,302,880 of CM035836.1, read as the reverse complement.
TCAGTCTTCTGTATTGGGTGGTCTTGCCGGACTTGTTATTTTGTTGGAGTTTAAGTTTATAAATGGCACGTTCTACTCTCGCATTGGGGTTTTTCATTCCCTCCCTCGTGCACCGCGGCATGGCGCACAGGGATTCATAACCGAAAGTTTGATATTTGACCTGAAAAATCAGGTGATATAATAAACGTTATCTTGTTAGTCACTTACATTTGTGTTTATAGGCTGCTTACCTGGGGGTAGGAGCTGTTACAGTGGGGCAAAAAAGTATTTAGTCAGCCACCAATTGTGCAAGTTCTCCCCCTTAAAAGATGAGAGAGGTCTCCAATTTTCATCATAGGTATACCTCAACTATGAGAGACAAAATGAGGGAAAAAAAATCCAGAAAATCACATTGAAGGATTTTTAATGAATTAATTGGTAAATTCCTCAGTAAAATAAGTATTTGGTCACCTACAAACAAGCAAGATTTCTGGCTCTCACAGACCTGTAACTTCTTCTTTAAGAGGCTCCTCTGTCCTCCAGTCGTTACCTGTATTAATGGCACCTGTTTGAACTCGTTATCAGTATAAAAGACACCTGTCCACAACCTCAAACAATCAGACTCCAAACTCCACTATGGCCAAGACCAAAGAGCTGTCAAAGGACACCAGAAACAACATTGTAGACCTGCACCAGGCTGGGAAGACTGAATCTGCAATAGGTAAGCAGCTTGGTGTGAAGAAATCAACTGTGGGAGCAATTATTAAAAAATGGAAGACATACAAGACCACTGATAATCTCCCTCGATCTGGGGCTCCATGCAAGATCTCACCCCGTGGGGTCAAAATGATCACGGGAACGGTGAGCAAAAATCCCAGAACCACATGGGGGACCTAGTGAATGACCTGCAGAGAGCTGGGACCAAAGTAACAAAGGCTACCATCAGTAACACACTAAGCCACCAGGGACTCAAATCCTGCAGTGCCAGACGTGTTCCCCTGCTTAAGCCAGTACACGTCCAGGCCCATCATAAGTTTGCTAGAGAGCATTTGGATGATCCAGAAGAGGATTGGGAGAATGTCATATGGTCAGATGATACCAAAATAGAACTTTTTGGTAAAAACTCAACTTGTCGTGTTTGGAGGAGAAAGAACACCATACCTACTGTGAAACATGGGAGTGGAAACATCATACTTTGGGGCTGTTTTTCTGCAAAGGGACCAGGACGACTGATCTGTGTAAAGGAAAGAATGAATGGGGCCATGTATCGTGAGATTTTGAGTGAAAACCTCCTTCCACCAGCAAGGGCATTGAAGATGAAACGTGGCTGGGTCTTTCAGCATGACAATGATCCCAAACACACCGCCCGGGCAACAAAGGAGTGGCTTCGTAAGAAGCATTTCAAGGTCCTGGAGGGGCCTAGCCAGTCTCCAGATCTCAACCCCATAGAAAATCTTTGGAGGGAGTTGAAAGTCTGTGTTGCCCAGCGACAGCCCCAAAACATCACTGCTCTAGAGGAGATCTGCATGGAGGAATGGGCCAAAATACCAGCAACAGCGTATGAAAACCTTGTGAAATCTTACAGAAAACGTTTGACCTCTGTCATTGCGAACAAAGCAAACTCTGTACTTTGTTCTTATCTAATATGTGAGGTCTTATGCAAAGCATTAAATAAGTCACACGAGTGGCTACAGTGTTAGCTTAGTAAATACGAAAGTCCGATCAGGCACACAGGTGAGTCAGACCCCAGGCAGGGCTGTTCACCAGGTTAGGCTAACCTGTTTTAGCTAGCTAGCTAGCCACTTCTGGCCTGGAAAGCCATGGCTCCATCCCCTTCTTGTGTCAGCTGTGTCTTCCTCTCTAAGAAGGTTTCTGAATTGGAATTGAGACTCTCTAACCTTTATAAGATTCGGGAGACTGAAAACCACCTTGACACTATTATTTTTGGACGGACATCGGCCCTAGCAACGGACTTGCAGCTAGCAGAGACGGCTACTTATCTGGTTGAAATTAGCACATCGTCATCCACTTCCACCTCTGCTCCGGTCACCTCAGCTGTCCAGGACTCCAGCATCAAACACTGGCTTCAGCTCAGAGCTAAACCCAAAGCCCCGGGTGGTTCGTCATAGCCTCAATGCGCGCTCTGGACCTTGGTTGAGCCAAATGGCAAACATCGGGGATTGACCAGACATGGCTGCGCCTGCCTCCTTCCCCTTTTGCCAGAAAACAGATTCGGCATCCTTTCCCTGGAAGATTTCCCCCACCTGGATGTCGATCATCCTCCCATGGCCACCCCTATTCCTTCAGCAGCGGCCCAAACCCGCAAGCCCTGGATCAAAACTACCTTAGGTGTGCAAAACTATACACCAGCTCCAAAAAGAAGAGAGCACATCTCCCTGCATCGGCACCCCGCCGCCACAGCAGCAACTACGGCAAAATTATGCACCATTTCAGAAGCCACCAACAAAGCCCTCCCCCCCACCCCACCCCAGACAACACTGGTAATCGGTGATTCAATAATGAAGAACATCAGAAGCAGGTACTGTGTTATAAAAATTTTTTTCCTGGGGCTAAAGTGTCAAACATTGAGGCTCTTACCCCTGACCTATTAAATGAATACCCCCTCGCTAAAACTGTTATTGTGCACGTTGGATGCAACAACATCCCAGATGAAACATCGGAGATCTTAAAGAGTGACTTCAGGAGTCTTCTGTCCACTCTTATGAACTGTGGCAGTTGTGTGTTTATTTCTGGACCACTTGCTCCTTTTAGAAGAGATTGCAATTATTTTAGCAGAACTCTCAACCTTAATACCTGGTTGTGTTCAACATGTCCTACTTTTAACTTTGGCTTTATAGACAATTTCAACCTGTTTTGGAACCACCCATCATTTATGAAGCCAGATGGCATCCATCCAAATAGACTCGGTGCACTTGCTCTAAGAGACAATCTGTTTTATTCCATTCAGAATTTTTTTTTAATACAGTGACTGAAAGCTGGTATGTTAACTCTCCCCAAAGTACCAGGGTCTGCCAACCAGCCCTTTTTTGCTTCCACTTCTCATATTACAGTGATCCCTCGCTACTTCGCGCTTCACCTTTCGCACCCTCAGTGCATCGCGGATTTTTCAAAAATATTCATCAAAAATTCAAAATTGAGAAATAATGGGCGGGCGCTAGCAGAAGGCAGGGAGACTACATTAGACCATCAGGTGTCAACACGGACAGCCGCACAACTCTCTGTTCGCTGTTGTCGTGTTGGCTCGGCTCGGAAATCTCGCAAGCTGATTGGCCGAGACGTTTCACCCACCTCCTCTCCCTGCCGAGCGCCCATGAAGGGAAGGAAGACCGCATTCATTGCTTTTTATCGCTCGTGTTACTTAGTCTCGCCGCGTGGAACTTTTTGCTGTTCTCTTGTGCCATTTTGTGCGAAATAGTCTTCCCGTCGAGGCACTACGCCGCCTCCTGCAGCTTCAGCTCTATCGGAAGCTGCCCTCGATGATCCTGCGCCTCCAGCATCTCACGATGAGGCGTCACCTGAGGAGCAGTAAAGCTCTCATTAACCTGTGCAGTAAATCATTTTCATCTTGAGTTACGTATCTTGTTATAAGAATAAAAGAGTTCTAAAAACATATTTATGTACACTTTGTTTACATCTACGTATGTATGTACACGTACACACACACACACATATCATATGAGAGAGAGAGAGTGAGAGAGAGAGAGAGAGAATGAACGTACGTATTATTTATGGATGACGTCATTAGGGGTGACGCTACTTCGCGGTTTTTCACTTTTCGCGGTCGGTTCTGGAACCCATTAACCGCGATAAGTGAGGGATCACTGTAATCCTATTAATCCAAATAATTCTCACTGTTTAGATCAATCTTCAGTTCATAACCCCATAGAGATTGTGTCTGTCTCCCGCTACCCAAAACATTTTAACCCAAGACAAATACAACATAACTTGTTAAATACACGCCTCTCTGCAGCTCCTCTTCACCTGCCACCCCTCAACTTAGTCCCTGTCTTCCCCTTCAGAGAATCATTGTCTGCTCCCTCCAAAGTTAATAAAAATATAATGTATAAGCATCCCAAAAAGATTCAACAAACAGTTGGTAAAACTCAAACATCAAGTCTCTAAATTTAATGATTTGGCCTCTGTTCCTCTTCATAATTTAAAAATTAAATGTGGTTTGTTAAATATTAGGTCTCTAACTCCCAAGTCCCTGCTAGTCTATTATCTGTTAATTGGTCATCAGATTGATTTAATATCCCTTACAGAGACTTGGTTAGGGCAAGAGGATTATGTTGGTGTAAATGAATCAACTCCCTCTGGTGATTTAAACTCTCAAAATCCCAGAAGTTCTGGTCGTGGAGGAGGAGTAGCGACAATTTACCATTCTAAATTACTAGTTAATGTAAAGCAATGAACATGTTTTAATTCCTTTGAGGGCCTGGTCCTCAGTATTGGGCATGTTAGTAATCTTAGGTTAAACCCAATTTTCCTTGCCATAGTTTATCGTCCTCCATCAACCTACTCAGAGTTTTTATCCAAATTTGCCGAATTCTTAGCTGATTTAATTCAATTCAATTCAACTTTATTTATATAGCGGCATTTCACAACAGCAGTCATCTCATAGCACTATCAACTGTAGGGGGAACCCCCACAGTTGCAGAAGGACCCCAGCAATCAGGCGATCTCCTGTGAGCAAGCACTTGGCAACGGTGGAGAGGAAAAACTCCCTTTTAACAGGAAGAAACCTCCAGCAGAACCAGGCTCAGGGAGGGGCAGTCATCTGCTGCGACTGGCTGGGGGGTGAGGGGACAGAGAAGATGAAAAGAACAGACATGTAGAGAGCAAACAGCACGATGGGGACTCAAATCTACAGTGGGGTAAAAAAGTATTTAGTCAGCCACCAATTGTGCACGTTCTCCCACTTAAAAGATGAGAGAGGTCTCCAATTTTCATCATAGGTATACCTCAACTATGAGAGACAAAATGAGAAAAAAAAATCCAGAAAATCACATTGTCTGATTTTTAAAGAATTTATTTGCAAATTATGGTGAAAAATAAGTATTTGGCCAATAACAAAAGTTCATCTCAATACTTTGTTATATACCCTTTGTTGGCAATGACAGAGGTCAAACGTTTTCTGTAAGTTTTCACAAGGTTTTCACACACTGTTGCTGGTATTTTGGCCCATTCCTCCATGCAGATCTCCTCTAGAGCAGTGATGTTTTGGGGCTGTCGCTGGGCAACACGGACTTTCAACTCCCTCCAAAGATTTTTTATGGGGTTGAGATCTGGAGACTGGCTAGGCCACTCCAGGACCTTGAAATGCTTCTTATGAGGCCACTCCTTCGTTGCCCAGGCGGTATGTTTGGGATCGTTGTCATGCTGAAAGACCCAGCCACGTTTCATCTTCAATGCCCTTGCCGATGGAAGGAGGTTTTCACTCAAAATCTCACGATACATGGCCCCATTCATTCTTTCCTTTACACGGATTAGTCGTCCTGGTCCCTTTGCAGAAAAACAGCCCCAAAGCACGATGTTTCCACCCCCATGCTTCACAGTAGGTATGGTGTTCTTTCTCCTCCAAACACGACAAGTTGAGTTTTGACCAAAAAGTTCTATTTTGGTTTCATCTGACCATATGACATTCTCCCAAACCTCTTCTGGATCACCCAAATGCTCTCTAGCAAACTTCAGACGGGCCTGGACATGTACTGGCTTAAGCAGGGGGACACGTCTGGCACTGCAGGATTTGAGTCCCTGGCGGCGTAGTGTGTTACTGATGGTATCCTTTGTTACTTTGGTCCCAGCTCTCTGCAGGTCATTCACTAGGTCCCCCATGTGGTTCTAGGATTTTTGCTCACCGTTCTCATGATCAGTTTGACCCCATGGGGTGAGATCTTGCATGGAGCCCAGATCGAGGGAGATTATCAGTGGTCTTGTATGTCTTCCATTTTCTAATAATTGCTCCCACAGTTGATTTCTTCACACCAAGCTGCTTACCTATTGCAGATTCAGTCTTCCCAGCCTGGTGCAGGTCTACAGTGTTGTTTCTGGTGTCCTTTGACAGCTCTTTGGTCTTGGCCATAGTGGAGTTTGGAGTCTGACTGTTTGAGGTTGTGGACAGGTGTCTTTTATACTGATAATGAGTTCAAACAGGTGCCATTAATACAGGTAACGAGTGGAGGAAAGAGGAGCCTCTTAAAGAAGAAGTTACAGGTCTGTGAGAGCCAGAAATCTTGCTTGTTTGTAGGTGACCAAATACTTATTTTCCACCATAATTTGCAAATAAATTCTTTAAAAATCAGACAATGTGATTTTCTGGATTTTTTTTTTCTCATTTTGTCTCTCATAGTTGAATTATACCTATGATGAAAATTAGAGACCTCTCTCATCTTTTAAGGGGGAGAACTTGCACAATTGGTGGCTGACTAAATACTTTTTTGCCCCACTGTATGGGAGAGAACAAACAGATGTTAATGACCAGCAAAAAAAAAAAAAAAAAAAATTCATTGAGAGTGAAGAAAGGAGTGAGGCCCAGTGCATTACTGGAGGTCCCCCGGCTGATAAACCTATTAGCAGCATAACTATGGGAGGGTTCAGAAACACATGATCGCTCCCTAATTGTAGGCTATATCAAAAAGGTAGGTTTTAGCCCTATTCTTAAAAACAGAGATCGAGTCTGACTCCCGAATCCAGATTGGCAGCTGGTTCCACGGGAGAGGAGCCTAATAACTGAAGGCTCTGCCTCCCATTGTACTTTTGGAGATTCTAGGTATTACAAGTAATCCTGCATTTTGGGAGCGTTGTGTTCTGTTAGGATAATACGGTAGTATCAGATCTTTCAAATAAAAAGGGGCCTGATTGTTTAGAGTTTTGTAAGTAAGAAGAAGGATTTTAAACTTAATTCTAAACTCTATGGGAAGCCAATGAAGGGAGGCCAGAACCGGAGAGATATGATCTCTCTTTCTAGTACCTGTTAAAACTCTTGCTGCAGCATTTTGGATCAGCTGAAGACTTTTTAAAGATGTTTTAGGACAGCTTGATAATAAAGAATTACAATAATCTAATCTCGAGCTAACAAAAGCGTGGATCAGTTTCTCAGCATCACTCTGAGACAAGATGCTCCTAATCTTGGCAATATTACGCAAATGATAGAAGGCAGTCTTAGAAACAAATTTAATATGTGAATTGAAGGACAGATCTTGATCAAAAATAATTCCAAGGTTCCTCACAGAGCTATTAAGAGAAAGAGTAACCGCATCCAAACTGAAAGTTTGATTTGGAAAGGAATTTCTAAGGTTTTTTGGACCAACAAGAATGACTTCAGTCTTATCTGAATTTAATAGCAGGAAATTACAAGTCATCCAAGCTTTGATTTCCTTAAGACAGGCTTCTAACTTGGCTAATTGATTACTATCATCTGGCTTCATTGACAGGTATAATTGTGTGTCATCTGCATAACAATGAAAATGTATATAGTGCTTTCTAATAATGTTGCCTAACGGAAGCATATATAAACTAAAAAGAGTAGGGCCTAGCACTGTCATAACCCGAGTGTCGGTTCTGGCCAAACTCGGGTCTCATATCTTATTTCCCTGGCTTTGGCAGCTGAGGATTCCTTCCAGCTCCTCGGGCTCTTATTGTGAAGGCGCCCGGGGGAGCTCCCTGCTGTCAAAGTCAGCTGCTGCGCCGCTGTCATTAGGAGCAGCTGTGCCGTGTTGGGGTCATTAGCCGCCAGAGATATAAGCGGGTGCTAAATGTCCTCCAACGCGGCAGTCTCTGTTATGTTCAGCTACGTTCTGTTAATCTCTGTTGTGTTCCTGTTATTCTTGCTCATCATGGTTAACGGACTTGGGAATCCCCTGTTACCCACCTGTTAACAGTCCTGTCGTTAAGGTACGCTCGTTGTGACTTTACCTTAATTATTATCTCGTCTGGTGCATCGGGTGCTCCCCGGCTCAGGCGTCACCTGTTCACTGTATGTATTCCTACGCCTGTCTAAACCTGCACTGTAAATAAACATCACTGCAAACTCACTGGTGACTGAGGCGTCTTGTGATGGTCCGTGAGGGCCATTGTGACAGTAGACTGCCGCCAAACGCCCGGAGAGGAGGCGTTGTTTTGAGACACCATTCACCGTGCAGTTTGCAGTAGTGGACTGTTTGTTCCTACCTGTCTGAGTGTCTGCAGCGGGGAGTATGACGTCATCCAGGGGCCGTTGTCGGCGCCTTGGCAGGCAGCTAGCAGAGGTTCTGGAGGAGGTAGACTACACCATCTCCACCGCTACGCTGTTGGACGCTCCCAGCAACATTCGTAGATACCTGGACCTAGCCGAGGAGATTCTGGATTCTCTTCCTCGCTTCACCAGTCATCCGGAGGTAAGCGTGAGGAGAGATGACATCGCCGCCCAGCGTGAGATACTCCGAGGGCTGGAGGGAAATCCTGGCAGGAAGCTGAAGCGGAGGAGATGTCGCCCCTCGCTTCGGGATCCCGCTCCCGCCTCCGTTCCGGCCCAGGAGTTCTCACCATCCGGAGGTTTTTTCCCATCGGGCATGTCGTCACTCGGGATTCCCCCAGAGAAGCTGCAGCTGACAGCAGACAAGATCTGGGACCGGGTGGCTGCTGTTTGCTCCACTGGGAATCCACCAGCGTGTATGAAGCATGTGGTGGCGGCGGTTAGACTGGTGGAGAGGAATCCAGCGCTGCGTGAGTTTCCTGAGTTCGCCGACTTGCTTGCCGCTGTTTCTGCTCAGGAACGGCGATTTCCGGACCTCACCTTCGCCTCACCCCCTACAAGGAACCGTCATCACACCGGCTTCCAACCTTGGCTAGAACCCCGTCTGGATGCTGTTCCGGGTCGCTGCAAGGGCTCAACCCCCCACACAACTGTCACTCCTGCGCCTCATCAGAGGGGAATCCCCGCAGCCTCGTCTTCTCCCGGGCCCTCGCCTGCTGTCCCGTCAGCGCTCCATGCCCGACTGACCCCGGCTGTCGCCCCCTCCTCCTCGTCGCCTATCCTGGCTGCTGTGTGTCGCGGGAGCTCCGTTTTGGCAAGCCCCATCCCGGATCCGCCTCGAGTGGCCTCATCTCGTCTTCCCAGAGGGCCCTCTGTCGCCATCCAGCGGGGAAAGGAAGGAAAGACGTCCCCCACAGCGGGAACCATCTTACCCTTAGGGGAAAGGCAAGTGCATGATAATTTCTCTCCTTTTGATATTGTTTTGCCTTGTCTGACTCCTGGGGGTGGAGTTCGGGGTATGCAGCCCCCCGAGCTCCTTCCACCTGTTGTGGATGAAAGTATTAACCCTGCTTCCTCTGTGTCTCCCTCCACTGAGCGGTCCTCGACGTCAGGCCAACGTCGCTGGATGAGGAGGGGGCCTGCGGTTCTGGAGAGCCTGGTTCCGGTTCCGCAGCCACGCCATGGGCGGAGGAGGAGAGCGGACTGCAGCGTGGAGCCATCGCCGATGAAGAAGCGTCCCCGGGGTTCCACGGAGGAGCGGTCCGGTCCAGCAGGTCGAGTTTCTCCTGCTACCACGCCGTGCGGGCCACCGGCATGGACATCGGTACCGGAGGACTCTCTAGCTGCGCGCACCATCATGCCAGCTGCGGAGCCCGACGCAGCTGAGTGGGAGCCTGAAGACGACCTCCTGACTTCTGAGCCCGGATCATCGCAGTCCTGGACGGCGTCAGAACCCGAGCTCAGGCAAGTGCTCTGTTTTATCTTTCTTCTTCACCTTTTAGAGCACTTTTGCCTGTCTCAAGGGGAGATGAGCCGGGTGCAGCCGCCCGCTGCGTCCGAGCTTATCTCGCCGGGTTCTGGCGCTGCCGGTGATCCTGATCCCGGGTTTTCTCTCTTGTGTGAGTCTTCTCCCAGGGTCGCCGGCGAGGGGCTGCTCTCGCCTGCTGCACCAGAGGTTCCGGTTTCGGGGTTGGAGGTCGAGTCTGGTGCTACGCCGACCGGGTCCACCGGGAGTGCTGTTCCGGTTCAGTTGGGGTCCACCGGGAGTGCTGTTCCGGTCCAGTTGGGGTCCACCGGGAGTGCTCCGGAGGCCCAATCGGGGTCCACCGTGGGTTTGGTTCCGGAGGCCCAATCGGGGTCCACCGTGGATTTGGTTCCGGAGGCCCAATCGGGGTCCACCGTGGGTACTGTTCCGGAGGCCCAATCGGGGTCCACCGTGGGTGCTGCACCAGCAGGTCCTAGGTTCGGTGAGGGAGCTGCAGATCCCCGGCCACCGGATGCTGGACAGGCTCGTTTCCTTCGTCACCCTCATCTCCACCGTCATCCTCCTCCTCTCCCTGAGGAGCACTACCCATCTCCACCTGGGGCCGTTGGGGTCCCGAACGCTCCGCCCGGTTCCCCCTCATCTCCCCCCTTTTCAGCGGGACCACCGGCTGCTTCTTCCCAACGGTTCTGGTGGGCTGGTGTTGCGGGGCGGCCGCCTGAAGGACTGTCTCGTTGGTTTGGTTCTCTGGGTCGGCCCCCCGACCTATTTGTCTTCCTGTGCGGCGACCTGCTCCGGCCGCCTGAAACTCTCTTCTCCCGAGCATGGGACTGGGGTAGGCCGCCCGAACTGTCCTCTTTTCCCCTCCCTGTTCTGTGGCCTCTTGTTGCCGGACGACTCCCCGAACCTTTTGCCCCCATCCCTCCGCGCCTGGACTGCACCCTTCCCGGGGTTCTGATCTCGTCTGTGGGACTGTTGGGGTGTGTGGGGGGGAGGGGGATTGTTTTGTGTTTTTGTGGCTCACCATGTTGTTTCTGAGTTTGGTGGGGGTTTTTTTTCCACCTTATGTCACTCTGTATTTGCCAAAAGGTATATTGCCTATTTTGAATTTATTCTGGTTACCCACATTTATGGGGATTATGGTTTTTTTTCTCCCCCTACCTTTATAGTCTTGTTGGTCTCATCATTTACGTGCTCGTTGTTTGTCTCTCTCCCTCCTGCCAGCGCCACATCCACCCGCTCTAGGGGGGTGGGGGGGGGCTTGGGTGTTACTCAGGCCGCTCAGAGCTCGGCCTCGAGGGGGGGGTACTGTCATAACCCGAGTGTCGGTTCTGGCCACACTCGGGTCTCATATCTTATTTCCCTGGCTTTGGCAGCTGAGGATTCCTTCCAGCTCCTCGGGCTCTTATTGTGAAGGCGCCCGGGGGAGCTCCCTGCTGTCAAAGTCAGCTGCTGCGCTGCTGTCATTAGGAGCAGCTGTGCCGCGTTGGGGTCATTAGCCGCCAGAGATATAAGCGGGTGCTAAATGTCCTCCAATGCGGCAGTCTCTGTTATGTTCAGCTACGTTCTGTTAATCTCTGTTGTGTTCCTGTTATTCTTGCTCATCATGGTTAACGGACTTGGGAATCCCCTGTTACCCGCCTGTTAACAGTCCCGTCGTTAAGGTACGCTCGTTGTGACTTTACCTTAATTATTATCTCGTCTGGTGCATCGGGTGCTCCCCGGCTCAGGCGTCACCTGTTCACTGTATGTATTCCTATGCCTGTCTAAACCTGCACTGTAAATAAACATCACTGCAAACTCACTGGTGACTGAGGCGACTTGTGATGGTCCGTGAGGGCCATCGTGACAAGCACAGATCCCTGTGGAACTCCATGACTAAGCTTTGAGTTGAAAGAAAACTCATTATTTACATGAACAAACTGGAACCTATCAGATAAATAAGATCTAAACCACTGCAACGAAGTTCCATTAAGTCCAACATAGTGTTCTAATCTATCAAGTAGAATATTATGATCGATAGTATCAAAAGCTGCACTAAGGTCTAAAAGGACAAGTACAGAAACCAGTCCATTATCAGATGCGATGAGGAGGTCGTTAGTGACCTTCACTAAGGCTGTTTCAGTACTATGATAGATTCTAAACTCAGATTGAAACTCTTCAAGTAAACCATTTCCCTGCAGGTGGTCAAATAATTGCGAAGCAACAACTCTTTCTAAGATTTTTGAAATGAAAGGGAGATTAGAGATTGGTCTATAGTTAGCTAAAGCTCTTGGATCTAGCGTTGGCTTTTTGAGTAAGGGTTTAATTACAGCCGTTTTAAAAGCCTGCGGTACATGGCCTAAAGTTAATGAAGAATTGATTATATGAAGAATAAAGCTACTAATAAGTGGGAAGACTTCTTTAAATAACCTGGTAGGAATAGGGTCTTAAAGACAAGTTGAAGGTTTGGATGAGGAAACTATTTTGTCTAACTCACAAAGGTTGATTGGAGTAAACTCATCAAGACAGACATCAATTGAAGGAGTTGTAGTGGTTACAGTATTTAAGTTAACTTAAATACTGTGGGGGGCAATGGATCAGCGTTCTCGTCGCGCCCTCCGCCAGTACCCGGGCTCGCCTGGGGAAGCTAATGATCCTACCAGCAGACTAAATTCGAAGAGACGACGCCTCTGTGCCAAGTCAAAGAAGAATCCTAGTCACAGTCCTAAAGCCGAAAGCAAACAGCCCCAAGAGCACTTTGTGGTAGGATCGGCCCTTCGCATATTACAACTAAACGTTGAAGGCCTATCTGCAGCCAAGCGAAGCCTTATCGAAGTCCTCGCCTTCCAACATTCGATTGATGTAATCTGCCTCCAAGAGACTCATATTGGCACAGAGGAAGCTGGCCGCTTCACCATCAAAGGCTTTGACCTCCTGTGCTATGTTCTACATGCTAAACATGGACGTGCCACCTATGTGCGTTCTGACATAGTTGAAGCAAATCACCTGATAACAACACATTTCTCAGACACCATAATCATTGGTGGCTTCCATATTGTCAATGTGTACAAGCCCCCTAATGCCAACTGGGATCTGCAGGTCTTACCCACCCTACCCCACCCTGCCATCTATGTGGGGGACTTTAACAGCCATCACCCTGACTGGGGGTACCCAGCAGTGGACAGTGATGGGAAGGCACTTTCAGACTGGGCATCCAGAAATGACCTCGCTTTGATATACGACCCCAAACAAAGAGGAACCTTCCACTCTGCTAGGTGGAAGAAGGACTATTCTCCTGACCTGTGTTGGGTCAGCTCTTTGAATGGGGAGCCATATCCTACACAGATCCTCATTCTTGATGATTTTCCACACAGCCAACACCGGCCCCTGCTTGTACACATTGGCCTACAACTTCCAGTCATATACAGCCCAAGGAAGATGCGCTGGAACTTCCGCAAAGCCAACTGGAAGAAATTCAGTGAAACTCTGGACCGGAGCGTTGTTACCATCCCACTCCACACCATCACTGTAGATGAAGCATACAACCGCTTCTGCAGCGCAATCTTCAAGGCTGCCCATACTGCAATCCCACGAGGCTACCGACCCCTCTATGTCCCATGTTTGGACGGAGAAAGTGCTGCCCTCCTACAATCCTATCAAACATCAGGGGACCCAGAGATAGCAGACCATCTCATTGAATCGCTAAATACAGCTCGGCGAAAGAAATGGGAGGAGACAGTTGCTGACCGGAGCTTTACCCACTCTAGCAGGAAATGTTGGAGCCTCATCCGTCGCCTAGGAGCTGCACAGAAGCCCCCTAGCCAAAGCCGAGCATCCGTCACACCCAACCAAGTTGCATCCCACCTACTGACTATCGCCAAAGCACCCCAAGACAAAGACACCAAAAGAGCAGTTACAACTGAGCTAAAAAAACACCAAAAAATGCCTGTAGAGGAAACGAACCCTGAACCCTTCGAGGCTGCTGAACTGGAGAAAGTCCTACAGAGCCTGAAATGTGGAAAGGCAGCAGGATACGATAACATCTTCCCAGAATTCATGAAAAATCTTGGCCCCCGAGCCCTAACCTGGTTGACACAATTCTACACAAGGATCACACAAACAAACTCGATCCCAAAGAAATGGCGGACAGCAAAGGTCATTGCCATCCCAAAACCTGGCAAAGACCACAAATTACCAGCAAGCTACCGCCCAATCTCCCTACTCAGCGTTCCTTACAAAATCATGGAGCGCCTAATTCTGCAACGCATTTCCCCAGAGGTAGAGGATATTCTAAGTGTGGATCAAGCAGGTTTCCGCAAGGACCGCAGTACAGGAGAACAAGTACTGGCCCTAACCACCTTCATCGAAAATGGCTTCGAGAGCAGACTGAAGACAGGGGCTGTGTTTCTCGACCTTACAGCCGCCTATGATACGGTCTGGCACAAAGGCCTCCTCCTGAAACTTATAAAGGCGATCCCTGCTTGGGCAACAGCAATTATAAAAACCCTGCTGACCAACCGAAGGTTCAGAGTCCACCTCAGTCAGAAGACAAGTGCATGGAGAATGCAGAAAAACGGACTCCCACAAGGCTCAGTTCTAGCTCCAACTCTGTTCAACCTCTACATAAACGACCTGCCTACTACAAAATCCCGCAAATTCACCTATGCAGACGACATCTGTTTGGCATTCCAAGCACCAGACTTTGAACCACTGGAACGGGTGCTCACGGAAGATCTTGCCAAACTGGACCAGTTCTGCAAAATCTGGCGCCTAAAACCAAGCCCAGCAAAAACCGTCTCCAGTGTATTCCATCTCCACAATGCAAAAGCTGCCAGAGAACTAAACATCCACCTGAGCGGACTCAAGCTTAAGCATGCCCCAAATCCAACTTATCTTGGAGTGACCCTTGATAGGACCTTATCCTTCAAGGAACATCTAAAGGGGACGGCTGCTAAGGTGAAGGTACGAAACAACCTGCTCTGCAAGCTCGCTGGTGCAAAATGGGGGGCGGCAGTCTCCACCCTGCGCACCTCAGCACTGGCCCTTTCATACTCTGTAGCAGAATATCGTGCCCCTGTCTGGTCCAGGTCATCTTACACACACCATGTAGACACCCAGCTCAACACAACCATGAGAACTATAACTGGAACAATCCGCTCAACACCACTCCCCTGGCTCTCTGTACTGTCAAACATAGCCCCTCCACACATCCGGCGAGCAGCATTAACTCAAAGGATGCTCCAAAAAGTTAAAGATTCTCCTCACTTACCAATCCATGCAGATATCTACACTCCACCCACTGCCCGACTTTCATCCAGACGGCCGATTTGGAAAAACCCTCCCCCAGCTGACTTTACCATCCAGACAGCTTGGCAAGAGGAATGGGAGACCAAGGAGGTCCCAAACAAACAGCTGGTGATAAACCCCAACCAACAGGTCCCGGGCACCAACCTCCCAAGGAGACAGTGGTCTACACTCAATCGCTTCAGGACTGGACATGGCCCCTGCTTGGCCAGCCTTTACAGATGGGGCAGTAGCCCTAGCCCACTGTGCGCATGTGGAGAGGAGCAAACAATGGAACACATCATAGAGGCTTGCCCGCTCCAAAGACTGGAAGGAGGATTACACACCCTCCATACAGCAAACCAGGAGGCAACTGCTTGGCTTAAGGACTTTGCATTCGCTAAATAAAAAAAAAAAGTTAACTGTGGGAAGAATCTGATTGATTTTATCTCTGATGGATGAAATTTTATTATTGAAAAAGTTCATAAAGTCCTGACTAGTAAGCTCTAAGGGAATGCTAGGATTGACAGAGTCCTGACTCTTTGTCAACCTGGCTACAGTGCTGAAAAGAAACCTGGGATTATTCTTGTTCTCTTCTATTAATGCAGAATAATAACTCGTTCTAGCTTTTCTAAGAGATTTTTTATAAATTAAAAGATGATTTCTCCAAGCTAAATAGATTTCATCTAAATTAGTGGAGCGTCATTTTCTTTCTAATTGACGAGTCTTCTGTTTTAAGCTACGAGTTTCTGTGTTGAACCAAGGAGTTAGAAATCTCTGATTAGACTTTTTCTTTTTTAAGGGGGCCACCAAGTCTAGAGTCTGATGCAGAGAAGCTGAAACACTATCCACCATGTTATCAATTACAGAAAGAGCAAGCTGTCTATAGCTTATTTCCGTTGTGTTGACACATGGCATAGAGGAAACAATCTGCATAAATTTGGTAACAGCATCATCTAACAGCATCATCAATTAGTACTGGCACCCCCCAAGGATGTGTCCTTTCCCCACTGCTCTTCTCCCTCTACTCCAACGACTGCACCTCAGAGGACCCTTCGGTGAAGCTCCTGAAGTTTGCGGACGACACCACAGTCATCGGTTTGATCCGGGATGATGATGAGTCTGCATACAGGCGGGAGGTGGAGCAGCTGATCCTCTGGTGCAGCCAGAACCATCTTGAACTTAACCCAGCCAAAACAGTGGAGATGACTGTGGATTTCAGGCGACACCCCCCTTCATTCCCCCCACTCACCATCCTCAACAGCACAGTGTCCACTGTGGACTCCTTCAAGTTTCTGGGTACCACAATCTCCCGGAACCTGAAATGGTCCTCCCATATTGACACTGTCCGGAAAAAGGCCCAGCAGAGGTTGTTTTTTCTGCGTCAGCTCAAGAAGTTTGATTTGCCTCAGGAGCTGCTGGTTGTCTTCTACACCGCCATCATCCAATCTGTCCTCTGCTTTTCCATCACTGTCTGGTTTGGATCTGCCACTAAACAGGACAAGACCAGACTGCAGCGGATCATTAAGTCTGCGGAGAGGATCATTGGTACCGACCTACCCTCCATTGAGAACTTATATCGGTCCATAACCAGGAAACGGGCGGGAAACATCTGTGCTGACCCATCACACCCCGGCCACAAACTGTTTGAACTTCTATCTTCTGGTCGTCGTTACAGATCACTGAAGGTCAAAACCACCCGTCACAGGAACAGTTTCTTTCCTCAAGCCATCACTCTGATGAACTCCTAACATTCACCTAGTCCTACCTGTTGCTGTACTCATGACTTTTCATCCATTATTACATTGCACATAACTCTCACACTGCTTTTTACTTCATTCACATTATATCACTGAATCTGAGTCCACATTGAAATACTGTGTGATTGTATATTTTTTCATATATTTCTGCAAAGTGTGGTTAGTCCGAGTAAATAACTGCATATATTCCTGTATATATTTGCATTCTTTTATAGAAACGTGGACAGACTGTAATTTACTGTACTTACTCTGGTTGTCATTGAATCCTTATTTAAATCCTTCACCTGAACAACGAGAGCAAGTTTTTAGCCAAAGTCAAATTCCTTGTATGTGTTGTGCATACTTGGCCAATAAAGCTGATTCTGATTCTGATTCTGATCTGAGAGGCATCTACTGTAATAATATTTTTCTTTAGGAGCCAAATAGTCAGAAATAGTAAAATCAAAGGTTAACAGACAATGGTCTGACAGTACAGGGTTATGAGGAGACACTACAAGATTTTCTATTTCTATGCCATATGTCAGAACAAGGTCCAATGTATGGTGGAGGTAATGAGTAGAATTTCCTACTTTCTGAGAAAACCCAATTGAGTCTAATATTGAACTAGAAAAGCACTCGGAGAGCGCAGACCTCCGCCAAGCGCCACAATTCCCCCCATACAGTGTTTGTGTGTACGTTTTCAGATTCCTTGAGCATGTAAACATATGAGTAGCAATTGGATTCACAATGATTATTTGTTTATTTGACAGGGACAGTGCAATAAACACACAATTAATCAATGACAATCAATGTGATAGTGATAGGATTAGTGGTTCAGTAGTAAAAGCATTGCCTCCTTGGCGGAGGTAATAAACTGAAGTGCTGCTGTTGTGTCCATCTCCTCCACTGACGGATGCAAATTGGGTAGACAGGTTGCCGTGGGTTTTATATTATATTATTTTGGGGTTGCGCTCCGCGGCAAACGAGAATTTAGAAGCTTCGCCGGCAGAGAGCTCATTTTTGCGCAGCGCCTATGGCTGGCCGGGGAATTTCTGCCAAAGAATCCGTCGGCGGACAGCTGCCCGTGTGAGGTTTTGCAGTTGCGCGCAAACACAGGCACGCTGGCGGGCCCAGGCCAGCAGTGTTTTCCGCGTGCTTTTGTGCCTAAAACGTTGAAGAACGCAGAGTTTGTGTTGCAGACACGACGACCAGCGCCCTCCATTGCGCCTGCGCACATGTTGAAAATGGCCCTATGTCACAGTGTTGAAAAATGCTTTAAAAAATTCCTGTATCCAGACGGTGAACCGGATCACCCCCAAAATTTAATCAGTTCTTCCTTGTACCATTTCCAACAACGCCTGAAAGTTTCATGGAAATCCGTCCAAGACTTTTTGAGTTATCTTGCTAACCAACAGACAAACAGACAGACAGACAGACAGACAAACAGACAAACACACAGACAAACCCCGGCAAAAACATAACCTCCTCCTGGCCTTTTCGGCCTGGCGGAGGTAATTAGATGCCACATTAACGCAGTCACTATCTACATCCACATGTGTATTAAAGTCCCCTACTATAGTTATTCTATCAGATTTCAGCACTAAATCAGCTAAGAAATCAGCAAATTCGGATAAAAATTCTGAGTAGGTTGATGGGGGACGATAAACTATGGCAAATAAAATTGGGTTTAACCTAAAATAGCTAAAGTGCCCAATACTGAGGACCAGGCCCTCAAAGGAATTATAACATGTTTTTTGCTTTACATTAACTAGTAATTTGGAATGGTAAATTGTTGCTACTCCTCCTCCATGACCAGAACTTCTGGGATTTTGACAGTTTAAATAACCAGAGGGAGTTGATTCATTTAAACCAACATAATCCTCTTGCCCTAACCAAGTCTCTGTAAGGGATATTAAATCAATTCGATGATCAATTAACAGATCATGGACTAACAGAGACTTGGAAGTTAGAGACCTAATATTTAACAAACCACATTTAATTTTTAAATTATGAGGAGGAACAGAGGCCAAATCATTCAATTTAGAGGCTTTATGTTTAATTTGTGACATAATGCACGGCTCAGGACATACACACGCAGGCTCAGGGTAGATTCAATAGCTTTATTAACAACAGGGATGTGTGACTGCGTGTCTGTAGAATAAGGATGTGTTGGTGGTGGCGTCTGCGTCAGGCACGGGGGCAGGAAGCCATTCAGCCGGACAACCCTATGGGAGGAAGCAGAGGGAGAAGGGTAACGGGCACCACACCAACACAGAGGATAATTACAGTCTTGCTGGCTTACTTGGTTAGGACAGGTGGCTGGCGTCGACAAGGGCGGAGCCCGGGAGACAGCGACCTGGAGTGCCTGTAGCAGCAGCGCGGAGGCAGCGGCGAGATGAGGAAGTCCGCCACCGGGGAATCCACCTGTGCACAGGGGAGAAGGCTGGAGGAAAGGAGGTAAGGGGAGCTTACCCAGATTGTCTTGCTCGTAGGCGAGAGTACCGTTGTAGCAAGCGATGCCGAAGTAGAGAGACGGCTTCAGGCTGAAGCCCAGGGCAGAGTGGATTAGATACCTCACCACTGACGAGAAGCAGGTGTGCGCGCAGCTGGCGCCGCTGATGAGCGACGAGTCATGACAATTTGAGTTTTACCAGTATTTTGCTTAATCACTTTGGGATGCTTAGATATTATGTCTTTATTTACTTTGGAGGGAGCAGACAATGATTCTCTGATGGGGAAGACAGGGGCTAAGCTGAGGGGTGACGGATGAAGAGGAGCTGCAGAGAGGAGTGTAAGACTGCAACTCTGCTTCCTGGTCCCAAGTCGTCCTGGTCGTCAAGGTTTTGGAAATTTGGATAAAAAAGATGCCAGATTGTTAGATAAATGAGAAGCACCATCCAAAGTGGGATGAATGCTGTCTCGTCTCATAAGACCAGGTTTTCCCCAAAATGAGCTCCAATTGTCAATGTAGCCCACGTCATTTTTAGGACACCACACAGACAGCCAGCGGTTCAAGGGTGGCGAGTGGCTAAACATGTCATCACTGGTCAGATTGGGGAGGGGCCCAGAGAATACTACAGTGGCAGACATCATTTTTGCAAAGTCACACACCGATTCTACATTAAGTTTCGTGACTTCCGACTGCCGGAGACGGATGTCATTAATGCCAGCGTGAATAACAATTGTGGAGTATTTACAGTTACTTTTAGCCAGAATTTCCAAATTTGACTCGATGTCACCTGCTCTGGCCCCAGGAATGCATTGGACTATGGCTGCTGGAGTCTCTAGGTTCACGTTTCTGACTACAGAGTCGCCAATGATCAGAGTTTTTTCCTCAGCGGGTGTGTCACTGAGCGGGGAAAAACAATTAGAAACGTGAACAAGTTGGTGGTGTACCGGGGCTTTGCGACTAGGCTTCCTTCTCACCGTCACCCACCCAGTCTCCTCGCTGCTGAGGAGAGCCGGAGGACCGCTAACGGGGTTGGCTATGCTAGCTAGCTCCGCTGCAGCTAAGGGGCATCCGTCGAGAGTAACTGGCGCAGACGGTGTTTCAATGCAGCAGAGCCGGGATTCCAAATTGGACAACCTCTCCTCGAGCGCCTCAAAAAGACAACATTTATTACATTTACCGTTATCACTAAAAGAGGCAGAGGCGTAGCTAAACATCTGACAGAGAGAGCACACCAGAGGAGGAGAGGAAGGAGAGCTAGTAGCCATAGCTAGTGGCTAACCTGAAGCTCAGGAGAGTGCTGAAATCAGATAGAATAGTTATAGTAGGGGATTTTAATTTACAGTACATGTAGATGTAGATAGAGACTGTAGTGACTGTCTTAATAAGGCATTTAATTCAATATTAGACTCGATGGGGTTTTCTCAGAAAGTAGAAAATTCTACCCATTATCTCCACCATATGTTGGACCTTGTTCTGACATATGGCATAGAAATAGAAAATATGGTAGTGTATAACCCTGTATCATAACCCTGTACTGTCAGACCACTGTCTGTTAACTTCTGATTTCACTATTCTTGACTATTTGATTCCTAATGAAAAATATTACTACAGTAGATATCTTTCAGATAATCCATCCATCCATCCATCCATCTTCTACCGCTTTTCCGGAGGTCCGGGTCGCGGAGGCAGCAGTTCAAGCAGAGAAGCCCAGACTTCCCTCTCCCCAGCCACCTGCTCCAGCTCTTCAGAGGGGATACCAAGGCGTTCCCAGACTAGCTGGGAGACATAGTCTCTCCACCGAGTCCTGGGTCTGCCCCGGGGTCTCCTCCCAGTGGGACGTGCCTGAAACACCTCAAGTGGGAGGCGTCCAGGAGGCATCCTAATCAGATGCCCATACCACCTCAACTGACTCCTTTCAATGTGGAGGAGCAGCGGTTCTACTCTGAGCCTCTCCCGGATGACTGAGCTCCTCACCCTATCTCTGAGGGTGAGTCCAGCAATCCTACGGAGAAAGCTCATTTCAGCCGCTTGTATCCGCGATCTCGTTCTTTCGGTCATTACCCAAAGCTCGTGACCATAGGTGAGAGTAGGAACGTAGATTGACTGGTAAATCGACAGCTTTGCCTTAGAACTAAGCTCCCTCTTCACCACAACAGACCGGTACAACGTCCGCATCACTGCAGATGCTGCTCCAATCCGTCTGTCGATCTCTCGCTCCATTTTCCCCTCACTCGTGAACAAGACCCCAAGATACTTAAACTCCTCCACTTGGGGCAGGAGCCTGTCCCCAACCCGGAGAGGACAATCCACCTTTTTCCGGCTGAGGACCATGGACTCGGACTTGGAGGTGCTGATTCTCATCCCAGCCGCTTCACACTCAGCGGCAAACCGTCCCAGCAAGAGCTGTAGGTCATTGCTGGATGAAGCCAACAGGACAACATCATCTGCAAACAACAGAGATGAGATCCTGTGGTCACC
Organism: Pholidichthys leucotaenia; assembly: GCA_020510985.1. NCBI lineage: Eukaryota > Metazoa > Chordata > Actinopteri > Cichliformes > Pholidichthyidae > Pholidichthys > Pholidichthys leucotaenia. The sequence goes on along the minus strand of CM035836.1, from coordinate 491,281,230 downwards.
AAGCATGACACCCTCCATTCCCTGGCTGCGCCTAGAAATCCTGTCCATAAAAATTATGAACAGGACCGGTGACAAAGGGCAGCCCTGGCGGAGTCCAACTCTCACTGGGAATGACTCTGACCGAGTGTTGGCAATGCGAACTAAACTCTCACAACGGTCGTACAGAGACCGAATAGCTCGTAACAACAAGCCCGATACCCCATACTCCCGAAGCACCCCCCACAAAAATCCACGAGGGACGCGGTCAAATGCCTTCTCCAAGTCCACAAAACACATGTAAACTGGTTGGGCAAACTCCCACGAACCCTCAAGAATTCTCGAGAGGGTAAAGAGCTGGTCCGATGTGCCACGGCCAGGACGAAAACCACATTGCTCCTCCTGAATCCGAGGTTCGACCAACGGCCGGACTCTCCTCTCCAGTACCTTGGCATAGACCTTCCCAGGGAGGCTGAGGAGTGTGATCCCTCTAAAGTTGGAGCACACCCTCCGGTCCCCTTTTTTGAAGAGAGGAACCACCACCCCGGTTTGCCATGCCAAAGGCACTGCCCCCGACCTCCACGCAATGTTGCAGAGGCGTGTCAACCATGACAACCCAACAACATCCAGGGCCTTGAGGTACTCGGGGCGAATCTCGTCCACCCCCGGGGCCCGGCCACCAAGGAGATTTTTAACCACCTTGGCGACCTCAGCCCCTGTGATAGGCGAGTCATCCCCCTCGTCCCCAAACCCTGCTTCCTCTGTGGAAGGCGTATCAGTGGGATTGAGGAGATCCTCGAAGTATTCCTTCCACCGCCCGACGATATCCCCAGTTGAAGTCAACAGTGTCCCATCCGCACCATACACAGTGTGGACGGGGAGCTGCTTTCCCCTCCTGAGCCGCCGAACAGTTTGCCAGAATCTCTTTGAAGCCGACCGAAAGTCTTGTTCCATGGCCTCACCGAACTCCTCCCATACCCGGGTTTTTGCTTCAGCAACCACCCGAGCTGCACTCCGCTTGGCCTGCCGGTACACCTCAGCTGCTTCGGGAGTCCCACAAGCCAACCAAGCTTGATAGGACTCCTTCTTCAGCTTAATGGCCCCCCTCACCACTGGTGTCCACCACTTGGTTCGGGGGTTGCCACCACGAGATGCACCGACCACCTTGCGGCCGCAGCTCTGGGCTGCCGCTTCAACAACAGAGGTGGAGAACATGGCCCATTCAGACTCCATGTCTCCAGACTCCCTCGGAATGTGGTTGAAGTTCTTCCGGAGGTGGGAGTTGAAGACCTCCCGGACAGGGGCCTCAGCCAGACGTTCCCAGCACACCCTCACTATACGTTTGGGTCTACCAGGTCTGAATGGCTTCCTCCCCTGCCATCGGATCCAACTCACCACCAGGTGGTGATCAGTTGACAGCTCTGCACCTCTCTTTACTCGGGTGTCCAAGACATACGGTCGCAGGTCTGATGATACGATAACAAAATCGATCATCGACCTGTGGCCTAGGGTGTCCTGGTGCCAGGTGCACATATGGACACCCTTATGCTTGAACATGGTGTTCGTTATAGACAGACTGTGGTTAGCACAGAAGTCCAATAACTGAACACCACTCGGGTTCAGATCGGGCAGGCCGTTCCTCCCAATCACCCCCCTCCAGGTTTCACTGTCGTTGCCCACGTGCGCATTGAAGTCCCCCAGTAGGACAATGGAGTCTCCAGGAGGAGCACCCTCCAGCACCCCAGTCACAGACTCCAAAAAGGGTGGGTACTCTGAAACATCATTTGGTGCATAGGCACAAATGATGGTCAGGACCCGTTTCCCAACCCGAAGGCGCAGGGAAGCAACCCTTTCGTCCACCGGGGAAAACTCCAATATAGAGGCAGCAAGGTGGGGCGATACAAGAATACCTACCCCTGCTCGTCGCCTCTCGCCCGGGGCAACTCCAGAAAAGGCCAAGCTCCAGCCCCTCTCCAGGAGACTGGTTCCGGAACCGGAGCTGTGTGTTGAGGTGAGGCCGACTATATCTAGCCGGTATCGCTCAATCTCGTACACCAGCTCAGGCTCCTTCCCCACCAGAGAGGTGACATTCCACGTACCAAAAGCCAGTTTAGAAAGCTTGGGATCAGTCCGCCAAGGTCTCCGCCTTTGACTGCCACCTAATCCACATAGCACCGGACTTCCATGATCCCTCCTGCAGGTGGTGAACCTACTGGAGGGCGGACCCATGTAACTCCTTCGGGCTGAGCCCGGCCGGGTCCCATGGGTGGAAACCCGGCCACCAGACGCTAGCCTTCGAGCCCCTCCCCCAGGCCTGGCTCCAGGGTGGGGCCCCGGTAACCCCATACCAGGCGGGGTACACTGAATCCTTGATATACAATTTATCATGAGAGTCTGTTGGATCGTTCTTCATCTGGCCCTTCACCCAGGACCAGTTTGTCTTGGGAGACCCTATCAGAGGCAAATTGCCCCGGACAACATAGCTCCTGGGATCACTGGGGCACGCAAACCCCCCCACCACGATAAGGTGACGATCCATGAGGGGGATCTTTCAGATAATGTTGTTACCAAATTCATGCAGATTGTTTCCTCTATGCCATGTGTCAACACAACGGAAATAAGCTATAGACAGCTTGCTCCTTCTGTAATTGATAGCATGATAGATAGTGTTACAGCTTCTCTGCATCAGACTCTAGACTTGGTTGCCCCTTTAAAAAAGAAAAAGTCCAATCGGAGATTTCTAACCCCTTGGTTTAACACATACAGTAAACTTGTAGCTTAAAACAGAAGACTCGTCAGTTAGAAAGAAAATGGCGCTCCACTAATTTAGATGAAAACTATTCAGCTTGGAGAAATCTTTTAATTTATAAAAAAAAATCTCTTAGAAAAGCTAGAACGAGTTATTACCCTGCATTAATAGAAGAGAACAAGAATAATCCCAGGTTTCTTTTCAGCACTGTAGCCAGGTTGACAAAGAGTCAGGACTCTGTCAATCCTTGCATTCCCTTAGAGCTTACTAGCCAGGACTTTATGAACTTTTTCAATCATAAAATTTCATCTATTAGAGATAAAATCAGTCAGATTCTTCCCACCGTTAACCTAAATACAGCATCTACTATGGCAGTGGCTCGGGAGGTAGAGCAGGTTGTCCAAGAACCGCATAGTTGGTGGGTGGAATCCCGCTCTCCCCAGATATCCTGCCATTTTGTCCCTGAGCAAGAGACTTCACTCCCAATTGCTCCTGGTGGGTCTGGAAGCACCACGTTGGGTAGCATGCCGCCATCAGTGTGTGAATGGGTGGATTGCAGGATCTGGAAAGTGCTTTGGTCATCAAGAGATGAGAATAAAAGTGCTGTATAAGTGAATGCTATTTACCATTTTACTACAACTCCTTCAATTGATATCTGTTTGGATAAGTTTACTCCAACTGCCCTTTTAGAGTTAGATAAAATAATTTCCTCATCCAAGCCTTCAACTTGTCTTTTAGACCCTATTCCTACCAGGTTATTTTAAAAAAAGTCTTCCCATTTATTGGCTGCCGTGTTCTTCAAATAATCAATTCTTTAACATTTGGCCATGTACTGCAGGCTTTTAAAACTGCTGTAATTAAACCCTTACTCAAAAAGCCAACGCTAGATCCAGGAGTTTTAGCTAACTATAGACCAATCTCTAATCTCCCTTTCATTTCAAAAATCTTAGAAAGAGTTGTTGCTACGCAGTTACTTAACCACTTGCAGGGAAATGGTTTATTTGAAGAGTTTAAGTCTGGGTTTAGAATCCATCATAGTACTGAAACGCCCTTAGTGAAGGTCACTAATGACCTCCTGATCACATCTGATAATGGACTGGTTTCTGTACTTGTCCTTTTAGACCTTAGTGCAGCTTTTGATACTATCGATCATAATATTTTATTTGATAGATTAGAACACTATGTTGGCCTTAATGGAACTTCGTTGCAGTGGTTTAGATCTTATTTATCTGATAGGTTCCAGTTTGTTCATGTCAATAATGAGTTTTCTGTCATGTGGTGATCCTCGCGGATCACCAAGAGACGCCACAGAGTTCAGAGAGTTTGGCTAAGATGTTATTTATTTCCAGACGTGACAAAACCCAACTATGAACCCCTTAGGGCAAAACACACACATGAACGAGACTTGGGCTCATAGGGCTAACCCAGCCACTACGAGCTAAACTGTGACAAAGCTATGATGACGAACCTGACATGAAGGTCTGCGGCACTCACAAGTATGATGAGGCACAGACCCAGGGCTTGGCAGGATGAAGACACACAAGCAATCCTCACGTAACGTTGACCCAATGTCGACTGATACTCCTGCGTCTTACCGTCGTCAGTGCCGGGCTTAAAAGGGCGAAGCACTAACAACGGTAATGACAAACAGCTAACCGACCGTTGACAGGCGGAAGCCCCACCGAGCACTTTCACAATAAGAGCCCGGTGAGGCCAGAATACAGCCCGCAGCTGTCAAGGCCGGCAGCGAGAATAACTTAGCCCGAGTGCGATCAGAACCGGCGCTCGGGTCATAACAGTACCCTCCCTCCACGGGCGGACTCCGAACGCCCCAAGGAACCACCCTGCCCCCCCGCCCCCCCCCCAGGGTGGGAGGTTGGGGGACAGGTGTGGAGGGAGAGAAACCACCCCATGAACAAGACAAAAAAAACCATACAAGACAATGACAAGACTAACAAGAAAATGTACAAGGGAAAACAAAAACCAGAACTACAGGTTCAGAAAAAAAAATTAAATGCAAGAATAGAGCATACTCGCTCATACCAGACTTAAACATGAAACAAAAACAGCACTACTCGCTCATACCAGACTATTCATAAAAAACAAAACAGAGCACTACTCGCTCATACCAGACTATACAAAACAGAAACAGAGCATTACTTGCTCATACCAGACTACATGAAACAAAAAAAACAGAGCACTACTCGCTCATATCAAACTATACACGAAACAAAAAAAAAAACAAAAAACAGAGCACCACACGCTCTACCCAGACTATACATAAGCCAGCAAGGCTACTGCAAGGCATGAGCACTAGATACAAAATAACCAGGACAAAGGAAAAAAAGCACAAATACTGAGACAAACCCAGGGACCACTACCACCCCCCGACAGTTTATGTCAACCGATGGTCAAAAGAGGCGGACCAGGCGGCTCACCAGAGTCCAAAGTCCCGCACGTCCGCTTCTCCAGTGGTCGAACTAGGTAGCCCCATGGCAGACATAACAGGTCGGGTGACCGAACCGAGGCGCCGAACCGGCGAAACAGTCCCTCCGGCGGCCGACCCGTGTGCCTCAGCCACCAGTCCAGGGCATCAACAACCTGCAGCGGCCTCCCAGACGAGAACAAAACTCGGGAGAACCGGGGCGAGCGAACAGGGATTCCCATGGCCCCCGGCGATGATGAATAGGGGCGGTGACTCCGAGGGGATTGATGAGCAGGGCGAGCCAAGAATCCGCTCCGCGAAGAAGGGTCTGCAGCTCCTCCTCCGCCAATGGACCACGCTCGCGCTGCATCACCGCTGGACCCAGATTGGGTCCCAGCTGCACCCACATTGGGCCCCGACTGGGCCGGAACCACCCCTGTGGTGGGACCCGATTGGGCCTCCGGTGCAGCTCCGCTGACGAACTCCACCCCCAAACCTGGGACCTCCACCTCGGTGACACCGACCCGTTCCCCGCCGGCGACACTAAAACAAAGCTCGGGGACAGGAAAACCGGGATCAACATCACCGGTAACAACGGAACCCAGCGAGACGAGCTCGGGCGCAGCAGACGGCTGCTCCTCACTCGTCTCCCCGAGAGGCAGGCAAAAATGCTCAACAAAAAAGGACAGAGACATAAGAGGGAGCACTTGCCTGCACTCGGGTTCTGTTGCCACCCAGGACTCCGACGATCCGGGTTCAGGGCGACTCTCGTCAGCTGGCTCGGACTCAGCTGCGTCGGGCTCCGCAGCTGGCACGATGTCATCTGCAGCCTCAGGTTCCTCCCACGCTGTTGTCCACGCCGACGACCCGTATGGCGTGGAGGCAGGGAACCCTTGACCCACTGGCTCGGACCACTCCGGCGAGGAGACCCGGGGATGCTTCTTCATCGGCTCAGGCTCCGGGCCGCAGTCCGCTCCTCTCCTCCGTCCAAGACGTGACTGCAGGGCCGGATGCAGGCTATCCAGCACTGCAGGGGCCCTCTTTGTCCGGCGACGCTGGCCTGGCGTCGCGGACCGCTCGACGAGGGAGAACACAGAGGCAGTAGGTTTAATAATTTCATCCACAGTAGGTGGAGGGAGCTCGGGGGGCTGCGAACCCCGAACTCCATCCCCAGGAGTCAGACAAGGCAGAATAATATCATGATGTGAGAAATTATCGTGCACTTGCCTTCCTACCGGGGCTGAGATGGTTCCTGCTGTGGGGGACGCCGTTCCTCCTTCTCCCCGCTGGATGGCGACAGAGGGCCCCCTGGGAAGACGAGGTGGGGCCGCTCTCGGAGATTCGCTGACGGGATACGCCAGCAGCGAGTCCAGCCGGGGATTCCGCTGAGGGTTGCCTGCGCCGTTACGCCGACGTCCTCGCCGGCTCCTAGACAGCGCGTACTCCTGGACCTGCTCCGGGACGGGACACCAACGCGGGGAGGCTGGGATTCCTCCTCCCCTGCTTCCTGCTCTTCTCTTCCAGCCTGCAAAGTAACTCGCGCTGAATGGCGAGTTCCTCCCACCTCGTTATCACCTCCAGGTGGCCGTAACTATCGAGGGGAAGGTTGTCCAAAAGCTCCTCAGCGTAGTCCAAATGCCTGCACACGTCGCTGGGAGCGTCCCACAGCGTAGCGGAGAATAACGTGCAGTCCACGTACTCCAGGACCTCCGCTAGCCTTCTGTCCAGGCGCCAACCGCGACCCCTGGATGACGGCATTCTCCCAGCAACAGGCATCCAGACAGGGAAGAACAAACAGTCCAAAATGGCACAAACTCCCGGTGAAACGGCGTCTCGGTGCGGCGCCTCTGTTTAGGCGACCTGGCAGGAGTATACTGTCATGTGGTGATCCTCGCGGATCACCAAGAGACGCCACAGAGTTCAGAGAGTTTGGCTAAGATGTTATTTATTTCCAGACGTGACAAAACACAACTATGAACCCCTTAGGGCAAAACACACACATGAATGAGACTTGGGCTCATAGGGCTAACCCAGCCACTACGAGCTAAACTGTGACAAAGCTATGATGACGAACCTGACATGAAGGTCTGCGGCACTCACAAGTATGACAAGGCGCAGACCCAGGGCTTGGCAGGATGAAGACACACAAGCAATCCTCACGTAACGTTGATCCAATGTCGACTGATACTCCTGCGTCTTACCGTTGTCAGTGCCGGGCTTAAAAGGGCGAAGCACTAACAACGGTAATGACAAACAGCTAACCGACCGTTGACAGGCGGAAGCCCCACCGAGCACTTTCACAATAAGAGCCCGGTGAGGCCAGAATACAGCCCGTAGCTGTCAAGGCCGGCAGCGAGAATAACTTCGATCTAGCCTCAGACTAGCGATCAGAACCGGTGCTCGGGTCATTACATTTTCTTTCAACTCAAAGCTCAGTCATGGAGTTCCACAGGGATCTGTGCTAGGCCCTACTCTTTTTAGTTTATATATGCTTCCGTTAGGCAACATTATTAGAAAGCACTGTATGCATTTTCATTGTTATGCAGATGACACACAATTATACCTGTCAATGAAGCCAGATGATAGTAATCAATTAGCCAAGTTAGAAGCCTGTCTTAAGGAAATCAAAGCTTGGATGACTTGTAATTTCCTGCTATTAAATTCAGATAAGACTGAAGTCATTCTTGTTGGTCCAAAAAACCTTAGAAATTCCTTTCCAAATCAAACTTTCAGTTTGGATGCGGTTACTCTTTCTCTTAATAGCTCTGTGAGGAACCTTGGAGTTATTTTTGATCAGGATCTGTCCTTCAATTCACATATTAAATTTGTTTCTAAGACTGCCTTCTATCGTTTGCGTAATCTTGCCAAGATTAGGAGCATCTTGTCTCAGAGTGATGCTGAGAAACTGATCCACGCTTTTGTTAGCTCGAGATTAGATTATTGTAATTCTTTTTTATCAGGCTGTCCTAAAACATCTTTAAAAAGTCTTCAGCTGATCCAAAATGCTGCAGCAAGAGTTTTAACAGGTACTAGAAAGAGAGATCATATCTCTCCAGTTCTGGCCTCCCTTCATTGGCTTCCCATAGAGTTTAGAATTAAGTTTAAAATCCTTCTTCTTACTTACAAAACTCTAAACAATCAGGCTCCTTTTTATTTAAAAGATCTGATACTACTGTATTATCCTAACAGAGCATTACGCTCCCAAAATGCAGGATTACTTGTAATACCTAGAATCTCCAAAAGTACAATGGGAGGCAGAGCCTTCAGTCATCAAGCTCCTCTCCTGTGGAATCAGCTGCCAATCTGGATTCGGGAGTCAGACTCGATCTCTGTTTTTAAGAATAGGGCTAAAACCTACCTTTTTGATATAGCCTACAATTAGGGAGGGATCATGTGTTTCTGAACCCTCCCTTAGTTATGCTGCTAATAGGTTTAGTCAGCCAGGGGACCTCCAATAATGCACTGGGCCTCACTCCTTTCTTCACTCTCAATGAAATATTTTTTTTGCTGGTCATTGTGGTATATATTACTCATATATTCCATACCTACATTTGTTAGAGCATGTGGAAATGTTTGGGACAGAATATACAAAGGAACTTCACACCTCTGAAAGGGACAAAGGAATCTCACCGCCGTGTGAAGACCAACGACGTCACAGGACGCGGCAGCAACAGACTTGACACCTTCACCCCCTAAGGCGAGGAGAGGTTTTCCCATCACCTCCCAAGACGAAGGGAGGAGTTAACAGGACAAAATCCAAGATGGCGCCCACAGCGGTCGACATGGTGCTTCGCTGCGCTCTTTGTTTGTTTTTGTTTGTCAATTGTGTGTCTGCTTGCACTTATACCCGTGAAGAACTTTTAAATATCAGGACTTTGACCCCCACGGACCTCCTCCCAGTTTTTCTAGCCCCTGCCGCCGATCTGGTTTATTGTTTGGCTCGGAAAGTGAGACGGCGGAAGAGAGGAAGACGAGCGGGCGCTCTCGTACGACTTCGCAGGAGAGGCTCGCGAACGGCGCTGCCTGGCATATTTCTGTCCAATACCAACTCTCTCTCTAACAAGGTGGATGAACTGAGACTGCTGATGCGTTTTAAGGACCTCGCCTCCTCAGCTGTCCTCTGCTTTACTGAGACCTGGCTCCGGGAAAATATACCGGACAGCGCGCTGCGCCTCGACGGCTTCCAGCTCTTCCGTGCTGATCGTGACACAGAGCTTTCCGGCAAGACCACAGGAGGCGGTGTCTGCTTCTACATCAACTGTAGCTGGTGCTCTGATGTAACGGAAATTTCCAAACACTGTTCTCCTGCCTTGGAATTTCTTGTTATCAACTGCAAGCCTTTTTATTCCCCACGGGAGTTTGCTTCTTTTATACTGATCGCTGTGTACGCCCCTCCCGACGCGGACACGCGCGAAGCTCAGCGCGTGCTCGCGGATCACATTCAACACACAGAGCGGAGTTTTCCAGACTCGCTGATTATTGTGGCTGGCGACTTTAATCAGTGCAATCTGAGCCACGATCTCCCCCGCTACAAACAGTTTATTAAATGCCCCACCAGAGGATTAAACACACTGGATCACTGTTACACCACAGTGAAAGACGCATATCGCGCTGTCCCTCGAGCTGCGCTGGGATTATCTGATCACGTGATGGTTCACCTCATTCCCACATACAGACAGAGATTGAAGCTTACTAAACCTGTTGTGAGCACTACGAAGATACGGACCAGTGATGCTGAGGAGAAGCTGGAAACGTGCATGGAAATATCTGACTGGGGCATGCTTAAAGGAGCCACGCATGATCTGGATGAGTACACGGACACTGTGAACTCATATATCCACTTTTGTGAAGAGAACATTCTTCCATCACGCACCAGGGTGAGTTACTCTAATGACAAACCCTGGTTCACAGCTAAGCTCAGACAGATCAGGAAGGAGAAGGAAGCAGCGCTGAAAAGTGGAGACAGGGACTGCTACAGGGAGGTTAAATACCGGTTTAACAGAGAGCTGAAGAGGGCTAAATCTGTGTACTCAGAGAGACTCCAGCAGCAGTTCACTGCTAATGATTCGGCTTCCGTGTGGAGAGGACTGAGGCAGATCACCAACTATCGGCCTCAGGCTCCTAAAGGTCAGGATGACAAAGCCCTTTGTCAGAGACTGTCCCAACACTATGCCCGTTTTGACACCTCGTCATCTGTGTCCAACTCCCCCCCTCCCTCCAGCTCCACAGCCTCCACATTCCCTACTTCATTTAAGGCACCCCCCCCACCTCCCCCCCTCCCCTTATCATCAGTGAGCAGGATGTGCTCAAACAGTTCTCCAGACTGAACCCGCGCAAGGCCCCCGGCCCAGACGGCGTGTCTCCCTCCACCCTGAGACTCTGTGCGAAACAGCTGGCTCCTGTATTCACAGACATTTTTAACACCTCCCTTAAGTTATGCCACGTGCCGTCCTGCCTCAAATCCTCCACCATCATCCCTGTCCCCAAGAAGCCACGGATCACTGGACTTAATGACTACAGACCTGTAGCGCTCACCTCTGTAGTCATGAAGTCCTTTGAGCGCCTGGTCCTGTCCCACCTCAAGTCCATCACCACCCCTCTCCTGGACCCGCTGCAGTTTGCCTACCGAGCCAACAGGTCTGTAGACGATGCAGTCAACCTGGCCCTCCACTCCATCCTGCAGCACCTGGACTCCCCGGGAACCTACGCCAGGATCCTGTTTGTGGACTTCAGCTCCGCATTCAACACCATCCGCCCCGCTCTGCTCCGGGACAAGCTGTCCCTGCTCAACGTGCCTGACTCCCTCTGCAGGTGGATCATCGACTTCCTGACGGACCGGAGGCAGCATGTGCGGCTGGGAAAGACTGTCTCAGACTATACTAGCATCAGCACCGGATCACCCCAGGGCTGTGTACTTTCCCCCCTACTCTTCTCCCGTTACACCAACTCCTGCACCTCCAGCCACCAGTCTGTCAAGTTGATCAAGTTTGCGGACGACACCACCCTCATCGGGCTCATCTCCAACGGCGACGAGTCCGCCTACAGGAGAGAGGTGGCCCAGCTGGCGTCCTGGTGCAGCAATAACAACCTGCAGCTGAACGCTCTGAAGACAGTGGAGATGATTGTAGACTTCAGGAAAGTCACTACTCCTCTGCCCCCCCTCACCCTCTCAGGCTCTCCCATCACCACTGCTGATTCCTTCCGCTTCCTAGGCACTACCATCACCAGGGACCTCAAATGGGAGCTGACCATCAGCTCACTCATCAAAAAAGCCCAGCAGAGGATGTTCTTCCTGCGGCAGCTGAGGAAGCTCAAGCTACCCACCAAGATGTTAGTGCAGTTCTACACAGCCATCATCGAGTCCATCCTCACCACCTCCATAACCGTGTGGTACGCAGGAGCCACTGCCAGGGACAGACTAAGGCTGCAGCGCGTCGTGCGCACTGCTGAGAAGGTGATCGGCTGCAAGCTCCCATCTCTCCAGGATCTGTACATCTCCAGGACCCGGAGGCGTGCTGGCCGGATCATAGCCGATCCCTCACACCCTGGTCATGTACTGTTTGCCCCCCTCCCCTCTGGTAGAAGACTTCGGTCCATCCAGACTAAAACCTCCCGTCACATAAACAGCTTCTTCCCCTCTGCCATTAGACTGCTGAACACTAAGTGACTCTCGTGCACCATGTACAGCAGCTCAACCAGACTCATGTCAATCATCACTGTTTTCTTCCTGCATTACCGACTGCACTATATAGTTCTCCACAGTATCTGCTGCTGGCTAATATATATTTTAACTGTTGACCAGTATCACTTAATCTTATCCTACACTTTATTACATGTATAGTTTATTTCTCTTATCTTATCATGTTTAATGTTGCAGCATTGTACCGAGACAAATTCCTAGTTTGTGTACTACATGAACAATGGCAATAAACCTGATTCTGATTCTGATTCTGATTCTGATTCTGACTAATGGGGGATTTAGATAACGGGGGATTTCAGCTTGTGTTTTGCATGTCTTTGATGTGTGCCTGTATTTAACCAGCGAGCTGGGCAGAATTCTTCCTCTTTGCCTTCTGCCAAACTCTGCACCAGATGAGACAAGATAGAAGAGTTATTCATTAAAGACCCTGCTTTTGTGATACAAAACCGCCTCATTATTTCCAGCTCTTCTACACTGGTGACCTTGACGCGAGTATGGACATGAGGCGTTCTTCAAGCGACTCATCCGTGGCGAATCTGACTTACGCCAGCGACAACGCAGACGAGGGGACAAGCAGACAGCTGTTCCCCCCGGCAGAGGGTACCGAGAGAGCTCAACCGAGCTCCAGCACCGCCGTGAGAGCCGAGGCAAGGCACTCTCACCCGGCGGGCACAACAGTGATGGTGTACACGAACGCCGTCGCTGTCCAGCTGCCAGACTTCTGGGGAGAAGACCCCGCCTCTTGGTTTCTACAGGCTGAAGCCCAGTTCATACTGGCGGGCATCACAGCAGACGATACAAAATTCTACCATATTGTCTCCAAACTCGACTCCGCCACTTCGAGGTGTGTGCGGAGCTTGATCCGGTGACCACCGGCCCGGGACAAGTATGAGATGCTCAAGGCGACCATCGTGGTGAACTATGTCCCACCAGCGGAGGAAAGAGCCGAGAGGATCCTGGCGGTCTACGGCCACAGAGGGGGCAATCCGAAGGCCCTCATGGAGGATTTGCTGCAGCTTAAGGAGGAGGACAACGACAATTTCCTTTTCCAGTTTATTTTCCTCAGCACGCTTCCACCACACATGAGAGGGACACTCGCCAATACGAAGTGCAACACCCACCAAGACTTCCGGACACTGGCCAGCGAGGCTTATCGGCTCGTCAACGCCTGCAAGGAGCGGACACCTACAGCGGCATCCGTGGACCTCAAAACTGACGCCCCGAGCCATGGAGAGCCACAGCCCACGGTGACAGCGGCGCGGCCCAAGCGTAACAAACAGATCGACTTCTGTTATTATCACCACCACTTCGCCGAGAAAGCCCACAAATGCGTTCCCCCCTGCAAGTTCACAATGTCGGGAAAACGCCAAAGCCGAGGGCCGTTAACGGCAGCGGTTCTCGGCGAGAAAAACAAGCTGTTATACGTGACGGATGGACACACAGGCAAGCAGTTCCTCATCGACACGGGAGCTCAGCTGAGTTTCATCATGCCTCCTCATTCACGGCCGCAGCTACAGATGGACATTTGTTGTAGCGGCGGTGAGTTTTAACTTGTTAGGCGTTGATTTTCTATGTGCACATGGGTTATTAGTTGATCTAGCAAATAGGCGCCTGGTTAATGCACTATCTTTTGCTTCTATTCCATGCTCAGCTCGAGTCTCTCCACCACGTGTGCAGGCCAACGTCACCACGGCAGGAGGTAAGTTTGAACAACTCCTCACCCAATTTCCAGCACTCACAACCCCCAAATTTTCAGCCACTGTAGCCAAACACAGGGTTAAACACTTCATTCCAACAACGGGACCTCCCGTTTTTGCCAAAGCTCGCCGCTTAGACGCGGCCAAGCTCAACATAGCAAGGGACGAATTTGCAGCTCTTGAAAAATTAGGCATTGTCCGGCGTTCAAAGAGCCCTTGGGCTTCACCACTTCACATGGTTCCGAAATCCGACGGTTCTTGGAGACCGTGCGGAGATTACCGCAGATTAAACAACGCCACAGCGCATGACCGCTACCCCATCCCTCATATACAGGATTTTTCACTGCATTTAGTGGGCACGCGTATTTTTTCAAAGATAGACTTAGTCCGCGGTTATCACCAAGTCCCAGTCCGAGCTGAAGACATTCCTAAAACAGCGGTTATAACCCCTTTCGGCCTTTTTGAATTCCTGCGAATGCCTTTTGGCCTCAAAGGCGCTGCTCAGACTTTTCAGCGTATGATGGACGCAGTCTTACGCGACCTCCCCTTTGTTTTCGTCTACCTCGACGATATGCTGGTAGCCAGCTCATCGGAGGAAGAGCACGAGCAGCAGCTCTCTACCGTTTTTCAGAGGCTAGAGGAGCACGGATTAATAATTAATCCAGCCAAATGCAAATTCGGCGTATCGCAAATTGATTTTTTGGGACATAGAGTCTCCCCGAAAGGGGCGGTTCCGCTTCCAGACAAAATTCATGCGATAGAACGTTTTCCACGGCCCCAAATGGTCAAATCGCTACAGGAATTTTTGGGGATGGTTAATTTTTACAACCGTTTCCTCCCTCATGCAGCTCAGCTCATGCAGCCCCTATATGACGCGCTCAAAAAAAAGAAAGCTTCCAACGCGGTCGAATGGACCCCGGAACGCGAACGCGCTTTTGCGGAAGTTAAAAACGCCCTAGCTAACGCCACAATGTTAGTCCACCCAGATCCCTCGGCCCGCATTGCTCTAACCACAGATGCTTCAGACTTGGCCATAGGGGCAGTTGTAGAACAACTTGTCAAGGGGGTCTGGCAACCTTTAGCATTCTTTAGCAAATCGCTAAACCCGACGGAACGCAAATACAGCACTTTTGACAGGGAGCTGCTGGCGCTCCATTTGTCCATCCGCTACTTCCAGTTTTGGTTAGAAGGGTGGAGTTTCATGGCTTTTGTGGATCATAAATCGCTCACTTTTGCTATGGCTAAAATTTCAGAACCTTGGTCAGGCAGACAACAAAGACAGTTAGCTGCGATTTCAGAGTTCACCACAGACATTCGACATGTAGTGGGCAAACTTAACGTAGTAGCGGACTGTCTCTCTCGCGCTGTGGCACCGCCAGAGCATGAAGAGACAGATTACACTGCCTCAGCAGCTGAGCTTTTCTCTAACGCAAACACATATGCAGCACCTATCCATGAAGGGATAGATTATGCAGCCATGGCGGAAGAACAAAGCAGTGATGCGGACGTGCGCGCGCTCCTGTCTGGACCAACAGGGTTAAGGCTGGAGAAAAAAGGGTTTACGCGACGGCGTGCCCCCCCTAATATGCGATGTTTCAACCGGCCGACCTCACCCGTTAGTACCAGCTGCTTGGCGCCGCTGTATTTTCGACGCAATTCACTCCCTCGCGCACCCAGGTGTGCGCGCCTCTGTCAAAATGGTTGCCGAAAAGTTTGTGTGGCCAGGCCTGCGCAAAAACGTAAAAGAATGGGCAAAAACTTGCATTCCTTGTCAGCGCGCCAAAGTACACAGACACACAAAAGCCCCTCTGGAGCCTTTTCCCATCCCTGCTAGAAGATTTGACCACATTCATGTCGACCTCGTGGGGCCACTGCCTTCCTCCCAGGGTTTCACACACCTGCTAACAATGATAGACCGCACCACGCGCTGGCCAGAGGCAGTCCCTCTAGCAGCAACTACAGCGGAGGAAGTCGCTCGCGTTTTTCTAACAAATTGGGTGGCACGTTTCGGCGTCCCATCAGACATCACGTCAGATAGGGGGCCTCAATTTGTCTCAGAGCTCTGGTCAGCCATGTCCAACAGTTTAGGGGCAACAATTCACCGCACCACCGCTTATCACCCTCAGGCTAATGGGTTATGCGAGCGTTTTCACAGGTCCTTAAAGGCCGCCCTCAGAGCCTCATTAACGGACACAAATTGGGTAAATAAACTTCCCTGGGTTTTATTGGGGTTGCGTGCGGCACCTAAAGAGGATTTAGACACTTCCCCTGCAGAATTAGTCTTTGCTCAGCCTATCAGACTACCAGGTGAATTTTTACCAGAAAACCCGGAACCAGGGCACCTCCCAGTCCCAAGGTTTTTAGGCAGTAACGGACCGGACTCTCTCCACGGTCCAGCTCATCACGCCTTTCCACGAGTTTTTGTTCCTCAAACTTTAAAAAACGCTGAGTTTGTTTTTGTTAAGCATGAAGCTCTAAAACCAACGTTACGCCCAGTATACGATGGCCCGTATAGAGTGCTGGAAAATGGTGACAAACACTTTGTGCTTGATTATGGGGATAGAAATGAAACGGTCAGCATTGACAGACTCAAACCTGCCTTCTTGTTGAGAGACGAACCTGCACAGCTGGCTCGAGCACCTCGGCGAGGTAGACCCCCCAAGGGAAAAGTCTCAGCCCCCAGGCAGGGAACAGATAATCTCTCTCCTTCCCACACTGCAGATTCCTCACAACAAGGTCCCAGCAGGACGCCTAAACCCACCTACAGCAGCTTTGGGAGAAGATTGAAACCCAGACAGCACAGGGACTGATCCCACCACTCTGCAAATTTTCGCTAATTGTGCTGCAACAGTTTAGGACTGACTTATGATTATACTATGCTGTTATGTTTTCACTGAACTCTCTTAGGAGCATGGCTGCTTGAAAGTTTCTTCTGTGGCAACAGCTGTAACACGTAGTATGTCTTAGTAATTACCCTAGACTGTGAACCTTTCTGTGTCCTTTCATAGTTGTTTGGGGGGCCTGTGGTATATATTACTCATATATTCCATACCTACATTTGTTAGAGCATGTGGAAATGTTTGGGACAGAATATACAAAGGAACTTCACACCTCTGAAAGGGACAAAGGAATCTCACCGCCGTGTGAAGACCAACAACGTCACAGGACGCGGCAGCAACAGACTTGACACCTTCACCCCCTAAGGCGAGGAGAGGTTTTCCCATCACCTCCCAAGACGAAGGGAGGAGTTAACAGGACTAATGGGGGATTTAGATAACGGGGGATTTCAGCTTGTGTTTTGCATGTCTTTGATGTGTGCCTGTATTTAACCAGCGAGCTGGGCAGAATTCTTCCTCTTTGCCTTCTGCCAAGCTCTGCACCAGATGAGACAAGATAGAAGAGTTATTCATTAAAGACCCTGCTTTTGTGATACAAAACCGCCTCGTTATTTCCAGCTCTTCTACAGTCATTAACATTTGTCTCCCTCATGGATCGTCACCTTATCGTGGTGGGGGGGTTTGCATGCCCCAGTGATCCCAGGAGCTATGTTGTCCGGGGCAATTTGCCTCTGATAGGGTCTCCCAAGACAAACTGGTCCTGGGTGAAGGGCCAGACTAAGAACGATCCAACAGACTCTCATGATAAATTGTATATCAAGGATTCAGTGTACCCCGCCCGGTATGGGGTTACCGGGGCCCCACCCTGGAGCCAGGCCTGGGGAAGGGGCTCGAAGGCTAGCGTCTGGTGGCCGGGTTTCCACCCATGGGACCCGGCCGGGCTCAGCCCAAAGGAGTTACATGGGTCCGCCCTCCAGTGGGTTCACCACCTGCAGGAGGGATCATGGGGGTCTGGTGCTATGTGGATTAGGTGGCGGTCAAAGGCGGAGACCTTGGTGGACTGATCCCAAGCTTTCTAAACTGGCTTTTGGTACGTGGAATGTCACCTCTCTGGTGGGGAAGGAGCCTGAGCTGGTGTACGAGGTTGAGCGATACCGGCTAGATATAGTCGGCCTCACCTCAACACACAGCTCCGGTTCCGGAACCAGTCTCCTGGAGAGGGGCTGGAGCTTGGCCTTTTCTGGAGTTGCCCCGGGCGAGAGGCGACGAGCAGGGGTGGGTATTCTTGTATCGCCCCACCTTGCTGCCTCTATATTGGAGTTTTCCCAGGTGGACGAAAGGGTTGCTTCCCTGCACCTTCGGGTTGGGAAACGGGTCCTGACCATCATTTGTGCCTATGCACCAAATGATGTTTCAGAGTACCCACCCTTTTTGGAGTCTGTGACTGGGGTGCTGGAGGGTGCTCCTCCTGGAGACTCCATTGTCCTACTGGGGGACTTCAATGCGCACGTGGGCAACGACAGTGAAACCTGGAGGGGGGTGATTGGGAGGAACGGCCTGCCCGATCTGAACCCGAGTGGTGTTCAGTTATTGGACTTCTATGCTAACCACAGTCTGACCATAACAAACACCATGTTCAAGCATAAGGGTGTCCATATGTGCACTTGGCACCAGGACACCCTAGGTTGCAGGTCGATGATCGATTTTGTTATCGTATCATCAGACCTGTGACCGTATGTCTTGGACACCCGAGTAAAGAGAGGTGCAGAGCTGTCAACTGATCACCACCTGGTGGTGAGTTGGATCCGATGGCAGGGGAGGAAACCATTCAGACCTGGTAGACCCAAACGTATAGTGAGGGTGTGCTGGGAGCGTCTGGCTGAGGCCCCTGTCCGGGAGGCCTTCAACTCCCACCTCCGGAAGAACTTCAACCACATTCCGAGGGAGTCTGGAGACATGGAGTCTGAATGGGCCATGTTCTCCACCTCTGTTGTTGAAGCGGCGGCCCAGAGCTGCGGCCGCAAGGTGGTCGGTGCATCTCGTGGTGGCAACCCCCGAACCAAGTGGTGGACACCAGTGGTGAGGGGGGCCATTAAGCTGAAGAAGGAGTCCTATCAAGCTTGGTTGGCTTGTGGGACTCCCGAAGCAGCTGAGGTGTACCGGCAGGCCAAGCGGAGTGCAGCTCGGGTGGTTGCTGAAGCAAAAACCCGGGTATGGGAGGAGTTCGGTGAGGCCATGGAACAAGACTTTCGGTTGGGTTCAAAGAGATTCTGGCAAACTGTTCGGCGGCTCAGGAGGGGAAAGCAGCTCCCTGTCCACACTGTGTATGGTGCGGATGGGACACTGTTGACTTCAACTGGGGATATCGTTGGGCGGTGGAAGGAATACTTCGAGGATCTCCTCAATCCCACTGATACGCCTTCCACAGAGGAAGCAGGGTTTGGGGACGAGGGGGATGACTCGCCTATCACAGGGGCTGAGGTCGCCAAGGTGATTAAAAATCTCCTTGGTGGCCGGGCCCCGGGGGTGGACGAGATTCGCCCTGAGTACCTCAAGGCCCTGGATGTTGTTGGGTTGTCATGGTTGACACGCCTCTGCAACATTGCGTGGAGGTCGGGGGCAGTGCCTTTGGCATGGCAAACCGGGGTGGTGGTTCCTCTCTTCAAAAAAGGGGACCGGAGGGTGTGCTCCAACTTTAGAGGGATCACACTCCTCAGCCTCCCTGGGAAGGTCTATGCCAAGGTACTGGAGAGGAGAGTCCGGCCGTTGGTCGAACCTCGGATTCAGGAGGAGCAATGTGGTTTTCGTCCTGGTCGTGGCACATCGGACCAGCTCTTTACCCTCTCGAGAATTCTTGAGGGTTCGTGGGAGTTTGCCCAACCAGTTTACATGTGTTTTGTGGACTTGGAGAAGGCGTTTGACTGCGTCCCTCGTGGATTTTTGTGGGGGGTGCTTCGGGAGTATGGGGTATCGGGCTTGTTGTTACGAGCTTTTCGGTCTCTGTACGACCGTTGTGAGAATTTGGTTCGTATTGCCAACTCTCGGTCGGAGTCATTCCCAGTGAGAGTTGAACTCTGCCAGGGCTGCCCTTTGTCACCGATCCTGTTCATAATTTTTATGGACAGGATTTCTAGGCGCAGCCAGGGAATGGAGGGTGTCATGCTTGGTGACCACAGGATCTCATCTCTGTTGTTTGCAGATGATGTTGTCCTGTTGGCTTCATCCAGCAATGACCTACAGCTCTTGCTGGGACGGTTTGCCGCTGAGTGTGAAGTGGCTGGAATGAGAATCAGCACCTCCAAGTCCGAGTCCATGGTCCTCAGCCGGAAAAAGGTGGATTGTCCTGTCCGGGTTGGGGACAGGCTACTGCCCCAAGTGGAGGAGTTTAAGTATCTTGGGGTCTTGTTCACGAGTGAGGGGAAAATGGAGCGAGAGATCGACAGACGGATTGGAGCAGCATCTGCAGTGATGCGGACGTTGTACCGGTCTGTTGTGGTGAAGAGGGAGCTTAGTTCTAAGGCAAGGCTGTCGATTTACCAGTCAATCTATGTTCCTACTCTCACCTATGGTCACGAGCTTTGGGTAATGACCGAAAGAACGAGATCGCGGATACAAGCGGCTGAAATGAGCTTTCTCCGTAGGATTGCTGGACTCACCCTCAGAGATAGGGTGAGGAGCTCAGTTATCCGGGAGAGGCTCAGAGTAGAACCGCTGCTCCTCCACATTGAAAGGAGTCAGTTGAGGTGGTATGGGCATCTGATTAGGATGCCTCCTGGACGCCTCCCACTTGAGGTGTTTCAGGCACGTCCCACTGGGAGGAGACCCCGGGGCAGACCCAGGACTTGGTGGAGAGACTATGTCTCCCAGCTGGTCTGGGAACGCCTTGGTATCCCCTCTGAAGAGCTGGAGCAGGTGGCTGGGGAGAGGGAAGTCTGGGCTTCTCTGCTTGAACTGCTGCCTCCGCGACCCGGACCTTCGGAAAAGCGGTAGAAGATGGATGGATGGATTAACATTTGTTTGTTCTCTCCCATAGATTGAGTCCCCATCGTGCTGTTTGCTCTCTATATGTCTGTTCTTTTCTTCTTCTCTATCCCCTCACCCCCCAGCCAGTCGCAGCAGATGACTGCCCCTCCCTGAGCCTGGTTCTGCTGCAGGTTTCTTCCTGTTAAAAGGGAGTTTTTCCTCTCCACCGTCGCCAAGTGCTGCTCCCAGGGGATCGCCTGATTGTTGGGGTCTTTCTGCAACTGTGGGGGTTCCCCCTACAGTTGATAGTGCTATGAGATGACTGTTGTTGTGAAATGGCGCTATATAAATAAAGTTGAATTGAATTGAATTGAATTCTAAATTGTCCTTAGGTGTGACTGTGAGAGTGAATGGTTGTCTGTCTCTCTGTGTTGGCCCTGCGATGGACTGGTGATCTGTCCAGGGTGGACCCTGCCTCTCGCCCAAAGATGCTGGGATAGGCTCCAGACCCCCCGCGACCCGAAAAGGATTAAGCAGAAGAAGATGGATGGATGGATGGATGGATTATGTTAAAAAGTTTAACACACATGTAAACTGCAACTTATCGTGGCCAGAAAACTTGTCTTAGTCATTTTTTCTTATCGTATGACTAATTGTTTTAGCTGTTATTGTTACAGGCCTACTCATTACTCGGGTAAGTAACCACATTTTAGTTGATGGTGGTTATGCTCTCACATAGGGCTGTGCGATATGCCAAAAAAAAATCATGTCATGATATGTCATCTTATACCATGATAATGGTGTATATCATGATATACATTTTCTGTAAATTCTACAGTTCAGCTCATCATATAAAAAGGACCATCTTGTTATATAGTAAAATGGCACATTGTTGTGAAGTGCGGTGTGGTGACGTGCACTTCCCGTCATGTCACCACGCCGCATTATATAAGGCAGAGGGCATCCATATTGCCGCCTCTTTGACCGGTGCCCTCTGCCAGGTGCCTGCTGTGCAACGCTGTTCTCTTCCATCCAGGGCCGGATTAAGGAGGTTGTGGGCCTCTGGGCTTGAGCAATTTCTGGGGCCCTCCCACATATAATTTATAGGAATATGATATGCAAAATGGCTATGTTTACATGCACAGTAATAAACCGTTTATAATTGGATTTTTAGCATTATTTGATTATTAAAGTAGTCATGTAAAAACAATAATCGGATAAAAGGTAATTATTGTGTGATAAGAAATTACATTAATACACATAGTTTGTTGTCCAATAAGCTGCTTATTCAGTGCATGTAAAAGTGTCATGGAAAATGACATGGAACCCACTCAACCAGTGGATTGATTTCTTTTATATGGGCCTGTAAGCCCTTATAGAAGAAGCCCTTGAAGAAGTTGGACATAGACAGGAATTCTTGGCAGCGGAAGGCTAAGGACAGAGCTGTGTGGAGGAATCTGATCAGAAACGGTCATTGTCGCCCACGACAGACTGCTATGATGATGATGATGATGATGAAGCCCTTATATGCCCCAGACATGTTAGCGGCATTGTCATAGCACTGTCCCCTGGAGCTGCTGATGTCAATATTCAACTCTTTCAAAACCTGCAGCACAGACTCGCATAAAGCTTCTCTACTGTGGCTCTCAATAGGCAGAAATTTTAGGAAGCGTTCCTGAATGTTTCATCAGGTGAGACATAACGTAAAATGAATGTCAGCCGATCCACATGTGAGACATCTGGTGTTGAATCAACACTGATTGAAAGGCATTTGGCCATTTTTACTTCACTGACAATCTCTGATAAAACATGGTCCCAGGGGTGGTCCTGGCTTGTGTGACTCCCTGCCCCCCCAACTTCAATTTATAGACTGACCTTTCTTGTTTTCCTTGATACAAAATTGTCAATGCCATCATCATATGAAAGTTTATCCACAATGGTGTGGTTAATACTGATGACTGCAAGACCAATAAAGAGGTTCTTCATCAATGAATCAATATCATGGTTTATAAGTTAAATTTAAAATCTATAGTCATAATAATCAATATTAAATCGGAACAGTCTGAAATGTTTCACTCTGCTTGTAATGAATATTGAGAATGCTTATTGAATTATCTTGCAAAAAGTCATTAACTTTAAAAAGCTACTTTACTGAAATAGTCTTTCTATGCAATATTTCTGTTTAGCTTGTTACAGCTTACAAAGTAAAAACTGTTAAAAAAAAAACAACACAATTGTGGATGCCGCCCTAGGCAACCGCCCATGTGGACCATATCTGAAACTGCCACTGCATGGTCCCCCATCAGCTGAATAAATTCCTCACATGTTTTTGTGGAGAGATATGAAGGGATCCCTCTTCCTGCATTTCCATATTTCTCAATGTGAGATTTCAAAAATGGATCAAACTCACTTATCACTTCCAGAATGCCCATGTAGTTACCATTATCACTCCTGCCAAAAATATCACTGGTGCCACGAACTGCTAATCCCCGCTCTGCCAAAAATTTGACAACAGCCACCACTCTTCTCAGTACTTCATTCCAGTAACCACATTCAATCTCAAACTGTTTGTGCAACTCAGTGTCTATTCTTCCTCTACTGGATGCAAGGGTGGCATAGGTCAGAATTGCCTTTTTATGATGCTCACTGTTCTCATGGTCTCAGATGCACTCTGTTGCATCTTTCCAGTCACTAAAGCCAGTTTCAAAGCATGACTGACAGTTGCCAAACTTGCCATCGCTGTATATGTGGCAGGCAAAACAATATAAACAGCCAGTGGAAGGAGAATAGAGAAGCCATTGTCTTGACAAAGACTCACCTGTGGTGTAGTAAGATGGCAGCTGTGGCACCCTGTGTGTAGTGGGAGATGATGGCTCACCTTTCCGGTGGTGGCGTCATCTGGGGTATAAAGAGCCAGGGCGGAAGAGACGCACTCTCTTTCGCCATCGACCTTTGGCCTGTGTGGAGCGCCTGTTATATTGTTGGTTCCTAATAAAGTTACGTTCAACTGCACCTCCTGCCTGCTTCTTGGTAGCGTGAGTTATGGACATAACATTTGGTGATGAGGTAAAAGGTATGGAGAGAGGTTTTTCCTGCTTTTGGCTGTTTCTGGAGGTCCCGGGCGAGCCGCCCTTCCCTTGGGAGAGGTGGTACGCGGCTTTCCAAAACTATCTGGTAGCCCTGTCCTTGGTGAGTTGGAAAAACTGAGTGCGAGAGCTATTTTGGTCCACAACCTCAGCATGGAGGGTCAGTGGATTCTCGGCACATTGGGTGCTAGTGACAGCTTTGGTGACATGGTGGGGCTAATGGCGCAGAAAACGTCATAGTCAAAAGAATCTTGGCCGTGGGTCTCGGCAATTATCTCGATGAGATAATACTTCATGAGTGACAGTGTTCTGAAACATTTCATAAAGAGTGCCATCTGCTGACTGGGTGCCAGAACTGCATCTGAGTAGAAAACCTGAAAAAAATGTCAGTATTTTTTTTTTGAGCATTTGCCCATCCGAGGTCTATTCAAAATTGGATGGCAGGAACAAACAATCCAACACAAACAAAAAAACCCTAATTCCAATAGAACCCGCTCAGATTTCCCACTAGCCCTCGAGTCATGTGATGTGACTGACATGATGAGGCCTCACTCACTATGGTCATGTGACTGTGGGCATGCTGAAACAGCACTCGATGCACTGCTCATGATTCAAAAAAAATTGCAAGAGACATTGGACAGCTCCTATTATTATAATAAAAGACTCCTTATCAGAGAATTGTGCTCTTTACTCTCTCTCTTTCTCTTTTAATATACCCCTATTTTTCTTGTTAATTGGAATGTGAAGTTTGACTGATTGTATATTTTTTGTGAAAGTTCTGATTTTGTAACTCTTTTCTAACATTTTGTCATGGCTGTGAGCGCTCGCCCCCTCCTTCCTGTTGTGTTCCTCCTCAGGTCAGCAACACACCTGGGTGAGGAGACGCACCTGCCGCCGTTCATCAGCCAGCGTTTATAAGGAGCATCTCTTCAGTGTGCTGATGCTGGCTCGTCTGGGTATACTGCCTAAAGCAGAGTACTCTGTACGCTAGTACTAATTCCTAGGTGTAGTTTTTGTACTCACCTGTTTCTCTCCTTTCCTCCAGGTTGCTGCCGTCGTGTGGGTGTGTCTCCGGGGACTGTGTGCGCTCACTGCCCCTTCATCTCCACTCAGCTGCAATCATCTTCCACCTGGTCAGGCACCACCGACTCCACCACCTTCACCCTGCTGGTTCGTCTCTACCCCGGTTCGGGGTCCTGCCAGTTCTCCATGATATCCTACGTAAGTGGCAGTTTGGCTCGCCCATTTTCCCTGCCTCCATTCCTCCACTCACAGCTCTTGTTCTCTCCCACAGGCTCATTCCTCTGGCGAGTGACATTTTCCCTAAGCTGTGCTGTGTTTTGATATTCAATAAACTTCTCAAACGTGTGCTTGTGTGTTTGGTTGTCCTTCTGTCATTGCGTCGTGCACGTGAGCTGTTCCTAATTGGTCATCATGACATGACAGAACGAGCCAGCCATGATTGCTCAGCAGGTGCAATGGCATCGGGGTAATCAGCTCTGGATCGCTTAGAAGCGACCGAGCAGCAGGTGGCTGTGTTAACTCAGCAGCTGCAGACTCTCTTGCAGCAATTGGGCACGATCAGCCAACATTTAGCCAGTCTGGCTCATCCGGTTCCTCCTCCTCCACCTGCTCCCGTTGTTCAACTTCCTGTACATCGTAATACCTTCGTAACTGTAAGGAGTTTCTCCTCCATATACTGATGCCTTTTGAGCAGGTTTTGGGGGGGGGGGGGGAGTACCCATCGGACACAGCTAAAATCCAGTTTATGAACTTATTATTGGTGATCGGGCCTTTAGTTAGGCCAGGTCCATGCTGGACAGCCTGGAGGGGGCTGCATACACGTTTGAGCAATTTGTGGTTGCATTCTCTCGCGCTTTTGACCATACCAAGAGTCAAGGGAACATCATTAGCTGCCTTTTGTCACTCCGCCAGGGCACTCGGTCAATGGCCGAGTGCTCGGTAAAGTTTCGGGTTGAAGTGCGGAGTCAGGGTGGAACAACGTTGCCTTACACAGCACGTTTCTCTTCGGCTTAAATACTCGCCTCTGTGATGACCTAGAGGTTCATGCTGTTCCCGACACCTTGGATGGCCTTATAGATCAGGCGGTGAGACTGGATAACTGTTACTGTGAACGCTCAAAGGAGTGACAGTCCTCCTCTCACCTGCCTGTCGAGCGGGTGCCTGCTGCAGCTACGAGCATAGGTGGCGCTGGCCTCCCTCCCGAGCCGATGGAGCTCAGTCAGTTCCAATTGACCGATGATGAGCGTCAACGGTGGAGGAAGGCGGGCGCATGCATGTACTGTGGTTCCATGAAGCACAAGTCTGAACGATTGCCACTTGCGGCCAAAAGATCCGGCCTGTCAGTAACCGCGGTGGGGTCTGGCGGGTGGGACTAGACTTACTGCCCCTGGCAATTTCTCTATTTCGGCCCTCATGCAATTGCCGGGGGTCGAGAGGAGGACTATGGCTCTTGTGGATTCAGGGGCAGAGGAGAATTTCATCTCGTCCTGACTCATGCGGGACGTGGGTATTCCCACTCAAAAATTGCCCAGTAATCTTAAGATCACTACCATATCCGGCTGCGAGGTGGCGGTAGTCTCCGAATGCACAGCACCTATGGCCATCCTTCTTTCTGGTAACCATAAGGAAGAGCTTTTGTTCCTGATACTCCCAAATTCATCTTCCCCAATGGTTCTGGGTTATCCATGGCTCCGGAGGCACAACCCCATGATAAACTGGGAGCTCGTTTTGTTTGGCTCACTGTTTGCGTTCTGCTGATTGCTCGCCATCTCCCCCCGTCTCCTCCCTTCCGGCCAAGCCGTCAGACCTCAGTCTCGTCCCCCAGGCTTATCTTGATTTGGGAGAGGTTTTCAGCAAGTCGCTTCCGCCTCGTCACTCTTACGACTGTGCTGTGGACCTCATCCCGGGGGCGAGGCTGCCGTCCAGCAGGCTCTAAAACATTTCTGGCCTGGAGAGGGAGGCGATGGAGAGATACATAAAAGACTCACTGAACGCCAGCCTTATTCAGCCGTCCTCAGCCCCACTCGGAGCCGGGTTCTTCTTCGTTGGTAAGAAGGATGGCTTATTGCGCTCCTGTATCGACTACCGGGAGCTGAACGCAATCACCATTAAGGACAAATACCCTCTGCCCTTGATCATTTCCGCGTTTGAGCTCCTTCAGTGCTCACAGGTGTTCACTAAATTAGACTTATGTAACACTTACCATCTAATCCGCATTCACAAGGGGGATGAGTGAAAGACGACGTTTAAAACACACCTGGGGCAGTTTGAATATTTGGTCATGCCATTCGGACTCACTAACGCCCCCGCCTTCTTCCAGCGGCTCATTAATGACGTCCTCCGCAATATGCTGAATCAGTTCATATTTATCAATTTGGGTGATATTCTAATTTTCTCCCGCTCACCAGAGGAACATGAGGTCCATGTGAGAGCCATTTTACAGCGACTCCTGGAGAACCAGCTCTACGTCAAGGCTGAGAAGTGTGAGTTCTCCACTACATCTACCACCTTCTTGGGCTTCATCGTGGCTGAGGGGAGACTGATTGCTGACCTGTCCAAGGTAAAGGCAGTGCTTAATTGGCCAATTCCCCACTCCCGTAGAGAGCTTCAGCGCTTCCTCGGTTTTGTGAACTTTTATCGCAGGTTCATCCGGAACTATAGTGGGACTGTGCTGCCTCTTACACAGCTGACCTCTGTTAAGGTTCCGTTTCGCTGGACTGAGTCAGCTGAACAGGCCTTTATTAAATTAAAGGGCCTGTTCATGGAAACACCTATCTTGGCTCAGGTCGACACGCAGCTCCAGTTCGTCCTCAAAGTGGATGCTTCTGATTCGGGGGTAGGCGCTGTCCTGTCACAGCGTTCGCCCTCCGACCAGAAGCTCCACCCGCACGCATTTTTTTCTCGGCGGCTCATGTCAGCCGAGAGAAATTACGATGTGGGGGACAGAGAGCTTCTCGCCATTAAGTTGGCATTGGAGGAGTGGAGGCATTGGCTAGAGGGGGCTATTCACCCCGTGGTCGTGTGGACCGACCACAAGAACTTGGAGTACTTGTGATCGGTTTGTCGACTCAACTCCAGGCAGGCTCGTTGGGACCTATTTTTTCAGAGGTTCAACTTGACCATCACGTACCAGCCTGGTTCTCAGAATACCAAACCAATACCTATCGCGCCAATTTGATTCCAAGCAAGTAGCACCCCCATCCCACCCTCAGCCTACTCCCCCCTCCCCCCATGCGTCCTTGGAGCCCTTACCTGGGATATTGAGTGGAGAGTCCGCCAGGCACAGTCCCAGGACCCCGTGCCAGTGGGGTGCCCCCGGAACCGCCTGTACATCCCTCCAGATCTCCGCTGCGACTTAATCCTCTGGGGTCACACCAGCCATTTTGCCTGCCATCCTGGGATCACCCGCACTGCCAACCTGATTCGGTGGGTGTTCTGGTGGCCTACGCTGTGGCGGGACATGCAGGAGTATGTGCGGACCTGTCAGACCTGTATTCGGGGCAAGTCCGACTCTTCCCCCCTCTGCTGGACTCCTTCACCCCCTACCCATCCCTGGCCGTCCTTGGTCCCACATCACTGTAGACTTTATAAAGGGTCTTCCTCTCTCCCACGGGAAGTCGGTCATCCTTACGATTGTTGACTGCTTCTCGAAAGCTGTTCACCTCATCACCCTTCCCAAACTCCCTCGGCCATGGAGACTGCGGACCTCCTTACTACCCATGTCATCCATCTCCATGGCATCCCTCTGGACATCGTGTCTGACCAGGGTTCCCAATTCATGTCTCAGGTGTGGAAGGCCTTCTGCTGGACTCTTGGGACCACCACAGCCTCTCCTTCGGTCATCACCCTCAATCTAACTGGCAGGCCAACCGCACCAACCAGTCCTTGGAGGCCACCCTGCTGTGCATAGCGGCTGAAAATCCCTCCTCATGGAGTTTCCATCTGGCCTGGGTGGAATATTCTATGAATTCTGCTGTCTCTGCAGCTATGGGGCTTACCCCCTTTGAAGCCTCGTTGGGGTACACCCCACCTCTACTTCCTATGGCCGAGAGGGAGGTTGCAGTGCCGTTCGTGGGGGCCCATGCTCGACGCTGCCGATGCATTTAGAGGTCTACTCGGGCCGCCCTTGCCCACTCCTCTGAGCGCAACCACCAGATGGTGAACAGTAAGTGGGTTCCTGCACCCAAGTACACTGTTGGTCAGCAGGTGTGGCTGGCAGTGGACCAGATTCTGTTGAAGATGGATTCAAATAAACTCTCTCCCCGCTTTCTGGGGCCCTATACCATCTCCGGAGTGGTCAACAACATCACGGTAAGGTTGCAGCTTCCACGGACCCTACGGGTGAACCCAACCTTCCACATCTCCCACATCAAGCCCCTCTCAGTCAACCCCCCCCCCCGAAGCCTCCTCCTCCTCCTCTCCCCAGATGATCGATGGCCAGGCTGCTTACACCGTGCAGCGCATCCCGGATGTTCACTGTCGGGGCCGGGGTCTCCAATACTTGGAGACCACTGGAAGGGCTATGGCCCGGAGGAGCATTCATGGATCCCCAGATCACATGTCTTGGACGAGGTTATGCTCTGGGCCTACCATCAAGCCCATCCCGACAAGCCCAAGGGACCGCCAGGAGGTGCTCCTTGTGGGGGGGGCACTGCCATGGCTGTGAGCGCTCACCCCCTCCTTCCTGTTGTGTTCCTCCTCAGGTCAGCAACACACCTGGGTGAGGAGATACACCTGCCACCGTTCATCAGCCAGCGTTTATAAGGAGCATCTCTTCAGTGTGCTGACGCTGGCTCGTCTGGGTATACTGCCTAAAGCAGAGTACTTTGTACGCTAGTAGTAATTCCTAGGTGTAGTTTTCGTACTCACCTGTTTCTCTCCTTTCCTCCAGGTTGCTGCCATCGTGCGGGTGTGTCTCCGGGGACTGCGTGCTCTCACTGCCCCTTCATCTCCACTCAGCTGCAATCATCTTCCACCTGGTCAGGCACCACCGACTCCACCACCTTCACCCTGCTGGTTCGTCTCTACCCCGGTTCGGGGTCCTGCCAGTTCTCCATGATATCCTACGTAAGTGGCAGTTTGGCTCGCCCATTTTCCCTGCCTCCATTCCTCCACTCACAGCTCTTGTTCTCTCCCACAGGCTCATTCCTCTGGCGAGTGACATTTTCCCTAAGCTGTGCTGTGTTTTGATATTCAATAAACTTCTCAAACATGTGCTTGTGTGTTTGGTTGTCCTTCTGTCATTGCGTCGTGCACGTGAGCTGTTCCTAATTGGTAATCATGACACCTTTACCCTCATCGAGAATTTGTATGTTGTATTTTTTTTTTTCCACAATATCTTTATTGAACCTTTTTTTTAACAAACATGACACAAACAATCAAACACTAACACTAAAGTACTAAAAAAAAAAAAAGAACTAAAAACACCAACAACCACTAACAAAAGCAAGTCTTCAACAATGCTCCTCTGTTTAGTCTAGGCAATCCATTACATAAGTATACATATTATACATTCATCAGTTTGGAATTTACAAGGTCCACACACATCATTCACCTTCTTCTTCAAAAGTTATGTTTAAATTCTTTACATAATCAATAAAAGGTCTTCATATATTCTCAAACACAATTTCCTTTGATTTCAGTATGTATGTTATTCTTTCTAGTGGAAGGTTTGTTAACATCTGTCTTAACCACTGAGTCACATCTGGTCTATGAGTCTTTTTCCACAGTAGTGCAATACATTTTTTGGCATTAAGCAAACTGAGGTCTATGAATGCTCTTTCACTTTTATTAAAGTTATGCTTTTCTGGGTACAGACCCAACAAAAACAATTTAGGATTCAATATGATTTGTTTTGAAATTATTTTTTCAATTGTTACCCTCACCTCTTCCCAAAACATTCTAATTTTTCTACATTCCCATAAACAATGAAATAAGGTTCCTTTACTTTCCATGCATTGTATGTTGTATTTTATTCTATTAAACTAAAAAAAACTGGTTGTGACACTTCCGCTTTATATTGCACGAATCAGTGTTGAGTGGGCGGTGTTGAGCGTAACATCACTACCCCTATGAACTGGGACACCCCTTCATGGCTGCACACGGCCAAAGTGGCTGTAGAGTGTAGCTGTCTTACTGGCCACTGCTGAAATTCACCAGCCACTGGCCGCTGTTAATGTCAAGCCCTGCATACTCTGTCTGTCTATATATATATATATATATCTCAGAGGTTTCGTTCACTCTAAATTGTCCTTCCACAGAATTCTTCCAGCAATGACTATAAATTCTGAAAGCTGTCTATCATTTGACAGGTTATATAGAGGGTGATCTAATTAAAGTCAATTAAAATGATAGATAACTGTTTGACAGAGTTTTTACAAGCTTGTCTGAGAAAATGACATAGCAAAAAGTGTAGTGCAACCTGTGATCGAGTATTGCCCTTTTTTAGGTTTTCAGCTCAATCTGGTGACAGTCATTTACCAGATGGCAGTCTTTATTAGATGTTTCAGGGCACTGTGTTGCCTATGAACCTATTGTCTCAAATTTGCTCATTGTTTCATGAAGCCTTGGTTTTAACATCACTAAAAAATAGCCTATAGGGCCATCCACACAAAGCATGTTAAAGATAACTTTAACTATAAGATTATAGTTTTAAAAACCTTTACCATTTCTTTGTCGCGTTCCATTTCCATGCACATGTGTTCGTTGAGCTGTAGATCCACTCTTGTTTCCCCAGAGGTTTAAAAGTGCTGTTGCTTGTAAGTGTCTCACTGCTGCCTTGGTTAAGGCCTTGTCACACCTAGATGATTTAGGCAGTGTTTGCAAAATGAATGAAAAATTTGGAGAATACGCTGGGGTACGTGAATCAGTTATGGCTCAGTTTTGACTAAGTTAAGAACACTCTGAAGCACATTGGTAGATGGCGTTGTTTGCCAAGCTCCTCTGAAAATGAATTTTCAGCATGTTGAAAATTTTTGGACATATCCAGCATATGGCTGATAATGTCCTGCACATGCAGAGCAAATGGCATATTTCTGACATGAGTTCAGACCCAGGGAACACGCACACAGGCTCAAGTCAATTGCAACAATGATTTATTGAATAATGAACATGTGTGGATGCGTGAGTGCGAGAGTGGATGTGTTGCTGGAAGACAGGATGCACCGAGGGCAGAGCAGCGCGCCGTGCAGCCAGGCAACCCTAGGGCAGAGCAGAGGAGAGATTAGTCGCCGAGCCTGACCCGATGGATTAATACTCAGACTGTGGCTTTCTTGCAGTTGTTCTTGGTGGCGAGCCGCAGGTCTGCTGCCTGGAGGACAGCGCTCCAATGCGCGCTCAGCGCAGCGGGTGTCAGTAGGATGCCGACAGGGGGAGAATCCGCCTCCAGGGAGTCCACCTGTGCACAGGGGAGAAGGACTGGAGAAAAGGTGAGAGGTTGGTTGATTGCTTACGTGGGAAGCGATGGTTGAGAGTCTTTGGGAGCGTCGAAGAGAAGGTGAGTGCGGGTAGCACGGTTGTTGATGAGCAGACAGCTCCATGCTGAAGCTCAAGGCTGAGCGGGCTAAATAGCCCGGGCTTGATGAGGCGCAGGTGTGCTCACAGCTGGAGCGGGAGATGGGCGAGAGTGAGCTGTGACAGTACTCCCCCCCCGAGCAGCACCTCCCAGCGCTGGTTTACCTGAGTGCGCCAGATGGAACTCCGTGACGAGGCATTTGTCCAGCACGAACGACGGACACACCCAGGACCTCCACTCGGGGCCATACCCCTCCCAATCCACCAGCCCGCAACCTCGGCGGCGGGAGTCCAAGATGGAAGAGACCCTCCACGCCGGGTCGCCGTCGATCATCACAGGAGGGGGTGGAGCCCTAGGAGGAGGACAGAGAGGATGAGACACCACAGGTTTAATGCGAGAGACATGGAATGTCGGACAGACGCGGAGGGGGGGGCGGCAGACGCACAGCCACCGGGTTGATGTTTTTCGTAATGGGGAAAGGGCCAATTCAATTCAATTCAACTTTATTTATATAGCGCCATTTCACAACAACAGTCATCTCATAGCACTATCAACTATAGGGGGGAACCCCCAGAGTTGCAGAAAGACCCCAGCAATCAGGTGATCCCCTGTGAGCAAGCACTTGGCGACGGTGGAGAGGAAAAACTCCCTTTTAACAGGAAGAAACCTCCAGCAGAACCAGGCTCAGGGAGGGGCAGTCATCTGCTGCGACTGGCTGGGGGGTGAGGGGATAGAGAAGAAGAAAAGAACAGACATGTAGAGAGCAAACAGCACGATGGGGACTCAATCTATGGGAGAGAACAAACAAATGTTAATGACCAGCAAAAAAAATATTTCATAGAGAGTGAGGAAAGGAGTGAGGCCCAGTGCATTACTGGAGGTCCCCCGGCTGACTAAACCTATTAGCAGCATAACTAAGGGAGGGTTCAGAAACACATGATCCCTCCCTAATTGTAGGCTATATCAAAAAGGTAGGTCTTAGCCCTATTCTTAAAAACAGAGATCGAGTCTGACTCCCGAATCCAGATTGGCAGCTGATTCCACAGGAGAGGAGCTTGATAACTGAAGGCTCTGCCTCCCATTGTACTTTTGGAGATTCTAGGTATTACAAGTAATCCTGCATTTTGGGAGTGTAGTGCTCTGTTAGGATAATACAGTAGTATCAGATCTTTTAAATAAAAAGGAGCCTGATTGTTTAGAGCTTTGTAAGTAAGAAGAAGGATTTTAAACTTAATTCTAAACTCTATGGGAAGCCAATGAAGGGAGGCCAGAACCGGAGAGATATGATCTCTCTTTCTAGTACCTGTTAAAACTCTTGCTGCAGCATTTTGGATCAGCTGAAGACTTTTTAAAGATGTTTTAGGACAGCCTGATAATAAAGAATTACAATAATCTAATCTCGAGCTAACAAAAGCGTGGATCAGTTTCTCAGCATCACTCTGAGACAAGATGCTCCTAATCTTGGCAATATTACGCAAATGATAGAAGGCAGTCTTAGAAACAAATTTAATATGTGAATTGAAGGACAAATCCTGATCAAAAATAACTCCAAGGTTCCTCACAGAGCTATTAAGAGAAAGAGTAACTGCATCCAAACTGAAAGTTTGATTTGGAAAGGAATTTCTAATGTTTTTTGGACCAACAAGAATGACTTCAGTCTTATCTGAATTTAACAGCAGGAAATTACAAGTCATCCAAGCTTTGATTTCCTTAAGACAGGCTTCTAACTCGGCTAATTGATTACTATCATCTGGCTTCATTGACAGGTATAATTGTGTGTCATCTGCATAACAATGAAAATGTATACAGTGCTTTCTAATAATGTTGCCTTACGGAAGCATATAGAAACTAAAAAGAGTAGGGCCTAGCACAGATCCCTGTGGAACTCCATGACTAAGCTTTGAGTTGAAAGAAAACTCATTATTTACATGAACAAACTGGAACCTATCAGATAAATAAGATCTAAACCATTGCAACGAAGTTCCATTAAGTCCAACATAGTGTTCTAATCTATCAAGTAGAATATTATGATCGATAGTATCAAAAGCTGCACTAAGGTCTAAAAGGACAAGTACAGAAACTAGTCCATTATCAGATGTAATGAGAAGGTCGTTAGTGACCTTCACTAAGGCTGTTTCAGTACTATGATGGATTCTAAACCCAGATTGACACTCTTCAAGTAAACCATTTCCCTGCAGGTGGTCAAATAATTGCATAGCAACAACTCTTTCTAAGATTTTTGAAATGAAAGGGAGATTAGAGATTGGTCTATAGTTAGCTAAAGCTCTTGGATCTAGCGTTGGCTTTTTGAGTAAGTGTTTAATTACAGCCGTTTTAAAAGCCTGCGGTACATGGCCTAAAGTTAATGAAGAATTGATTATATGAAGAATAAAGCTACCAATAAGTGGGAAGACTTCTTTAAATAACCTGGTAGGAATAGGGTCTAAAAGACAAGTTGAAGGTTTGGATGAGGAAACTATTTTGTCTAACTCACAAAGGTCGATTGGAGTAAACTCATCAAGACAGACATCAAGTGAAGGAGTTGTAGTAGTTACAGTATTTAAGTTAACTGTGGGAAGAATCTGATTGATTTTATCTCTGATGGATGAAATTTTATTATTGAAAAAGTTCATAAAGTCCTGACTAGTAAGCTCTAAGGGAATGCTAGGATTGACAGAGTCCTGACTCTTTGTCAACCTGGCTACAGTACTGAAAAGATACCTGGGATTATTCTTGTTCTCTTCTATTAATGCAGAATAATAACTCGTTCTAGCTTTTCTAAGAGATTTTTTATAAATTAAAAGATGATTTCTCCAAGCTAAATAAATTTCATCTAAATTAGTGGAGCGCCATTTTCTTTCTAATTGACGAGTCTTCTGTTTTAAGCTACGAGTTTCTGTGTTGAACCAAGGAGTTAGAAATCTCTGATTAGACTTTTTCTTTTTTAAGGGGGCCACCAAGTCTAGAGTCTGATGCAGAGAAGCTGAAACACTATCTACCATGTTTTCAATTACAGAAGGAGCAAGCTGTCTATAGCTTATTTCCGTTGTGTTGACACATGGCATAGAGGAAACAATCTGCATAAATTTGGAAACAGCATCATCTGAGAGGCATCTACTGTAATAATATTTTTCTTTAGGAGCCAAATAGTCAGAAATAGTAAAATCAAAGGTTAACAGACAATGGTCTGACAGTACAGGGTTATGAGGAAACACTACAAGATTTTCTATTTCTATGCCATATGTCAGAACAAGGTCCAATGTATGGTGGAGGTAATGAGTAGAATTTCCTACTTTCTGAGAAAACCCAAACGAATCTAATATTGAATTAGATGAAATGAATGAAACGTCGAGCCAGCTTCTTCCTCTCGGCCTTCAGGATGATGTCCCGCATAGACAGCCAGACTTGCTGACCCACCTGATAGCGCGGTGCGGCCCTCCTGTGGCAATTAGCCGCCCCGATGTTGCGCTCAGCCGTGCGTAAAAGCGCACGGCGCACCGTCATCCATATGCTCCGACAACGCCTGAGATGGGCCTGGATGGAAGGCACCGCCACCTCCCCCTCTTCTTCAGGAAACAACGGGGAGTCATACCCAAGCGATGCCCAGAAGGGGGACATCCCGATGGCCAATGACAAAGTGGCGTTGTGCGCATATTCAATCCAGGGCAGATGGGCGCTCCAGGAGGAAGGGTTGGAGGAGGTGACACAGCGTAGTGCGGCTTTCAGTTCCTGGTTTGTCCGCTCGCACTGCCAGTTAGACTGGGGGTGGTGATCGGAAGATAAACTCACCGTGGTCCCCAGGGCCTTGCAGAAGCACGACCCGACTCTGGACACAAACTGGGGACCCCGGTCAGAAACGATGTCCGCTGGAATCCCATGCAGCCTCACAACGTGTTGGACCAATAGGTCCGCCGTTTCCCATGCTGTAGGAAGACCGTGGAGCGGCACGAAGTGGGCGGCCTTGGAGAATCTGTCCACGATGGTCAGGATGGTGGTGAAGGAGTTGGAAGACA
The DNA here is from genome assembly GCA_020510985.1 of Pholidichthys leucotaenia. NCBI lineage: Eukaryota > Metazoa > Chordata > Actinopteri > Cichliformes > Pholidichthyidae > Pholidichthys > Pholidichthys leucotaenia. The sequence goes on along the minus strand of CM035836.1, from coordinate 491,245,248 downwards.
GGAGACCGGTAACGAAGTCCAAGGCCACATGGGACCAGGGTCTGCCAGGGGTCGGCAGAGGGTGGAGGAGACCAGCTGGGGGACAGTTAGACGTCTTGCCAGTCGCGCACTGGGGGCAGGCGCGGACGTAATTGGCGACGTCGCCCTGGAGGCCCGGCCACCAAAAGGACCTCTTAAGGAGCTCAATCAGGCGGGAGATCCCAGGGTGGCAGGCGAGCTTGGTGGTGTGAGCCCAGTGGATGACGTCACTCCGGACCGAGGAAGGAACGAACAGCCTACCCGCTGGTCCGCCACCCGGGTCGGGTTCGGTCACCTGTGCCCTCCGGACCTTATCCCTGATGGACCAGGAGACGGCGCCCACAACACATGAGGCCGGGAGGATGGTATGGTCCCGGTCCTCGGGAGCTTCTGAGGCAAATTGCCTGGACAGAGCGTCCGTCTTATCGTTCTTCGAGCCTGGATGGTAGGTGATTGTGAGATGAGATGAGATGAGATTCAACTTTATTGTCATTACACATGTATGAATACAAGGTAACGAAACGTGACTTGGCATTTGGGCACCCTCTGCAGAGCGCATCCAAGGCCGGGGCAGCCGCTAGGCGCCAGTCATAAAGAAGAAAAGAAAAAAGAAAAGAAATGATATGACACAATAGGCGAGAGAAAAAAACATGTTTTATCAAATTGACGCTTAATGGATAAGCGAAATTTTGATTGCAGGCAAAAAAACCCCTCAATGCATATTTAGCAGTAGTGGACAATCACACAGCAGAGGGAGGGAGAGCAGTGTGTGTATATTTGCATGTCATTGTGTAGTGTAAATGTAACAGTTGTTAGTGAGCAGCAGAGGGCGCCTCCTGGCAGTGGATAGATGTTATAATCATGTGACTTATAAACAAGTCCAGAGTTCAGAGTCTATCTCTCTTTCTCTCTTGCTTGCAGAAGGCACATGGGCATTGTCCTTGAGAGTCCAATCCGCTGACGACAACAACTGATTGTTGATTGTATGGGTAGACATAAGAGCCGGTTCTTCCGCTAATCTCAGTCAGGAGGAATGTAAACACGGGGCAAACAAGGTCAAATCAAATCAAATCAGCACAGTGCACTCAGAGAGTAGAATTTTGTCCTCCATCCATCCATCCATCCATCTTCTACCGCTTTTCCGGAGGTCCGGGTCGCGGAGGCAGCAGTTCAAGCAGAGAAGCCCAGACTTCCCTCTCCCCAGCCACCTGCTCCAGCTCTTCAGAGGGGATACCAAGGCGTTCCCAGACTAGCTGGGAGACATAGTCTCTCCACCGAGTCCTGGGTCTGCCCCGGGGTCTCCTCCCAGTGGGACGTGCCTGAAACACCTCAAGTGGGAGACGTCCAGGAGGCATCCTAATCAGATGCCCATACCACCTCAACTGACTCCTTTCAATGTGGAGGAGCAGCGGTTCTACTCTGAGCCTCTCCCGGATGACTGAGCTCCTCACCCTATCTCTGAGGGTGAGTCCAGCAATCCTACGGAGAAAGCTCATTTCAGCCGCTTGTATCCGCGATCTCGTTCTTTCGGTCATTACCCAAAGCTCGTGACCATAGGTGAGAGTAGGAACGTAGATTGACTGGTAAATCGACAGCTTTGCCTTAGAACTAAGCTCCCTCTTCACCACAACAGACCGGTACAACGTCCGCATCACTGCAGATGCTGCTCCAATCCGTCTGTCGATCTCTCGCTCCATTTTCCCCTCACTCGTGAACAAGACCCCAAGATACTTAAACTCCTCCACTTGGGGCAGGAGCCTGTCCCCAACCTGGAGAGGACAATCCACCTTTTTCCGGCTGAGGACCATGGACTCGGACTTGGAGGTGCTGATTCTCATCCCAGCCGCTTCACACTCAGCGGCAAACCGTCCCAGCAAGAGCTGTAGGTCATTGCTGGATGAAGCCAACAGGACAACATCATCTGCAAACAACAGAGATGAGATCCTGTGGTCACCAAGTATGACACCCTCCATTCCCTGGCTGCGCCTAGAAATCCTGTCCATAAAAATTATGAACAGGACCGGTGACAAAGGGCAGCCCTGGCGGAGTCCAACTCTCACTGGGAATGACTCCGACCGAGTGTTGGCAATACGAACTAAACTCTCACAACGGTCGTACAGAGACCGAATAGCTCGTAACAACAAGCCCGATACCCCATACTCCCGAAGCACCCCCCACAAAAATCCACGAGGGACGCGGTCAAATGCCTTCTCCAAGTCCACAAAACACATGTAAACTGGTTGGGCAAACTCCCACGAACCCTCAAGAATTCTCGAGAGGGTAAAGAGCTGGTCCGATGTGCCACGGCCAGGACGAAAACCACATTGCTCCTCCTGAATCCGAGGTTCGACCAACGGCCGGACTCTCCTCTCCAGTACCTTGGCATAGACCTTCCCAGGGAGGCTGAGGAGTGTGATCCCTCTAAAGTTGGAGCACACCCTCCGGTCCCCTTTTTTGAAGAGAGGAACCACCACCCCGGTTTGCCATGCCAAAGGCACTGCCCCCGACCTCCACGCAATGTTGCAGAGGCGTGTCAACCATGACAGCCCAACAACATCCAGGGCCTTGAGGTACTCGGGGCGAATCTCGTCCACCCCCGGGGCCCGGCCACCAAGGAGATTTTTAACCACCTTGGCGACCTCAGCCCCTGTGATAGGCGAGTCATCCCCCTTGTCCCCAAACCCTGCTTCCTCTGTGGAAGGCGTATCAGTGGGATTGAGGAGATCCTCGAAGTATTCCTTCCACCGCCCGACGATATCCCCAGTTGAAGTCAACAGTGTCCCATCCGCACCATACACAGTGTGGACGGGGAGCTGCTTTCCCCTCCTGAGCCGCCGAACAGTTTGCCAGAATCTCTTTGAAGCCGACCGAAAGTCTTGTTCCATGGCCTCACCGAACTCCTCCCATACCCGGGTTTTTGCTTCAGCAACCACCCGAGCTGCACTCCGCTTGGCCTGCCGGTACACCTCAGCTGCTTCGGGAGTCCCACAAGCCAACCAAGCTTGATAGGACTCCTTCTTCAGCTTAATGGCCCCCCTCACCACTGGTGTCCACCACTTGGTTCGGGGGTTGCCACCACGAGATGCACCGACCACCTTGCGGCCGCAGCTCTGGGCCGCCGCTTCAACAACAGAGGTGGAGAACATGGCCCATTCAGACTCCATGTCTCCAGACTCCCTCGGAATGTGGTTGAAGTTCTTCCGGAGGTGGGAGTTGAAGACCTCCCGGACAGGGGCCTCAGCCAGACGCTCCCAGCACACCCTCACTATACGTTTGGGTCTACCAGGTCTGAATGGCTTCCTCCCCTGCCATCGGATCCAACTCACCACCAGGTGGTGATCAGTTGACAGCTCTGCACCTCTCTTTACTCGGGTGTCCAAGACATACGGTCGCAGGTCTGATGATACGATAACAAAATCGATCATCGACCTGCGGCCTAGGGTGTCCTGGTGCCAGGTGCACATATGGACACCCTTATGCTTGAACATGGTGTTCGTTATGGACAGACTGTGGTTAGCACAGAAGTCCAATAACTGAACACCACTCGGGTTCAGATCGGGCAGGCCGTTCCTCCCAATCACCCCCCTCCAGGTTTCACTGTCGTTGCCCACGTGCGAGAATTTTGTCCTCACCCGTGTAATTCTGTGCTTCCATTATATATGCAGGCTTAAACTGTTTTTCCATAGAGAGCACAGGGCTTTCAGATGTATTCCTTCACTGAATCACTGTCATTCAGTTCACCGTTTGCCGCTACTCGTGCCCTCCCCAACTGGTCGAATTTGATGAAGGAGCTGACTGGGTCCGCTTGATCCGCTCTCTCACCTTCCTTCAATTTCTGATGCATCAGGGAACTCCACAGCCAAAAATAGAAGTCCTGAGATCATAGCCAATAATATTGCCATAGACGCATGGATTCCAATGTCCATGAGTCTCTCGTAGGTTCCAATTCTTGGGCTCCCCCTTGGCCCAATTCTTGTTGAAAATAGTGACAATAGCACATTTAAGCCGCTTCCAAATCCATAATTTCCGTTTAGATTAAGATTCAGCAGAAGAAGAGCGACTAAACACAGACAAAAACGCAACATTGCAAAAGCTGGGAATAGATCAGGAAGGCAGGGGAGGAGGGAAGAAAAATGCGACTGCTCTCTCTCAAGGCAAGAAGGAAAATTTGAACCTGAACCTGAAGCAGCCAAAGAACAGAGACCAACGTGCCTGGTGGGCATTCAGGCGCTTGGCCGCCCTCAGGTACTCCAGGTTCTTGTGGTCGGTCCAAACCACGAAAGGCTGAGCTGCCCCCTCGAGCCAGTGACACCACTCCTGGAGCGCGAGCTTGACTGCCAGGAGCTCTCTGTCACCGACATCGTAATTCCTCTCCGCAGCAGATAGGTGCCGGGAGAAGAAGGTGCAGGGACGAATCGCCCCGTCCACCAGTGAGCGCTGAGACAACACCGCCCCCACCCCCGTATCCGAGGCGTCCACTTCCACAAGGCAGAGCAGGGAGGGGTCCACCTGGGCCAGGACCCGGGAGGAGGAGAACTCTGTCTTCAGCACCGGGAAGGCAGCCTCAGCATCCTCAGTCCACTGAAAAGGCACTTTGGGGGAGGTGAGGGGGGTCAGGGGAGAGGCGATGGCGCCGAAGTTAGGGACGAAGTGCTGGTAAAAATTGGCGAAGCCGAGGAACTGCTGGACCTGCTTCCTGGACGAGGGGGTGGGCCACTCGACGATCGCCTTGACCTTGGCAGGGTCGGGGATGATCTGATTGTGGGAAATAATAAAACCCAGGAAGGAGGTCTTGTCAGCATAGAATTCGCACTTCTCCACTTTTACATAGAGTCTGTTCTCCAAAAGGCACTGGAAGACCCGCCTCACGTGAACCTGGTGCTCCTCCCGCAACCGGGAGAAGATCAAGATATCGTCCAGGTAAACAAAGATGAACACCCCCAGGAAATCGCGGAGAACATCATTGATTAGGCGCTGGAAGACGGCCGGCGCGTTCGTGAGCCCAAACGGCATGACAAGATATTCGAAGTGACCACTGGGTGTCCGGAACCCCGTCTTCCATTCGTCGCCCTCCCAGATCCAGACGAGGTGATATGCGCTGCGGAGATCCAGCTTCGTAAACCAGGTGGCCCCCTGCAGAGAATCGAAAGCTGAGTCCATCAATGACAGCGTATACCTGTCCTTAACTGTAATATCATTCAGCGCCCGGTAGTTGATGCATGGCCGGAGGGACCCATCCTTCTTGACAACGAAGAAGAAGCCAGCGCCAACAGGAGACGAAGAAGGCCGAATGATGCCGGAGCTAAGCGATTCCTTGATATAGGAGTCCATGGCTTCGCGCTCCGGTGCCGATAGGTTGTACAAATGACTGGAGGGCAAGGGTGCCCCCGGGCGGAGGTTGATGGCACAGTCATAGGGGCGGTGGGGGGGGGAGAGACAGTGCTTTAGACTTGCTGAAAACTATACCAAGATCATGAAACTCCGGAGGAACTATGGAGAGGTCCGGAGGAGGCTCGTTGGAGGAAGGAGGAGGGAGTGACGGGGCACAGCCGGCGGACTGGAGGCAGGCGCCCAGACAGAAGGTGCTCCAAGAGAGGATGCTCCGACTTCCGGTTATGGCGGCCACGTGAGAGGGACACGTCTCGCTCTGCTCTGCTCCTGGAGACGAAAAAACGGCAAATAACTCTCTCATTTGGGACAGAACCTATCCCAGCGTTTGGACGAGGATATGTCGGTGAAGCCTAAGGCTGGAAAACCAGGTAGAGGAAAAAGCGAGCCGCCGAAACAGTCTAAATTAACGGACTTTCACGTCTGTGACGCAGCAGATAAAGAAGCTCCATATATGGCGGAGGAAGCGAGCAGCGGTGCGGTGAATGTGGGAAACGGCACAGGTGCGGTGCTTAACGCCATTAGTTCAATGAGAGCGGATTTTTCCGCTAAGTTTGATGGGATTATGGCAGCGTTGGAAGGAATGAGAAAAGAATTGGGTGACTGTGTAGAACGAATGCCGCAGGTAGAGCTTCGTGTCTCTAGTGCTGAAGATGACGTGACCTGTCTTCAATTAAAGGTGCGCACTTTGGAAAAAAAAATAAAAATCTGGAAAATAATGTCTTGGACTTGGAATCCCGGTCGAGACGGAACAACTTGAGGCTGGTGGGTCTACCGGAGGAATCCGAAGGTCAGGACACATGTTCCTTTTTGGAAAAGTGGATTCCGGAGGCGCTGGGCAGCGCGGAGCTGCAATCAGCAGTCGTTCTGGAAAGCGCATATCGTATCAGTCCACGGAGAGATAAGGGACCACCGAGGACGATTATTATGAAGTTTATCAGCAACAGAGACAGGATGAAGATCTTCAACGCTGCGCGAGCTAAAGGCCAGATTAAACACCAGGACCAGCAGGTGCGGTTCTACCCAGATTTGGCCACAGGAATCCAACAATTGAGGAAGCAGTTTGATCCCGTACGTAAGGAGCTGCGCAACCTTGGGATTCGTCATGGTGTAATTTATCCTGCGAGACTGTTGACCACGTATGGGGACAGAACCCACATCTTCAAGACCCCAGAGGAGGCGCAGGAGTTCATCAAGAAGATCCAAGAAGAGACTGGTGGGAGCTAAGCATGAACAAAATATAAGGTAGAATATTTAAGCATTTGCACAGGCATCTGACTGATCTGAAGCAAATAGCAAGTTTACAAAATATAGATTGTATTATATATTTAAAAAAAAAAAAAAACAACAAAACTATGATGTACAAAGTTGCTAAAAATTTTGGAGTTAAGTTGGAAAACTACAGAAGAGAGTTAATGTTATGTCATTAAAAGTAACAGAGTTAGGGTGATTGGGAGGATGAAGAAGGAGTGGCTTTGGCTGGTCCTCGCGGGTGTGGAGCGGTCGATGGCTATATCGGGAGACGGAATTTTTTTTTTGATTTTGGGGGGATTACCACAAATGTGGGAAGGGGGAATTTGTTTGTGTGTAGTTTGTAGGATAAATGTTCAACCACTCATGTTTTTGCTTCTCTGTATGAGCATGTTTATACTGCAAGGTAATCCTAAACTCCCTATTGATCATAAACCAAAGCGTTAATCTTAATTTAACTTCATGGAATTGCAGAGGTCTACAAAAATTAAAAAAACTTAAACGAGCTGAGGATCAAATTTAATCTCAATAGAACACATTTTTTAAAATATCTTCAACTTAGAAACTTTATTCGATCAAATCAAAATAAAGCTCTCACTCGACCTATTTATTCATCCTTGGAAAAAATGATGATGAAAGATAGTAAAAGAAAGGGTATTATTTCAGAGTTTTATAACTCATTGACACTATCTTCAAGTGAAAATTCACTGAAAAGATTAAACTACTGGAAAGAAGATCTGCAAATTGAAATTTCGGAGGAACAATGGGAATTGGCTTGTACAGAAGCTCAAACCAAATCAATAAATGCACGCCTTAAATTGATACATTTCAAATGGTTAATGCGGATGTATGTTACACCGGAGGAGTTAAATAGATATAACAAAAATATACCAGATACATGCACAAAATGCATGGAAAGTAAAGGAACCCTATTTCATTGTTTATGGGAATGTAGATTAATAAGAATGTTTTGGGAAGAGGTGAGGGTAACAATTGAAAAAATAATCTCAAAACAAATCATACTGAATCCTAAACTGTTTTTGTTGGGTCTGTACCCAGAAAAGCATAATTTTAATAAAAGTGAAAGAACATTCATAGACCTCAGTTTGCTTAATGCCAAAAAATGTATTGCACTATTATGGAAAAAGACTCATAGACCAGATGTGACTCAGTGGTTAAGACAGATGTTAACAAACCTTCCATTAGAAAGAATAACATATATACTGAAATCAAAGGAAATTGTGTTTGAGAATATATGGAGACCTTTTATTGATTATGTAAAAAATTTAAACATAACTCTTGAAGAAGAAGGTGAATGATGTGTGTGGACCTTGTAAATTCCAAACTGGTGAACATAATATGTATACTTATGTATTGGATTGTCTAGACTAAACAGAGGAGCATTGTTGAAGACTTGATTTTGTTGGTGGTTGTTGGTGTTTTTAGTGCATTTTTTTTTTTTTTTGTAGTACTTTAGCGTTAGTGTTTGATTGTTTGTATCATGTTTGTTAAAAAAAAAAAAGGTTCAATAAAGATATTGTGGAAAAAAAAAAACTTAAACAAGTTATGAATAAAATAAAAGATATGGGTTCAAAAATTGTGTTTTTACAAGAAACTCATTTAATAGAGGAGGATGTAAAAAGAATTAGGAGTAGATGGCAAGGAAGTGTTTTCACCTCATCATTCTCATCCCGAGCCAGGGGAGTTATGACTCTCATACATAAATCAGTCCCATTTCAAGTGAAAAATGTAATTAGAGACAAATTTGGAAGATATTTAATCATTCAAGGATCTTTGTTATTAGAAAATATAAATTTGGTAAACTTATATGGTCCCAATATAGATGATCAAAAGTTCTTTGCTAATTTATTTCTTATCTTATCATCACTTACAGGGCAACATATAATAGCAGGGGATTTTAATTGTACATTGAATCCCGGTATAGATAGATCAACAGGATTGGACTGTACGCACAATGGATGTAGGATGACCATTATTCATTTTATGAAAGAATTGAGATTGCTAGATATATGGAGAGAAATGAATCCACAAGTTAAAGCCTACTCTTGTTATTCCAATACCTACAAGACTTTCTCACGTATTGATTATTTTTTGATCTCCGTAGAATTAAGGTCCAAGATTCAAAACTGCTTTTATGATAACATCGTGATCTCTGATCATGCACCCTGCTGTCTAATATATGTGGATAAGAAATTGACAAAGGAACCAGGTAGATGGCAATTTCAGCATAAATGGCTTCAGGATGAGGAATTTGTTAAGTACATAGAAAAACAGATAGATGAGTTCTTTGATATCAATACTACACAAACATCAGCATGTGTAAAGTGGGAGGCTTTCAAAGCTTTTATTAGGGGACATATTATTAGTTATACAGGTTCAAAATCTAAGAAGACTCGAGAGGAGAGAGTTCAATTGGAACATAAAATAAAAATTCTTCAAGAAAAAGTATATGCAGGAAGTGATCCAAGGTTGGAGAACGAATTACTGATTTTGAGAGCTGAATATGACAAAAAATCAGCGAATAGAGCTGCCTCGAGTCTTCTAAGATTGAAACAATCTTTTTATGAACAAGGTGAAAAATCAGGAAAATTATTGGCATGGCAGATTAAACAATTAGAATTTAAAACACCAATTACCAATATTATAAGTAACGGACAGGTAGTTATAGATCCTTTAGAAATTAATAGAGCCTTTAGAGATTACTATGAAAAATTATATGATACCAAAAATGAATCTGACTTAACAAAACTAAATGGGTTTTTGAACGAACTATCTATACCGTGTATTTCAAATGAAAACAGGGAGATACTGGAGTCTAAAATTAGTCAAGAAGAAGTTGGGCTAGCCATTGATAATATGAAATCAGGAAAAAGTGCAGGACCAGATGGTCTTCCAGTTGACCTTTGTAAAAAATTTAAGAATAAATTAATAAAACCTTTTTTGGAAATGGTTTTAGAAGCATTTCAAAATAGTAATTTACCATCATACATGAATAATGCCTTAATTATACTGTTGCCAAAACCAGGTAAACCCTCTAATAAATGTGAAAATATGAGACCAATAAGCCTATTAAATGCCGACCTTAAGATAATCTGTAAAATTTTAGCAAGACGAATACAAGAAATTTTACCAAATTGTGCGCGTGCAGAAGAGGCACGCGCACGGCTTTGCCTGGCATATTTCTGTCCAATGCCAATTCTCTCTCTAACAAGGTAGAGGAACTGAGACTGCTGATGCGTTTTAAGGACCTCTCTTCCTCGGCTGCCCTCTGTTTTACCGAGACCTGGCTCAGGGAAAATACACCGGACAGCGCGCTGCGCCTCGAGGGATTTCAGCTGTTTCGTGCTGATCGTGACACAGAGCTCTCCGGTAAATCCTCAGGAGGTGGAGTCTGCTTCTACATCAACAGCAGCCGGTGCTCTGATGTAACGGTAATTTCCAAACACTGTTCTCCCGCCCTGGAATTTCTTTTTATTAACTGCAAGCCATTTTATTCCCCGCGGGAGTTTGCTTCATTCATCCTCGTCGCTGTGTATGTCCCTCCTGACGCGGACACGCGCGAAGCTCAGCGCGTGCTCGCGGATCACATCCAACACATGGAGCGGATTTTTCCAGACTCTCTGGTTATTGTGGTTAGCGACTTTAACCAGAGCAATCTGAGCCACGATCTCCCCCGCTACAAACAGTTTATTAAATGCCCCACCAGAGGAAAAAACACGCTGGATCACTGTTACACCACAGTGAAAGACGCATATCGCGCTGTTCCCCGCGCTGCGCTCGGACTATCTGATCACGTGATGGTCCACCTCATTCCCACATACAGACAGAGATTAAAGCTCACTAAACCTGTTGTGAGCACTACGAAGAAATGGACCAGTGAAGCTGAGGAGAAGCTGGAAACGTGCATGGAAATAACTGATTGGGGCATGTTTAAAGGAGCCACGCATGATCTGAATGAATACACGGACACTGTGAACTCTTATATCCACTTTTGTGAGGAGAACATTCTTCCATCGCGCACCAGGGTGAGGTACTCTAATGATAAGCCCTGGTTCACTGCTAAGCTCAGACAGATCAGGAAGGAGAAGGAAGCAGCGCTGAAAAGTGGAGACAGGGGCGGCTACAGGGAGGTTAAATATCGGTTTAACAGAGAGCTGAGGAGAGCTAAATCTGTGTATTCTGAAAGACTCCAGCAGCAGTTCACTGCTAATGACTCGGCTTCTGTGTGGAGAGGACTGAGGCAAATCACCAATTATCGGCCTCAGGCTCCTAAAGGTCAGGATGACAAAGCCCTTTGTCAAAGATTGTCCCAACACTATGCCCGTTTTGACACCCCGTCATCTGTGTCCAACTCCCCCCCTCCCTCCAGCTCCACAGCCTCCATGGTCCCTACTTCATCAAAGGCGCACCCCCTCCTCCCCCCCTGCCCTTGTCATCAGTGAGCAGGACGTGCTCAAACAGTTCTCCAGACTGAACCCGCGCAAGGCCCCCGGTCCGGACGGCGTGTCTCCCTCCACCCTGAGACACTGTGCGAAAGAGCTGGCTCCTGTCTTCACAGACATTTTTAACACCTCCCTTAAGCTATGCCACATGCCGACCTGCCTCAAATCCTCCACCATCATCCCTGTCCCCAAGAAGCCACGGATCACTGGTCTTAACGACTACAGACCTGTAGCGCTCACCTCTGTAGTCATGAAGTCCTTTGAGCGCCTGGTCTTGCCCCACCTCAAGTCCATCACCACCCCCCTCCTGGACCCGCTGCAGTTTGCCTACCGAGCCAACAGGTCTGTAGACGACGCAGTCAACCTGGCCCTCCACTCCATCCTGCAGCACCTAGACTCCCCTGGAACCTACGCCAGGATCCTGTTTGTGGACTTCAGCTCCGCATTCAACACCATCCGCCCCGATCTGCTCCGGGACAAGCTGTCCCTGCTCAACGTGCCTGACTCCCTCTGCAGGTGGCTCACCGACTTCCTGACGGACCGGAGGCAGCATGTGCGGCTGGGAAAGACTGTCTCAGACTCTGCTAGCATCAGCACCGGATCACCCCAGGGCTGTGTACTTTCCCCCCTACTCTTCTCCCTTTACACCAACTCCTGCACCTCCAGCCACCAGTCTGTCAAGTTGATCAAGTTTGCGGACGACACCACCCTCATCGGGCTCATCTCCAACGGCGACGAGTCCGCCTACAGGAGTGAGGTGGCCCAGCTGGTGTCCTGGTGCAACAACAACAACCTGCAGCTGAACGCTCTGAAGACAGTGGAGATGATTGTGGACTTCAGGAAAGTCACAACCCCTCTGCCCCCCCTCACCCTCACAGGCTCTCCCATCACCACTGCAGATTCCTTCCGCTTCCTAGGCACCACCATCACCAGGGACCTCAGGTGGGAGCCGACCATCAGCTCCCTCATCAAAAAGGCCCAGCAGAGGATGTTCTTCCTGCGGCAGCTGAGGAAGCTCAAGCTACCCACCAAGATGTTGGTGCAGTTCTACACAGCCATCATCGAGTCCATCCTCACCACCTCCATAACCGTGTGGTATGCAGGAGCCACTGCCAGGGACAGACTAAGGCTGCAGTGCGTCGTGCGCACTGCTGAGAAGGTGATCGGCTGCAAGCTCCCATCTCTCCAGGATCTGTACATCTCCAGGACCCGGAGGCGTGCTGGCCGGATCATAGCCGATCCCTCACACCCTGGTCACGTACTGTTTGCCCCTCTCCCCTCAGGTAGAAGACTTCGGTCCATCCAGACTAAAACCTCCCATCACATGAACAGCTTCTTCCCCTCTGTCACTGTTTTCTTCCTGCATTACCGACTGCACTATATGGTTCTCCAGATTATCTGCTGCTCGCTAATATATTTAAACTGCTGACTAGTATTACTCACTCTTATTCTACACTTTATTGCATGTATAGTTTATTTCTTTATTTTATCATGTTTAATGTTGCAGCATTGCACCGAGACAAATTCCTAGTTTGTGTACTACATGAACAATGGCAATAAATCTGATTCTGATTCTGATTCTGATTCTGATTCTGATTCAGATCAGCTCGGAGAGCCGCTCCAGCAGATCCTTGCAGGCCAGTTCGTTCCGAAGGCTGGCGCTCAGGCTACGGATGAAAATGCTGCAGAGGGCAACATCTCCCCATCCAACTTCCGCTGCCACAACCCGGAAGTCGACAGCGTAGTCGGTGGCTGACCAGCTAACCTGGTGAAGGTTTAGCAACCGGGTTGTTAGCACGTTGTCACGGTCCGAATGGTCAAACACCTTGTTAAAATCTCGGATGAATTGGGCATAAGTTAGGTTAGCGTAGCTGGGTCGCACCATGACGGCGTAGGCCCAGGCTAACGCTCGCCCTTCTAAGACGTTGGCGATGTAACCAATTCACCTGTGATCCATTGGGAAGTCCCTGGGAACACGCTGGAACACCGACTCACATTGGAGAAGGAACCCACGTGCCTCACCGAGCTTGCCGCTGAAGCGCGTGGGCGTGGGGATAGGAGTGAGCCGGGTTGGTGCCCCCGGGTTAGCCTGGCCAGCCGGAGGAGCGGCTGGAGCTAGCCCGCCCTGAGGAGCTGGAGGAAACACCTGCGGGGGATCCAGACGATCCAACCAGCGGGTGATTACGGTGAGCTGGTTCAAAATCATCTGTTGCTGATGTATTACCTGATCGACTCGAGCCTCTAAGTTGGTTAACCGGTGTGCGAGCCCACTGTCCGCTGGGTCACGCTGCTGGAGCCGTACTGACATGAGTTCAGACCCAGGGAACACGCACACAGGCTCGAGTCAATTGCAACAATGATTTATTGAATAATGAACATGTGTGGATGCATGAGTGCGAGAGTGGATGTGTTGCTGGAAGACAGGATGCACCGAGGGTGGAGCAGCGCGCCGTGCAGCCAGGCAACCCTAGGGCAGAGCAGAGGAGAGATTAGTCGCCGAGCCTGACCCGATGGATTAATACTCAGACTGTGGCTTACTTGCAGATGTTCTTGGTGGCGAGCCGCAGGTCTCCTGCCTGGAGGACAGCGCTCCAATGCGCGCTCGGCGCAGCGGGTGTGAGTGGGATGCCGACGGGGGGAGAATCCGCTGCCAGGGAGTCCACCTGTGCACAGGGGAGAAGGACTGGAGAAAAGGTGAGAAGTTGGTTGATTGCTTACGTGGGAAGCGATGGTTGAGAGTCTTTGGGAGCGTCGAAGAGAAGGCGAGTGTGAGTAGCACGGCCGTTGATGAGCAGACGGCTCCAGGCTGAAGCTCAAGGCTGAGCGGGCTAAATAGCCCGGGCTTGATGAGGTGCAGGTGTGCTCACAGCTGGAGCGGGAGACAGGCGAGAGCGAGCTGTGACAATTTCCAGGGTTGGTTCACAGGAAAAACCTGTACAGAGCTCTCTGCCTGCAGCACACACACACACACACACACACACACACACACACACACACACACACACACACACACACACACACACACGGGTTTTCTGTGCCTATAGGGACTTTTCTCCAAACCCACCCGGCGGTGGTTTACAGGGACTACCGTTTCCTGAGGTGCTAGAGCTGTGGGACTTGGATAAAAATGCTTCAAAAAATTGACAAAAAAATTGCTTGGTTTTTGTTTTTTTTTTGTTTTTTTTTTTTATTTAAGTTTTTGTAAAGGGTATACAGGTCGTTACAGCAGTGCATTGTTTACATTTTCATCACATGTTCCCTTATTTTCTGATATCTGACAACATTGGAAGATTAATTCTTACAACACCCCCTTTTTTTTTTTTTTAAAGTGAAAGAAAAAGTGAAATTAAAGAGAAAAACAAAAACAAACAAAAAACAAACAAACAAACCAGCAAAAAACAAACAAAAAGAAAAAGTAAGTAAATAAAGGTAAAAGAGCATCTGAGTAGCGTTGGAACAAAGAGCGGAACCATTATTGAAATGGTATTTGTCAAAGATTAGATCTAATGGAAGACACATATGCGATCCAGGGTTGCCAAAAGTTCATGAACCCATCCATGTCCTGTCTCAGTGCGAATGTCAACTTTTCCATCGAGTAAATGTCTTGGATCACGTTAATCCAATCTTCAGGTGCAGGACAATCCTTCAACATCCATTTTTTAGTTAGAGCTTTTTTGCTTGCCAATATTAAAACATTGAATAAGTATTTTTCTCCTCGTCTTTCCAGTGAGTCCGGTAGTAAACCCAAATACAAAGTTACAAAAGAAAAGGGAACTGTTATTTTGAATATTTTCCCCAATATTGTCTGTACCTTGGTCCAATATTGGTGGATAACTGGGCATGACCAAAACACATGAAAATGATTTGCAGTCTTTTCACCACACAGGCGCCAACAGTTCAATCCCTTATGGGTAAATTTGTTTTGTGCAGGTGTTCTGAAAAATCTTACCAAGTTTTTCCATCCAAATTCTCTCCACTGCAGGGATGAGGTACTTTTCCATTGCTGTTTATTTAGCTTTTCCCATATTTCCAGTTGTAAAGTGAAATTCCCCTCTTTTTCCCATCTCTCTTTTATATAAGATGTGTTGTCTCCTTTTAAGTCTTGAAGACCTTGGTATATTTTAGAAATGTATCTGATCCCTGGGATCCCTTTATATGCCATTAAGAAGACCTTCAGAACACCTGACTGGGCCCTTTCCAAATCCTCCTTTTTAAGTATATTGTTTATGTGGTGTCTAAGCTGGAAGAACCTGTAAAGGTCTTGATTTATTAGGCCTTGTTTTTTCAAATCTTCAAAACTTCTTAAGATTTGCCCTTTAAAAAAATCGTAATATTTTATCAGCCCTTTCTCCTTCCACTTTTTAAATCTGGTGTCTGTTTTATTAGGAGTAAAGTCTTGATCATAGGCAATCCATTGCAGAAGTCAATAGGGCTCTTTAGTTTGATTCTCTCTGACTATCTTTAACCAAATTTTTAGCGGGGTCTCTATCCACGGGTTAGTGTTATTCAAAAGCTTAGGTAAGGCATTGTTCCCTATTATCGCCTGTAGGGGGATGTCACTTGTTATTTGGCATTCGATCTCCTTTCATTGTGCAGTGTAGACTGGGTTACATATCTCTACTAAAGTTTTAATTTGTGCGGCTTTAAAGTAGTCCCTGATATTTGGCAGCGCGAGCCCACCTTTGTCTTTGTTTAGCTGTAGGGTTCTATATCTGATTCTAGGTCTCTTGCCCTGCCATATGAATCTTGAGATCCTTCTGTCCAGTTCCTGCCATGTTTTTTTGGGAGGTTCTACCGGTATTGTTTGGAAAAGGTATAGAAGATGTGGAAGTATATTCATTTTGACTGCTTCAATTCTTTGTGCAGTACCCAAGAATGGTATCATATTCCATCTTGTTAGGTCAGATTTTATTTTTGTCACCAGTGGATCATAGTTTAGTGATATAATTTTGTTGAGTTGTTTCGGGATATTGACCCCCAGATATTTCATAGATTCCGACTCCCAGTTAGTTTTGAGTTTGCTTAGTGAATAATGATTTGGGTCATAGTTGAATGTTAAAATTTGGGTTTTATGCATGTTTAATTTGTACCCCGATAAATCTCCATACTTTGAAAAAATTGAGGTTAGTTCTGGTAAAGAAGTGTCCGGCTGCCCTAGGTATATTAAAATGTCATCAGCAAAGAGTGCTATTTTATGTTCCTTCTGACCAAGTGTAATACCTTGAATTTTTTGATTTTGTCTTATCCATTGGCTCAGAGGTTCTATGAAGATTGCAAAGAGCAGTGGAGACAGGGGGCAGCCCTGACGACATCCTCTTTCCAGTTCAAAAGATGATGATAAATTACCGTTAATCCTTATTTTAGCTGTTGGTTTTTTATATAATGCCTGTATAGTTCTAATGAAGTTGTTATGAAAATTGGAACTGGATAAGCTTCTATATAGAAAAGACCAGTCAACCAAATCGAATGCTTTTTCAGCATCTAATCCCAATATGACTGCATTTAAGTTATATTTTTTTATATGATGAATTATGTGTAAAATGCGTCGAATGTTGTCTTGTGTCTGTCTTTGTCTTATAAAACCTGTTTGGTCTAAATGAATTAGGTCTGTCAGTATATTTTCTAACCTTTTGGCAAGGATAATGGTAAAAAGCTTATAGTCCTGATTTAGTACACTGATTGGTCTGTAGTTGGAGCACTCTAGTTTATCCTTTTCAGGTTTAGGTATAACTGCAATGACCCCTTCTCTCCAGGAGGGGGGGATTTCCCCTGTGTGGAGGACATAATTAAATGTTTTCAGGAGGAGAGGAGATAGTTGCTGTTTAAAGGTTTTGTACCACTCTGCTGTATAGCCATCAGCTCCTGGGGATTTGTTAGCTTTAAGTTTCATAATTGCTTTTTCCAATTCTTTAGGATGTATTTCTGACAGTAGTGTTTTATTTTGTGACTCCATAAGTTGGGGAAGGTTTAATGTGTTTAGGAATGCCTCGGATGCGTTTTTATGTTTTTTGTGGGAGTATAAGTTCTTATAGTAATTCTCGAAGCTTTTAAGAATATCCTGAATTCTGAATTTTATTTCCTTTGATACTGGGTCTCTGATTTTGTAGATTGCTCTTCCTGTTTGATGTTTCCTCAATTCATAGGCTAGCAATTTTGCCGATTTACTGCCTGCTTCATAGTATTTTTGTTTCAAAAATGTAAGTTTCTTCTGGATTTCTATTGTGTAGATCTCATTTATTTGGTTTTTAATTTCCTTAATCTTGAGCGAGTCAGTAGAATGAGTGTTGCCTTTGTGTTCTTTTTCTAGGTTCCTAAGTTCTGACTCTAATGTGGATAGTTTTTCTTGTCTTAGTTTCTTTTGGGTTGCCAGTTTTGCAATAATCTTTCCTCTTATTACAGCTTTGCATGCATCCCACAGTATTAAAGGGGATACTTCTCCATTATCGTTTTCTTCCAAATATCTGAGAATATCTGATTCCAATTCATCTTTCAATGGTCCTTTCAGGACATTTGAATTTAACCTCCAAGAAAATGTATTATTTGTGTATTTTTGGATATTTAAGTCCATGTAGATCGGACTGTGGTCAGAGAGATCCAGTCCTATTTTACATGTTTTTACTCTTCCAATGTCTCTATTAAACATAAAAAAATAGTCAATCCTTGAGTAAGATGAATGTGGAGTTGAGTAAAATGTATAGTCTTTTACACTGGGGTTGAGTTCCCTCCACACGTCACAGATTCCCATTTCTTTTAGTAGCATCCGAGTCTTCCTGTTTTGGGTGTTATTTTGATGTGGAGAATTACCAGAAGCATCCCAGTATGGATTCAGTCTAAGATTGAAGTCCCCACCACATATCACTAAACCTTGAGCTTTAGTTATCATTAGGTCAAATACATTTTTATAAAATTTCCAGTTAGCCCCTGGGGGAGCATACACATTCAGCAGGGTGATATCTTCTCCCTCTAGCCGCCCAGTTACCAAACTGTATCTCCCTTCTTTATCTTTGTGTTCTGATTTTTTTTCAAATGTAATTTTGGTTGATATCAATGTCGCTACTCCCCTCCTCCTCCCTGACTTATATGAAGATGAAGAGATCATTTTAAACCCTTGTCTACTGAGTTTATTGTGTTCCACGTCTGTTAGGTGGGTTTCTTGTAAAAATATTATTCCTGCTTTGTCTTTTTTCATTTTGCCTAGAATCTTGGATCTTTTAACTGGATTCAGGATTCCTTTTACATTATATGAAATTATTTTGGTTACACCCTGTTTCTCCATTGTGTTGTTTTGTTTAGTATAACTGTGTGGTGGCCCTCTTTTGTGCTACTCAGAAACTGAAAGAACATTAAAAACAAGAAAAACATTAAGAACATAGTGTATAAAACTTTAAAACAAAAAGCTGTCAGAAGAACTTCCTGAGTTGAGGTCTTTTTAAAGACCCTGGAAGATGTCACAACGGCCCTCACGGACCGTCACAAGACACCTCAGTCACCAGAGAGTTTGCAGTGGTAATTTATTGAGGATAAGGCAGAACACTCACAGAACACATACAGTGGCTGGGTGACGTCTGAACCGGGGGACACCCGATGCGCCAGACGGACAACAGTGAGAGTAAGGTCTCAAAGGAACATACCTGAGAATAACAGGAGCACGACGGAACGTGGCTGAACATACAGAAGAGCATAGCAGGTGATCATAACAGGATATAACAGAGACTGCCGCGCTGGAGGACATTTAGCACCCGCTTATATCTCTGGCGGCTAATGACCCCAACGCGGCACAGCTGCTGCTAATGACAGCAGAGCAGCAGCTGACTTTGACAGCAGGGAGCTCCCCCGGGCGCCTTCACAATAAGAGCCCGAGGAGCTGGAAGGAACCCTCAGCTGCCAAAGCCAGGGAACAAAAAGATATGAGACCCGAGTGTGGCCAGAACCGACACTCGGGTTATGACAGAAGAGCCTTGATGGAGTGAAGGCCCTGAGGGAAATTCCTCAAACTCTGTTACGTGTTGAGGGCCCTCTCTTACCACTGTAAGTTGTCCCATGCTTTTAACGTGAGTTTCAGAACCCAATCCAAACTTGTAATGATTTTTTTTTTCCTTTTATGCCTAAACCCTGTGAAATTGTGTGCACCCTCCCACCCCCATCACATCAAACATTCACGCAAAAACAGTATTTGTTAGTATGAGGAGAACATGTGGATTATTGTCACATTTCTATTTTAACAAGTTTTTTTTTTTTTTTTTTTATTAAAAAGGCTTATTTGTTTCAAATATTATGACTGTTCCATGAAATGTTTTACCACATGCTGAATATGCATCTCCTTTAATGTTTGTTACCTTGTATGAGGGGGGTTGGATGTGCGGATTGATTCAAGAGAAAAAAAAAAAGGTCGCTATTCCAACCTGAAAACGGACAGTTTATCCGCGACGCTCTGGCGCTGGGTTTCCCGCTGCTGGCCCGTGGATTTTGAAGGTCTTTGTGTTGTCCATGTTTGCGCTTTGATCTTCTCACTCGGGTCTGCTGCGGGTTTAAATACCGTTACCGGGAGCCCTCTTCTCGCCATGTCAGCTGTTGCTTCTTCCGCCGAATTATAGAGACATGTTTCTTCGCCGTAGAAGACCCTTAACTTCACAGGAAATGGCGTTTGAAAGCGCAATTTCTTCTCTCTTAACACCTTTTTCGCGTCATTGTATTCCCTGCGCTTTTTAAGGACCTCCGGGGCGTAATCGTGTTCCACGAAGACTTTTCTCTCCTGGTGCATAAATCCTTTTTTCTGCCAGGCCAGTCTTACAACCTCTTGTTTTATATTGAAATTGGAAAATCTTACCAACACCGGACGTGGGGGCGCTTCCGCCGCCGGCCTAGCGGCTAATGAACGATGTGCCTTTTCTATCTTCAAGTCGGTGGTTTGTGGAATATCCAATTTCTCTCTTAGTAAGGATTCCACGCATTCTGCCATTGAGTTAAAACCGTTTTCGGCTCCTTCTATCAGACCATGAATTCTTATGTTGTCTCTTCTTTGTCTTCCTTCTTGGTTGGCTAGCTTAGCCTCTATAGATGCTTGTCTTTTGCGTAGGTCCAGCACAGAATCTTCAAGCACTTTTATTCGTTCCTCTGTTTCCAAGATTCGGTTCTCGGCCTGGTCCATTCTGCTGTTTGTCCTTTTCAATTCTTCTCTGAATTCCCGAAATTCGGCCGTAACCTCTCGGCGAAATCGTCGTAGCTCTTCAAATAGTGATTTCAGGCTAACCTTTTTGTTAGCTCCCACCAGTTCCTCGTCTTCTGAACGGAGATCTTCCAGTTCAGATTCTCCGGCCGATACGTGTCCTGGCCTGGAGAATTTCAGTTTCTTCTGTTTTCCTTTAGACATGATGATTTTGTCTTTTGATTTTCACTCCTCCAAAAATCCGTTAAGTTTGATTTTCAAGGTGTTATCTTGGATTGGGTCTGAGAGCTTCAGTGTTAAGCTGCAGTCACCATGGCGTCCAGACCGGAAGTCAAAAATTGCTTGTTTTAGATTTCAAAAATAAGCTGTGTAAGCATGATGCACATAAACTGACTTTTTCATTGTATAAGTGGACATTTTGAAGTTTGTGGTATACAGGGACCAAACAAACACTACGGGGACTTTAAAGGGACATTAATATTCAAAGTTTAAAGGGAACTCATTGGCATGAATACACAAACCTGACAATATAAAGTAGTAAGATGACAGGTATTTAATTTCTAAAAATGTGCATTTCTTCCTATTAAATTTCATGTTTTCAAGGTGTTACAGAAAAGAACTTGGGTGTACTTTAGTTTTCATTTAAAAACAACTGGTAGAGACTTAAAGTTATGGCGGCCACGTATGAAGACGTGTTTCACACTGCTCTGCTCCTAAAAATAAAAAGTTTACTAAAACTCTCTTAATTGGAATAAAAACCCATCCCAGCGTTTAGGCGCGGATATGGTAAAGACCAAGGCTGGGAAATTAGGCGGAGGAAAAAGCAATTCAACAAAACAACCCAAGCTAACAGACTTCCACGCTCGAGGCGAAACAGAAAAAACTCCAGAGACGATGGCGGAGGATGTAGCCAGCAACGGAGTGGGAACTGCTGAAGAGGGGACAAACGCAGTGCTCACTGCCATCAACTCCATGAGAACAGAGTTCTCGTCTAAATTTGATGGAATTATAGCGGCGATAGAAGGAATGAGAAAGGAAATAAGTGACTGTATGGAGCGAGTGTCGCAGGTGGAGCTCCGAATTTCAAGCGCTGAAGATGATGTCACCAGCCTGCAATCTAAGTTGCTAACACTGGAATCAAAATGCAAACGTCTGGAAGATAACGTCCTAGACTTGGAATCTCGCTCGTGACAGAATAATTTGAGGCTGGTGGGCCTCCCGGAGGCAGCGGAGGGATGGGACCCGTGTTCCTTTTTGGAAAAGTGGATTCCAGAAACGCTGAACAATGCAGACCTGCAGTCATTGGTCGTCTTAGAGAGAGCTCACCGAATCGGCCCACCGAGAGATAATAAGACACCACTGAGGACGCTGATTATGAAGTTCCTCAACTACAGAGACAAGATGACGGTCACCAATGCGGCGCGAGCTAAAGGGGAAATTAAATACCAGGATCAACAGGTGCGGTTCTACCCAGATTTGGCCACAGGAATTCAACAATTAGAATCAGAATCAGAATCAGAATCAGCTTTATTGGCCAAGTATGCACAACACATACAAGGAATTTGACTTTGGCTAAAAACTTGCTCTCGTTGTTCAGGTGAAGGATTTAAATAAGGATTCAATGACAAACAGAGTATGTACAGCAAATTACAGTCTGTCCACGTTTCTATAAAAGGATGCAAATATATACAGGAATATATGCAGTTATTTACTCGGACTAACCACACTTTGCAGAAATATATGAAAAAATATACAATCACACAGTATTTCAATGTGGACTCAGATTCAGTGATATAATGTGAATGAAGTAAAAAGCAGTGTGAGACTTATGTGCAATGTAATAATGGATAAAAAGTCATGAGTACAGCAACAGGTAGGACTAGGTGAATGTTAGGAGTTCATCAGAGTGATGGCTTGAGGAAAGAAACTGTTCCTGTGACGGGTGGTTTTGACCTTCAGTGATCTGTAACGACGACCAGAAGATAGAAGTTCAAACAGTTTGTGGCCGGGGTGTGATGGGTCAGCACAGATGTTTCCCGCCCATTTCCTGGTTATGGACCGATATAAGTTCTCAATGGAGGGTAGGTCGGTACCAATGATCCTCTCCGCAGACTTAATGATCCGCTGCAGTCTGGTCTTGTCCTGTTTAGTGGCAGATCCAAACCAGACAGTGATGGAAAAGCAGAGGACAGATTGGATGATGGCGGTGTAGAAGACAACCAGCAGCTCCTGAGGCAAATCAAACTTCTTGAGCTGACGCAGAAAAAACAACCTCTGCTGGGCCTTTTTCCGGACAGTGTCAATATGGGAGGACCACTTCAGGTTCCGGGAGATTGTGGTACCCAGAAACTTGAAGGAGTCCACAGTGGACACTGTGCTGTTGAGGATGGTGAGTGGGGGGAATGAAGGGGGGTGTCGCCTGAAATCCACAGTCATCTCCACCGTTTTGGCTGGGTTAAGTTCAAGATGGTTCTGGCTGCACCAGAAGATCAGCTGCTCCACCTCCCGCCTGTATGCAGACTCATCATCATCCCGGATCAAACCGATGACTGTGGTGTCGTCCGCAAACTTCAGGAGCTTCACCAAAGGGTCCTCTGAGGTGCAGTCGTTGGAGTAGAGGGAGAAGAGCAGTGGGGAAAGGACACATCCTTGGGGGGCGCCAGTACTAATTTTTCGGGAGCTGGATGTAAATCTCCCTAGCTTCACCTGTTGCCACCTGTCAGTCAGAAAGCTGGAGATCCACTGGCAGGTGGAGGGGGGCACCTTGAGCTGGAGGAGTTTCTGATGAAGAATGCCTGGGATGATGGTGTTGAACGCTGAGCTGAAGTCGACAAACAGGATCCTGGCGTACGTCCCTGGGGAGTCGAGGTGTTGCAGGATGTAATGTAGTCCCATATTCACTGCATCATCCACTGACCTGTTTGACCGGTAGGCAAACTGCAGTGGGTCCATCAGGGGGCCTGTGATGACCTTCAGGTGGTTCAGCACCAATCTCTCCAAGGATTTCATGACCACAGAGGTCAGGGCAACAGGTCTGTAGTCGTTTAATCCTGTAATAGAGGGTTTCTTGGGAACTGGAATGATGATGGAGCGTTTGAAGCAGGAAGGCACTTCACGCAGCTCCAGTGATCTGTTAAAGATCCGGGTGAAGATGGGGGCCAACTCGTTGGAGCAGACTCTCAGGCAGGACGGAGACACACCATCAGGTCCTGCAGCCTTTTTGATCTTTTGTCTCTGAAAGACCCGGTGCACCTCCTCTTCACAGATCATTAGTGCTGGTGGGAGGTCAGAGTGGAGGAGGGATGGAGTTCCTGGGGCTGCAGATAATCCTTTTGTGTGGGTGGGAAGTGAGAACTGTAGGTTCTTTTCAAACCTGCAGTAAAAGCTGTTTAGGTCATTAGCCAGCTGGAGGTTTTCCGCAGGGTGGGGGGATGGTCTCCTGTAGTTGGTGATATTCCGTAGGCCTCTCCAGACAGAAGCAGAGTTGTTAGCTGAGAAGTTTTTTTGTAACTTCACACTGTAGCTCCTCTTAGCAAGTCTGATCTCCTTCGTCAGCATGTTTCTGGCCCGCTTGTACAGAGTCCAGTCACCAGTCCTGTAGGCCTCCTCCTTGGTCTTAAGGAGGCAGTTTGATCCCGCTCGCAAAGAGCTGCGCAACCTCGGGATTTGTCACGGAGTGATTCATCCGGCAAGACTGCTGGTCACATATAAGGGGAGAACCCACACCTTCAAGACCCCTCAAGAGGCGCAGGAGCTCATTAAGCAGATCCAAGAGGAGACTGGTGGGAGCTCAGAAACTCAGAACTCAGAACTCAGAAAAGATTTATTGCCAAGTACATTCACAGTAAATAACTGATAAATATACGAGGGATTTGACTTGACACTGAGAACGACATAGTTGACATTTTCAGTGACGCGGCAGCGTCAGTGACGCGCCTGTCAGTAGAATGGGAACAGGAAGCAATGGGGGAGAAAAAGGATAAACACAATAGGAGAGAGAAAAAAACATTGTTTGTCAGAATACAGGTCATATATATGATCAATATTATGATTACAAGAAAAAAACTCTCAATGCACAAGTAGCAGACAATAGAATCCATACAAAGACACAAAGAGAGCAGTGAATGAGTGATCTTCACATTAGTATAGTGAGTCAGTGTGAGTGAAGGTGTTGAGTGAGAGTGTTGATATCAGTTAAGGACAACAAAGTCTCTTTCAGCAGCAGATGTTATGTCTACCGTCTGGCAAAGGCGTGTGTCCTTGGCACAGCAGATGGTATAGTTTGCCAGACAGCTGGCTGTCCTTGAGAGTCAAATGCTGCCCGCCATGTTATGAAAACAAAAACTGCAGATAATCTGGAGGACTGTGACTGTGAGGGCAGGTCGAATAGGTCGAATAGTACTGACTTCAGAGAAAAAACTTTATATTCTCTTACAGATTCAGTGCTTAAATCCTTCATGGCTGGACGTTGAAATTATCATGGACGGCTCTCAGACGTGATCATGATGTAATCCATTTTCCTAGACAGTTCTCCATTAGCCGCTGTCAGAGTCCTGCCCAGTTGGTCAATTTGATGGTTAAGCCTCGCCGGGTCTGCATTTTGATAGGCTCCGTCCATCTTCTTCAATTTGCGGTACACCAGAATAATCCCAGATCCAATCAGTAGAATTCCGATGACCATTGCTACGAAGAGGTATAAATCTTCAACATCTTCGATAGAGAGATCACACAGGCACAAGAGTTTCCAATTACTTGTGTCCTTCAAATAGCCCGCGGCCGCTGTTCCTGCGGGGCAAATCGGCTCCCCCGGGCCAGAATTTCTCGTTGAAAAAACAGTGTCAATTGCGTTCAAAGCCCAGCTTATTAAATCCATAATTTCGTTTGATAATCAGCAGTAGAGACACGCAGACAGACAATAGCAAGCTGGGATCCAGTCAGTTAGGGGAGGAGAGAGATAAGGAGCCGGAGCTGGAGAAAAAGCGTCTGCTCTCTTTGGAAGGCGGAAGAGAAGTTGTCAGAAGTCAGCTAAGCATGAACATGACAAAGGTAGAACATTTAAGCATATGTACAGGCATCTGATTGATCTGAAACATATAACATGTCTACAAAATACAGACTGTATTAAAAAAAAAAAAAAAAGCTATGATGTACAAAGTTGCTATAAAACTTTGAAGTTATGTTGAAAAAACTTCAGAAGAGAGTTAATGTCATAAAAATAGTTGTAGAGTCAGGGTGATTGAGAGGAGAAAGAGAGAGTGGTTTGACTGATCCTCGCAGGCATGGAACAGTCACTAGCTATAACGGGAGATAGAATTTTTTTTGATTTTGGGGGGATTACCACAAATGTGGGGAAAGGGAATTTGTTTTTGTTTTTGTTTAGTTCGTAGGATGAATGTTCTATCATCCATGTTTTTGCTTCTCTGTAAGAGTATGTTCATATTGCAAGGTAATCTCAAACTCCTTATTGATCATAGATCAAAGCGTTAAGCTTAATTTAACTTCATGAAATTGCAGAGTGTTACGACCCAAGCACTGGGTTCTGATCGCGCTCGGGCTATGCTCAACTCGCTGCTGGCCTTGACAGCTGTGGGTTGTATTCTGGTCTCACCGGGCTCTTATTGTGAAGGTGCTCGGTGGGGCTTCCATCTGTCAAGGCTGGTCAGCTGTGTGTCATTACTGCTCGTTAGTGTTCGCCTTCATAAAGTGAGCACTAGCGACAGTAATGCTGCAGGAGTATTGTCAGACGTTGTCAGACATTGTCAACATCTTGTCAGTTATGGTCTACACCTCGTCAAGCTTTGTCAGTCATCGTTAGACCTTCATGTCAGGTTCGTGATTCTCATGTCATAGTTTAGCTCGTAGTGGCTGGGGTCAGCCCTGCGAGCCCATGTATTGATTTATGTGTGTTTGTGCCGAGAACGGCTCACAGTCTTGTCCTGTCTCGTCTTGTGTGTAAATAAACCATCATCGCAAAACTCACTGGACTCTTGGCGTCTTATGGTGATCCGCGAGGATCACTGCATGACACAGAGGTCTACAAAATCTAAAAAAACTTAAACAAGTTATGAATAAAATAAAAGACATAGATTCATAAATTGTATTTTTACAAGAAACTCATCTATTAGAGGAGGATGTAAAAAGAATTAGGAGAAGATGGCAAGGAAATGTGTTCACCTCATCATTTTCATCCTGAGCCAGGGGAGTTATGATTCTCATACACAAAACAGTCCCATTTCAAGTGAAAAATGTAGTTGGAGACAAATTAGGAAGATATCTAATCATCCAAGGATCTTTGTTATTAGAAAATATAAATCTGGTGAACTTATACGGCCCCAATATTGATGATCAAAACTTCTTTGTTAATTTATTCCTCACTTTATCATCACTTACAGGGCAACATATAATAGCAGGGGATTTTAATTGTACATTGAATCCCAGTGTAGATAGATCAACAGGACTGGACTGTACGCACAATGGATGCAGGATGATCATTAATCATTTTATGAAAGAACTGAGATTGCTAGATATATGGAGAGAAATGAAACCACAAGTCAAAGCTTATTCTTGTTATTCTAATACCTATAAGACATTCTCACCTATTGACTACTTTTTGATCTCTACAGAATTAAGGTCCAAGATTCAAAACTGTTTCTATGATAATATTGTGATCTCTGATCATGCACCCTGCTGTCTAATATATGTAGATAAGAAATTGACAAAGGACCCAGGTAGGTGGCATTTTCAACATAAATGGCTTCAGGGTGAGGAATTTGTTAAGTACATAGAAAAACAGAGAGATAAGATAAGATAAGATAAGATAAGATAAGCCTTTATTAGTCCCACAACGGGGAAATTCCAGGATTGCAACAGCACAGGGATAGCAACACTCAGAGCAACAATCAGAAGGCAAGAAAAAAAACAAGCAAGCAAGAGCAGCTAATATACATATGTACATATTACTATAAAAAAAATATATATATATACACACACAGACACACAGTGCAGAGCATTGTAGCTGGATGGAATAAATATATGAATATATAAACACACAGTGCGGAGCATTGTAGCAAGATGGAATAAATATGTAAATATATAAACACACACAGTGCGGAGTAATGTAGCTAGATGGAATAATATGTAGATATATAAACACACAGTGCAGAGCATTGTAGCTAGATGGAATAAATATGTAAATATATAAACACACACAGTGCGGAGCATTGTAGCTAGATGGAATAAATATATAGATATATAAATATAAACACACCCAGTGCGGAGCATTGTAGCTAGATGGGATGAAACAGCACAACCGTCTACTTAGTTATCCTACATGGTATGATTATGCGCCCATACATATTCTCACTCTCCATAGCGACCGGTATTTTCCTAGTTGCATGCCGGAGGGGACCATTGTGTAAGTCTATTGCATCTTTTGCATTCAAAAAACTATTAGTTTGTTACGTCTTTTTGCTATCTCTGCGAGCAGCCCTGCTTAGGTTGTACAGTCTGACAGCCGTTGGTAGGAAGGACCTGCGAAACCTCTCGGTTGTGCACCTGGGATGATGTAGTCTGCTGCTAAATGAGCTCCTCAGTGCATTCAGTATGTCCTGCATAGGGTGGAACTCGGACTCCAGCAGAGATGACAGTTTAGCCACCATCCTTCTCTCTCCCATCTCCTCCACCGGAGGAGATAGGAGAGAGAGTTCTTTGATATCAATACTACACAAAAAACGGCATGTATAAAGTGGGAGGCTTTCAAAGCTTTTATTAGGGGGCATATTATTAGTTATACAGGTTCAAAATCTAAGAAGACCCTAGAGGAGAGAGTCCAATTGGAACGTAAAAAATCCTTCAAGAAAAGGTGTATGCAGGAAGTAACCCACAGTTAGAGAACAAATTACTGATTCTGAGAGCTGAATATGACAAAAAATCAGTGAATAGAGCTGCCTCGAGTCTTCTGAGATTGAAGCAAACTTTTTATGAACAAGGTGAAAAATCAGGAAAATTATTGGCATGGCAGATTAAACAATTAGAATCTAAAACACCAATTACCAGTATTATAAGTAACGGACAGGTAGTTATAGATCCTTTAGAAATTAATAGAGCCTTTAGACATTATTATGAAAAACTATATGATACAAAAAATGAAACTGACTTAACAAAACTAAATGGGTTTTTGGATGGATTATCTATACCGTGTATTCCAAATGAAAACAGGGAGATACTGGAGTCTAAAATTAGTCAAGAAGAAGTTGGGCTAGCCATTGATAATATGAAATCAGGAAAAAGAGCAGGACCAGATGGTCTTCCAGTCGACCTCTATAAAAAATTTAAGAATAAATTAATAAAACCACTGTTGGAAATGGTTTTAGAAGCATTTCAAAATGGTAATTTACCACCATACATCAAATCAAATCAAACTTTATTGTCATATTGCTGTACATACGACTGTAGTGCAGGCAAGATGAAATTGCGTTTCTCTCGGCATCCATATAAGAAGCAGCATGATTAAGACACACTCCCACATAGCTCCACACCCCACCCCCACCCCCATCCATTCACACATCCCTGAGACATACTTGGGGGAAAAAGAATAACTAACTATAATATACAAAATGTCCGTAGGTGCAGTAGTGTTTATGAGAGATTCCGGGTCAGCTGTTCAGCATCCTGACAGCTTGTGGGAGGAAGCTGTTGATCAGTCTGGTGGTTCTGCCTCTGATGCTCCGGAATCGTTTACCAGATGGAAGAAGTTCAAAGTGTTTATGCAGAGGGTGAGAATGGTCCTTGACAATGTTCAGTGCCCTGCTCCTACAACGGTTCTGAAAAAGTTCTTGGACAGAGGGGAGGGAGACTCCAATTACCCTCTCCACCCCCTTGACTATCCTCTGCAGGGCTTTTTTGTCTGACATACTGCAGCTGGAGTACCATGTAGCAATGCAGTACGTCAGAACACTCTCCACCACACCTTTGTAGAAGGTCCTGAGGATGCAGATGGGGAGAGAAGCCTGTTTGAGTTTCCTCAAGAAGTGTAGTCTCTGCTGAGCCCGTTTCCTGATCTCCAAGGAATTCTTGCTCCAGGTCAGATCCTGCGAGATCTGCACTCCGAGGAACTTGATGTTCTCTACTCTCTCCACTAAACGGTCGCCAATGCTAAGGGGGACGTGTTCAGGCTGTGACCGCCGGAAGTTGATAATCATCTCCTTCGTTTTGTCCACGTTGAGCACCAGATTGTTCTCCCTGCACCAGCCCTCCAGGTCTCTCACTTCTTCCCTGTACATTGATTCCTCATCCCTCTGAATAAGTCCCACCACCGTGGTGTCGTCTGCAAACTTAATAATCTGGTTCCCCTCATGTCTGGATACACAGTCATGTGTTAGAAGTGTAAACAACAGTGGACTGAGTACACAGCCTTGAGGGGATCCGGTACTCAGCGTGACAGAGTTGGAGATGTTGTTTCCAACCCGGACAGACTGAGGTCTCTCAGTCAGGAAATCCAGGATCCAGAGACATGTGGCGGTGTTCAGACCGAGAAGGAGTAATTTCTCCATCAGTCTCTGGGGAATAATGGTGTTGAATGCTGAACTGAAATCAATGTACAGGAGTCTGGCACAGGTGTCTTTCTGGTCCAGGTGGGTAATGACAGAGTGTAGGGTGGTGACTATAGCATCCTCCGTGGAGCGGTTTGAACGCTATGCAAACTGGAGTGGGTCGTGTGATGCAGGGAGGCAGGCTGTAATGTGTGGTTTGACAAGCCGTTCAAAACACTTCATCACAATTGGTGTCAGTGCAACAGGACGATAGTCATTCAAACAGGACACCACTGGTTTCTTTGCCACCGGTACAATGATAGAGGTCTTGAAGCATCTGGGAACGATGGCCTGACTCAGGGAGATGTTATAAATGTCAGTCAGGACATCCACCAACTCGCTCGCGCAGTCTTGGAGCACACGTCCCGGAATGTTGTCTGGACCTGCAGCTTTGCGTGGGTTGACTCTGGTTAGGGTCCTCCGTGTGTCCGCTGTGTTGATGGTAAAAGCTGGTCCGACCGATGGTGGGGGTGGGCCAGCCCTCCCTCTGATTGTCGAGTTTGATGCTTCAAAACGTGCAAAGAAGTCGTTAAGCCTGTCTGGAAGCGAAGCGTCATCATCATCGACCCCCTGCCTAGGCTTAAAGCCCGTCAGTGTCCGAACTCCCTGCCACATCTGCTTGGTGTTCCTAGTGTCACAGAGGTGTCCCTGGATTTTCTCCGCATAGGCGTGCTTTGCCGCCTTAATTCCCTTTGAAAGCGCAGACCTGGCTGAGCGGAGGGCAATCCTGTCCTTCGCTCTGAAGGCTGCATCTCTGGCTGTAAGCAGTGAGCGCACCTCTGCAGTCATCCAGGGCTTATGATTACCCCGCATAGTGATGGTCTTCACTGTAGTGAAATCCTCTGTGCACTTCGCGATGTAGCTGGTGACCGTATCAGCATACTCCTCCACATCTGTCTTGTCTTCCTGGGAGGCTGCTATTTTGAAGACCTTCCAGTCTGTGTGCAGAAAACAGTCTTGCAGTGCAGAGGTTGCACTCTCTGGCAAAATCCTGATTTGTTTCACTGCTGGCCTGCTGCGCTTCAATCAAGGTTTGTAGGCAGGCAGCAGCATCATGGACATGTGATCAGAACGACTGAGATGGGGGCGGGGTATCGCTTTATATGCATCTGTGTTTGTGTACACTAAGTCCAACATATTCTCTCCTCTGGTCTTAAAGTCTACACATTGTTTAAACTTGGGGAGCACAGTCTTTAAGCTGGTGTGGTTAAAATCCCCCGCAACCACCACAGAACTGTCCGGATGTGAAGTTTGGATTTCACTGATCGCATTGTGCAGTACCCTGAGTGCCTTCTTAGCATTAGCTTTAGCATTAGGGCTCGGCGATATGTAAACACCAACTACAAACACGTTGCTGAATTCCCTCGGCAGATAAAATGGCCGACAATTAACAATAAGGAACTCCGCCAACGGAGAACAGTGTTTAGACACTAACGTGGCATTAACGCACCAGTTCTGGTTAACATAGATGCATAGCCCACCCCCCCCGGCTCTTACCGGAGCTCGCCGGGGGGGTGGGCATGAATAATGAATAATACCTTAATTATACTGTTGCCAAAACCAGGTAAACCCTCTAATAAATGTGAAAACATGAGACCAATAAGCCTATTAAATGCTGATCTTAAAATAATCTAAAATTTTAGCAAAACGACTACAAGAAATATTACCAAATATTATTAACCGAGATCAGAATGGCTTTATAATGGGAAGACAAGGCTTCCATAATGTAAGAAGACTATTTAATATAATTTATTCTAATAAAGAAGCGCCGGATACAGCTCTCCTATCATTGGACGCTGAAAAGGCCTTTGATAGAGTCGAATGGTCCTTTCTTTTTGAAGTCCTACAAAGGTTTGGACTTGGAAATAATTTCATAAAATGGGTCCAGATAATATACAATAATGCTACAGCAGAAATCCTAACAAACAGCAATATCTCAAAATCAATAAAAATCAATAGAGGATGTCGACAAGGCTGTCCACTTTCACCTTTACTGTTTACTATGGCAATTGAACCTTTAGCGATGGCAGTACGTTTACATCCACAAATATATGGAATTAAAGTAGGACCAACAGAACATAAAATCTCCCTGTATGCCGATGACATAATTTTGTTTATGTCGAATCTCAAAAAATCAATTCCAACCTTGTTAAATTTAATAAAGAACTTTGGGGAAATATCAGGATATAAAATAAATAAAACAAAATCTTTAATATTAATGCTAAATGAGACCCAGAGAAATCACCCAGCTCCTGAGGTAAATCAATTCAATGTTGTAAATCAGTTTAAATATTTAGGAATTCAAATTTTGCCTAAGCTAGAATCAGTCGT
Source organism: Pholidichthys leucotaenia (assembly GCA_020510985.1). NCBI lineage: Eukaryota > Metazoa > Chordata > Actinopteri > Cichliformes > Pholidichthyidae > Pholidichthys > Pholidichthys leucotaenia. The sequence goes on along the minus strand of CM035836.1, from coordinate 491,213,041 downwards.
CAGTGCCAACTATGAAGCCTTAATGACAGATATTAATGAGTTACTTCAGAGATGGATGTCACTACCAATGTCAATGATCAGGAGAATTAATATACTTAAAAGTAATATCTTACCAAAAATACTTTATTTATTTCAAAACATTCCTTTACCACCACCTTCAGATCTATTCTCAAGAATTAAAAAAAGTTAGTGGAATTTATATGGAACAATAGGAGGGCTAGATTACGTTTGTCCTTACTATATTTACCATTTGATCGTGGAGGTCTGAAATGTCCAAACTTTATGTTGTATTACTGGTCAGCACAACTGAGGTCTATGACATATTATTTTTCATCAAATGATCTCCCTCAGTGGACTGAAATGGAATCATACAATTTACCTTTACCTCTTCCCTTATTCATATACTCAGACTCGGCTAAAAAACTACAGAAACAAGTTAAAAATCCAATTGTAAAGCACATGATCAAAATATGGTGTGAAACCAAAAAATATTTAAAAGAACCACACTTACTGTCACAATTTGTCACGCCGCGCCATTCATCAACGGCGCCACCTGCTCACGCACCTGACAATCATCAGCGGCGAGGGATAAAGGCCGTCTCGCCCGGAGGCTCGGCCTGAAGCCGTCAGACTTCGTCCCTCACCGTTGTGAGCATACTTCCCTTCAGCGTCACCATTTTGGTAAGAAGATCGCTTACCTCTTTTCTTCAGTCTTCTCCCCTGTGCACAGGTGGATTCCCCAGCGGCGGACATCTCCACTCCATCGCCCAATCCTCGCTGCTGTACGGAGCTCTCCAGGTGGCTGTCTTCCGGGCTTCGCCCCCTTGTTGTGCCAGCTGTCCTGACCCACCAAGTAAGTCCTTCTCTCGCCATAAATTCCTCCTGTGTTGGTGTATGCCCGTCACCCTCTCCCTGTGCTCTCTCCATAGGGTTGCTCGGCTGTACGGTCACCTGCCTCTGTGCCTGGAGCAGACACCATCACCAACACATTTACATCCCGCAGACACGCACTCATTCACTCCTGCTGTTAATAAACTCTTTGAACTACTCTAAGCCTGTGTGTGTGCGTCTCCTGAGCCGTGCGTTATGTCAGTACGGCTTCAGCAGAGCGGCTCGGCGGATGGCGGGCTCGCACACCGGTTTTCCACTCTCGAGGCTAGAGTGGATCAAATAGCTTATCAACAACAGGTGATCTTTAATCAATTATTGAATTTAACTAACCGGTTGGGCCGCTTGGATCCTCAACAGCCGTTCCCCCCGGCTCGTCAGGGTGGCGCGGCTCCTGCTGTTCCAGCGGCCGTCCAGCCGGCTCCAGTGGCACCGGTTCGGCTCACACCGATTCCGACCCCCGCCCGCTTTAGCGGTAAGCTCGGCGGAGCGCGGGGGTTCATTATGCAGTGTGAGTCCGTGTTCCACCGTGTGCCCGGAGATTTTCCCTCGGATCACAGTCGGATTGGTTACATAGGGAATCTTCTGGAGGGGCGTGCGTTAACTTGGACCTACGCCGTAATGGCGAGGCCCAGTTATGCCACCCTCACCTATGACCAGTTCGTGAGGCGCTTTCTGGAGGTCTTTGACCATTCTCAAACCGAGACGGTCCAGGTCGATCGGCTCCTCGCTCTCCAGCAGGGAGGCCGGTCGGCAGCGGACTACTCGGTCGACTTCCGGGTAGCGGCGGAGGAATTGGGCTGGGAGGAACGCTCCCTCTGTGGCCTGTTCCTCCGCAGCCTCAATAGTGATCTGAGGGATGAACTGGCTGGACGGGATATCCCTGGGACGCTAGCGGAGCTGACATCCTTAGCGATAAGTTTGGATAACAGGCTGCGCGAGCGCTCCTCGGGGCGGAAGTCTTCTTCTTCTCGCCCTCGTGGAGTCTCGCCGCACCTGTTCCAAGCTCGCCCCCTGGCGGCGCCGCCAGCATTGTGCCCCGAGGAGTCGGAGCCGATGGTGACGGGCTGGACCAAGCTTTCCCCTGCGGAGAAACAACGCCGCCGTGAGTTGGGCCTCTGCATGTATTGCGGAGGTGACCAACACACTGTGGAGCGTTGCCCGCGGAAAGCCAGTCGGCGGGGTCCGCGAATCGCTGTAGGGAGCCTCGCGGGTCCCAACCGGTTAGACTCTCTCACTCAATTAAAGCTGCCCATCCGTTTTTGCCACAATCCCACTGGGCACCTCACCCACGCACTGGTGGATTCGGGCGCAGAGGGCAGCTTCATTTCACAAGGCCTGGCAACCCGATTGGGCATCCGCTGTCAGGCATTAAAACACCCCATCTCCCTGGTCCATCTCTCCCGTGCCTCCCTTGGGAGAGTTTCTCACCAAACCATGCCTGTCCCAGTCATCATCTCAGGGAACCACCGGGAGGAGATGGTATTTTACGTCCTGCCCAACTCTGTGTCGCCCGTCATCCTGGGGTATCCCTGGCTACGCCTCCACAACCCTGTCCTGGACTGGAGGTCCGCTGGGGTATCGGCATGGAGTACCTTCTGTATGGGCACCTGCCTTCAGTCCGCCGCCTGCTCCCCGTCCGCGGCTCCCCCTGTGGCGGATACAGCACCTCCGGACCTGTCACTGGTGCCTCCAGAATTTCACGACCTGGGTATGGTATTTAGCAAATCGAAAGCTATGTCTCTTCCCCCGCATCGACCATATGACTGTGCCATCAACCTCCGCCAGGGGGCTCCCCTGCCATCTGGTCGGCTCTACAGCCTGTCGGCACCGGAGAAGGAGACCATGAATACATACCTGAAGGAATCTCTGAGCGCTGGGATTATTCGCCCATCGTCGTCACCCGTGGGGGCAGGGTTTTTCTTTGTCGGGAAGAAGGACGGATCCCTCCGCCCCTGCATAGACTACCGAGCGCTGAATGACATCACTGAGAGGGACCGTTACACCCTGCCCCTCATGGACACTGCCTTTCACTCCCTCCAGGGGGCGACCTGGTTTACCAAGCTGGATTTACGCAGCGCTTACCACCTCGTCCGGATCCGGGAGGGAGATGAATGGAAGACAGCCTTCCGTACCCCGAACGGCCACTTTGAGTATCTCGTCATGCCGTTCGGGCTGACCAACGCTCCTGCCGTCTTTCAGCGCCTCATTAATGACGTCCTCCGGGATTTCATCGGCCTTTTTGTGTTCGTCTACCTGGATGACATCCTTATCTTCTCCAGGTCCAGGGACGAGCACCAGGTCCATGTGAGGCGGGTCCTCCAAAGACTGCTGGAGAATCGTCTGTACGTGAAGGCTGAGAAATGCGAATTCTACGCTAGGACCACATCCTTCCTGGGATTCATCATCGCTCAAGATCAGGTGCTCCCAGACCCAGAGAAGGTGAAGGCGGTGGTGGAGTGGCCTACTCCCGCATCCCGGAAGCAGGTGCAACAGTTTGTTGGCTTCGCCAATTTTTACCGCCGCTTCGTCCCAAATTTCAGCTCGATCGTCGGACCGCTGACCCGCCTCACGTCCCCGAAGGTCCCGTTCCGGTGGACTGAAGAGGTCGCTGCTGCCTTTAGGGCGCTGAAGGCGGAGTTCTCCTCCTCCCGGGTCCTTCGCCAGGTCGACCCCGCGCTGCAGTGCATTGTGGAGGTGGACGCATCGGACACGGGAGTGGGAGCAGTGTTATCCCAGCGGTCACCTGACGATGGCGCCAAACGGCCGTGCGCCTTCTTCTCCCGGCGCCTGTCCCCGGCGGAGAGGAACTACGATGTGGGGGACAGAGAGCTCCTGGCCATTAAACTCGCCTTACAGGAGTGGCGCCACTGGCTAGAGGGGGCGGACCTGCCGTTTGTGGTCCTGACGGACCACAAGAACTTAGAGTATTTACGATCTGCCAAGCGCCTGAATGCCCGCCAGGCGCGCTGGTCTTTGTTCTTCGCCAGGTTCCGCTTCTCGATCACCTTCAGGCCGGGCTCCAAAAACGGCCTGCCTGACGCCCTCTCTAGGCAGTTCACCCCCGTGGAGGCTGAGGAGACGCCCCACACTATCCTGCCCAGGTCGTGCGTCCTCGGTGCCATCTCTTGGGACATTGAAGACAAGATCCGGAAGGCGCAGGAGGTGGAACCTGATCCTGGCGGCGGACCGGAGGGAAGACTGTTCGTCCCATCTGCGGTCCGAGGAGAGGTCATCCACTGGCTCCACACCTCCCGGCTCACCTGTCATCCCGGCACCTCTCGGATGATCAGCCTCCTCCAGCGGTCCTTTTGGTGGCCAGGCCTGCGGAGGGATGCAGCCCGCTACGCCCGGGCTTGCCCAATCTGTGCCACCAGCAAGTCGGGAAATGCCCCCCCAGCGGGTCTGCTCCAGCCTCTGCCCGTCCCCGGCAGGCCCTGGTCGCACATCGCACTGGACTTCGTCACCGGACTCCCCGTTTCCAACTCCTTTGACACCGTCCTGACCATTGTGGACCGTTTCTCCAAGGCGGCGCACTTCGTTCCCCTGCGAGGTCTCCCTACTGCCCTGGAGACGGCGGGCCTCCTCGTCCAACACGTGGTCAGGCTGCACGGGATTCCGGTGGACGTGGTCTCGGACCGGGGCCCCCAATTTTCATCCGAGGTTTGGAGATCCTTTTGTAACGCCATCGGAGCCAAGGTGAGCCTCTCCTCCGGCCATCACCCCCAGTCTAACGGGCAGTGTGAGAGGACCAATCAGGAGCTGGAGGCTGCGCTCCGCTGTGTTACTAGATCCAAGCCGACGTCCTGGAGCAACCATCTCGCCTGGGTGGAGTATGCCCACAACACCGCCCGCTCTTCTGCAACGGGGATGTCCCCCTTCAAGGCGTCCCTGGGTTACGACCCCCCGCTGTTTCCAGCGCAGGAGAACGAGGTGACTGTCCCCTCCGTTAGGGCGCACCTTAGGCAGTTCCGCTCCACCTGGGCTGCCGCGCGTCATGCGCTTTTACGCACAGCGGAGCGCAACAGGACCGTGGCGGACCGGCACAGAAGACCTGCCCCGGCGTACAGAGTTGGGCAACTCGTGTATGTGTCTACCCAGGACGTCACATTAAAAGGCGAGAGGAGGAAGCTGGCACAGCGTTTCATGGGTCCCTTTCCCATCACCCGGATCATCAACCCGGTGGCTGTGCGCGTGGCTATTCCCCCCTCCCTCCGCATCCATTCCACTTTTCATGTGTCGAAGGTGAAACTGGCAGTCACTGACCCCCTTTGCCCTCCTCCTGCAGCGCAACCCGCGCCCCGGATGATTGGTGGCCATCCGGCCTGGTCCGTCTCCTCCATCCTGGACTCCCGGCGCCGAGGTCGTGGGTTGCAATACTTGGTGGACTGGGAGGGCTATGGGCCCGAGCATCGACAATGGGTGCCCCCGTCGTTTGTGTTGGACCCATCGCTCATCGCGGACTTCCACCGAGCGCACCCGGATAAGCCATCGCCAGGAGGCGCTGCTAGAGGGGGGAGTACTGTCACGCCGCGCCATTCATCAACGGCGCCACCTGCTCACGCACCTGACAATCATCAGCGGCGAGGGATAAAGGCCGTCTCGCCCGGAGGCTCGGCCTGAAGCCGTCAGACTTCGTCCCTCACCGTTGTGAGCATACTTCCCTTCAGCGTCACCATTTTGGTAAGAAGATCGCTTACCTCTTTTCTTCAGTCTTCTCCCCTGTGCACAGGTGGATTCCCCAGCGGCGGACATCTCCACTCCATCGCCCAATCCTCGCTGCTGTACGGAGCTCTCCAGGTGGCTGTCTTCCGGGCTTCGCCCCCTTGTTGTGCCAGCTGTCCTGACCCACCAAGTAAGTCCTTCTCTCGCCATAAATTCCTCCTGTGTTGGTGTATGCCCGTCACCCTCTCCCTGTGCTCTCTCCATAGGGTTGCTCGGCTGTACGGTCACCTGCCTCTGTGCCTGGAGCAGACACCATCACCAACACATTTACATCCCGCAGACACGCACTCATTCACTCCTGCTGTTAATAAACTCTTTGAACTACTCTAAGCCTGTGTGTGTGCGTCTCCTGAGCCGTGCGTTATGTCACAATTTAGCCCAATATGGGGTAATCAATATTTTACACCAGGGAGAGCGGATGCTGTATTTAAAGTATGGAATATAAAAGGAATTCAAAAGATTCAAGACTTATATTTGTCAAGTTCAGATAACATAATGTCTTTTGAAGAACTGAGGATTAAATTCAATCTTAATAGAACACACTTTTTTAAATATCTTCAGCTTAGAAATTTTATTCGATCAAATCAAAATAATGCTCTCATCCGACCTACTTATTCATCCTTGGAAAAAATTTTGATGAAAGATAGTAAGAGAAAGGGTATTATTTCAGAGTTTTACAACTCATTGACACTATACTCAAGTGAAAACTCACAGAAAAGACTGAATTATTGGAAAGAAGACCTGCAAACTGAAATTTCAGAGGAACAATGGGAATTGGCTTGTACAGAAGCTCAAACCAAATCAATAAATGTACGTCTTAAACTGATACATTTTAAATGGTTAATGCGGATGTATGTTACACCGGTGGAGTTAAATAGATATAACAAAAACATACCAGAAACGTGCACAAAATGTATGGAAAGTAAAGGAACCCTATTTCACTGTTCATGGGAATGTAGAAAAATCAGAATGTTTTGGGAAGAGGTGAGGGTAACAATTGAAAAAATAATTTCAAAACAATTCACATTGAACCCTAAACTGTTTTTGTTGGGTCTGTATCCAGAAAAGCATAACTTTAATAAGAGTGAAAGAGCATTCATAGACCTCAGCTTGCTTAATGCCAAAAAATGTATTGCACTACTGTGGGAAAAAGACTCATAGACCAGATGTGACTCAGTGGTTAAGACAGATGTTAACAAACCTTCCACTAGAAAGAATAACATACATACTGAAATTAAAGGAAAATGTGTTTCAGAATATATGGAGACCTTTCATTGATTATGTAAAGAAATTAAACATAACTTCTGAAGAAGAAGGTGAATGATATGTGTGGACCTTGCAAATTCCAAGCTGTTGAATGTATATTATGTATTCTTATGTAATAGATTACCTAGACTAAACAGAGGAGCATTGTTGTTGACTTGTATTTGTTAATGGTTGTTGTTGTTGTTGTTGTTTTTATTACACATTTTTTTTGTTATTGTTCTTTTTAATTTTTAACCTCTTGCACTCCGTTGTACCACGGGCGGGCAAGTCTCTGCATCCCAGAGCGCACGAGGGCGCTCTCGTGCGCTCTAGGACGCACGAGAGCCTGCCTCCAAGCGCGCACTGAAAAAAAAAAAAAAGTTCTTCCACTACAGACACAGCCGTGAACAGATCAGATATGATTGACCTCTCATTCGACTAACAAGAGCCTTGAATTGGGTTTCTGAAACCTTGAAGAACCAATGACTGAAAACCTAGCAAGAAGGACCCACCTACCAACGCTGTGAATGCAGAGAGCCAATTGAAGCACAGAAGTTCGCGAGCTTTTTTGTGTAAGGCTGGGTGAAGAGAGACAGACTGCTGCAGCAGATGACAAAAAGGACCCGCAGGAAGAACCCCACAGACCCAGCAGCATGGAGACCATCCACAAGTGCAACCTGTGTGACAGCGACTGCCATTCGCGCATCGGCATGTTTGGCCAGGCGGTGCTTTTTTTGTTTTTGTCCCAGCAGAATAGACATTAGGATTGTCTTCTATGGTCATCATAGACCGACGGAGGCCGACAACGAAGGCTGAATGACACACACGTGTTTGTCAGTCTATTTTTAATTACTACTGTTATTTGTTTTGAAAAATCGTTCGCCAAAAACCTCAATCATGGAAGCGCAAAACCGCAATAATGGAATTATGTTTTGATCGGGTTGCGAGACCAGTGTCGCGTTCGTCTGACAATGAGGAAGAAGTTCGCCAGCTCCGCTTCTGCTGTGAAGAGGTAAGGTGTTCTAAGCTAAATTATTCTTTATCCCTGAAAATTGTAATCAAAATGACTTTTGACTGATCGGTAAATTACAACTGTGCGGCGCACAAAGTCCAAAGAACGTGCGCCGCGGTACACGATTTGTTTACCGCATCCGGACCATGAACGCCCCCCCCCCCCGCTATGCTTCTGTAGCGAGGGGGGGAAGCCGCGGTGACTGCGCTGCGGTCGCCACATCGGCACGAGTCTAATCCGTCATGTAGCGATGGCCGATGTCTGTCCTCTGTAGCGAGGGGGGGGGCAACCCCCCACACAAACACGCACACACACACAGCCCTGAGTGTCACCTTTCATTAGAGCCCAAGATGAAGCTTCTACATTGAATCATTCAAAAGTTACAGACGTTTTTCCAAACTGTGCCATTTGGCACAATTTGGCACAGTTCAAAAACGCCTGGGAACAACCTGAGGAAAAAGCTGTGTAATATATTAATTTTTTGTGGTATTGTTACAAAATTTGGACCTCAGCTGGATAACACTTGGTTCTACATTTCTGTTGCATTTTCCAGCCTGGATCTGAAGCTGTGTGTTATTTGCAAGCATTTGTATCCAAAAAAAAGGCCAAATTTATTTTCTTCAAGTTCACTATGTTTAGATGACTGTAACTCAGTGGCTGGAGCACTTAGAGAGATTATGTTTTTTTTGCCAAAAAATTCAAACTGTTTTCTTTTAAATGAGACCAACCCCATGAAGATGCTGCAAAGGGTTGAAGAACAGCTTTCGATTTACTTTGGGCACGTTATTTTTTGGCGTTTTTAGGGAAATTGACCGGAGTGCAAGGGGTTAAATTACTTTTGTGTTAGTGTTTGATTGTTTGTGCCATGTTTGTAAAAAAAAAGGTTCAATAAAAAATATTGTGGAAAAAAAAACAAAACATCTGGTATGTGTCATGGTCTCGTCTGCTCGTTATTCCCAGCTGTGCGCACACCTGGTCCTCATCATGCCTGGCCTATATCTACCGCGCTGCCCATACGAGCAGTGCGGAGATGTCTTTCAGCGCTCCTGACAAGCTCATCGCCAATTCCTCCTGTCTACCAAAGTTCCAGTCAAAGCCTGCTTCATCATTGCTGGAGAATCCCTCCAGCTGGCCACGTAAGCTCAGCAATTCCTACTCACCTTTGTCTTCAGATCCCCTGTGCACAGGCGGAGTCCATGGCGGTGGAATCCTCCTCCTATCCTACCGGCGGCGGATTTTCCCCCACACTCCCTTCTCACCAACTCTACTTGGACACTCACCTGCTGGAGTCGCACCACCCACGGAAGGGCACTGTCTCCCTGGCTGCAGTCACCACGCTGAACCTGAGCCGCTGTCATCTGCTCCCACAGTAAGCACAGTGTAACTGTTTACCTCCAGCTGTGACTCCCAGTAATCCCCTTTCTCTGTGTGTTCCTAGGGTTGCCAGGCCGTACGGTGTCCCGCTCTGTCTCCGGCAGTTCCAGCCTACACTCACACGCACCAACACCATACTTGTTGTTAATAAACTTAATTGTATCAATTCTGAGTCTTGTCACTGGGTCACGTAACCATGTCAGTACATCTCTGCCAGACCGACCCAGCTGACGGTGCTTTGGTGCACCGTGTCAACAACATGGAGATCAGAATTGATCAATTAGCTTATCAGCACCAGTCCATTCTCACCCAATTATCCCGAGTCACAGACCGGTTAGACTGGCTAACTAGCTCCCAGGCTTTACCTTCTCTCAGCAGCTCGTCAGCTCCCACTAGCTCTCCAGCTAACCAGCCCAGGCTAGGACCTCCAGCTCGCCTTACACTTGTTCCTACCCAAAACCGTTTTAGCGGAAAACTTGGAGAGGCCCAGGGGTTCGTCATGCAGTGTGAGGTAGTGTTCCAGCGGGTACCTGAGGACTTTTCCTCGGACCACAGTAAGATCGAGTATGTTATCAACCTGTTGGAGGGAATCGCGCTAGCATGGGCATATGCAGTTATGGCTAGAGCTAATTATGCTAGTCTGACTTTTTGCCAGTTTATCCAGGAATTTAGCGAAGTGTTTGATCACTCAGACCAAGATAGCGTTCTCACCACTCGGTTATTGAACTTGAGACAGGGGACTAAGGTGGTGGCAGATTATGCTGTGGATTTCTGGGTAGCGGCTACTGAAGTGGGGTGGGAAGACGCTGCTCTCTGTACCATTTTCATTAGGAGCCTTAGCCCTAGCCTTTGGGATGAGCTAGCCCCTCTAGTGAAGCTGTCTAGGCTCTTTGAGTTGATTCCGCTTGCCATTAGTCTAGATAATAGACTGAGAGAGCGGGCGGCTGAACATAAGGCCTGTGGTCGTTCAGGGAATCAGCTTCATCCCACTCCTCAAGCCTCCCTATTGGCTCTACCATCTTCTGATGCCTCTGTTACCTCAGAACCCATGAGTGTAGGTCAGTCCAGGTTGTCTGCAGCAGAGAAACAGCACCGCTGCAAATTGGGATTGTGCCTTTATTGCGGGAGCGAGGAGCATGAGGTCTCGTGTTGTCAGCTTCGGCCAAAAGGGGGAGTCCGTGCGTCGCAGTAGGGGGACTCACGGACTCACCTCAGCCTAATTCCCTATGCAGACTTTTTCTCCCTATCCGGTTCATACATAAAGACACTGAGATTCCTACACAGGCATTAATCGACTGGGGCAGAGCAGAGTTTTATCTCTAAGGACCTGGCAACTCGTTTAGGTGCTTCCTTGCATTTCCCTTAAGACTCTGCTATAGCTGATAGCACTGTCCAAGGCCCCCATGGCCATTGTGTCCCAGCGCACTGCCCCAGTGTCTGTCATTGTGTCTGGTAACTATCGGGAGGAGCTTCAGTTTTTTGTGCTGCCGATCGCCTCCTCTCCTGTCATCCTTGGGTTCCCCTGGTTACGCCTCCATAATCCGACCATTGACTGGCGCTCAGGGAGTATCAGATCATGAAGTTCATTTTGCCTCAGTGCCTGTCTCCAGTCAGCTGCATGCTCGCCATTCTTGCCCCTGGGGGTTCCCTCTGACCTGCCCCTTGACCTGGCTAAAGTTCCCCCTGAATATCATGACATTGGAGCTGTTTTTAGTAAGGCCCAGGCCCTAGCTCTCCCCCCCCCCCCACCGTCCGTATGACTGCGCCATAAATCTCCACCCGGGGGCTCCACTTCCATCTAGCCGGCTATATAGCCTGTCGCCTCTGGAGCGGGCAGCTATGGAGGCCTACATCAACGAATCTCTGAGTTTGGGCATCATCCGCCCGTCCTCCTTGGCAGTGGGGGCATTTGTTTTTTGTTTTTTTTTGTGGGCAAGAAGGACGGTTTGCTAAGACCATGCATTGATTTCAGGGAATTAAACAATATCACCATCAAGGATAAATACTCGCTTCCCTTGCTTAATTCTGCGTTTGACTCTCTCCAGGGGGCATCATGGTTCATGAAGCTGGATCTGTGCAACGCATACCATCTGGTGCAGATCTGCGAGGGTGACGAATGGAAGGCAGGTTTTCGCACTCCCAGTGGTCATTTCGAGTACCTGGTGATGCCTTTCGGATTGCCCGATGCGCCCGCTGTGTTCCAACGATTCATCAGTGATGTTCTGAGAGACTTTCTGGGGTATTCGTGTTTGTGTACCTGGATGACAGCTTGATCTTTTCCCAATCTCTAGAGGAACACCAGGTGCATGTCAGCCGTGTGTTGCAGTGGCTATTGGAGAACCAGCTGTTTGTCAAGGCGGAGAAATGCGAGTTTCACGCTTCCAAAACGTCCTTCTTGGGTTTCATTATGTCGCATAAGGAAATTATCCCGGACCCTGGCAAGATCAAGGCGGTGGTGGAATGGCCGGTTCTGTCCTCCAGGAAACAGCTCCAGCAGTTCCTGGGGTTTGCTAATTTCTACCGCCGGTTCATCAGGAACTACAGCAGTTTGGCTCTCCCCCTGACACATCTCACATCTACGAAGGTCCCTTTCCAGTGGACTGAGGAGGCGGCTGCAGCCTTCACGCATCTTAAGAAGCAGTTCTCCAAGTCTCCCATCTTGGTGCAGGTGGATCCTAATCTGTAATGTCTGGTGGAGGTGGACGCTTCGGATTCTAGTCATGGAGTTCCACAGGGATCTGTGCTAGGCCCTACTCTTTTTAGTTTGTATATGCTTCCGTTAGGCAACATTATTAGAAAGCACTGTATACATTTTCATTGTTATGCAGATGACACACAATTATACCTGTCAATGAAGCCAGATGATACTAATCAATTAGCCAAGTTAGAAGCCTGTCTTAAGGAAATCAAAGCTTGGATGACTTGTAATTTCCTGCTATTAAATTCAGATAAGACTGAAGTCATTCTTGTTGGTCCAAAAAACCTTAGAAATTCCTTTCCAAATCAAACTTTCAGTTTGGATGCGGTTACTCTTTCTCTTAATAGCTCTGTGAGGAACCTTGGAGTTATTTTTGATCAGGATTTGTCCTTCAATTCACATATTAAATTTGTTTCTAAGACTGCCTTCTATCATTTGCGTAATATTGCCAAGATTAGGAGCATCTTGTCTCAGAGTGATGCTGAGAAGCTGATCCACGCTTTTGTTAGCTCGAGATTAGATTATTGTAATTCTTTATTATCAGGCTGTCCTAAAACATCTTTAAAAAGTCTTCAGCTGATCCAAAATGCTGCAGCAAGAGTTTTAACAGGTACTAGAAAGAGAGATCATATCTCTCCAGTTCTGGCCTCCCTTCATTGGCTTCCCATAGAGTTTAGAATTAAGTTTAAAATCCTTCTTCTTACTTACAAAGCTCTAAACAATCAGGCTCCTTTTTATTTAAAAGATCTGATACTACCGTATCATCCTAACAGAGCACTACGCTCCCAAAATGCAGGATTACTTGTAATACCTAGAATCTCCAAAAGTACAATGGGTGGCAGAGCCTTCAGTTATCAAGCTCCTCTCCTGTGGAATCAGCTGCCAATCTGGATTCGGGAGTCAGACTCGATCTCTGTTTTTAAGAATAGGGCTAAAACCTACCTTTTTGATATAGCCTACAATTAGGGAGGGATCATGTGTTTCTGAACCCTCCCTTAGTTATGCTGCTAATAGGTTTAGTCAGCCGGGGGACCTCCAATAATGCACTGGGCCTCACTCCTTTCCTCACTCTCTATGAAATATTTTTTTTTTTTTTTTGCTGGTCATTAACATTTGTTTGTTCTCTCCCATAGATTGAGTCCCCATTGTGCTGTTTGCTCTCTACATGTCTGTTCTTTTCTTCTTCTCTATCCCCTCACCCCCCAACCAGTCGCAGCAGATGACTGCCCCTCCCTGAGCCTGGTTCTGCTGGAGGTTTCTTCCTGTTAAAAGGGAGTTTTTCCTCTCCACCGTCGCCAAGTGCTTGCTCACAGGGGATCGCCTGATTGCTGGGGTCTTTCTGCAACTGTGGGGGTCCCCCCTACAGTTGATAGTGCTATGAGATGACTGTTGTTGTGAAATGGCGCTATATAAATAAAGTTGAATTGAATTGAATTAGTGTAGGGGCCGTCCTGTCTCAGCCTCCCCCAGCGGCCGGCAAGGTCCGACCGTGTGCTTTCTTCTCTCGGCGGCTGTCCCCTGTGGAGTGGAATTATAGCATCAGTGACAGGGAGCTGCTGGCAGTTAAACTAGCCCTGGAGGAGTGGCGTCATTGGCTGGAGGGGTCCTCACAGCCGTTCGTGGTTTGGACGGATCGTAGGAACTTGGAGTATCTCCGGACGGCCAAGCGCTTGAATGCCCACCAGGCCCTCTAGTCCTTGTTTTTTGGTCGGTTTGACTTCACCATCATGTACCGTCCTGGGTCCAAAAATACCAAGCCGGATGCCCTCTCCAGGCAATTCGCCACGGATCCTGTTGAGCCTGAAGATCATCCCGTCCTTCCTCCCTCCTGTGTTGTGGGCCCTCTCTTGTGGAGGATTAAGGAGGAGGTTAGGAGGGCTTAAGAGGTGGAGGTGGACCTGGGCGGGGGGCCAGCGGGTAAGATGTTTGTTCCATCGGCTGTCCGGGGTGATGTCATTCACTGGGCTCACTTCTCCAAGTTCACCTGCCACCCAGGGAGGCGACGCATGGAGGAGCTGTTGCAACGTTCCTTCTGGTGGCCCTCTCTGCAGAAGGACGTCGGGGAATACGTCCTTGCCTGTCCCCAGTGTTCCACCGGTAAGTCCCCATCATCCCCGCCAGCTGGGCTGCTCCACACCCTCCCGGTTCCTGGCAGGCACTGGTCTCCTGTGGCCTTGGACTTTGTCACCGGCCTCCCTCCTTCCAACAACCACATGATAGTGCTCACCTTGATGGACAGGTTCTCTAAGGCGGCCAATTTTGTTCCCCTTCCAGGGCTGCCTACTGCTAAGGAGACAGCTGATCTATTGGTCCAGCACGTGGTGAGGCTACACAGGATCCCTGTGGACATAGTCTCCGATCGGGGTCCTCAATTTATGTCTCAGGTCTGGAGGTCATTTTGTCACACCCTTGGGGCCACTGTCAGGCTGTTATCCGGGCACCACCCACAGTGTGAACGGGCCAACCAGGAGTTGGAGGCGGCCCTGTGGTGCGTGGTTTCGACCAACTCGGTCTCCTGGAGCTCATACCTACCTTGGATTGAGTATGCCCATAATTTGACTGTGTCCTCTGCAATAGGTATGTCCCCTTTTCAGGCTTCACTTGGGTATTCTCCTCCTTTATTTCCTGAAGAAGAAGGTGACATCGCCGTACCATCAGTCCGGGCGCATCTGAGATGCTGTCGATGTCTGTGGAGGGCAACCCAGACTACGCTGCTTTGCATGGCTGAACGCAATGCTTCAGTGGCCAACCGCCACTGGATCCCAGCTCCGTCATACCAGGTGGGCCAACAGGTTTGACTTTCTACTAAGAACATCAATGTGAAGGGTGAGTGCAGGAAGATGACGCAGCATTTTATTGGGCCTTTTTCTATCTCCCGCATCATCAACCCTGTGTCTGTGCGGCTCAATCTCCCCTCCTCCCTCCGCATATGTCCCACGTTTCATGTCTCTCAAATTAAGCCTGTGTTTTCCAGCCCCCTGTGTCCTCCTCCCAGGTCTCCACCCCTTCCGAGGATGATCGACGGCAGCCTGGCGTGGGAAGTGACTGCCATCCTGGACATCCGCCGCCGGGGCCGCAGTCTGCAATACCTGGTGGACTGGGAGGGCTATGGGCCGGAGTCCAGGTCCTGGGTGCATCCTGCCCGCGTGCTTGACAAAGACCCCGTCAGGGAGTTCCATCGGACGGATCGAGATAGGCTGGGACGATCGCCAAGAGGCGCTCATTGAGGAGGAGTACTGTCATGGTCTGGTCTGCTCGTTATTCCCAGCTGTGCGCACACCTGGTCCTCATCATGCCTGGCCTATATCTACTGCCCTGCCTGTACGAGCAGTGCGGAGATGTCTCTCAGCGCTCCTGACGAGCTCATTGTCAATTCCTCCTGTCTACCGAAGTTCCAGTCAAAGCCTACTTCATCATTGCCGGAGAATCCCTCCAGCTGGGCACATAAGCTCACCAATTCCTACTCACCTTTGTCTTCAGATCCCCTGTGCACAGGCAGAGTCCGTGGTGGTGGAATCCTCCTCCTATCCTCCCGGCGGCGGATTTCCCCCGCACTCCCTTCTCACCAACTCCACTTGGACACTCACCTGCCGGAGTCGCACCACCCACGGAAGGGCACTGTCTCCCTGGCTGCAGTCACCACGCTGAACCTGAGCCGCTGCCATCTGCTCCCACAGTAAGCACAGTGTAACTGTTTACCTCCAGCCGTGACTCCCAGTAATCCCCTTTCTAAGATAAGATAAGATAAGCCTTTATTAGTCCCACAATGGGGAAATTCCAGGATTGCAACAGCATAGGGATAGCAACACTCAGAGCAACAATCAGAAGGCAAGAAAAAACAACATCTAGTAAACATATGTCCATATTACTATAAATGTATATATATAGTAATATGGATAATATTCTCTGTGTGTTCCTAGGGTTGCCAGGCCGTACGGTGTCCCGCTCTGTCTCCGGCACTTCCAGCCTACACTCACACGCACCAACACCATACTTGTTGTTAATAAACTTAATTGTATCAATTCTGAGTCCGTGTCTTGTCACTGGGTCATGTAACCATGTCAGTATGTAAGATATGGGCAGGATATCCCACCTATATTGAGAACTCTATATTTTTTGAGAACTGTCCTTATGGCTTAATTTAAAACTCAATGTTTAAAATGCTATATTAAGTGATAGAAATTGAATTGATTGAGGTGGTGTCTTTTGTAATAAACAGGATTGCAGATGTCACAGGAAATGTCATGTTCAGGGTCGTCACCCTGAGCATGAATGGCGGCTGTGGGTCTAATTATTAGTTGTTAATTCCAGCTGACGGATTGAGCTTGCTCTTCGCCAGTCCCACAGCCATGCATCCCCCTCACCAGGCATCCACCAGTAGCATGGATCACCACATACACACTCACACACTCATGCATGCACGCACACATCCACACACACTCACTCTCACCCGTATACTTACAGACACACACACACACATACAATAGTTCAATCAGTCACACACCTGTTGCCACACGGCTGGTCTGCTTGCTGTCATTAGGGCTTTGAATAAATAGCAGGCCGGCGTGACTAGCCGTTGTGGCAGCTTTGCAATGTCAACGTGGGACATCTGGACTCGCTTTGGTTGGTTTTCCCCTGGACTAGAAGTGTGTTGTCCCCTCAGAGCCTTGCCACTCTGACGCCTTTGTAAGTCTTTCTTTTGTGCCTTTCCCTCCGCTCCTGCCTTATTGGAGCACGTGAGGCATTCCTCTGACTGACCAAGTTCGTAGCTGGGTGTCTTTCCCTTTGCTGTGACTGTATTTTGGACTTTCTCCATATTCCACCCATTGTAAATAAACACGTTACTTACTCTGCATTTTGGGCTCGCTGCCATTTCGTATGTTCACTTTTGCGCAGTGAACATGACAGGTAAGTTCTGACCCCAAAGAGATCACACTGTTTAATGGCTTGTAACGGTGACTGTTCATGTTTAAGTCCAGTATATACAGTCTATATGCTCATTATGTTATTGCTTGTCAGCTGTGTTTCTCCCCTAGCGCCTCCCCTCCAAACAGCAAAGAAGTACTTGCTCGTAGTGCTGCAATAACTAGTCAGTCAACAGAAAATTTATCAACAACAAATCTGATAATCAACTATTCACTAATGCACTCTTTTCCAGTGAAAATTCGACAAGTGTTCTAGGTTCTTAAACATGAAAACATGCCACTGTTTTTGTTTTTAAGGATAAGGACCTGTACTTACATAGTGCTTTTCTAGTCTCAAAGACCACTCAAATTGCTGAAGTAGCTCTAACCCTCTATTCTAAGAGCCTATAGGAGACAGATACCTAGGGACAATTTTTAGAATCACCAATTAACCCAACATGCATGTCTTTGGATTGTGGGAGGAAACTAGAACACCCGGAGTAAACCCACACAGCACAGGGAGAACATGCAAACTCCACACAGAAAGGTTCCTACCCCTGCCAGCCTGGGGATTCGAACCAGGAACCTTCTAGCTGTAAGGCAACAGCGCTAACCACTGCACCACCGTGCTGCCATTTTTTCATTACAAGCCAAGTAATTTTTTTTAAACATTTATTTATTCAGGGATGATCCATTGAGATATTAACTTCTCTTTTTCATGTTCACATTCACACCTGGAAGCTGCCCAGTACAACCACAGACTGACCTGTGGCCACTGAGCAGCTCCACTGGAGCAGCTGGGGTTAAGGTGCCCAAGGGCACCACGGTGGGGTGAATTAAGGTGGGGTAAACATCACTTTTGTCATTTGTTCCACCCAGATCTGATCCTGTCAGTCTAGGGACTGAAACAGCGAGCCTTCAGTCACAAGTTCAGAAGTTGTCAAGTTCATCTCTAACCATGGAACCATAATGATTATGACTTACAGCTTTTTGATTCTCTTAATTTGTTTAATACAGCTGTATATCATGTAAAAAAAACAAACAAGAGCACTGTACAAGGTACATTATACACCCGTCCATAGTCATTATTGTTGACAGTGCATAACTAGCACACCAACAACTGAAAAATTGATCACAAATTCAATTCATGATTCAACATAGTGTAGATCTGCAATAACACTAATAACCCTGTAATTGCAAGGAGTTTAAACAAAGCACACAATCTACAATTGGGCAGCGTGGTGGTGGAGTGGTTAGCACTGCGGCAGCAACTCACCCTTGGCCGGGACATCCCAGGTTCAATCCCAGCCCCTGACCAACAGCGATCTGTGTGGAGTTTGCATGTTCTCCCCGTGTCTGTGTGGGTTTACTCCGGGATTTCTCCCACATGCCAAAAATACGCAAGTTATGTTAATTGGAGACTCTAAAGTGGCCCCAGGTGTGAATGTGCGTGTGAATGGTGAAAGGGTTGGACGCCACACCAGTGGCTGCCTCGTCCCCTCGTGGATGCCTGGTAATTTACCCATTGTGAGAATAATAAAGGATTTTAAAAAAATTCAAAGTGGAACAAATTCAGAGAAAATATCAGAAAATCATTTGACCCCCTACACTATGCATATCATTAATACATGTACAAACACTGTGTGAAATAATAAAAAAGGCCTAGCTTGAAAACTGTGTGAGGAGTTCATCCATAAAGTGTTGTACAGATGGACAGACGTCATCATACCATGATACAGCCCGTCTTTACAGACAGCTATATCTAACAGAAAAGGACAGAAATGGGAAAAACAATCATCCATCCATCCATCCATCCATCTTCTACCGCTTTTCCGGAGGTCCGGGTCGCGGAGGCAGCAGTTCAAGCAGAGAAGCCCAGACTTCCCTCTCCCCAGCCACCTGCTCCAGCTCTTCAGAGGGGATACCAAGGCGTTCCCAGACTAGCTGGGAGACATAGTCTCTCCACCGAGTCCTGGGTCTGCCCCGGGGTCTCCTCCCAGTGGGACGTGCCTGAAACACCTCAAGTGGGAGGCGTCCAGGAGGCATCCTAATCAGATGCCCATACCACCTCAACTGACTCCTTTCAATGTGGAGGAGCAGCGGTTCTACTCTGAGCCTCTCCCGGATGACTGAGCTCCTCACCCTATCTCTGAGGGTGAGTCCAGCAATCCTACGGAGAAAGCTCATTTCAGCCGCTTGTATCCGCGATCTCGTTCTTTCGGTCATTACCCAAAGCTCGTGACCATAGGTGAGAGTAGGAACGTAGATTGACTGGTAAATCGACAGCTTTGCCTTAGAACTAAGCTCCCTCTTCACCACAACAGACCGGTACAACGTCCGCATCACTGCAGATGCTGCTCCAATCCGTCTGTCGATCTCTCGCTCCATTTTCCCCTCACTCGTGAACAAGACCCCAAGATACTTAAACTCCTCCACTTGGGGCAGGAGCCTGTCCCCAACCCGGAGAGGACAATCCACCTTTTTCCGGCTGAGGACCATGGACTCGGACTTGGAGGTGCTGATTCTCATCCCAGCCGCTTCACACTCAGCGGCAAACCGTCCCAGCAAGAGCTGTAGGTCATTGCTGGATGAAGCCAACAGGACAACATCATCTGCAAACAACAGAGATGAGATCCTGTGGTCACCAAGCATGACACCCTCCATTCCCTGGCTGCGCCTAGAAATCCTGTCCATAAAAATTATGAACAGGACCGGTGACAAAGGGCAGCCCTGGCGGAGTCCAACTCTCACTGGGAATGACTCCGACCGAGTGTTGGCAATGTGAACTAAACTCTCACAACGGTCGTACAGAGACCGAATAGCTCGTAACAACAAGCCCGATACCCCATACTCCCGAAGCACCCCCCACAAAAATCCACGAGGGACGCGGTCAAATGCCTTCTCCAAGTCCACAAAACACATGTAAACTGGTTGGGCAAACTCCCACGAACCCTCAAGAATTCTCGAGAGGGTAAAGAGCTGGTCCGATGTGCCACGGCCAGGACGAAAACCACATTGCTCCTCCTGAATCCGAGGTTCGACCAACGGCCGGACTCTCCTCTCCAGTACCTTGGCATAGACCTTCCCAGGGAGGCTGAGGAGTGTGATCCCTCTAAAGTTGGAGCACACCCTCCGGTCCCCTTTTTTGAAGAGAGGAACCACCACCCCGGTTTGCCATGCCAAAGGCACTGCCCCCGACCTCCACGCAATGTTGCAGAGGCGTGTCAACCATGACAACCCAACAACATCCAGGGCCTTGAGGTACTCGGGGCGAATCTCGTCCACCCCCGGGGCCCGGCCACCAAGGAGATTTTTAACCACCTTGGCGACCTCAGCCCCTGTGATAGGCGAGTCATCCCCCTCGTCCCCAAACCCTGCTTCCTCTGTGGAAGGCGTATCAGTGGGATTGAGGAGATCCTCGAAGTATTCCTTCCACCGTCCGACGATATCCCCAGTTGAAGTCAACAGTGTCCCATCCGCACCATACACAGTGTGGACGGGGAGCTGCTTTCCCCTCCTGAGCCGCCGAACAGTTTGCCAGAATCTCTTTGAAGCCGACCGAAAGTCTTGTTCCATGGCCTCACCGAACTCCTCCCATACCCGGGTTTTTGCTTCAGCAACCACCCGAGCTGCACTCCGCTTGGCCTGCCGGTACACCTCAGCTGCTTCGGGAGTCCCACAAGCCAACCAAGCTTGATAGGACTCCTTCTTCAGCTTAATGGCCCCCCTCACCACTGGTGTCCACCACTTGGTTCGGGGGTTGCCACCACGAGATGCACCGACCACCTTGCGGCCGCAGCTCTGGGCTGCCGCTTCAACAACAGAGGTGGAGAACATGGCCCATTCAGACTCCATGTCTCCAGACTCCCTCGGAATGTGGTTGAAGTTCTTCCGGAGGTGGGAGTTGAAGACCTCCCGGACAGGGGCCTCAGCCAGACGCTCCCAGCACACCCTCACTATACGTTTGGGTCTACCAGGTCTGAATGGCTTCCTCCCCTGCCATCGGATCCAACTCACCACCAGGTGGTGATCAGTTGACAGCTCTGCACCTCTCTTTACTCGGGTGTCCAAGACATACGGTCGCAGGTCTGATGATACGATAACAAAATCGATCATCGACCTGCGGCCTAGGGTGTCCTGGTGCCAGGTGCACATATGGACACCCTTATGCTTGAACATGGTGTTCGTTATAGACAGACTGTGGTTAGCACAGAAGTCCAATAACTGAACACCACTCGGGTTCAGATCGGGCAGGCCGTTCCTCCCAATCACCCCCCTCCAGGTTTCACTGTCGTTGCCCACGTGCGCATTGAAGTCCCCCAGTAGGACAATGGAGTCTCCAGGAGGAGCACCCTCCAGCACCCCAGTCACAGACTCCAAAAAGGGTGGGTACTCTGAAACATCATTTGGTGCATAGGCACAAATGATGGTCAGGACCCGTTTCCCAACCCGAAGGCGCAGGGAAGCAACCCTTTCGTCCACCGGGGAAAACTCCAATATAGAGGCAGCAAGGTGGGGCGATACAAGAATACCTACCCCTGCTCGTCACCTCTCGCCCGGGGCAACTCCAGAAAAGGCCAAGCTCCAGCCCCTCTCCAGGAGACTGGTTCCGGAACCGGAGCTGTGTGTTGAGGTGAGGCCGACTATATCTAGCCGGTATCGCTCAATCTCGTACACCAGCGGGAAAAACAATCATTTCAGAGAGGGAAAAACAATCATTTCAATAAAATAAAAATTTGTAAATTCATAGAATTACAAAAAATACAGTCAATTATTTTATATACAGTGGTGTGAAAAAGTGTTTGCCCCTTCCTGATTCCTCATATTTTGTATGTTTGTCACACTTAAATGTTTCAGATCATCAAGCAAATTTAAATATTAAATAAAGATAAAAAGTAAACACAAAATGCAGTTTTTAAATGAAAGTGTTTATTATTAAGGGTAAAAAACAATCCAAACCTACATGGCCCTGTGTGAAAAAGTGATCCCCCCCCCCCCCCGTTAAAACATAAATTCCCTGTCATGAACCGAGCCTGGTTCTCCTGCGGGCTTGGTTCTGACCGTTATTGGTTATATGTTGTTTTGTTCTCCCACCTGTGTACTTATCTCTTTTCCTTAGCTACTGCCTGACCGGCAGCTGTTAGACAGCCACTGTGGCCTACTTTCTCCCACGCTGCTGACAGTCTGCCGGTCCAGCCACGCCCCCTCGCTCTCCTTATTTCCATCAGCTGTTCCCAGCCCCGGTAATTATCTTTCCTGCACCTCGCCCAGGTGTTCCCAATTTGTTAGGCCAGCGGTGTTTGTACATAAGCAGCTTTTTGCTAGTCAAACACCGCTGGACCTCTATACGGATCACACGATTGTTTGCCGTCGTGTGCCCATCATGTCTGGAAGGATTTGTTGTTCGTGTCCAAGGGAGATGTGATGATGGCGTGTCACCACTGTTATGACTTATTGTATGTGTGATTGTGTTGTATTTGTAATATGGTAAATGTTATTATGATTGTTTGTAAAGTGCACACTGTGGGCGACACACATTGTGGGCTCACGTTTCCACAGAGACAGGACTACATGTGTATTGAGGGTGTCACGTCTGCAAGGACAGAGGACTCGAATCTGCAGAAGATAACAAGGAGGTGTGAGATTTGTCTCTTTGTCCCACAGCAGATGCCCCGGAGAGATTTCCGGTTCATCAGGAAAGGAGAGACAATGGTGAAGATTCAAAGGGATGCTTTGTGACTGTATGTTTACTGAAAACACCATGTGAATTGAATTCTGATGCTGGAAACATATAAAAGGGTGATGAGATATGATTCTTTCTCTTTCCTGCTTTGAGAATGCTAGAAGCTGTGTTCTGTCAATAAAGCTGGTTTACGACTAAACTCAGCCTCATCATTTGAGCACATCTTCTACACTGGTGACCTACGACGAGAAATGAGCAGACAGAATTCTCCCAAGCGGGGCTCGGCGGAAGCCAGCCTGATGGCCGCCTCCACGATCCAGCTGCCCGATTTCTGGCAGCACAGCCCGCGCTCATGGTTTAGCGCAGTCGAGGCGCAGTTCAACCTCCGGAGAATCTCCAACGACGACACAAGATTCTACCACGTGGTAGCGAAGCTGGACAGCAACACGGTCCAGAGAGTGGAGGATTTGGTTAATCATCCACCAGACAGCGACAAGTACAGCGCATTGAAGGACGCGCTAATCAGCCATTTCACCCCTTTGGTCCAACAACGAGCAGAGGGGCTCCTGACGTTGACAGAGTCAGAAAACGATAGACCTGCGGACCTGATGGTGAAGATGCTGAAGCTCAAAGACTCTGAGGATGGCGAATTCATTTTCGCCCACCTTTTCCTTCGAACCCTGCCACCAGCAGTGAGAGTGGCCCTGGCAGAGACGCCCCGATTGGCCAGGCGAGACTACCATGGGTTGAGCAAAGAGGCGCAGCGGTTGGTCGACGCCCACAAGCGGAACGCGGTTTCGGCTGCGGCGGCTAGCCCGGGAACGGCGTCCGGAGACAGCGCAGGTCCAGCGGCCGCGGCGCCAGACGCACCAACGACGGCGGCGACGGGAGCCAGACGACGCGGAGCGGAGGACGGCCCGTGCTTCTACCACCGCCGTTTTGCAGAGAGAGCGCACAGGTGCGTCCCACCGTGCAACTTTAAGCGCCAGGGAAACGCCAAGACCGAGGGCCGGTAGCAGCTGCGACCCTCGGCAACGAGAACAAGCTGCTTTACCTGACGGATGCACGCTCGGGGAAACAGTTCCTCGTGGACACGGGCTCTCAGCTGAGTTTCGTCACACCCACCTACGCGGAACGGCTGATGCCGTCTAAAGCTCCCTGGGTGTCAGTGTCAGCAACGAACGGCTCCACGATTAAAACGTTCGGTGAGAGGACCATGCTTCTGTCCTTACAGGACCGTTCATTTGGGTGGACATTTATTGTAGCAGCAGTCAGTTTCAACATGTTAGGGGCTGATTTTTTGTGCTCACATGGTTTATTGGTTGACCTTGCTAATAGACGTCTGATTAATGCACTGTCCTTTCATTCTATTCCCTGCACAGCTCGGGTGGCCCTGCCGACTGCACATGCCAGCGTCTCAGCTGCGGGTGGTAAGT